>CM056194.1:90629482-91829482 GCA_029692085.1 Gymnothorax javanicus
GTTTTCCTAAAAAAATGTTTCCCATTTTACAAATTCAGCCAGGGTATGCAAACTTTTGAGCATAACTGTCACAAAGATCCATGTCAGAAACAAATTGCTTTATAAAACATTATGGCATCAGCATAACAATAAGAAAAAAAGGTTATCAGTGAGTTTTACAGGTTTTGTTTTTGTGACTGTCTCTTTTCAGCGATTCCTCGGTTTCTAACAAAGTCCCGTATATTTTGCTCTGTTCTTCGTGCCAACACTGGGCCTTCTACCAGCTTGCAGTGACTGCGTTCATTTTTGGTGGCCAGTTTTCCTTTACGTATGTGATCCCTAAAATGTTGCATTACTGCAGCGACCCCATCCTTACACCTCACTCTCTTTGGCTCTCTTCTGGACCCCTGTTCTTCACCAGCACCTTTCCCTGAAAGAGATGCAAAGTAAAAGATTATCGTACAAACAGAAAACAATGTGTTGACCAGCTGGAGCCATCAAAATTAGACTAGTTCACCTTAGGGTGTCGACTCTAGGGTGCATTTAAGTCATCAGAATTTTATGAAATTACTGTGATAACATATTTGCTGTTATTAGGTGGCTGAACCTTTTGATATTTGAATGTAATTATGTCATTCACTGTGGCAGCCTTCTGCATCTGAAGGCTGCCTGTTTCAAGAGCTCATGAGAATGAGAAGAGAAGAGTCTCTTGCTTCGTGGAGAAAAAGATTCCCAAAAGAGCACCTGGAACAATAAAGTCACCTGATGAAAATGGTTCCCATCATGTTTGTCAAAGGGGCAACATAAATCAAACAAACTAATCTCTGCTGGCTATAGGAGGATAGTGTCCCAGAGGCGCCCCACCTCCTTAGCTCCCAGCACGCTTTGAACGACTTGACTTCTGTACTTTTATTTTTCTTGATATTCATGCACTGTTGGCACAGTAAGAGTATTTAATCATTAATAACTGCTTAGAGATGTTTTTTTCTGAGTCTATTTGATTTAGTTTAGGATTTAACTACAACCCCGAAGCATAAATTAATTCTACTTAACAAAGCTGACATTAAATTACGTAAAATATTGTAAATATAATGGAATAAGTACAACCCCGATTCCCAAATAGTTGGGACGAAGTGTAAATTGTGAATAAAATCAAAATGCAATGACTTTCAGATCACATGAGCCAATATGTTATTTACAATAGAACATAGATAACATTTCAAATGTTGAAATGGACATTTTACATTTTTATCCACAAGATGAGCCCATTTCAGATTTTCTGGCTGCAACAGATCTCAAAAAAGTTGGGACACAGGCAAAAAAAGGGCTGAAAAAGCAATTAACATATAAGAGAGTCAGCTGCAAGAACATTTAGCAAGTAATGAAGTTACCTGGCATCAGGTGTGTAGCATGATTGGATATAAAAGGGATGTCTTAGAGAGGCTGAGTCTCTCAGAAGTAAAGATGGCCAGAGGCTCTCCAACCTGTGACGGCTTGCGTTAAAAAAGCCATGCTGTTGTAATAGCTGCAGTATGTGGTTTTGCATTGTCCTGCTGAAATACACAAGGCCTTCCCTGGAATAGATGTCATCTGGAGGGGAGCATATGTTGCTCTAAAACCTTGATATACCTTTCAGCATTCATGGTGCTTTTTAAAACATGCAAGTGCCCCACACCATATGCACTAATGCATCCCCATACCATCAGAGATGCTGGCTTTTGAACTGAACGCTGATAACAGGAGGGGTGGTCTTTGTCCTCTTTAGCCCGGAGGACACAACGCCCATGATTTCCAACAAGAATGTCAAATTTGGACTCTTCTGACCACAGGACGCTTTGCCACTTTGCTACAGTTCATTTTAAATGAGCCTAGGCCCACAGAACACGGCGGTGCTTCTGCATCATGCTCAACAATGGCTTCCTTTTTGCATGATAGAGTTTTAGGTGCCATCTGTGGATGACACAGCGGACTGTGTTTACAGACAGTGGTTTCTTGGAGTATTCTTGGGCCCAATGAGTAATGTCAAAGACAGAATCATGCCAGTGAGTGATGCAGTGGTTTCTGAGGGCCCGAAGATCATGGGCATCCAGTAAAGGTCTTCGGCCTTGTCCCTTACGCACAGAGATTTTTCCAGTTTCTCTGAATCTTTTGATGAGGTTACGCACTGCCGATGATGAGACCTTCAATGCCTTTGCAATTTGACTCCGAGGAACATTGTTTTTAAAGTATTCCACATTTTTTTTTACGCAAGCCTTCACAGGTTGGAGAGCCTCTGGCCATCTTTACTTCTGAGAGACTCAGCCTCTCTAAGACATCCCTTTTATAGCCAATCATGTTACACACCTGATGTTAGTTAACTTAATTACTTGCGAAATGTTCTTTTAGCTGATTCTCTTAAATATTAATAGCTTTTTCAGACCTTTTTTGCCTGTGTCCCAACTTTTTTGAGACCTGTTGCTGCCAGAAAATTTGAAATGAGCTCATCTTGTGGATAAAAATGTAAAATGTCTCAGTTTCAACATTTGAAATGTTATCTATGTTCTATTGTAAATATCATATTGGCTCATGTGATCTGAAAGTCATTGCATTTTGATTTTATTCACAATTTACACTTCTTCCCAACTATTTCGGAATTGAGGTTATACTTATTCCATTATATTTACAATATCTTACGTAATTTAATGTCAGCTTTGTTAAGTAGAATTAATTTATGCTAATTTGATGACATCATTGAATTTATTTTATTTTCCTATGATGAAAGCTTCTACTACCAACAAATAGATACTTATTTCCATTATTAAGGTGGTCTTTAGGCTCTATATTGAAATCAATATACTAAACACAAAGAAGTTGACGATAAGAAAAGAGCGAGTTTTGCTTACGCAAACCTGTAATCCTTTTTAAGTTGAATTTAATTTCTTTCTGACCAGAACTTCTCAGAGAAACTTTCTGAGTAAATGAAAAACTATTTTCACGGAACTTAAATAGAATTTCATGTATTTTATGGCCTCTCGGAGCTGGTGCACTATGCGATAAAATAAGCAAAGCATTCTGGGTAATAAAAATCAAAACATGATGTCATAATGACTTCATAATAGGTCATAATAATACCAAAATGATTGTAGTGATTTAGTTTTACGTGTACATCATCCTCTGCAAATTTGGTGGTCATACCAAATTTTGGGGAGGGGGGCGTAAAAAAAAATATATCTATATATTTTTTTTAAAGATATTTTCAGATGTAAACAGACCCTAAGATTGTGGGTCAGCTAAGTAGCACATCTTGATAGGTAGGAGGTTTGGACAAAATCCCAGCCAGTTTGACAGTCTCAGTGGGCAATGAGTTGCTTCTTATGTTCTCCTGGCTGTGCTAGTTCTAGGGTTGAAGGACCAGGCTCCAACAAAGTTGTAGATGTCAGGGATGTAACATTACTAACCTGGAAGTTTAGTTTTGCTTGATTGTATTTTACTTTCTTATGACGGGTTCTTTTGATATCTTCGCAGAAGCAGGCAGTCTATTACAGTATTGATACCTAAGGTTACTCCAGCTAGCTGGGTTAATGGCTCAAACTAAACAATGATGTAACACACAGCATTGAAACAATTTTATTGGTTGCAGTGCAGACTGTATGCATTTGATTGGTGTAACAATGTCCTCTATGACTGGATTAAAAAGTAAATAGTCTTGTATTATGTTTGCCTTCTTCATTTTACCATGTGTCAGGGTGGACAAGAATGATCAAAACGTATTTTTACCATAAGTGTGGTAATATAGGGGCATGAGCAGGAATACAGTGATTTGCGACTTAAAATAATGTGGGACAGGGTGCAAAGTAGGGAGGCTAATGGCCCCTGGGCCCCCCTGCTTGTGGCGTCCTTGACACTCACTTGATGCCAGGTTCAAAGTATATACCACTTCAATACATAAACATGGAGAGATGTGTGCAACCACAGGAACTATTGTCATAATTACAGTAAAAAATAAGGTGCAAGGTAAAAAAATGCTCCTACTATGATATAACAGCAAACTTTTCTCCTTAGGTATTGGATAACTTCTTCAATTCTTCTGTAACCTAGAGGATTATAGTTTATGTAATTGTTGGAATTTCTGCAGCAAATGTCATTCTGTGTGCAGAAACAAGTAAGATAAAACTTCTTTGATCAAACATTTGATGATAGAAAAATGAAAAGTCAATATAATTGCCTCAGTGAAATTAATTTTGTTGTTATAGAATTCAGCCACATATTTTATCTTTTTCCAGTGGCCTATTGTTAGAATGTTTTGGAATGTGACATTATTCTATATGAAGTACAATTTATGCTTCTTTTTATTGACAATAAAATAAATGCCAGTGAAGTACACATTCCTTGTTCCCTTTTTTTCTTGTCTTATAAGATTAAAATTATTGTGCACATAGGGCCTGCTGTATGGAAGATAAGGTCCGGCCCTTGATAATGACAATGCGCACTCATGCCCTGCACAGTAAGCCATGGACAAACTGTCCTCACACTAATGGGGGCTTTCCTTCTCGTCCCAATGCTGTTATTGGCAGTTTCAGCGCACGTGCATGTCAGGAATTAGGCTGTGTTTCCTCACACTGTCTCACTGCTCATGAACAAACCTTAAGATATAAACAAATAGTTCACAAATGGTGCATCCACGCTGTAGAAACAATATTCTGTACCCATCAAAGTGATTGACAGTGCTTCCTCATCATTACCTCGCCTGCGACAGAGTCAGTGGGGTGAGGTATTGTTGTCAGTGCGGTTTGTTTGTCAGTTTGCTCACGGGTCAATGACGTGACATTGTCCGAGTGCACTACTTTGGTTTAAAATAATTTTAAATGATTGATAATAAGCATCATTTTAAAACCTGTTTAATTTGAGCATATTTCCAGTTTATCATGAAAATGATATATATTTTATGTTTTGCCATCTCAAACCCTCAAAATGTCAGGTGGCGCAACCGTCCGAGCAAGTTAACATTATGTGAAATGTATTAAAAATGTAATTTAAAATTTGAATTAATATAATATTAATATGTGGGCATAATTTTATATTGAAAACCTTTCAAATAAACAAAGTTTAACAGTTTAATTGTTCTTAAATTGTTTGGAAAACCAAAATACCCGCCCCCCCACAATAAAGAATCCATAAATTACTTTAAATACCCAGCTCAACTACAAAATAGTAATATTTTAGGCAGAGTAGACACTCTCAGGTATACTTATCAAAAAAATCACTTGGAAAAAAAGAGGGAAGTGTGTTTTTTTTCCAAGATACTTTTGTTTGCTCCACCTGACATTTTTTGGCTGGTGAAATTGCAAAGAGTCTATAACTGTACTAAAACCCTGTAAATGTTGTGCAACCATTAAGACTTGGTTAAACACACTCTTCCAACTTCAAATAAATGTATTCTGCACATTTTTTTAAATTTATTAAAAAAAAAACATTTTTAAAAGGCTTATTTGTCATTGATCCTCACGTGTCTGTTTGTTAACAATCTAGTACATACACGGTTGCACTGATTGTCCTCAAACTTTCAAAGTAGCTGGGCAATGCTCCGCGGATTACCTGATTAAATTTTGGGGTGATCGTGTCACAGTCAAGGTCCCCAGAAAGGTAAAAATTTGTTTTTTTTTGGTGATAATTTTCTTCAAATTCATCACATTGACTTCACACCAAAACCAAAATTTGCATCTTTCAATTCTGCTTCCAATCATAAGCTGCGTGATGGTCTCCGCAGCAGTTGGGGGTTAAATGTCAGGAGAGTCAAGGTCATCAGTGAAAATAATATATTTTCCATTATAACTCAAAAAATGTTGCAGATAGACAGATGTTTACTATTATGAGCATATAGGAACTCCTATGTGGTTTTATTTGGCACCATGACCTTTCACCTTGAGTGACCTTGAAAGGTCAAACTCAAGGTCACAGATTTTCAAGTTGAAAACGGTCAAGGTCACACTTGTAAAATTGAGTCAGAATCAAAAGCACTAAAATACGTGCTGGCAGGCGAGGTTTGTTTTGCCTGGCAACACCTGTTTCACTTCAGTATTCAAGTTTCATTTTCATTGCCTTCCGGTATATTTTGGATCCTTTTTATTTATTGCCAAGATAACTTGCCTTCAATTTTGAGTCGATCCCTTATTGTTTAAAGCCAGTGTGACAGAGCTCCCCAGAACCCCCCCGACTGTTTAACACAGGACACACTACATCCTGCATACAGCTGAGGTACTGCTGTGTGCTGTGAGGTTTGCCTGTTAATACAAATGCTTATTATTTGATCATGACTTGAATATACAACCCCAATTCCGAAATAGGACGAAGCGTAAATTGTGAATAAAATCAAAATTCAATGACTTTCAGATCACATGAGCCAATTTGTTATTTACAATAGAACATAGATAATATTTCAAATGTTGAAACTGAGACATTTTACATTTTTATCCACAAAATGATCTTATTTCAAATTTTCTGGCTACAACAGGTCTCAAAAAAGTTGGGACACAGGCAAAAAAGGGCTGAAAAAGTGATTAATATATAAGAGACTCAGCTGAAAGAACATTTAGCAAGTAATTAAATTAACTGGTATCAGGTGTGTAACATGACTGGCTATAAAAGGGATGTCTTAGAGAGGCTGAGTCTCTCAGAAGTAAAGATGGCCAGAGGCTCTCCAACATGTGAAGGCTTGCGTAATAAAATTGTGGATTACTTTAAAAACAATGTTCCTCAACATCAAATTGCAAAGGCTTTGAAGGTCTCATCATCGATAGTGCAGAACATCATCAAAAGATTCAGAGAAACTGGAAAAAATCTCTGTGCATAAGGGACAAGGCCGAAGACCTTTACTGGATGCCCGTGATCTTCGGGCCCTCAGACGTCACTGCATCACTCACCGGCATGATTCTCTCATTGACATTATTAAATGGGCCCAGGAATACTTCAAGAAACCCCTGTCTGTAAACACAGTCCACCGTGCCATCCACAGATGCCACCTAAAACTCTTTCATGCAAAAGGAAGCCATTGTTGTGTAAGGGTTTTTCCTTGTAGTCCCTCCCCTGCTGCATTCCTCACCTCCACTTCGGCGAGCAACAGGTGTGGCTCGTTAAAGTGGAGGTGAGGGCAGGGTATTTAAGGGCTGGCTTTGCCAGTTTCCAGTGCAGCTGCATTCTTGTATTTTAGCCCTGCCTTGTTGTGTTGCTGCTCCCCTGATGTTTATTTGTGTTTATTGTGATTTCAGAAAATTAATTAAAATCTTTCTATTTTTTTACCAGCCTGTGCGTGCGGGTCCTGCCTTCCTGGCTTTTGGGCCCACGGTCCCAGTGCCTGCCGGATTGCAGGTTGCATCCAGCGGGACAAAACCATGACATCTTGAGCATGCTCCAGAAGCGCCGCCGTGTTCTGTGGGCCAAGACTCATTTAAAATGGACTGTAGCAAAGTGGCAAAGTGTCCTGTGGTCAGACGAGTCCAAATTTGACATTCTTGTTGGAAATCATGGGCGTCGTGTCCTCCAGGCTAAAGAGGAGAAAGACCACCCCTCCTGTTATCAGCGTTCAGTTCAAAATCCAGCATATCTGATGGCATGGGGATGCATTAGTGCATATGCTGTGGGACACTTGCATGTTTTAAAAAGCACCATGAATACTGAAAGGTAAATAAAGGTTTTAGAGCAACATATGCTCCCCTCCAGATGACATCTATTCCAGGGAAGGCCTTGTGTATTTCAGCAGGACAATGCAAACCCACATACTGCAGCTATTACAACAGCATGGCTTCATAGTAGAAGAGTCCTGGTGCTGAACTTGCCTGCCTGCAGTACTGATCTTTCACCGATTGAGAACATATGGCGCATAATTAAACAAAAAGTCCATCAAAGGAGACCCAAAACTCTCCAGCAGCTGGAAGCCTGTATTAAACAAGAGTGGGATCAAATTCCAATGGCTAAACTCAAGAAACTTGTCTCCTCAATGCCCAGACGCCTCCACTCTGTGTTAAAAAGACGAGAGGGTGTTACACCATGGTAAACAGGCCCCTGTCCCAACTTTTCTGAGACCTGTAGCAGCCATCAAATTTGAAATGAGCTCATTCTGTGAATAAAATTGTAAAATTTCTTAGTTTCAACATTTGCTATGTTATCTCTGTTCTATTGTGAATAAATTACTGGCTGGTGTGATTTGAAAGTCATTGCGTTTTGATTTTATTCACAATTTACACTTTGTCCCAACTATTTCGGAATTGGGGTTGTACTAAGCAGATACGTATGTGCTGGACGTAACCAACTTGTTGTCTGCAGAGAAGTATGGGGGGTTGGTGTTGGACTGGCACTGGTAACTGATGAAGCCAGGAAATCTGCATACTGATGGCTGTACGGACTTTAATGTATATGTTGGTAATGATGGCATGGAACTGTCTGCGGATCTCGAGATTGGGGGATGATTTCAAGCCATTGGATTCTGGTACTTCTCAGAACTGGAATTCATAAGCTGGCTCACCTGTAGGGCATCACATAATGTGGTGCTTTCCAAACCCCTCCTGGAGATATCTCCCAGTTCCAGCACAGGCGATATATAAAAGTTACCGCTCTGAATCTTTCCCATTATTAAATATCGTCTTATTGTGCTCAAAACCATATGACACTGAACCAGCAAATTCTATGGAAACCATGGCTAACAGTATGACATAGAACCAGCAAAATCTGTGGTAAACATGGCTGACATTTGTAGAAAAGTATTGTTGGACAAAGGTGATTGGATATATGAACTGGTAATTAATAGGCGACATTTTTAGACAAGTACATCGGCAGTTTGTGATGCTAGCAGACCTGGCAATGCAAAATGACGCTCCATTGTTAGAAGCTCACAGATTTTAATGGAATATGCTACTATTAAAATCATTCCAGCATTGCATTCGCCATTGAGCTGGCTGCACTGGAGACATTCATTTTGACTCCATGGATCTGGAGTTTACCCATCTGAGATGGAACAGTCTATAGCATATATCAATCAGCATCAACACTGGAACCACTGACAGGTGAGGAGAGTACAACTGATAATCTCGTTGCAGTGGAACCTGTCGAGGGATGGGATATACTGAGCGTCAGAACTGGACCACTGAGCACCTGAAGAAGGTGGCCAGGTCTAATGAATTACATGTGACAGTAAAGAAGCCGTACGACAGCATGCTGTGTGAATTAGTTCCAAAATCCTCAATAATATGGTGGAGGACAAACCTTCCAGGATGTTGCTCTGACTTTGAAAGCTTGCTCTGCTCCAGTAACTCCCTCAGGAAATTCAGCTTGTGTAATCTCACATCCAGCCCTCACATTAAATAACATGACAGCAGTTACATCGTCCAGGTTCAGTTTCATGGCTGAACTGTAGATGAGTAATGGAGCCACATATTGCTTGCTGTTTCCACTTGTTCCACTGGGCCTCTTTACCCCAAAATGTTTATCTGGTCACTTCCAGACTTAAATGGCTGCCTCAAGACTTATAAAACACAGGGTAAAATGGACATTTAATACTCCACAAACCACAAAAAATTTAGACTACAGTAGTGCCCGCACGGTCTTAGTGTGTGACTGGGCTCTCCAAATCTGGCCCTCGAATCCACATACAGTCTTGGTTTTCCTTCCTTCCATGCAATTAAGTGAACAATTAAAGCTGATGATTGGCCAGATTGTCATCTCACCTGACTCCCAGGTATAGGGAGGGTGGAAAACCAGCAGTTCTCTACCCTCGCGGACCGTGATTTGAGGAGCCCTGGTGTATGACATGACAGTTAACAGGAGGTGCATTTTGAAACTGTGGAAATCTGTTTCAGCCCCCCAGTTTGAGACCAGGTTAAAGGAAAGGGCGAGCATTTTTGCATGTACAGTGATTTATGAAAACACTATAAATAAATAAATAAAAAGTATTTAAAGAATTTATATTTAGAGTCATGTGGGCAAAAGTAGCCTACAGTTTAAATTGGCCAGCCTCTGCATGCTAATCAGAAAGCCACTTAAATTTTCCAACATCTTCTAACTCAGTTCCTGAATCTTAGCGTGGGACAGGCAGTAACAAGGTCTCGAGACCTTCCCGCTTCAGTCCTTCCAAATATTTAGGCAAAATGATCCAATATCGATGTCTGGAAATGCCCGACTAATTACCGTTTCTAGAACCAGGCAGAAACAATTGTTCTGTATTGCAGCTTTTAAAGATTATTATTTTTTTATATTATTAATTTTTGTAACATTATTTTAAATGCAATTTATTTTTTTTGAAATATGGTGTCTGGTATGCAGACAGACCATGCAACAGCACAAACGCACACCATAATTTACTTTTTCTCTTGACATATTCCTCCCATTCCCACCGAAGAGGATATTCAAAGTTTTTTAAGCCAGGTAGCGCATTCAAGAGATTGATGTAGGCTATCTGTATTTGAATGGAACTGAAGTCCCAGCGTACGGCTCAACACATTCTCATTCCGACTCGTCATACAGTGACGCTGCTTGACCATGCGTCGATATACAACGCAAAAGGCGGCTTTTATCGTCCTTATTTGACGCTTACGGTTAAGGTTCGGGCTTACTGGCGTCAAAAGAGGACGCCAAAAGCCCCCTTATGCGTCGTATATCGACGCTTGCTCAGGTAGCATCAGTATATGATGCGTAGGGTTGAGACTGGGCTCTACCGCTACCATTTCTTACCATGTGTGAAACTATTTACTTTTAAAATTAAAGAATGGTAATAATATCTCTGCTGCTGGCGATACAGTAACAACGCATTTTAGATCACGCAAATGATACATCCCGGTCCTCATAACAAAACAAGTGACCGTAAGGCACTGTGCCGACTTATCTCAACTGCGACCGAGTTGCCCCGGGAACTGTGAGGTTCCAAGTGCATGTTTTGACGCATGTTAGAATTTCATATTTTTCTGATTATTTCCAAATGTATTCATTCTGAGAAAATAAACAACACAGAGCACATCTTTACAGCATCGAGTATTTTTCTTCACATCTGATTTCATATCGTCGTTCTGAAAATCATCTTCTGATCAGATGGCCAACTTGGTAAAGTACATATATCTAATTAATAATTTCAGTTCTTTGTTGTAGGAATAATACTATTTTTTTCCGGTTTTGAGTTGATGGTTTATGAACAGAGGCGACTCGGCCGAATGAATATGGCAGTTAGCAATTTAGCAATAATGGCTGACCTGAACTTTCTGCAATCTTACAGTACGTAGTCTGATAAAGAGAGGTCGTAACCGTATAGATGTTAACTAGTACAGCGGTGAGATGTAGCTAGCTAGCAACTTCGGAAAGATACTGAGCAGGTAATTTTACCAGCCTACATGAGAGCATTTTTCGTCGTCTTCATGTCACTGTAAGCTATAATGTTATCGTAGGTTTCATAGGCCTGTTCATCGTTAGGAGGTGTTCATGTGGTCATGTACGCAAAATGATGTTGACGTGGGGAGCGCAAATCATCCGGTATTACAACCCCAATTCCGAAATAGTTGGGACGAAGTTTAAATTGTAAATAAAATCAAAATGCAATGACTTTCAGATCACATGAGCCAATGTGTTATATAGAACATAGATAACATTTCAAATGTTGAAACTGAGACATTTTACATTTTTATCCACAAAATGAGCTTATTTCAAATTTTCTGGCTGCAAAAGCTCTGAAAAGAGTTGGGACACAGGCAAAAAGGGCTGAAAAAGCTATTAATATATAAGAGAATCAGCTGAAAGAACATTTAGCAAGTAATTACATTAACTGGCATCAGGTGTGTAACATGATTGGCTATAAAAGGGACGTCTTAGAGAGGCTGAGTCTCTCAGAAGTAAAGATGGCCAGAGGCTCTCCAACCTGTGAAGGCTTGCATAAAAAGATTGTGGAATACTGTTGAGGAATTCGTTCTGGTTAGCGTTGACTTTGAATGAAGGACCCAAAAACAGTTTGGCAGTTCAACAATTTTACTGTAATAATTCAGAAGGTAAAAACATGAGTACAATAAGGGAAATTCATGTGCACAGATACAGACAAATGAAAAATAGCCTTCAAACCATCAAATGATACAGAAACCATATACAGCCGATGATCTTTAGCAAAGAGTTGGAAAGAAGAATACTCAGATAAACAAAAGCTTCTGTGAGTACAGAATCTCTGATCGTAGAGGACCAGAGGGCTGAGAGCAGCCCCGAGTTCTTCTAAGTCCCCATCTTTATAGTTCCTTAACTTCCTTTTTTCAGTTGGAGGGGTTTACATGTCACTCATATACAATGTATCATATTAACTTGCCAGTTTCATAGTTTCCATGAGAACCAACCATTGTGCCCTTTCTCAGATCTAAAGATACTTGACCTACACCTGACATGGTATTGCTCCTTACTCATTGTCTAGCTTGCTGCTATAAATTTCAGCTTGCGGTTAGCCCAAGAACTTCAACTATGGTTCACTTCTTGACTTTGAAAATTTAGTACTTCTGTGTTCTTTAGATAAGAGGAACAAAAAGTGGAAAATCCCAGATGGAGAAGACAAAGAGAGTTACTGCACAATTCACTCAGATATACATTGCTTTAGTGAATACTTGATTATTAATACATTGTTTCAGTTAATATCAATTAATACTTATGAATGCATTTGTATATATAATGAATTAATACAACAATTCAGCAATAGATCAATACAGTAATGCTTTTGTTAGTTTTAGATTGAGAACACATTTGAATATAATGAATTAGTATTTTCCCACAACTCCCCCCTTTGGCACCATTTTATGGTGACAACAACCAGAAAATATTAATACATTTGTAAGCTGGTAATAATGCATTTAAGCAATATGCTGAGATTTGTGCATATTTTACATTAGCATTCTAGCTTCTATCACACAGCGCTGGGCATCTGGCCCAGCCTTCCTCGACTCCGTCAGTATCCTAGAAAAATCGGGGTTTTGTGGCAGTGTCTGGAACAGCAATAGTAGTCCTGCTAACACCACTGTCTCAGGATATTCACTCAAAACTTCAGGGAGGCTCCAGAAAGGAGCAGGCTTTGACCAGCTGGTACGTTAAACTGCCACCTGCCTGTCAGTGGAGTGAGAAAATAAAATACAAACACAAGCACCGACACAGGCACATGCAGATCCACTATGTACTCAGCATATACAGAACGAGGGTTACATTCACCTGCATAATTTAACATTAGATGTATCAGATTTTATAATATTTACTTTTGCTGCTAAGAATGTGCAGACAATTTGGAGTCAGAACATTTCCAGATCAGTTTCATCCAGGCCTTCCCAAGTACTTACATTTAGAACACCCTGGCGCCTCCATGCAATAGCCCATTATAATAATCTCCCAAAAGACCTTGACCTCAAAAATGACCACTTCATGCCAAAATACAGTACCGTGTCACCTGGGGGTCGACTCACCCCTGCCTTAGGTTGTCTCCTCGATAGGAGATCTTACCCGTCTCTGGAGTGAGTCACAACACACAGCAGGTATTTAATGTTGAACTTTAATGCTGTGGAGGAGATAGATTCTTCTCAATCCTCCTAATGTCATGGATATGTGATGATTCCAGTTAAAGTGGTGCTATTGCAGTTGCTTTGTGGGAATAATAGATGAAACAGTCAAAGTTACAATTCATCAGTAACAATTTGACTCAGCAAAAAGGGTTTTGAATTATGGTTCTGACACCAACCAAATAAGTCCCAATTTGAGAAATTTGATTAGTGTATTTTTGTCCCCTCGTTCTGGATGTGCTTTACAAAATCATTAATTTCACCTTAATTATTCGGAATACAATGCCTTCTTGACCACAGTGCATGTGCCACCTTAAGAAATTAATATAATTTAAAAATCCACAAATACCACATTGCTCATCCTCACATCTGAGCCCCTGTCAATTTTAAATCAATAATTTTGGGCAGTGTACTCATAATTTTTGTGCTTCAGTATATTCAGGGTCAAAAAATGGAACAGTAACAATATCTTTTCAAAGTGTTTTTCAATGAATTATCATTGAGCAACCCACCTCAGTCTAGGGTTCCGCTAAAAACATGGAGGAAAGGCAAAGTCAGGGCTTATTAGCCCCAGCTTGTGACAATTCACCATGTCATCAGCAGAACCGGTGGAGTTGCTTTAGACCGTGTAACAATAAGCAATTTTTTTTTTTTTTGATTCAAAAAAATGGATAAATATTCAATCATGATACAGTTTTTTCATTGGGATCCCAGCACGTAAAGGAAAATAATCATTTCAAATTTGGTCAGCTCAGTCCGTTTCTGTTATTTGAACACTCAGGACTCAAGTTGTCGCCACTGTCCCGCAAGTTGCTGTCCCCGCACTGTCACAGTTCCCCGCCTTTCTCAATAGCCTAATCAAAAAATAAATTTAGAACTGGAAGAAACATAATATGTGATCACGTTATTAGTCGACTTTTTTCAATTATATGGTGGTACCACCTTTTGAATTTAGTCTTGTGTTAATACTCCGAATTGGATTTCCCCAAATCTATTTCAGAAGGTAAACTTTTAAGTTGAAAATCCCCAGTTGATTCCCCAGCTGGCCAGCCTATTATTTTAATTACATCTTCTGCAGTCTGCACTCTGTGGAAAAGTTTCAATAGAATGAGTTAGATGCACAAAAACTCCATCAACATAATTTTGTCGCTTTCCCACTCGCTTGGATCCTCTCCTATAAAAATTAAAAAAGAGAAAGTTTATTAGTCAATTACTTTCCTTGAGTTGTTGCACTTACATCCTGTCCAAAAACAGAGAAAAGATCTTTCATTACTCATTCAATGAATTTCCTTGGTCAGGAAAGCTTTCAGTCATTTTTTAATCACAATGCATCATTTGTTATAAAACTGATCCTTTACATGACTCCTTTGCTGGGCAGAACTTATTCTTGTTCAACAAATGAAAAGAATTCCAGATGAAATCGTATTGCTTAGACCCCCCTTTCTCCCCTTCTGTTCTCTGACTTCTGATCAAAGACTTTTCATTTTCAAGACTGATTATCTCCGATGTAAGAAGCACAACATCCCTGATAAAGTCATTACTATTTTAGTTAGATTCCCAAATAAAAGATATTTTCTCTTCCAATCATATTCACTTAGTTGAGCTGTCTCATAAATACAAAAAACCCATCCAATCTCACAATTTGAATTTTATTTAATTCTTTTAAAACCACTTATGTACCATTAGTTTTCATGCTATGTGTAATATTTACTGCTGCTTTAGGCATATACTCTTCCTTTTCTTTAAAATAGAAACTTCTGAATCAGTTAAGTTTGGTACATGCACTTTCTTCCCACTTCGGTGTCTTCTTATATTTTCACTTTTTATGTCTTTATTCATGTGCTTTATTTCAAAGGGCCTATTCCTTATCGACTCAATTTGATCTATATTTGCTCAAAATGTGTTTTTCCGTAAAATTTTTCCCGTCCCTCATCAACTTAATAACGTGTACAAAATTAATTACAAATAGTTTATTGCATCAGTATTTATAAGCGCAAATTGTTTAAGCGCACGCTTTCAATAATACTTTGAAAGATTTATCAAACCGATATTTATAAATGCGAGTCGCTCAGTCAATATTACTTACAGTAAAAGATTACTCCAGTGTCCTACACTCAGGGTATTATGTTCTCACTACAAATAACTTCCCACAGTGTTCTGCTCATGCTCAATTCACAATATATACCCAAAATTTTTATCTCTAATATCCACTTTTCTTCCGAAACACCACGACGATCGATCAGCAATATGCCACTCATTCCTATGCACTCAAAGTGCCTCTCATACGTCCACCCATCAGATTGCAATGATAACAACTGGACCAACATGATGTAATTAATTATTCATCTTTGCACTGCTGTTTATCTGACGGTATTCAGAATTTGCGTCCCCTATTGCCGCTTTTCCCTCAAGCATTTCTTAAAAAATATTAATAAGACCTTAAAACCTTTTTGAGGTTACCCACGTTGATCCCGAATGAGTTAACAATTACATTTCCTAGGTACTTTTCGATTTTTAACTCAATATACCACAATGGTACTTTTTCAATAAAAGGACTAACAATTAATTTTCCATCATCAATCTGAATGTTTAATCAACAATAATATTTTAGTCATCGCATATATATTTTCCTTTTTTTCTTTATAATTTTCTATTGTTCTTGTCACTTATTCTTTCTACTTGTATCATTATTGACTTTCTATAAAAATATTTCTTCAAATTGTCTTTATTAATCATGTAATACTCTCATAGTAGACAGTTAATATTCCCTACCTCCCCGCTTTTTAAATTCCACTCATTAGCTGTTATTAGAAAAATACTACTGTCCATAAAATTAGGAACACGTGTATGCTGTTTACCACAAATTGGAAACAATAGTATGCCACTGTACAATGAACATTCAATTGTTGTTTCTTCAAAATTTTTCAATTCTGTGCCAGCTGACCATTCAATGGGGGCATATGTTTGTTTAATTAATAAATAGGAACAATGTTATTACACCCAAGCAAATTTTTTTTACTTAAACCAAATATTTAATATCAAGATCACCTGAGTGTCCCTTTTAGTCTATTTTTTCAGTCTGGCCACTACTCCAATGACAAACACGTATAATTAACAATAATAATGAACACACAATTTTGCAAATCAACTTTGTCCTTTACAACTCCACACCCATTAAAAAGGCTAAATTCTTGCTCTGTCTGCCACCTAAATTAATTCCACTTACTTTTAACCAACCACATCCATGTTGCACAATGCAGATTTAATACCTCCATCTGTCATCTCGCACTTACATGACATGCTTACCAACTGCCAAATCCACTCTGATGACAATAACCAGCTAATGTTCTTACTAACAAAATCATCATTCTTGCCTCTCTGAGAAACCATGTACAACATTACAACTTAAATCACCATATTCAACGGATTCCCTCGTCATCAAACTTCAGACACTTCAACAACTTACCAGCTATCTCTAGTCAGTTTCACTTGTTCTTTTCTCCCCCCCCTGGGAATGCCTTTGCTCCATTGTCAACAGATCATATTTTGTTACGCATTCCTAAACCAGTGTTATCTTAGAAAATGTTAATATCCATCTACTTGTCCAATCAATGATATCTCTTCTTTAGTTCCTTTTGCCTTTCTTTTTTTTCAAACATAGGAAATTTTGCTTTTTTACCAATCCTGCAATTATTATAAGAATTCCATAAAATACTATTAATATAAGCTAATCAACGGGCACCTTAAATTATTCTTAAACGAACTGTCAGTCACTTGATTAATGCTAATATTATTGTCGACATCTATGTAAGGCCCTTCATGGAATGATATGACAACAGTATTCACTCTAACAAAGACAGAACTGACAAATATGCCATGCAGTTGCTTACAGACACTCACAGAGTTAGGTTCATCCACACTGATTTCCACACACAATCTGAGCTCAGAATACATATACACACATACACACACACACACACACACACACCTCAATGCACTTTCCGCTCTCACATTCATTCACATTGGAAAAGCTCCAAGGTTCAAATTTTCTTATGACCTGCTTCGATGGGTCACAACTCACCCAGAAACAGTTTGGAAAAACTGAGGATCGGTCAGAGGTATCCCAACAGAGATCAAAAGACTTCTCCTCCAAGGAAATATTCTCTTAGGGTCTTGTATGTGTATCGACCCAAAGATAAAAACTACAATTTCTCCAAATATTTACAACAATTTATTTACAACAAGCAAAGAGTGTGATGACCAAAGCAGGGAAATGAATTCTTATTTTCCCTAAATGAACAAACCTATATATCCTTTTTTTATTATTATTTTTACTATTCCTATTATTCCTTTTATTTCCCTATCCTAAGTCTATGCCCGAATACCTATATATGTCGCCTCCTACCTTATTCACGCACTGACCACGTTCCACCTCCACGCTTGATCGGGGCGAAAAGATGCTAGTGAACACAATCTGAAATCGTGAAGGTTATAGGGGCGGCTAGATAACCCGTGTGCGCAAGCCTTCCTAAAGAAGACTGCCTGTTCCTCTTAGAGGCAACAGGTCTTGTACAAGCCTAGTGCTTGTGCCTTTTAATTAAAGGTCTTCTAAATTCCACTTTTTGGGAATTACCTTTTGCTCAGACCTCTCAAATGATACAAGTAGGATTTCTAAATCTATATTCTTCTAATAAGAATAGCCCACTACTCAGACCTCTCAAATGATATAGCAGGACTTCTATATTCTCCTTTGTGAGAGAATAGCCTATCACTCAGACCTCTCAAATGATATGATAGGACTTCTATATTCTCTTTAATAAGAGAATAGCCTATTATTCAGACCTCTCTAATGATATAATAGGACTTACTAAATACTCTCCTAGTGAGAGTAGCCCAGATCCCCAAATTTTCCTTTTTTCCTTTTTCCAAATTTTCCTTTTATTCAGGCGTAATCTAGGACTTAGTCATATCTCTGCTATGGTCAATCACAGAACTTTGTCTACACCATGCACATGAATTCAAAATCATTCAAGAAAGATATATAAAAACTTAAAAATTGATCAAAAATCAATTCAGAAATATTTCAATATAGCATATGAGATCAATAATCAATTCAATAATATTGACATATAAAAATTTAAAGACTATATTTATTTTTACACAGACAGGAAAACCCTCGATTGCAGACACCTATTCTAAGGCATTTGAGTCCTAAGCAGGCCTAGATAAAAACAAGCTCTGCTTACCTTCCCAATTGTTCTGAGCCCAATAGGTGTCCGACTATCGACGGTGTACCGTGTCTGTTGTCCGAGAGTCCAATGCCAGGTGGCCGGAAACCTTCCCGGACGGGGTCAAATCTGTACCTTCCTGCTGTCAACAACCAGTCCCTTCGTGGTCGCCAAATTTGTTGAGGAATTCGTACTGGTTAGCGTTGACTTTTAAATGAAGGACCCAAAAACAGTTTAGCAGTTCAACAATTTTACTGTAATAATTCAGAAGGTAAAAACATGAGTACAATAAGGGAAATTCATGTGCACAGATACAGACAAATGAAAAATAGCCTTCAAACCATCAAATGATACAGAAACCATATACAGCCGATGATCTTTAGCAAAGAGTTGGAAAGAAGAATACTCAGATAAACAAAAGCTTCTGTGAGTACAGAATCTCTGGTCGTAGAGGACCAGAGGGCTGAGAGCAGCCCCGAGTTCTTCTAAGTCCCCATCTTTATAGTTCCTTAACTTCCTTTTTCAGTTGGAGGGGTTTACATGTCACTCATATACAATGTATCATATTAACTTGCCAGTTTCATAGTTTCCATGAGAACCAACCATTGTGCCCTTTCTCAGATCTAAAGATACTTGACCTACACCTGACATGGTATTGCTCCTTACTCATTGTCTAGCTTGCTGCTATAAATTTCAGCTTGCGGTTAGCCCAAGACTTCAACTATGGTTCACTTCTTGACTTTAAATTTAGTACTTCTGTGTTCTTTAGATAAGAGGAACAAAAAGTGGAAAATCCCAGATGGAGAAGACAAAGAGAGTTACTGCACAATTCACTCAGATATACATTGCTTTAGTGAATACTTGATTATTAATACATTGTTTCAGTTAATATCAATTAATACTTGATTATGAATGCATTTGTATATATAATGAATTAATACAACAATTCAGCAATAGATCAATACAGTAATGCTTTTGTTAGTTTTAGATTGAGAACACATTTGAATATAATGGATTAATATTTTCCCACAAATACTTGAAAAACAATGTTCCTCAATGTCAAACTGCTAAGGCTTTGAAGGTCTCATCATTGACAGAGCATAACATCATCAAATGATTCAGAGAAACTGGCAAAATCTCTGTGCATTAGGGACAAGGCCGAAGACTTTTACTGGATGCCCGTGATCTTTGGGCCCTCAGACGTCACTGCATCACTCACCGGCATGATTCTGTCATTGACATTACTAAATGGGCCCAGGAATACGTCAAGAAGCCACTGTCTGTAAACACAGTCCACCGTGCCATCCACAGGTGCCACCTAAAAGTCTATCATGCAAAAAGGAAGCCATTGTTGAGCATGATCCTGAAGCGCCGCCGTGTTCTGTGGGCCAAGGCTCATTTAAAATGGACTGTAGCAAAGTGGCAAAGTGTCCTGCGGTCAGACGAGTCCAAATTTGACATTCTTTTTGGAAATCATGGGCGTTCTGTCCTCCGGGCTAAAGAGGAGAAAGACCACCCCTGCTGTTATCAGCATTCAGTTCAAAAGCCAGCACCTCTGATGGTATGGGGATGCATTAGTGCATATGGTGTGGGACACTTGCATGTTTTTAAAAGCACCGTGAATGTTGAAAGCTATATAAAGGTTTTAGAGCAACATATGTTACCCTCCAGATGACATGTATTCCAAGGACAGCCTTGTGTATTTCAGCAGGACAATGCAAAACCACATACAGCAGCTATTACAACAGCATGGCTTTGTGGTAGAAGAGTCCATGTGCTGAACTGGCCTGCCTGCAGTCCTGATCTTTCACTGATTGAGAACATTTGGCGCATAATTAAATGAAAAGTCCGTCAAAGGAAACCCAAAACTCTCCAGCAGCTGGAAGCCTGTATTAAACAAGAGTAGGATCAAATTCCAATGGCTAAACTCAAGAAACTTGTCTCCTCAATGACCAGACGCCTCCACTCTGTGTTAAAAAGAAGAGCGGATGCTACACCATGGTAAACAGGCCCCTGTCCCAACTTTTTTGAGACCTGTAGCAGCCATCAAATTTGAAGTGTGCTCATTTTGTGGTTAAAATTGTAAAATTTTTCAGTTTCAACATTTGCTATGTTATCTCTGTTTTATTGTGAATTAAATTCTGGCTGGTGTGATTTGAAAGTCATTGCGTTTTGATTTCATTAACAATTTACACTTTGTCCCAACTATTTCGGAATTGGGTTGTACAATTAATTGGCATTATATTAATGATCCTCATGGGAATCATTGTCATCAAAATCATAATATTTGCTTTAGGGTGTAACTGGCCTAACAAATGACTCAGCAAACAATCCATAAAAACAATACTCTGCAACATAACCAATGAGGAAACACTTGTGATAGCAGACAGTATTGTCATAACAGGTCCAGCTGTGTACCATGGAGATATTTGTGCCCGCATCTAATCCGCCCCCCCACCCTGCCCGTGGAGCAGCCATTTTTTATTAATCTTGAATGATATCATAGAATGTGCTTGCCGTTGCTAGCAGCAACGAAAACCGGAAACGAGCAAAACTTCGAGATGAACACAATCGGAAACGGGAACAAAAGCAAAGTGCCGGGAAAAAGTGTGACGTCACTTTCGCTAGGGTCAACCACAGGGGTCAACACTCACTTCCTTATGAGAAATGCTTCTTGTTCTTTTGTAATGACCTTATTTTGGGTTTAAGATCGCTGAAAATAAAGCTTGATTCCACACAAAGACACGAGGACCGTAACGATAAACACTGTTCTGGTTCTTCGCTTATGGTTTGGTTCGTTCGGCGTGAATCAGTTGCCATGGCTACGGCAAGATGACCTCAAAATTACGTCACCACTTTTCCAGCGCATTTCATTTGTGAAATATATAGCTATTCTCAGCTATAGATAATCAGCAAATAACATTCCGATATATCGTTCCAATTTTCTGTTCTTGAAAGATTGCTGGCAATAATTTCAAAAAGAAATCTATTCGAAAATAATTTACTTGTTGCCCGCACGTGTTCCCCAGACTGCTTGTTGGCTAACGTCAGATTTTATTAGCCTGCATAATTGCCCTGTACTGTACTATAGCAAGGAGGTAATAAGCCTATGGATGATGTATCCGACATTCGTTGTTCTTACCTCATTCAAACCATGTAAATTGCTGAAACAGTGTGTAAAATAACCTATTCAAGACGCAAAAAATTTGCTCAGTACATCAGGCTGTTGGTTAACCGTCATGTATAATGTAATTCAAGCTTTCAATTTTTAGCCTTTGGCTATGTGGTTCAGGAAAAAAAAAGCTGCCTCTTGTTATATGCATCTAGGGTTGATGAGGTGAACTATAATTCTACAGGCATAAATCTTATTCTGATAACGTTATTTCTTCATATTGACTATTGAGGTTCGTTGACCAGAGACTTGTCTGTTTGAATCCCCTTCAGATTTATGACTGTTATGGATGGTTTCAAAACCACAGAGGAGGTTATGTGGGCTGCATGCTCATGATCCTTGTAGTTTACGATATAGACGCCATAAAATAAGTTATGGGGAACCAAAGAGCATTTTTTTGTAAAGTATTGTTTTTTTTGGTTTATTCGTTTATTTATTGATTTATTAATATTTAAATGATTGAGCCAAATTTAAAAATGTTGCTGACCCTCAAATCTCACTGACAAATTTCAAATATCTGAGGAGAAAGAAGAATGGAGACATCATGTCGGAGAGACAGACGACGAGGGACAGGAAGACGGACCTGGCGACGGGGAGCTGCTGGGAGGCTGAGTCGGGCTGAGGAGGAAAGCCGAGGTGGATCGCCAAACGCTGGACCAGACGGTAGAGTCAGGGAGACGAGAGCAGAGAGAGAGAAGGACATGAAGGAAGGGTGGCGAAAGCTTAGTTTGAAGCACAGCAGGAGTTGTGAGTACAGTGTAGATGGTGAGAGGTTGGACTCCGCTCCTGGACCCTGCCCGTCCCCTGCTTGTGGTGACGGGACCCTGGGACAAGGTCAGATATTGCATTTAGACAGGGGCGGTCCCTAGAATTCTGCTGCCCCTCTGCAAAATAGGCTTTGGGGCCCCTGCAAAGTGGCCCCCTCTCAAGAAAATGACTTCAGAAGATGATTGACAGGCCCAGGCAGGGTAGAAGGGTGGAGCCCTTGGTGAAGTGTCTGATCTGCTTGTGATGGGCGAGGCCCTGTATTTAAAGGGCCTGAAAAGATAAAAGTTAAATAAATAAAATATTCCTAATGCTTATTGTCTAATGTTACCATGTAGCACTGTTTATCAACCCTATTCCTAGAGATTTATCATCCATGCAGTTTTCGTTTCAACTGTAATTTCTCACTGCGGACTCAACTAAACGGCAGCTCAGCGACATCTGTCGCTGAATGAGATGTGCTTTGATAAGATTAGAGTGAAGGGCTGCAGTATAGTACATCTGCAGATGTATAGTTGGTTGCCACGGCAATATAGCCTTAGCATCAGGCAGTTGCTCTGAGCTCTGTAATTTTCTCCTTGAAGTTAGCGAATAACGTAATAGCAGGTTGAAGACATGGGCAGGAAAAAAAGTTGTAAATATGACGTTTCTTACAATGGCAGGGGATCGAGGAGAGATCTGCTTTGAGAGGGAGAGATCAGGGAGAGGGCAGGTAAGATCAGGACCCAGGGACAGCGAGGCAGCCACCAGCAGCAGCGATAGCTCCAGGAAGAGGCGTAGGACGGGCACAGAAGAGGAGAGCTGGCTACCCAGCTACAGCTCCAGCTCCGCTCCCTCACCTGTGAGCTGGACCAGGACCCAAGGCTCAGGTAGGTCCTCACTGAGGGGTCAAAGAGGCCTCACTCACAGATACTGTTATCAGTTTTGTAAGATTCAAGTTCTCTGGAGCAGCACACTGCCTACTATTTAGAATATAAGTTATACACAGCTTTGGGTATAGCCTCAATGCTATTATGCTTTAAGTAATATCAGTAAACTAGAGCTGGACTCGCGAGAGCCCATACCTCTGCCAGCATAGCTGGATTTAAACCTTGGCCTAAATCTCAGCTGTACTTTGGCCTAGATATGCCAAAAAACAATCAGTTGCCTCTTGTGGTACTTTAACATCTTGCAAAGTTTTGCAACCGTTTTTGAGATATCCTGCGAACAGACAGACAAACAAATAAATAAATAAACAAACGGAAGCAAAAACATAACCTCCTTGGCGGAGGTAATAATGCATTCAACTGCAATGCTTTCTATTTTTCCAATCATTTTCATTACTCAGTGGAACAGTCTATGTCTACAACTAACAAAAACTATGCAGAAGCTTGGAATTGGTAAAGGAGATGACACTTAATCGTGGCATTGCTGGCCATAGACCCTGTGATAGACCCTGTTTGATAGCACGTCCTCAGGAGAATGCTAATTAACTCTATATTGTGTGCGACAGGCTCTTTCACATCGCTGTATGCCTTGGGATCTATGCTGGGACAAGGAGGATGCGGTTCCGTGTATGCTGGAACCCGACGAGCAGATGGGCTGCCGGTGAGTTTCTGCCTTCCTGCACTGGCCACACCTCCCACTCTTCTCGTGCCCCACCGAGTCCCTGCAAAACCAGTTCGCTGGGTTCTGTTGGTCCTCCACGTTACCATGGGCTTGAATTGCTAGATTGTAGGATTTTGCTGAGTCCTTGAAGCGCATTCCAAACCAATAACATGGCCTGTGGTTGCTCATGATATATGTTTACACCAGTCACTGGTTATCTTATTACTTTTACATCCCCAAAATATTTTTACCTGTGCTAAAGGCCTCAGTAAAGCGGGCCCTGCTTGTCCAATGAATTTAAACAATGAACCTGAGAAACTTATATGCTTTCTACTGTTTTGCATTGCTTCCACATGCATAAAAGAATTAAAATGATTTTGTATTTGATATTTTCATTTTTTTAAAAAGTTACTGTTCCAGTGTAATCATCTTATAATTCTGTGTAATCTATATTTCTGTTCCAGGTGGCCATCAAGTTTTTGAGCGCCACATATTCAAGAACACCTGTTTGCATCGTGAGTATACATCTCTCTTTTATCTGTGAGAGCCATAAAAACACTGTGTTTATTAGTGCAGTATGGCAGATGCATGAGTTACACAGACATAATTTCAGATAACAGAACCCAGCCAGTAATACAGTTCAGTCCTTATTGCATTTGGGCAGTGACTCAAATTTATTTATTTATTTATTTGGTCCAGTACTGCAAAATATTGGATTTAAAAATGACGAATATGTGGCTGAAGTATAAACTGGAATGTTTAATTTGCAGCTGTATACATCCACACCGTAGGAGACATTTCAGGATTGCAGCCCTTTCTTACTGTTACTGTCCAAATAATTTTGGATTGTGCTGTTGGCCTGCAGCGACCCGACACTACAGCAAATGTTTAACATTCCCGCTCATTACATTACAGTCCAAAGAGCCTAAGCAGGAGCCGATCCCCAGTGGAGCGATGTCGGGTTAAAGGTCATGTTCACCAGCTATGCTGTTCTAAAGCCCCTTTTGCAGATATAGATGCGCCGCGTCTGTAAATTTTGAAATTTAATTCCTAAATAATTCTGTAATTGAATTTCCAAATGTCTTGCTTCACTGGAATAATTTTCCACAGTCTCTGTGACACAAATAATGAGTTTTAAAGCCTAAATAGGTTCCTGTATAACAGGTAAAATTTGGCATTATTTGTATTCTGCGCAAAGGGGTTGAGGCCACACTTGAGCTCGAACCCAGTCAAACACCAGAGTCCTGAGGCTGTCCCCACTCCTCTTACACGTCCCCTCATGATCCCAATCTCCTCCACCCAAATCTACAGGCCGGGATGTCACGGCCCGTACCCCTGGAGGTCGCTCTGATGGAGCTGGCGTGCCGGCCTCCCGCCTCCCCAAACGTCATCCAGCTCCTGGACTGGTTCGAGGAGGGCGAAGAGGTCATCCTGGTGCTGGAGTTGCCCTCACCGTGTATGGATGTGAGCGACTTCACCGCGCGCCAGGGAGGCCGCATGGGCGAGGACCTGGCTAAAGTCATCATGGCACAGGTGGTGCAGCTATGATGAAGAAAGGAGAAGACGCCTGCACACTTACTCCGAGCCACCAAAGAAAACTTTATTGATTAAAAAAGGGCAACGTTTCGATCCGACTTGGATCTTTGTCTGGTCAACATGTTCTTGTCTGTTCAACATGTTCCTTGAACATGTTGACCAGACGAAGATCCAAGCCGGATTGAAACATTGGCATTTTTTAATCAATAAAACTTTCTTTGGTGGCTTGGAGTAAGTGTGCAGGAGTCTTCTCCTTTCTTCAGTGACGCGTTTTATTTGATAGCCTTGCACCTATACGCAATGTGCCTGTAACTCTTTCTTTGTACAGGTGGTGCAGGCTGCCATCCACTGCCGGGACAGGGGTGTCCTGCACAGAGATATCAAGCCCGAGAACCTGCTCATCCGGACGGAGAACCTGGGCGTCAAGCTCATCGACTTCGGCTGCGGGGACCTGCTGATGGAGGACCCATACACGAGCTTTGCCGATCAGAGTCTCTCTGCATCTGTACACATGTAGCCGTGTGTGTGTGTGTGTGTGTGTGTGTGTGCTATATGCCAGGATAGTGGTATCTTCATCATTGGCTCCTAGTCTTAGTTGACTACGGCATCATCTCAGGGCTACATAGCCCTTAGTTCAGGATTATCTGATTATTTTGGGGCGCTGTGATCACTTTGGAGTGATCTAATTGAGGCCTCTTAGTATGTAAAAGGGACTAAGAAATTTAACTACTCACGACCATTTAGGTTAAGTGCTGTTTATGAACAAGGGGTCATAAATGGACGTTAACTATAGGTGAATTTGACAAAGCTGTTAGGAATTAGCTGTTTTATTATGTGTGTTGTTGTGTTTTGATTTTCCTTTTATTGAACTACTTGGTGTGCTCTTAAATTGCCCCTAGGGGATAAATAAAGTTATTTGAAATGAATTGAATTAAACTGACTTGAATTTTTTTTTCCCACACAGAGAGTGGTTACAGAATGAAATAACCTGCCAAGTCCTGTCACAGAGGCAGACATTCTGAGTTTTTAAGACCAGGCTGGATACAGTACTAAATACCATCTTGTGTTTATTTATATTCTAAGTGTAATGCGCCATTTAGTGGTAGGAAAATGGCAGGACTGGCTGAATGGCTAGTTCTCGCCACATGTTATGTTATGTTATCATTTTGAAGTCTCTAACTTTAAGTTTTACTACAAGCCCTTCAATGGCTTTCATAAGATTTTGGCAAACAAGATAAGATATTTACACTTCAGATGCATATGCTAAATATAAACCTCTCTCTCTCTCTCAGATGCATATTTAAAAAATGTCAGAAATCGAAGTCTTGCTCATTTTATCATTTTTTCACTCTTTCAGGTACGAAGCGGTACGCGCCCCCAGAGTGGTTGGTCGATGGCGAGTACTGTGGTCTTCCGGCTACAGTTTGGTCTCTGGGGGTGCTGCTCTTCGCCCTGGTCTGCGGCTCGTTGCCTTTCCGAGGACTGCAGGACATCATCTGGGGAAGATTCCAGTTTAAGGAAGGGTTGTCCGACGGTACGCGGCACTGGATAAACCATATCTTCTGCACGTGCTGTACTGTAATGCCTGGTCTTTTATTTAGCAAAAGGCGATGCTGACGTCATTCTCCTTCCCAATCCTATAACTGTACAGACTGCAGGAGTCTGATCCTGTGGTGCCTCCGGAGAGATCCAAGCGACAGGCCAGACCTGGAGGAGATTCTCGGGCATCCATGGATGATGCAGTGGAGCTGCTAGAGGGGGCTGCATTCAGATCAGTGTGAGAAGCTCTCAGAATATATAAGTAAGTTACATTTGCCATTTTTTCTGATTAAAATTAGACCTTTTTTTTAAATTAAAACTTAGAAATTAAAATTAGAAATTTTTCAAAACAGAAGGGAAGCATGCCCATATTGTGTTCAACTTTCAAGCATCTTTTCTTTTTTTGTCGAACTATGTCGAACTATGACCAACACAATCACCAAAGCAAACTAATTTCTCACATATTGGAAAAATATGCAGTGCACGTTGTATGTCCCATGCATGCCTGACTGTTAAAATAGTTAAAATTGCGCCATTATTGTCTTTTGTTATTTGCAGTTCATCTGCCTGGAAGAGATGGAAGCCATCATCCCCACTTTGTGGCCCCGGTTGTTTTAAAGGTCTATTATGCCACCTGGTTTACAGCTAATTAGCCATTATGAGCCAGTTCAAAGTCTCCCCTTCCTGACATCACAAGGGGGAGTGACCACCCAAAATAATGAAATCTGATTGACTGCTTGGCTGAAGTTGATCAGTTCCTCTTGCCTCTGGTTGGTTACTTCCCCATGTGATGTCAAGAGGGGAAAGATTTTGAAAAGGCTTGTAATAACTAATTGGCTGTGCACCCAGTGACATAATAGGGGACCTTTCACAGGCCTACCAAAGAAAACGGCCAAGCTGTAACAAAAGTTTATCGGATGTCTACCTTTTTCAAATAACCAGCAAAATAAAATCGAAAACATGCCACATTCCCGCTAAACTTCGCACCACAGCACTTTGAAGTCGATACATTTTCACTAGAACCAAACTCAAAAAAATTGCACGGCCTGTAACAAACCCAGAGACGAACCAATTGAGTTTTCAATTGTATGTTGCTGGTTCTTTGAAAAAGGTAGACATCTGACAAACTTTTGTTACAGCTTGGCTGTTTTCTTTGGTAGGCCTATTTAATGCTGTGAAAGTATCTCCCTAGCAAACAGGTAACCTCCAGTTAATGTTTTCTGCATGTTACCCGGAGGTTATTTAAAAAAAAAAACCTATGGAGAATGTTCTCTGAGAATTCTTTAAAGGCTTTCTGAACCATTTTTTAGAACATTTTCATAGAACCTTTAAAAGACATTCAATGGAGGTTCTCTAGAGGTTTGGAAAACCTTAAAGAATGTTCAGAGGACATTCTCTATAGGTTTCTAAAAAATAATCCCCCGGGAACGTTCAGGAAACATTTCGTGGAGGATACCTGTTTGCTGGGTCTGTGCTGAGCGGCTGAAATGCTGAAGACGTGCTCTCCCCTCTTGCCCATTTTACGTTGGCTTAGCCTCCAGCATCCAAGCACCTCCATCCCCCCATCACATGTTCAATAAAATTTCAAAACAGACTGTGCGGCCTGGTGCTGGATGACCTCTATAGAAATGAAATCCATCAATACATTTAGGTCAATGTTTCCCAGACCTTTGCTTGAGTACCACTTGTCCTGAATGTTTTAGATCTCTCCTTGCTTCAGCACTGGTCATTCAAATTATCTGCTCATAATCAAGCAGCTTCAAAGGTTTATAACAACATTGTAATTTGAATCACCTGTGCTGGAGCGGGGAGAGGTCTTAAACATGCAGGGAATGTGGCACTCCAGGAGAGGTTTGGGAAACATAGTCCTAAATTGATGGATGGATTTTATTTTTCTGGAAGTCATTGTGCAAATTTGGAAATTTACCCCTAGACTTGTCTTGCTGTGCTGGAGGTGAGATTGGGGAGGCACTGCTTCAGATGAATTCACTCAGTAACACAATGTTGTATATGTACATATACTTTTAAATGTAAATATATTGTACAGTCACAAACTGCTCTCCTGTGATCTGGAAAAACCTGTTGAATTTATCAGTGGCAAGTATTCTTGCAACTGAACAAAAACCTTTAGATCCTGGGCTTTTCCCAACCGAAAAAAAAAAAAAAAAGATAAAAACTTGATTTTGACAGTTCAAATAACTCCAAAAGCTAGTGTTTTAAGATTCTCACCACTCTGAATTACTGCAAATGAGGTTCAAACTCAGTTTCTCCCTAAAGTGACATATGTACTAGGTTTTTCCAGATCACAGGAGTGCTGTTCAGTGCATTCCAGAATTATTGGTACCGTCAAGTAAAAATGAGCCGCAAGCGTCACATGCACATTCAATTGTTGTCATGAAACGAATATTTTCCTCAAAAATATGTGTATTACAATTATTGGCACCCCTTAATTTAATATTTTGTGCATCCTCCCGTTTTCCAAAATTATAACTCTTAAATTCAAAGTCTCCTCTACCTGACATCACGAGGGGGAGTGACCACCCAGAATAATGAAATCTGATTGACTGCTTGGCTGAAGGTGATCAGTTCTTCTTGGCTCTGGTTGGTTACTTCCCCATGTGATGTCAAGAGGGAAAAGATTTTGAAATGGCTTGTAATAACTAATTAGCTGTGCACCTGGTGACATAATAGGGGACCTTTAAGTGAAAAACCAACGGGATAAATGACAGACATTTTTTTCACTGCCTGTTTTGCTCATATTTGTTAGGGGGGGCCAATAATTCTGGAGGGCACTGTTGCTGCTAAATATCTATTTTCTGTGAATTTTTTTTTTTTTACTCTATTGGAGAAAATGTATTATAAATATATAGTTCTCTTATATCAGCATACTATTGTAAATACCTCAATTCTAGAAGAATTTGGACAATGTGTAAACTTTAAATAAGAACATCGAGCAGTAATTTGCGAATTATCTTCAGTTTTGCGTCCACCACAGGTCAATCGTGTTACCGCGATAACTTAAGAAGTATTCTATGGATCCTTTTCAAATTTTGTATGCCTTTAAATCTAGACAGAGAACTGGATTGATCTTGTGTGCAATGTAAAATATATGTACGATAGCCTATGTTTCACAATTGATCCCATGAGTGACATCATAGGTCATGGCCCCATTCACAGTGCTGTTCAAGGGTGATATTGGGGGTAGCTAAAAGCTTGTTTTACATCTATGATTACTCTTTTCCACTATCACTATTTTCTGGGTGAAAAGTGTTGATAGTTTGAGAGAGTATATTGCATACCCTTTCGGATGATACAAAATACTACAATTTTTTTGTGAAGTTTCAAATCAATACATGTCTACTTTAAGTGAGTATCTCAATGAGCGATGAATGTTTGGCGGACGCGGGGACATGTGATTCGCCACTTTTTTGACAACTTTTTTGCAATCCTAGAGTCATGAACTATTCACCAAGTATTCCCCAGTCAGTGGGATACTAATTGGCGATTTGTTAGCGACTTTCAAGCAACTTTTTGGTGATATTTTGATGAGTAGTTGATGAACATTTCACAAACAGTTGGCAAATCCTGTGAACAGTCAGCGACATTTTGGTGAATGTGGCGACTGTTTGGACAACAGTTGGCAATTAATTGAAGAACAGTCTGTGAATAGTCTGTGAATCGGGTGACCAGGTGTCCTGCTTTGCGTTCTACCGCACAGCATTTTCGTCTCTTTTCCAGCGTCCCGCAAATTGAGATTCTGTCCCGCATTTTTATTGCCTGGAGACACTGTTCTAAAATCGTGCGCTTATTCAGTAGGCCTAGCTGTTAGGTTAATACCAGTCTGGATCTTAGGCCTTATGCACTGAAAATACGGTTATTTTAATTACATTCTCTATTGGACTTGTACATTACAAACACAATTGAAACATGATATTCGATTGGTGCTTTAAAGTGAAACAAAACCTGATTAATGGTAAATTAAATTCTGAACATACTCATTTACTCTTTAACGTATTGCTGAAAGTAGGCTACTGCCGCTCAATGACCACACCGGACTTTATAGGGGCACTGATACGCAGAATGTAACAACAATGCAAAATGTAACAATCAAAAATTTGTTACATTTTGTGTTTGTAGTCACAACTCAAAATCTTTTGAAATCTCATTATTTTTGGTCAGTGAAACTGTGAAATAAACAACTTTATGTTGACTTCAGCCATGAAATCAGCGGCAAAACCAACTTTTCCATTTTTCTACCACATGATAAAAGAAACTTTTTTATTCAAGCTGGGTGTGAGTATAGTGTATAGTGTAGAGCTAACCTTTGTTTTGCTTGAAGTGAGTCATGTTACAGATTTATTTTCAAAGGATTACAGTGTCAAGAATATTTTTAAAGAAAAGCACTAAGTAATGTACTTTAATTTTCCAAACCGGTTTCTGCACATTGTGATCATCAGGGTTTATATATTGTTGCATTGTTAATGTTTTTTTGCCGCAACTGATAATAATTTACCTTTAACAGGGAAATCATTGTGGTTCTCACACAAAGTGTAGATGGAAATGTCTTCTCTCATCCAATTAGTTTGCCCAAAAAAAAAAAAAAAAAAAACCATCACATGGTCGAGCGCCTCGACGTGGCGTGATGGCTTAGAAGTCTCATTCCTTTCCACCATTCCATGGGGGAACCATTTAGCAACTCTGATTTTCAGGCTTGAGACTAAACTAAACTCAGACCATTTCTTCTTCTGCTTGATGGATTTTTAGCCCACCTGGTCAAACACAAGATGCGCTTATGTCAGGGCCTGCTTTGATACAACGCAAAATGTAACAATAATACATTGTAATATTTCTTTTGATAATTAGAAGAAGAATTAATACATTTTACGTCATTGTTACATTTAGCATTATCACTGCAACGCACAATGAAACAATTTCAATTTTGCAATCGATCTTGATAACCAACTCAGAAACTCATTTCACGTGCTAAAACCACACTTCTTGGAAGTTAATACGCTAATGGAAGCATTATATATACTATACTCACACCTGGGTCGAAAAAAAAAGTTTCTTAAATTTTGTGGAAGGAAAACTGGAAAAGTTGGTTTTGCCGCTGACTTCATGGCTTAAATCAACATGAAGTTGTCTATTTCACAAGTTCGCAGACTAAATATAACGAGATTTCAAATGTTACTTTTTGCGTTGTGACTACAAACGCAAAATGTAATGCTTGGTTCCCACTATCACGATTCGTGGCACGATTGAAATCGTGGTCTTAATCATGGAACAATCGTGCTGATCCTATCAGATCTTAATATCAGATCTTGAGGTCAGTCGTGGCAATCATGTTGATCGTAGAGAAGTTTCTGACGGTTAAATAATTTCCCACGATCAAGACGATTAATTGTCAATCGTGATCATTGCATCACCTCATATCCAAACCTGAAATTTTAAGCCGCTTTCACACCGGACGCGATACGAATATTCGCGTCTTTGCGTTGACTTTGAATGTAATCCGTTGAGCGAAAAATTTGTTTCGCGTCCGGTGTGAAGGCGGCTTCGGAGAAGCTCCACGATCAGCTACGAATGGCCAATCGTGGCATGCGTAACGGAGCGCACGACAGTGGGAACTAAGCATAACAAATTTTTGATTGTTACATTTTGCGTTATTGTTACATTTTGCGTTGTATCAGGGCACTGACATGGCCAAGGATGTGCCATGGTTGAATTACAAGAGACTCTTAAGCTGCGCACGATATTGGCATTCGTGAGTTAGATCTCTTGCAATATTACCGAGAATACAATTCCTAAGAATACCCGTGATTTTTTATGTTTTTTCTCGAAGTAGAGATTACGCTAGGGTAACGTTACGTTTATTTCCAGTATCAGTGGCCAGACAGCTGCACACTAACAACGAAGTTTGCGCAAGCAAAATGAATGTTCAGAAAAAGTGAACTGAAAAATACTGAGTCCTGCCCTAAAGCATGGCGAATACAAGATTCGCCAACTGTTCTGCTAGTATTCTTCAACAAGTCACCACATTCCTGAGGGAGGCGAATGATTGGTGAACAGTTGGTGTCTGTGGTGAGTATTTGCTGGCCATTTAGCAAAAATACATGTTTGCCAAAACTTCTTCAAATTTTTGAACATGTTCAAATCTCCTTGGTGAATCAAAGTGAGATCAGCGAATGGTTGGCGAATATGGCGACTACTTGGAGACTATTTGCAGAATTTTTGCTGAATGAATGGCGAATATGGTGAATGTCCTTTTGCCACAGTTGTCAAGTGTTTGCAAGCTCTGCGAGGTACACAGTTTACAGTATACTGAAGTTCACTTTTGTAATTAACAGTGTAGTTAAAGTACAAAATTAAACTGCGATATCAACTAATTGTGAAGCTGACTCGAAGTTTTCTGCTCTTTCAGTTAAAGTATTCTTAAATTATTCTCTCATAAACTAAAAAGTGGACTGGTGTGAAATAACTAGTACAATTGCAGCAAATTTCACTAACAGTATACTTAAAAGTGTGCTTTCATAAACTAAAAATTGGGCTAGAAATGTATAACTAGTACTGCTTAGTTCATCATATAATTAAATAATTAAATTGGCAACTCGAGTAAACTCAAAGTTTACTTCTCTTGCACTTAAGAAGTGGGCCAATTTAGTCCAAAGAGATCTCGAAGTACACTTACAAGTATGAAATTAGCACATGTACTTCCAGCATGAGGTATGCTTAGGGAATACACTTAAACTTTAAATTTTACTTGATTAAATGAACTTGAAGTTCTTTTTTGCTAGGGTACACGTACATAATGTCCCAATTCTTGTGGAATTGAGGTTTTTTTATTTGTTTACATTTGTAAAAACATGTAAATAAAAGGTTTTTGTAAATAGTTAACATCGAGTTTCACTTAGACATTTAATATTGTCTGCTGTTTCTGTGTCTTGTCTTGATATCAGTTTTCTGGGATTCCAGTTTTCATCAAGCAATTAGTGATTGAATCAGGGCTTATTTTAGGTAACAGTTTTTTTTGCAGCAAGTCTAAAATGTGGGTACTAGCAGAACATGAACCAGAGACTTTTTATATAATTCTATGATGTCAAGTAGTTTTAGTAGTAGCCATTATTTAGTATTTGACAGTAAAAGACTACACGCATGCACTTTAGGTAATCAGGTAAGTACTTATCGTCAGAGTAAATTACATTTTAACCTTATCTAGACCAGGGGTCTTTTCATGCCCGCGCCAATTTTCACGTCCTATAATTTCTGAACGGCTTGAGCCAGGACCACCAAACTTGGTGACTTTTCCTAAAACTTGTCTGGAAACAATTTTATACCAGTAAGTCAAGTCCACCATCTTCACCATTTCCATGGCAACGGTTTTCTAACAGGTATGTCAGACAAAAAATTGCAGATTTTGGTTTCATCAATGTAGTTTCCAGATTTTCTTTTTAACATATACTTATTCCATTATATTTACAATGTCTTACATAATTTAATGTCAGCTTTGTTAAGTGGAATTAATTTTTGCTAATTTGATGACGCCGTTGAATTTATTTTATTTCCTATGATGAAAGCTTCTACTACCAACAAAAAAATGTTTTTTTCCATTATTAAGGTGGTCTTTAGGCTGTATATTGATATCAATATACTAAACACAAAGAAGTTGATGATAAGAACAGAGCAAGTTTTGCTTACGCAAACCTGAAATCCTTTATAAGTTTACTTTCATTTCTTTCTGACCTGAACTTCTAAGAGAAACATTCAGAGTAAATGAAAAACTATTTTCACGGAACATAAATAGAATTTCATGTATTTTATGGGCTCTTGGAGCTGGTGCACTATGGGTAAAATAAGCAAAGCATTCTGGGTAATACAAATCAAAACAGGATGTCATAATGACGTCATAATAGGTCATAATAATACCAAAATGATTGTAGTGATTAAGTTTTACGTGTACATCATCCCCTGCAAATTTGGTGGTCATACGCCATGTCGTTTACGAGTTACCTGGGGGGGCGTAATTGTGTTGTATAATATTGTAAAAATTACAGTAAAAAAATAAGGTGCAAGGTAAGAAATGCTCCTGCTATGATATAACAGCAAACTTTTCTCTTTAGCTATTGGAAAACTTCTTCAATTCTTCTGTAACCTAGAGGATTTATAGAAGTTTTTGTAATTGTTGGAATGTCTGCAGCAAATGTCATTCTGTGTACAGAAACAAGTAAGATAAAACTTCTTTGATCAAACATTTGATGATAGAAAAAGGAAAAGTCAATGTAATTGCCTCAGTGAAATTAATTTTGTTGGTATAGAATTCAGACACATATTTTATCTTTTTCCAGTGGCCTATTGTTTGAATGTTTTGGAATGTGACATTATTCTATATGAAGTACAATTTATGTTTCTTTTTATTGACAGTAAAATAAATGCCAGTGAAGTACACATTCCTTGTTCCTTTTTTTCTAGTCTTATTATAAGATAAAAATTATTGTGCATATAGAGCCTGCTGTATGGAAGGTAAGGTCCAGCCCTTGATAATGACAATGCGCACTCATGCCTTGCACAGTAAGCCATGGACAAACTGTCCTTACACTAATTGGGCTTTCCTTCTCATCCCAATGCTGTTATTGGCAGTTTCAGCGCACATGCATGTCCGGAATTAGGCTGTGTTTCCTCACACTGTCTCACTGTTCATGAACAAACCTTAAGATATAAACAAATAGTTCGCAAATGGTGCATCCACGCTGTGGAAACAATATTCCGTACCCATCAAAGTGAGTGACAGTGCTTCCTCATCATTACCTCGCCTGGGACGGAGTCAGTGGGGTGAGGTATTGTTGTCAGTACGATTTGTTTTCTGTTTGTTCACGGGTCAATGACGTGACATTGTCAAGTGCACTACTTTGGTTTAAAATAATTTTAAATGATTGATAATAAGCATCATTTTATTCTATGAAACCTGTTTAATTTGAACATACTTCCAGTTTATCATAAAAATGATATATATTTTATGTTTTGCCATCTCAAAACCCTCAAAATGTCAGGTGGCGCAACCGTCCGAGCAAGTTAACACTATGTGAAATGTTTTAAAACTGTAATTTAAAATATGAATTAATATAATATTAATATGGGGGCATAATGTTATATTGAAAACCTTTCAAATAAACAAAGTTTAATAGTTTAATTGTTCTTAAATTGTTTGGAAAACCAAAATACCTGCCCCCCCCTACAATAAAGAATCCATGAGTTACTTTAAATACCCAACTCAACTACAAAATAGTAATGTTTTAGGCAGAGTAGACACTCTCAGGTACACTTACTAAAAAAATCACTTGGAAGGTTTTCAAGAAACTTTTGGTTGCGCCACCTGACATTTTTTGGCTGGTGAAATTGCAAATAGAGTCTAAAACTGTATTAAAACCCTGTAAATGTTGTGCAACCTTTAAGACTTGTTTAAACACACTTTTCCAGCTTCAAATAAATGTATTCTGTACATTTTTTAAGATAAAAAAAACATTTTTAAAAGGCTTATTTGTCATTGACCCTCACGTGTCTGTTTGTTAACAATCTAGCACCTACACGGTTGCACTGATTGTCTTCAAACTTTCAGAGTAGGTGGGCAATGCTCCGTGGATTGCCTGATTAAATTTTGGGATGATCGTGTCACGGTCAAGGTCACCAGAAAGGTCAAAATTTGTTTTTTTTTTTTTGGTGATAATTTTCTTGAAATTCATCACATTGACTTCACACCAAAACCAAAATTGGCATCTTTCAATTTTGCTTCCAAGCATAATCTGCACGATGGTGTCATGGTTATGGTTTTTGGTCATGTTTATGTTCATGTTCAGTGTTCATGATTTTGCTTTTATTTATTCTTTTTGGTTATTGTAATACTTTGGGTTTTAGTTCATTCCATTTCTCAGTTCCATTGCACTTGTCTCCCCTGTCTTGTGATCTAGTTGGTTCAGTCCGTCTTCCCGGTCTGTGTGCTCTCTTACTTCGGGTGATTTAAATGTATTCTGGTGTTTAACGCATTCCTTCGATTCTCGTTTACTTCCTTCGCCTTACTGTTCTGATTACCAACAAAACTAACGTTTGTATTTTGTATCATAGTCTACTAACACAACTAATCCATGTATATAGATTACTAACTTACTAATGAGCACTCTAGTTAAATCTGTAAAGTTGCACCGCTACTAATTAATACTAATTCCCTCTCAGCAATCCTACGGAGCCCGGGAAGTGCAATGACGCGAAAAAAATATAAGACGTGGCCACGAGATATAAGTCGTTCCCTCGATTTAATTATCTCGTTCCCAAAACTTTGTTATTTCGTGTTTTTTTCCAAGATAAAGTCGTTCCCACAACTTAGTTATTTTTTGGCCACAAAATACAAGTCGTTCCCAAACGTAGCTATTTTGTAAACGAAATACAAACCGTTCCCACAATTTAGTTAACTTTCGTGGCCACGACATATTACTTCGTTCCCTCAATTTATTCATTTAAATTGAGGGAACGACTTTATTTCGTGGCCATTTTTAAAAGCTTAAATCGTGGGAATGACTTGTAACTCGTCAACCCACGAAATAGCTAAATTGTAGGAACGACTTGGTATGTCGTGGCTGTCTTCAAATAGCTACTTTAGTGGGAACGACTTGTATTTTGTGGCCACGAAATGACAAAGTTGTGGGACGAGATAATTAAATCGAGGGAACGACTTATATCTCGTGCCCACGTCTTATATTTTTTTTCGTGTCATTGCACTTCCCGGCTCCGTAGTAATCGCCCTGTTCTAGTCTCCGCTCTTGCTCAGCTGTACCTGTCTCCCCCATGCGTTTCTGCGAGATCTCTCGCACGTGTTAATTACTTTCCTGCACTCGTTATCTGTGCACTTAGAACTCCTTGACGGAGCTGTTTAAATGTCATAGGCTGTCTGCGTGATTCCCGTCCGTGTCTTGGCTTTCGCCAATTTTTTAGATGGTTAGGGTTTCCCTCATGATTCTCCCGTTGTAATTAGTTTGATCCATCTCACCTGCTTCCTGCATAGCATGTGACTTTCCTACCGTCTATTTAAGCAGTCTTTTCACAGCCAGCTCCTTGTCAGAACGTTGATCAATATTTCTTTGTGCAGAGCGCCTTGTATGCTATTGAGTATTGTTTTTCTTCGACTGGTTTGTCCGACTTTGATTCTTGCCATAGCCCTTCTTGTATTGTTTTGTCTTTTTGGATTTCGACCTATTTTTGTATGACCACGATTTCTGTGTTTGGATGCCCTGTGTATGACCCTTGGCTTTGTTCATCGACTATGACTTTTTGCCTACCGTCTATGTACCTTTGCTCATCTGTTTTACTGGTTCTGACCCCTACCTGTCTAGTCGACACTGTTTTTGGATTTCGTATTGTGGCTTGGCAATTGTTTTTTTGGCTTTGACTTGGACCCCATTAAAGGCATACACTTTTGGATTTCTGTCTCTTGCGAGTGGTTCCTGAACTGTACCTCACAGATGGTCTCCGCAGCAGTTGGGGGTTAAATGTCAGGAGAGTCAAGGTCATCAGTGAAAACAATATTTTCCATTATAACTCAAAATGTTACAGACAGATGTTTACTATTATGAGCATATAGGAACTCCTATGTGGTTTTACTTGGCACCATGACCTTTGACCTTGAGTGACCTTGAAAGGTCAAACTCAAGGTCGCTGATTTTCAAGTTGAAAACGGTCAAGGTCACACTTGTAAAATTGAGTCAGAATCAAAAGCACTAAAATACGTTCTGGCAGGCGAGGTTTGTTTTGCCTGACAACACCTGTTTCACTTCAGTATTCAAGTTTCATTTTCATTGCCTCCTGTTATATTTTGGATCCCTTTTATTTATTGCCAAGATAACTTGCCTTCAATTTTGAGTCATTCCCTTATAGTCTAAAGCCTGTGTGACAGAGCTTCTCCAGAACCCCCCCGCCCGACTGTTTAACACAGGACACAGTACATCCTGCATACAGCTGAGGTACTGCTGTGAGGCTTGCCTGTTAATACAAATGCTTATTATTTGATCATGACTTGAATATACAACCCCAATTCTGAAATGGTTGGGACGAAGTGTAAATTTTGAATAAAATCAAAATGCAATGACTTGCAGATCACGTGAGCCAATATGTTATTTACAATAGAACATAGTTTAACTTTTGAAATGTTATCTAAGACATTTTACACTTTTATCCACAAAATGATCTATTTCAAATTTTCTGGCTGCAACAGGTCTCAAAAGTTGGGACACAGGCAAAAAAGGGCTGAAAAAGCTATTAATATATAAGAGAATCAGCTGAAAGAACATTTAGCAAGTAATTAAGTTAACTGGCATCAGGTGTGTAACATGAGCTATAAAAGGGATGTCTTACAGAGGCTGAGTCTCTCAGAAGTAAAGATGGCCTGAGGCTCTCCAACCTGTGAAGGCTTGCGTTAAAAAAAATAGTGAATGACTTTAAAAACAATGTTCCTCAACATCAAAATGGACTGTAGCAAAGTGGTAAAGTGTCCTGTGGTCAGACGAGTCCAAATTTGACATTCATGTTGGAAATCATGGGCGTCATGTCCTCCAGGCTAAAGAGGAGAAAGACCACCCCTCCTGTTATCAGCGTTCAGTTCAAAACCTAGCATCTCTGATGGTATGGGGATGCATTAGTGCATATGGTGTGAGACACTTGCATGTTTTAAAAAGCACCATGAATGCTGAAAGGTATAAAGGTTTTAGAGCAACATATGCTCCCCTCCAGATGACATCTATTCCAGGGAAGGCCTTGTAATAGCTGCAGTATGTGGGTTTGCATTGTCCTGCTGAAATACACAACAGCATGGCTTCATAGTAGAAGAGTGCTGAACTGGCCTGCCTGCGGTCCTGATCTTTCACCAATTGAGAACATTTGGCGCATAATTAAACGAAAAGTCCGTCAATGGAGACCCAAAACTCTCCAGCAGCTGGAAGCCTGTATTAAACAAGAGTGGGATCAAATTCCAATGGCTAAACTCAAGAAACTTGTCTCCTCAATGCCCAGACACCTCCACTCTGTGTTAAAAAGAAGAGGGGATGCTACACCATGGTAAACAGGCCCCTGTCCCAACTTTTTTTAGACCTGAAGCAGTCGTCAAATTTGAAATGAGCTCATTTTGTGTATAAAATTGTAAAATTTTTCAGTTTCAACATTTGCTATGTTATTTCTGTTCTATTGTGAATAAAATACTGGCTGGTGTGATTTGAAAGTCATTGCGTTTTGATTTTATTCACAATTTACACTTTGTCCCAACTATTTTGGAATTGGGGTTGTACTAAGCAGATACGTATGTGCTGGACGTAACCAACTTGTAGTCTGCAGAGAAGGATGGGGGTTGGTGTTGGACTGGCACTGGTTACTGATGAAGCCAGGAAATCTGCATACTGATGGCTGTACGGACTTTAATGTATATGTTGGTAATGATGGCATGGAACTGTCTGCGGATCTTGAGATTGGGGGATGATTTCAAGCCATTGGATTCTGGTACTTCTCAGAGCTGGAATTCATAAGCTGGCTCACCTGTAGGGCATCACATAATGCAGTGCTTTCCAAACCCCTCCTGGAGATATCTCCCAGTTCCAGCACAGGCGATATATAAAAGTTACCGCTCTGAATCTTTCCCATTATTAAATATGGTCTTAGTGTGCTAAAAACCATATGACACTGACCCAGCAAAGTCTGTGGAAACCATGGCCAACAGTATGACATATAGAACCAGCAAAATCTGTGGTAAACATGGCTGACATTTGTAGAAAAGTATTTCAGTCAGGTAAACTCATGTATTAAAATTGAGCAAATTTATTGACATGTAGATGTAATGACATTTGAGTTTGGCGAAAGGTTCTGCTCTGGAGGTGCTCTCTACCATGCATAGCAAGAGCATACTAAACAACAACAAAATTAGATAGGGAGCAGAACTTATGAATCCCCCAAAACAGCAGAACCATCACCAGCAAGAGAAGCTAAATTAAGTGAGCAACTAAGCTATGTGTAGCCTGGCTCCTCGCTGGACCCGTTAGGCTTGTTTCCCAGAGAACACACCCTCACATCTGTACCTGCGGGCAGGGTCTCGCCACCCTCTAGAGAATAGGCACGCGCCGCTCCCTCTAGAGCACGTCTGCAACCCTGACAGATGCAAAGAGGCAAGATGAAACGTCATCTTGGTCCTGAGAAACATTCTACCTAGTGAAATAAACTATGTGTACAGTGGAGCACCCACTGCCTCCTGGGTGACCAGGAAGTCCATAGAGATATCCAGGGTCAAAACATTAGCTGCTAAAGGCTGCCGAGCCTTTAGCGCACGTCTGCTACCACCAATGCAATTACCTGGATCAAGAATGGACATACTACTTTTAATGCATCATGACCTTACCATGCGTAGCCTGGTTCCTCGCTGGACCCGTTAGGCTTGATCAAGATTGGACATACTAAGCATGACCCAGCCAATCACCTGCGCTGTTGCAAAATGATAAGAGGCTTAAGAGAAGATATCATGACAACTGTGAAAACTACACGATCTATACATACAGACATGTTTAGTTTTAACAAGGTCAAAAGGCAAAGTTCATTTACATCTGAAGACCTCTGAACCCAAATCTTCCGACGAGATGCAGGGAAGGTTTTGCAGCTGTTGACGCCTTGAAGATTCAGAAGGAGTGGGCAGCTCAGGAGAGAGAAAAGTCCCAAAGCTAGCAGGGATGAGGTGGCGCAAAGCAAACCGGACTCTTGTGTAGGTTTCCCAGCAGCCATAGTGAACAGAGGCTTGAGAGGCGCTCACACTGGTTGGTATTGCAGACGATATAACATGAAATAGGAGAAAACAAATGGTTAGATTGACCAATAATGATGAGAGATCCTAAACTCCTTTTATAATGACATTGTGTCTCAATGTTTTAGAACACAGCTTATGCAAACACATTTATAGCAATGTCAGATACAAAAGTTCAACCGAAGAAGCTCAAAGTTCAAGGATTTTATGATTTAAATGACATCATTTATTTGGGGGACCAGGTATTTGTGCAGAAATTCACTGAGGGAGGCAAACCGCATTATATCTTCGTGGACAACAAAGAAGCAGCTTCATGTTCAAACATACCAGAGTCAGCTTTGCTCTATTGTTGCCCCAAGTGTACATGCGATCACAATTCAGTGTTTCCCACAGAATTTTTGGAGACTATGGGGGCACATGTGTGGTGGCAGACTGATGTCTGGAGGGGGCCATTATGATTCTATTGAACGGGGGGGTGATGATTCTCATTTTGTTGGGGGGGGATATTGCGCGTCTTCCGGTACCTTTCCTATTTTTCCGTTTTTTTTTTTTTTTTTTTTGCATGTAATCTCAGCACGCGCATTTGCGCATACTGAGACTATGGCGGGGTAAATTAGACTATGGCGGGCCGCCATAGTCTCGTCAATGTATGGGAAACACTGCACTGTAAAAGTATAATAGGCTTAGCAAGCAGCACATTACGCTAGCTTGACAACACTTTAATCCTAAAGCCAAATCTTATTTCATTTCACGAGAGTGCCCACTGATCATCTACTTCTGGGAAAAGTTAATTGATCTGTGGAGTGCATCTCACTGGAATTTTCATAGGTGCACTCTAACTTAAACATTTGATTCTTTATATCTATCCAATTTCTTTTTAATTTCAAACAAAGTTAATTATTTGCTGTCCAGGATACTGAACTGTGCATTACCTGCTCATGGAAAAAGCAGTCTTTCATGTCTTACAGAGGATGAGAGGAATGACTTCATCTTGCACTTGAAAAGATAAAATATTTTTCAAATAAACTTCACAAGACTTGCAGTGTTTAACTTAACTTGACACAACCTTCTATATGTCAAAAAGGAAGCCTTATAAACAATGTTTAGGGCAGGCTGCTGTTATTTTCTATTTTATTGTTGTGTTATGTTTTGTTTGCTGAAAAACTATTTGTATTTCTGTTCTACATAAGATTATAGAGACATGGTATCAAAACAAAACCTTTTATGAAAAAAAGGAGTTTTTAATGAATAGAATACTGATTAATATGTGCTATACAGAAAGTAGTGTCTTGTGTGGTAAACTTCAGTGAACCTCTTTCAACACATAAAAAAAAGACAAAAATAGAATGAGACAGCAATAAGAGTTGTTTGATGCCGTATTTGAGGTATTTGTAGCAACTTTAAATAATTAAAGTCTGTGCATAGAGAAAATTCAATATGCATTATCAGACTACATATACAAATTGGCCTTAATAGATCCAGCTGTCAAAGTTTACGTAATAGACTTTCGTAATAGACAATCCTTGTGCAGATAAAAACTCCAACATGACAGATCACACACATTAGAAACAATGCAGTAAAAACATGAGAAAGTACAAGTTTTAAGAGCAACACATGACACACAAAAAGTCAAACAGGCAATAGGTCCTTTTGTTTGCATATAAAGACCCATTTGTAAGGCTTCTTAAGAACTAACACAGGTTGACACTGTTCCTCTAACTGCTCAAAACTAAAATATTCTATAAAAGCTCACACCAGAGGAACCATACCTCTACAAAACATAATAATGCTCATTAAGCATTCAGTACTCAGAAATCAAATGGGAGAAACCAAACCTCTGTAACAGGTAGAACTCACTAACAAATCAATTTTAAGGTATTAAAGAAGGGAGAAACCAAACCTCTGTAATGGGTGGAAACATACTCATTAATGGCAAATCAATACTCAGGAATTCGACATGAAATCAGGTAGAGGAGAAACCAAACCTCTGTATCACAAAAATGCAAGAACTAAATTCTATTAATTTGGAGGAATGCAAAGGCACTTAAAAAATTCTCAAGTTTTAAGTTACTTTTTTCAAACATCTGGAGGGAACTAGGAGTAGAGCTGCTGCTCATCTGCAGTGAAAGGAGTCGGCTGAGGTGGTTGAGGCATCTGATCAGGATGCCTCCTGAGCTCCTCCCCTTGGAGTTTGTCTGGGCACAACTAACTGGGAGGAGGACTCAGAAGGTGCTGGAGGGATTATATATGTTTGGGCTGACTTTCTTCATCTGCTGCCACTGCAACCCAGCCTCATATCAGTGGAAGACAATGGATGTAGTTAAAGTAAATACTTAAAGTAAATACACAGTTAGATTGGACACTAGTGTCCAGTCCTCTTTGGTCAACACGGTGGGATGGGGATTGGACACTAAAGCATAGGCTGTGAGACTAAATTCACTCCAGCTGAGGACGTATAACATCTCTTAAATAGATGTATAGATCCAATGCCTCTAGTGAGCTGGCTGGAAGGCTTAACCCTGACTCTTCCATGGTAATGGTGCAGCGATCAAAAATGTCCTCATCACAGGGGATTGTTGTCAGAAACCTGCAGGTATTTTTTACTGTAGCCAGGTCGATGGCATTATGCTGGACAATGTGGTTATCCACACCCCACAAATGAGGAGCTGAAAACATGGTATTGGGTATCCCACTGGGAACATTGGGATTCCTGGATGGTCGGATTCGGCGTGTGTTCCGCACATTTTTCATCTCATTCAACTGATCCTGAAAAAAAGAAGAAACGCATGCTAAACATTACTTTGTAAAAGTGTGTCAGAGATACTCAAAAAGCAGATATATGACACATAATACACACATATCAGTATCAGGAAATTTTGTTAAGGAAACAAAATTTCATTTTTTTAAACAAGCTGAAAAAGTATTGTATATCACATCAAATGCATTTAATTAAAAAACCTATGAAGGCTACTATGGAAAATTTTGGCACATCTGAACCAAATTATTCTCTAACTGTATTTAGGAAATAAATTCTTCAGGATAGTATTTTAGCTACTGCTGATCCATTTGGCAAACAAATATTGGAAAGACTCAATCGAATAATCATATTTCCAAGATACATGCAGATTAATACATGCACACTTTACACAAGGGCCAAGTTTAGATTGTATAGACCTTTTTTTTTTTTTTACAGCTCCTAGTTTAATACTTTTCTTGCTGCAAATGATACTGTATAGTAGCCAATGAGATTCCTTAACCCTCCTGTTCTGTTCGTTTAGGCTAACACTGTGAGGTATCGTTCAGGAACCAGTCGCGAGAACACAGGATTGCAGGTAATGTGATTTTATTGAGCGAGGGGGGTAACCCCCGCAGGGCAGAAGACAAAAGGTACAGAGTCCACAATCCAAAAGTCACAATCCAGGAGGGCAGAAACAGAGTCGAAAACCAGGGCAGCAAACACAGTACTCGTGGTCAGGCAAAAATAGGTTCGGTACACAGGCACAGGTTTGTCAGAGAAGCAAAAACCAAAAACCAGTGGGCGTAATCCAAACCGTAAACAGGGCAGCAATCACAAAAATCGTAGTCGGGCAAAAAGGGTTCGTAAACACAGATGCAGCAATAATCCAAAATGCAGAGCCAAAAATCGTAAGTCGGACGGTCCAGTCAGAAGAGTAACACTATGAGTACAAGGCGAATACGAAAGCAGCACAGGTAAACAAGAGAAACATTCTGACAAGGAAGTGCTGTGAAAAGACACCTAATATACACTCCTGGGAGATCACATGATACATAGAACACAGGTGCAGGAAAAGAGGCTAATTACAAAGGAAGCAAACATGAGGGAGAACCTAATCACATGAAATAGGCAAAAGCCAAAACGCGGACAGGGATCACAAGACAGCCTATAGACAGAACAAACAGATCCGGTTGGGGATTTCTACGTGCACAGAGTGAGTGGCAGAACAGTGATTAGACAGGTACAGAGAATCTGCTAGAAGCACAGCAAAGTAAATTGAGTGAAGGCAAGAGGCGGAGACTAGAACAGGGCGAATGCTGAGAGATCGTTAGTCAATTAGTAGAGTGCAGCTATACAATCCCTAGTGCTTGATAGAAAGTTAGTACTATGCACAATGTTAGTTTTGGTTAGTAATTTAACAAAAACAACAAACTGTTAGTATTGGTTAGTAATCCAGAAAAAGCAAGATGAAGGAAGTAAACGAGATTGGAAGGAATGGTTGAAAACCAGAATCCATTAAATCACCCGAAAGAGTGGCACGCAATACTGGGGCTGTGAGCAGACAAGAGACAAGAGACCAGACAGGGGGAGACAAAGTGCAATGCATAGTGATAACAAAAACATGGACCGGAGTGTAACTATGGTAAAATGCAAAACATGGAAAAACTAAACTAAGACAATACATGAACAATTCTAAGTTACCAAATCACAATACACATTTCAAAGAATAGTCAGACATAGCAGAAATCCAAATCCAAATCAGACAGAAGATCAAAACATGGCAAAGCAGATCAGAATCATGACAGTCATAGCAGAATCATAACAAACACTCATAATGTTCCCGGTCACATTGTATTTGATTATAAATCCATAATGTTATGGCCCCAATTTGTTATGGCGTCACGGACAGCAAGGGATGACAGACAAAATTCTTCAACTTCAACAGATTTAATTAAACAAACACTTAGAACTAATCTACACTCTACCCTACTGACCAAGATTGAAATAAAAAAAAAAGATAGTTACAGTCCCTTGGTAATTGAGATGGGCTGCTATGTTGCAATGTCCTGGGACAGGAAAATGCTCCAACACAGGCAAAAATCCACAAAAAGCTTCACAGGTCTTGAAAAGAGTGACAGGTCTGGTCAAATGTATCCTTCCACAATTTCTCCTTGCAATTTCTCCAACTACTCTTCCACTCTCTCAATTTTTCTCCTTATATACTCTTGTCCAGCCCCCTCTGAGGCATGCCCAGGACATGCCCAACCTAGCTCCAGACTGGGCTTAACAAAAAAAATTGTCAATACTGCCATCTAGTGGCTTTTTTTCCCCCCCATTACACCTCCATTCAAAAAGGGAAAAATTTTGACTCAGAAAGGCAAAATTTTTCTTTTCAATACAAAAATGGTTAAGTTGACACTTGTGTATATATACATATAATACAATATGCTAATAAACACATGTGATATATATACACATACTCAAACACGGGATAAGCAATCAGCAATTACATTGTCAGTACCCTTTACATGCTTAATTTCCAAGTTAAACTCCTGTAAAATCAAACTCCAATTCAACAATCTCCGATTCTTGTTTTTCATCTTACTCAAAAACATTAACGGATTGTGGTCAGTATATACAATCATTGGCTTTTGCCCTGTACAAACATAAACCTCAAAGTGTTGTAAGGATAGAACCAGAGCCAACAGCTCCTTCTCAATTGTGGAATAGTTCTTTTGGTGGCGATTGAACTTCCGGGAGAAGTATGCCACGGGATGCTCAATGTCATCAAAGTCACTTCTCTGTAGGAGCACAGATCCACAAGCTTGGTCGCTAGCATCGACCGCCATGGAGAACGGTTTGTTGAAGTCAGGAGATTTGAGCACGGGGAAGTGACATAGCAGAGACTTCAGGCGATCGAAGGTTCTTTGGCATGCTTCATCCCAAGTGAACTTTACGCCTTTCTTCAGTTGGTTGGTGAGACGGAGAGCAATCTCAGCAAAGTTCTTGCAGAACTTGCTGTAGTACCCGATCATTCAAGGAAGCGGCGCAAAAGCTTTTTTGTTGTCAGGAACTGGAAAGTCCATGATGGCTTGGACTTCAGCATTTATGGGTGCCACCTTACCCTGGCCTATGACGTAGCCAAGATACATGACAGTAGCACAACCAAAGTCACTCTTGTTCAGGTTAACAGTCAGGTTAGCCTGGCTCAAGCGCTGGAACAACGTTTCTACATCTTTCAGATGTTCTTCCCAGGAGTCACTCCATGTGATCAGGTCGTCGATGTATGCACCCGTGTGTGGCAATCCGGCGATTGTAGACTGTATCATCCTTTGGAACGTGGCTGGGGCATTTTTCATGCCAAAGGGTAGGACTTCATACTGGTATAACCCAGATGGTGTGGCAAAAGCAGAGATGCTCTTGGCCCTCTCAGTTAAAGGCACACACCAATAACCCTTCAATAAATCAATCTTGGTCAGAAACTTTGCTTGCCCTACTCTATCGATACAATCATCAATCCTAGGTATTGGAAACACATCAGTTCTAGTTACAGCATTGACTTTGCGATAATCTGTACAGAATCTAGTACTTCCATCAGGTTTTGGAACTAGAACACAGGGTGAACTCCAATCTGAGTTAGAGGGTCTGATAATATCATGTTCTAACATGTACTCAACCTCTTTCTCAGCAATCTTTCTCTTTTCAGGATTCATCCGGTACGGATGCTGTTTTATTGGTTTGGCATCACAAACATCTACATCATGAGAGGCTATAGAAACTCTCTTTGGAACATCAGGAAATAGATCTTTATATTTCTTGATCAACCTCTCAAACTGATCTTTCTGTGAGGGTTCTAAGTGCTGGAGTTTTACATCAAGATTTTGCAACACTTCAGAATTTGACAATTTACATGAAAGAACTTCAGCTTTAATTCTAGGTTCATCATCTTGAAACTCCTCCTCATCTTCACAAGTCTCGGCCATAAGAGGATCTGAAGTGACAGCTGCAACCCTAGCATTCCTATCATGATAAGGCTTCAGCATGTTAATGTGACACAACTGTTTTGGCTTTCTCCTATCTGGAGTCTTCACAATGTAATTGAGATCATTGAGTTTTGTCAGAATTTCATAAGGACCATGAAATCTAGCCTGCAATGGATTGGACTGCAAGGGAAACAACACAAGGACCTTGTCTCCTGGTTTAAACTCACGGCTTCTAGCCTTATGATCATACCAAGTTTTCATTTTTCCCTGACTTGATTTCAAGTTCTCTTTGGCTAGGTCACAAGCTGCACGCAGTCTTTCCTTGAACTTGCTAACATAGTCTAACAGACTGATATGCGGCTCTTTCTCTTGCCATTGTTCACTCAACAATAGCAAAGGTCCTCTCACTTCATGGTCAAACACTAGCTCAAACGGACTGAATCCAGTAGACTCCTGCACTGCTCCTCTAGCTGCAAACAACAGCAAATGAACACCTTCATCCCAGTCTTTCTCATGGTCATAACAATAAGTCCTCATCCTTGTCTTGAGAGTGGAATGAAACCACTCTAAGGCATCCTGACTCTCTGGATGATAGGCACTGGAAAGAATCTGCTTCGCACCTAGTTCATACACAACCTGCTGAAACAATCTGGAAGTGAAATTGCTACCTTGATCTGACCGAATTTCCCTGGGAAGGCCAAACAACGTGAAGAACTTTATCAAAGCCTTCGAAATTGCTGTTGCCTTGATGTTGCGTAGAGGGATAGCTTCAGGGAATCTGGTAGATGCACACATGATTGTCAACAAATACTGATTTCCAGATCTAGTCTTGGGTAATGGATCAACACAATCAACAATGACCTTGGAGAAGGGCTCCCCAAATGCTGAGATAGGCTGCAATGGAGCTACAGGTGGGTCTAACTGGTGTTTTCCAACTACCTGACAAGTGTGACAGGTTTTGCAAAAGTTGGAAACATCTTTCCGAAGTCCAGGCCAGAAGAAGTGTTTCATGATCTTGTCAACAGTCTTGTTAACACTAAGATGACCTCCTAAAGGCAAACTAAGAGCCACTGTTAAGATCTCATTCCTGTAGACCTTCGGAACAACAATTTGCTTGACCACTGCCCAATCTGCATTGGCAGGGATATCAGGAGGGCGCCACTTCCGCATCAACACTCCATCCTTGAGATAATTCCCAACTGGAACTGTGTCTATTTCTTCATCAGGAAGGGCTCTCTTCTTTAGTACACAAATTTCAGGATCATTGGTTTGCTCCTGAATCAACCGCTTTCTGGACAGAGACAAGTCTCCAGACACATCAGAATCACCAGACCCATCTGGCTGGCTGAATTGCGAACTGATAAAAGTGTCTGATAAGTCCTCAAACGGAGAAACCATAGTAGGCTGAACAGAGTCATGAGGCGAACCACCTGAGTCATGACTATTCAATGTGCTGGATGGCACCACATCATCTTCTTCTTGAGCCTTCTTGGCCATAGCATGAGTCACTGCACAGGAAGGATACAGAGATGGGTCTTCATCGCCATCTTCAGTGCTCGGCTGTGAAGTAAGATGAACAGGGGGAACTACATTGCCCCCAGCCAGGTCATTGCCTAGCAACAGAGAAACACCCTTGATAGGTAGACTTGACATAAGTCCCACCTTTACCTGTCCTGTAACTAAATCTGACTTCAAGAATACAGAGCGCAGGGGTATGGATACAGTCCTCCCTTCAATACCTTGTACAAGTATGAAATCCCCAGAAGCGGTCTCATCATGTAACTCCAAGGAGTCCATCAACAAAAGTGACTGAGAAGCTCCGGTATCCCTTAGGATATATATGGGGACAGGAGGAGAATGCTCATTCAGAGCCACAAATCCCTCTGACACAAATGGAAGGAATTCCTCCCTCACAAAGTCAGCAGTATCAGGCTTCTTAGCCTCACAAGGAGCAGGCAATTTAGCAGATCGGTCATCTACTACAGGGGTTTCTAACCTTGTCTTCACAAAGGCATTGGGTTTGGTATCCTTTTCTCTTTCTTTCTTAGCTTTAAGGAACCAACAGTTAGTTGTAACATGACCAGATTTTTTGCAATAATTGCAAACTAGACCACTTTTGTCACTGTCAGCTTTCACACTTTGATCAGACCTTTGACTGGATTTCTGAGCACCATCACCAGATTTGTCTTTGTCTTTGGGTGAGGAATCTTGGGTATCACCGTTACCTTTCTTTTGAAATTGGGACCATCTATTGTTACTGCTAGACTGAAATTTGGACTTATGTGTGAGAACATATTCGTCTGCAAACTTGGCAGCTGATTGCAAATTCAGTGCTTGCTTCTCATTAAGGTAGGTCTTAATATCATCCTTGATACAGTTCTTGAATTCCTCAACTAACACCATTTCTTTTAGTGAGTTGAAATCATCCTTGACCTCCATAGAAGTACACCAGCGCTCAAAGCAAACCTTCTTCTCGTTAGCAAATTCCACATAAGTCTGATTGTCAGATTTCTTCAGACCTCTGAATTTCTGTCGGTAAGCCTCTGGAACCAACTCATAAGCTGTCAAAATAACCTTTTTGACAACCTCATAATCAGAGGAATCATCTGCAGACAAAGCCGAATAGGCTTGTTGAGCTTTACCCTTGAGGACAGTTTGCAACATCAGAGGCCAGTGTTCCTTTGGCCACTGACAACTCTTAGCTACCTTCTCGAAGCACTGGAAATACTTATCAACCTCCTTCTCCGAGAATGGAGGCACCAGCTTTACCGCCTGGCTAGCCCGAAATTTGTTCTCAGCTTGCATTTTGATTTTTAGTAGCTCCATTTGGAGCCTTTCTTCTCTATCTAATTTTTCTAAATCGAAATCTCTGTCTCTGTCTCTCTCTTTCTGCTCTTCTCTTGCTAATTTTTCTAACTCAAACTGCCTTTGTTTTTCTTTTTCCTCCCTTTCTATCTCTAGCATTTTTAATTTAAGTTCCATTTCTACATTTTGATTTTCCACTGGAAACTGTTCCAGATCTCCTGGTGCAAACACATTTTCATCAATGTAATATTCAACAATCTCTCTAGCCAGTCTTGCTTTTCGCATGGCTGGTTTTACATCTGTCAGCTCTAACTGTCTGCATATTTCTAGCAGCTCTGTCTTTTTAAAAGACTTCAAAACCTCTACGGTTGCTGATGCCAAGAAATCATCCATTGCTGTTGATCTGCCAATATATATCTAGGAAAATTCAAAAAACAATTTCACAATTTGAAATTTTAGATTTTCAATAAATGACTCGCACAATGGTCTATCCCGGACCTGAGCCCCCAATTTGTTATGGCTCCAATTTGTTATGGCGTCACGGACAGCAAGGGATGACAGACAAAATTCTTCAACTTCAACAGATTTAATTAAACAAACACTTAGAACTAATCTACACTCTACCCTACTGACCAAGATTGAAATAAAAAAAAGATAGTTACAGTCCCTTGGTAATTGAGATGGGCTGCTATGTTGCAATGTCCTGGGACAGGAAAATGCTCCAACACAGGCAAAAATCCACAAAAAGCTTCACAGGTCTTGAAAAGAGTGACAGGTCTGGTCAAATGTATCCTTCCACAATTTCTCCTTGCAATTTCTCCAACTACTCTTCCACTCTCTCAATTTTTCTCCTTATATACTCTTGTCCAGCCCCCTCTGAGGCATGCCCAGGACATGCCCAGCCTAGCTCCAGACTGGGCTTAACAAAAAAAATTGTCAATACTGCCATCTAGTGGCTCTTTTTTTTCCCCATTACAATAATGATACAAATATTATCACCTAATGTTGGGTTAGATCTTTTTATCAACTTCAGCTCTTGTGAACATTACAAGTTTTGAACTTCTATTTGCTATGTATGTGCTGTAGGCCTAATTTACCTGAGGTCATATGACTCGTTTTTTAGGGAAAAAAACATTATATAGATATTATTTTGACTATACCAAATACTTAAATGAAACATATTGTAGTATTTATCACAGAGCACTTCATTTCAATGTTTACCAAGGACACTGTTTTGAAACCATTTCAATTTTCTAAATAGTGGCACAAAATAACATCTTTTGTGTTCCTGGTCAAAACTGACCAGTATGATTTATTTAGTAAAGCAAAAGCCAAAATCTACACAGGAAAACTTAACCATGTTATAAAAGTAATGTCTGAACCTTAGACTGAATGCACACATTAACAATTATTTTCCCATGCATCCCTTAAAACAAACGACAGGTAGCACCAAAGTGTTATTCCAGTGTTCCTCAGTGTTGCATCATAATTCATCTTTGCTCTTCACCTCCTTAGCTCCACAACTGTTTTCATTCTTTTTGAAGATCAACAATAACACTACTGAAAACAAAAACAAAATCTTCACAATATGTCAATCACTGGTCAATCACTTACATCACTTACATTCTGTCTTCTCATGAACATGTTGGGCAATGGATTGTGGCTGTTGCATGTTCCTGGCAAATGTACACAGCACTTGTGGCACACAAAGCTTGTTTTTCTATCTCATGGTGCACACAGTTGACACCTCTTCCCTTTGTGTCCTCCTCCTCTGGTTGGTGTACATGTTGGTGCTGATTCTTGCATGTCTCTCACCATTGCAGCAGAGGATGGTGTTCGGGAAGGTGCTGCCGCCTTTGCATGAGGGGTTCCACCATGGCCATAAAAATTCTATCGGAGATAGGTTCCCGTGGGGGTTGCCATGGAAGCTGTGTGTGTGTGTGTGTGTGTGTGTGTGTGTGTGTGTGTGTGTGTGTGTGTGAGTGAGTGTGTGTGTGTCTGCTCAAAGACACCTGCATGTTGGGGTGTGGGAAAGGAGTGTGGGAATATGCTTGAACTCTATTTTATACACTAATTGTGGTCTTACCCGTTCATTTCTAATGACTGGTCATTTTTGACCGGGAACACCACAGGTGTATACAAGTTCAATAAAACACACAAAATTTAAAAAATTCTCCAAATTTATTTTATGTGTTCAGATGCCATGTGTGAACAAAGTCATGGAATCTTATGACAAACAGATGAAATAAACTGCATTTTTTTTGGAGAGAAAACTTGTAAATCGGTCAGATTTGACCGAACACAACAGGAGGGTTAAAGATACAACAAAGCATAGTAGAACATCATGAACACAAACCAAAGCTGCATCAGACAGGGTGGGACTAATATGGCTGTATCAGTCTATTAACATTATCGGTAATCTACATACCTGAATGATGTTCATGAAACAAAAATGTAAGAGTGCTTTGTCCAGGAAATCTCCAGTGAACAGGCCTTGGTCCTTCAGCTCTCCCAGCAGCTGGATCCAATACTCAATGCCTTCCTTGCGCATGACACCCCACCAGCTCTCTATTCTTCGATTAGCAGCGCTTGCTCCCCCAGTGTAGCTGAGCTCAGCTGCTCTGCTGTCCACACAGTTGTGACACATGAATACCTGAATAGTGATGGAAAGTAATTAGGTACATTTTCTCAAGAGCTATAATTAGGTAAGGAAATTTCACTGTTATTATTTCATTTTCTTGATACTATGCATTTACATCACTGCATCTCAGAGAAAAAGGCTTTACCTTTTACTCCACTGCAATCATCTGACACTTTAGTAACCAGGTTGATGCAGATTTTAATTAGTAAAACACAGGTTAATTGGCATTTTGTGTGTAAAAAAGCACATACAGTAATTAAAATCAGTGCCACAACTGAAACATTAAAGTTAAGCACATTAATGCATTATCCCAACAACCTTGAACTTTTTCTCCAACTTTCGTGTGTATGACTGTCGGTGAGTGGGTGTGCATGTGTGTTTCACGCATACGCTGATGTAACAGGGAAGTGAGCCATTCTGCATCATCACTTATACCAGGTACTGTAGCCTGGGTGTATTTTTGAAGTGAATACGTTTGTACTTTTATTCAAGTCAGATATTGAATACAGGACTTTTTCAGAATATTTTTACAATGTGATCTTTCTGCCGTTAAATACTTCAGTACCTGGATATCACGAACAACGACGTTCTCTGTTCCTTGGTCAGTGCGGTCGATCCTTGGGCCTCTCCCAATTTGTTCCATGGCTTCAACAAAGTAGCCACCGATCACATGTGGATCACTGCTTGTCCAGGCTGCTCTCAACCAGAGGATTTTTCTCGAAAACCCATCAATGCACCCGTTTACACATATGCCATATGGTCTCAGCTTGTCATATGAATCTATATGCCAGATAAAATTTGGTCCCCTAGAAAAATACTGCCTACTATTTAGTCGTCGCCTCCGACGCGCAAGGGTGCCCGCAGGATCAAGCTGTGAAAGTATTAATCTGACATCTTCCTTTCGTACCAGAAGTCCTTGTCCCAGACATTTTCCATACATCCATCTGTAACCATGGTGTCTCCCAGGGCCTCTAAACTGCTCGTTAATAAAATAAATAACTTCCTGCAAGTCCGAATATCGCCGATGGCAAAGTCGCTGTGCTTTGAGAATCCCGATTAGGTGTCTCCTACTCAAAATAATACCATATGAGGCTAAGCTATATAGTATTTCTTTGTGAGTCATACCCAAATGAAAGAAAATGTTAATAAGACGGTCTCGGTCCATGACTAGCTCCTCTCACAAATGAGGCTGGCGGTACCTAAAGGATTATTTACAAAAGTAAATCGCGCCCGCGTATTAGTTGTATCTGGCACGCGCGAAATACAAATGAAATGCGCGTGCGATTTAGTATTTCGCGCGCGTTTTAATATTTCGTGCGCGCGAGATACTAAATCGCACGCGCGTTTTAAAAAAAAAATAAACACGTTTATGTCACCTCCCGGGCTCCGTAATATTTCATATTTGCAGTGTAATATATCGGTGTTTATTCTATTTAGATTCTGCGGCACATGCAAGCATACAGGCTTAGAGGAAATTTCACACTTACCATGTCGTACTCGGTGATCGCGATCTGCTTGCTGCAGCTGCGTTGCATGAACTTGATGGTAAAAATTCCCAGTTGCGTGAAATGATTCCGAGTGGCGTGAAGTGCCGTTGGCGCGCAGCCAGCTGAATCAATGCTGGCAGGGTGGAGGAGGGGAGCAGTGCAGTCGCGGTGGGGACGGAAAAACTGGATGTACACACACACACACACGCACACAAGTAACAGCTGAAGCCTGCAAGTTTTGACTTTAGGTGGTTCAGACTGGAATTTGGTTGTTTGGTGTCTCAAGTCAACCAAATCATGAGCAACCTGAAATGCAGCTTGTCAAGCATATATGCCTCAATTATGTCCCACTTTCATTAAAAAATATTGCATAAGCCTCATGATTGAATTTGCATACACGTGTGAAACATTGCCTTAAAAGTCTTATAATAATACTTTTAAGACATAGTTCTTAGCAAGAAATTGTTCTGCAACTAATATTGGTGATACTATTCCTAGAAAAGAATTAACATAAAGGTTCTTTTATCTAGCATTATTCAGTGGATTCATGCACAATTAGAAAAAGAGTAAATACAGCATTCACCGCATTTTTACATTTGAATGAAACTTCAAGTGGTGATGGCTCTGCATGTCCCTTGATTGAAAGACAACAGCTTTTCACTTCTTTCAAGAGATATACCCTCACCACACAAGTTAATCCATATTTCCAAGCAGACTACATGCTTCAGCAGTGTCAATTTACACACAGCAAAGTGTAGAGGAGATGTGACACAGAACAATTTGTTCATGTGCCTCTGTGCAAAGAGCAACAAGCATCAACCACTCATCTAGAGAAGTGAGGATTGGGACAGAAGCGTGTTTACCGCTGTGTCACATCACCTGCTCTTTAACAGTGCTCAGCAGTGGTTGAGGAAATGAAGACACCAATTTTTGCAGATCCGAATGTGAAATTTTCTCCCCATTTCTGCTTGATGTAATACTGAAGCTGCTAAGCAGCCCGGGTCACACCTGTCATATCCTGCACTTGGTAATGTGCCATATGTGTTCAGTGGGAGGCAGGCCAGCCTAGGCCTGCTCCCTTTGACTATGATGCCATGTTATTGCACTATATGTGGCCTGGCCTGGTCTAGCTGAAATAAGCAAAAGGCATCCCTCCGAATAGATGTTGTCTAGACAGCAACAAACATTGCACCAAAATGTGTGTGAATGCTTAAGCATTATTGATGCCTTCATAGATATCCAAGTTACCCATACCATGGGCAGAACCACATCCCCATGGCATGACAAATAATAACTCTCAAACTGGCAACATTCTGGGTTATCCTTTTCCTCCGGGCCGTGAGAACTTGACGTCTATTATTTTCAAAAACAATTTGAAATTTTAACTCCTCAGACTGCAGCTCACTTATCCATTGTGCACTTTCCCCCTTTGCGTCATTCCATCTCAAAGTCCCTTGAGCCCATAGGAGTCAACAGCATTTCAGGATGTTGTTGATAAGTGACACCGTACAGCAGTGGTGTGGTGGTCCCTGGAGAAGTGGGCATATTACTGTGGAGTAATACTCTCCTGTGTTTAAATAGCTTTTCAGCTGAAAGGTGATTTTCTGTAAACTGGTACAAATATAGGTGGATATACTCTGTACACCTGCATGTACCGTCAACTACAGCACTGCAGCACAGCCTTAAATTGCATTCATAGATGCAGCAACAAATTGCCTTTACTGATAACAATATTTCAAAGTATTCATAAGCCCACGTGATTATATTTATTACAGGTGAACGTTAGATTTTAAGGCAATGTCTCCTTGGGGCTTTAATATGACAGAATTTAATACTGGTTTTGAGCCTTGCCCATTGCATGCACCGACTTCTCAGTGTTCACGGAAACTTTTAAATTTATGAACTGTAGATAGTGAATCCTTAAACTCTCACAATTATGCATTAAAACATTGTTCCTGCTGACATATTTCCATACTCTGCTTTATGCAAGTTCATGAACCTCGCACCACCCCGGCTAGTAAATGATCAAGGCTTTCCTGGGTGCTTATTTTATAGCGTTTCAAGATGACATCACCTGTTAGCAAGAATTATTCGCAAGAATTTTCCAAACAAGGTGCTTTTCTGAACGTTCCTCCACCAGCCCAGATTACATAGCCCCTGTCCCAACCTTTTTGGAATAATTTGCAGTCTTCAAAATTAGAATGTTCACAATGATCCATAAAGGTGATGGGTAAATCCTTTAAGGTGATCTATTTGTACTATTCTCAATTATATTCAGATGAAGGCAAATTTTAGTTGAAAGAATATTCCTTTTCTGCTAACTGTTTGAATTAGCATACTATGCACAGTGTCAACATTGTATTTAAAATTCTGTATTTTATTGTTGGGCATTGAATTGAAATATGATGCAACCACCTAACAATCTTCTAGCAACTTCCAATGCTGTATTTCCAATATGCCACACGTGGCAAAACACATGATGTCACTGTATTAGCTAACCATCTTGCACAAGTTATACTGTGGTCATAAAGCCTGTCCTTTAACTCTGAGCATCCTTTTGTATGCTTGGTTGGTCCCCATTAAATTTTGCCGGCACTGTGAAATTGTCATGGTTGATGCTGACTGGAATGCTACCTCACTGATTCGGTTTGACCTTCAGGGCTATTTGTTAAATTAAGATTTGCGCAGTAGGATATGTGTATTACAGCTGGACCACTTGCGCTGTATACTACTGTCAGCTTGGGTCATGGAATAGTTGATCTACCAAAATGATGTGTTCATCTTGTTACATAAGACTGATTATCACATAGGCCTAACTATAGTACTTTTCTTACATTCCAGCTCATTGCAGATTTGATATTACCCTAGATTCATATCACTTTTGCAAAAATTTCATTGGTTGCGAGCATGGGGAAAAAAATTGTTCCTTGTTACGTCAAGCTGGCGATATTTAGGCAAACTGGATACCAAGTGGAACATTGGTTAAATCAGCATGCCTTAGTGCTGTAGCAAGCTAGCCAAGTGCCACTCTCATAACTAAGTTAATGTTACTTAGCTAGGTAGCGTGCATGTGGTACCTTTCCATAACCATGATGAAACATTAGTTTGTTAGCTAGGGAGCTAATGTTGGCTAGCTACTAAGTTGACTGTGAATTTGAAAACTGTTGCTATTTCAAACACTGACTGACTAAATAGCAGAGTGATGGAGTTAGCTTAATGCCAACATATAATGGGAATTACCATTGAGGTAAAAACAGGAATTACGTCTGTTTTCTATTAAGTTACGCAATTCAATAATGTTATAAAAGAATCTTATACTCTTGGTCATCTCATATTAAAGTTATGAAACTCGGTGAGTAGATTTTGGGTTTGCTGCTATCTAAAGCTTGCAACAATCCAAACTTCACTCAACTTGTTTTATAACTTTCTAAAACATAACCACTTGTGTAAAATCCTCTATTTACTCAATGACTGTCAGACTTCAGTTATTTTTGCATGAAGCTGCAGTAGATCATCTGAGCATCCTGCAGTCAGCATGGCGCTGAGTTCTGAAATGTCTCTGTCGAGTTCACTCATTGATTGCTTGTGACTTGTTTTATTTGCCATCTGCCAGAAAAGACATTGTTCCAACATACATTTCCAAGCAGTTTTGTTGTTTTCAGTGAAACAAACATTGGCAGACAGGTTCTTGGGAAAGCAGTTTTTAGCCATTTTTTAATGCAAAATTGAATTTTATAAATGCCATTTCACTAGCTAGTCTAGCAATGGACGGATATTTTTAGCTTCTCTTGCGCATAAACTGTTGAGAGTGCTTTTTCAAGTACCAATCTAGGTCCGTATTACCAGTACAGGACGAGTTATGGCATAATAGTTGTAGTTTTCTGAAATAAATGTTTTGTCTGCATTATAAAATGCAATTAATGTTACCTCAGTCAATAAAAATATCACTACTTTAAAAGCAATCATTTCTAAGTCATTCCACACCTTTGACTCTCAGTGCGTACACCTGGATGTGCTGGGTTTGGTGTTATTCTGAACTTAATTGATCAATTAAAGCTGTAGATTACACAGGTATCTCACCTAAGCTGGTTCCTTGGTTCTAAGGGGGGTGGTGAGAGTAAAAACAAGCACACCCTAGGGCTCTGCAGGACCAGGGCTGCCTAACCCTGGCCTATACAATGCCCTCCCCAAATACTGCCACCTGAGGGAAATAGCAGCTAAATGGTTTATGAAAAAAATCATTGGTAATCAAACCAAAAAAATCACCCTTAACTTGAGGTTAATATTTTTTCCTTGCATTATCCACAATCATTGGCATCCCTGGGAAATCAGAGGATAAAAAAAGAACATATTCATTCATCGTCATTTTTTCACATTAACCATATTAACCTAGAGTGCAAATATTAGTGAAGGTCACTAATAGGAAGGTAGATCTTTCAAGTTCAACATATAATGGTGACATGTCTTAGTCCCAGGTTCCCACCCCCTAATTTTGTCCCCTGTATTGTTCAAAAAGTAGATACGACCTCGCTTGACATAGAAAATTAATTTTTGGTTTTGATAATTGAAGAAAAATAGTTCATATTTAATGTTTAATTATATAATATTTAATCATAAAATGTATCCAATTAATAATTTAAGGGATCAAAAATCGTTTTATCACTGAGATAATATTACTATATGCACTTTAAGATCACATCTTCCCATGTTAACTTTAACTGTTATATGACATTTGACCTCAGGGGGACCATTTAGGGATGAGCAAAAACACTGTATCGCACACTTCCGGAACATGGTGCTCCGACGGGACTGCTATACTCTGTGTGACCAGAAGGCAGACGCCACTTTTCACACGCACACAGTTTCATCATGAAAACCCACCTCATGGTGACATGAAAAAAACTGCATGGGGCTTATTAGTATGCATTTCTCTGTTCATTGGGAGGGTGGTGCCCGTGGGGACCTCGATTTAGGGCCCCACCAGGAAACAAGTCCCCACGGGGATAGATAAACGAGAACACACACACACACACACACACACACCTGAGAGAGCTGGACCTGAGATACAATCACCCAGTAGACTCTGGAGTGAGAGCACTGTCTGCTGCTAAACTGGACACACTCACACTGCTGTAATTACACACACACACACACACACACACACACACCTGAGAGAGCTGGACCTGAGATACAATCACCCAGGACACTCTGGAGCGAGAGGACTGTCTGCTGCTAAACTGGACACACTCACACTGCTGTAAGAACACACACACTCACACACACACACACACACACACACACACCTGAGAGAGCTGGACCTGAGATACAATCACCCAGGAGACTCTGGAGTGAGAGCACTGTCTGCTGCTAAACTGGACACACACACTGCTGTAAGAACACACACACTCACACACACACACACAAACACACACCTGAGAGAGCTGGACCTGAGATACAATCACCCAGGAGACTCTGGAGTGAGAGCACTGTCTGTTGCTAAACTGGACACACACTGCTGTAAGTACACACACACACTCACACACACACACACACACACACACACACACACCCTTGTCTGCCTAAACACACTCATACAATCGTGTACCCGTGTGTACACACACACACACACACACCTGGCAGTAGTTTCTGTTTTGTTAGGTAAATGGATTGTTTATCTTGGAGAATAATGTAAAACAGGTGCAGTTGAATCTAATCAATACTAAAGGGGGCGTGTTCTGCCTCTTCAGAGCTCGGCTCAGTGGCATCGCTTATGATCTCAGTGTATTTATGTCCTTAAGATGATCAAATGAGTTTGATGATGGCGAAAGTTGGCGGGATAAAATGCTATTGAAGTGAAGTAATAATTCTGTCTCCTGTTTCTGTATCTCTGTATAAAAGAAGCCTGTGGCAAACTCCTGTGGGAGGTGCCCGTTATTTTACTCATTTTACAGCAGCTTTCATTCATTTTTACAAGAGTTCCCATGTGAAAGTCTCAGAGTGTAACTGCAGCTGACGGGGGAATGCAGAATGATCACTGTAATGTACTTATTTCCTTTCATTACTGTAAACTATCATGGATTCAATGGCTTGAGTGTCATCATTGTTTGAAACTGTTGCTGTAATTTTTTGTATTTTCTGTGATCTTCTGTGATTAAAGCTGAATTTAAAAAATGAGTTGTTTTTCTGTTATGATTTTATATTTCCTGATGTGCTGAACTGTGACCCAGCAGGAGTTATTAATGATGATATATTATGCAGGAGCTCAATATGAGTAAATGTGTTCAGGGCTAAAATCTGCTCTGCTGAAGCTCTGACATCATCTCCTGTGGAGCACATGGACTCCAGAATAAACACTGGTGATGCTGAGATGTTGCTTCTGTTCATACAGTGGATAGAAAATGAATCCACCACCTGAACATTTGTTCAGATTTACTTCACATGTAGCCTGTAATTAAAGTGCAATTAATCTATGTGTTTTTCCTACAAATCTACATACAGCACTTAACCTTTTCAAAGTGATAAACCAATTAAAAAATAGTTTTAACATTAATTAAAAATAAACAATTGCAATAAATTGGTTTGATAAGTATCCATCCCCTTTACTGAATCATCCCATAAACTATCTCAGGAAAAAACCCTTTATATGTTGTAATTCCTTGTCTTATGCCCATACGGCCGAGGGTACTTTAGCATTGCACTCTGTTTATTTTTATAAATCTAATATGTACCATTAAATTTCATATTATATTTTATATTTACTGGTACTTTTCTGATCACTTTTACCTAATTAATTTTTACCCGTGGCCAAAATATGGCCATCGGGTATTGCGAAGACCTTGTGTCCGTGTGTCTGTCTGTGTAGACAATAACTCCTTTCCTATTAATGTCAGGGTAATGAAATTCACAGGGACTGTTCTTGGGACACATACCTTGGACAAGTTTGAAGATGACCTACTTTAAGGGGTCAAAAGGTCACATTCTTTGTAAACACTGTTTCCTTGATTACATCCACTATTTTTGTTGTAGCCGCGTAAAATTTACAGCGTGTATGTTCTGGATAATCAGTTTGCAGAACATTAAAGGTGGATGACCTTCACCTGGTTAATGGGGTCAAAAGGTCACATTGTTTCTGAACAGTGTTACTTTCATTACGCCTTTGCACTACCATGACATTTTTTGGTGTAGCCATGTCAAATTCATAAGGTGTACTCACTGGATCATCAAGCTGGAGGACATGGAAGCTACATGGCCTTCACCTACTTCAAATACCTTCCAATAACAATTTGATGTAGTAACATTATCAACCAAACTGTTCAGTCACCTTCAACATAACATCGGATTTTGATGACTGCGCATCATGTCGGACTTCATATTCTGAATGCCAAATGATGTAAAGTCCCAGCTGTCCTGTTCCACACTTTCCATATAACCTGCCAGGTCCTAGATGAAATTGGACAATTACCTCTGTGTTCCTTTTCACTCTTGAAACTTCTCTCAAGCCCGAAAGTATTAAACACATTGTGTCACATAGGCAAACATTAAAAAACCCTTTATATGTTGTAATTCCTTGTCTTATGCCCATTAGGCAGAGGGTACTTTAGCATTGCGTTGTTTTTTTTTTACCTTCAAATAGCAATAGACATTTTTCAATACTTGGAACAGAAAACTCTCAGTTAAATTTGGCCACAGTCTCTTACTGTATATAGTGTTTAACAGAACTTTGGAAAATTTTCAACACTTCGTGTTATTCTTGTTTCTCAGTATTTCTTTTCCTTCATTTTCTTTTCAGAGATATGCTACTAGCACACCAATCTCACACCGTCTAATTCTTTACAGAAAGCTGCTTCGATTTTCTAGCTCTTTAGAATTTTACAAATGTTTAACAAATTCAAATGGTGTTATTACTTAAAGCTCATAGAGGATATTACTGTTGGTTTTCTCTGCAATGCATTACTACCGCCAAATATTGGAGCATTTAAATATTGGGCTTTGTCCTGCATTAAATGGTGCATTTTTGTTTTATTCTCAATCTTATATTTTAACCTCACCTCACTCAAATTACTCAAAGCAATTCAATTAGCCACAACATTAGAAACACTTGTCCACATTTGTGTGAGTGACGTTCAATTGTTACTTCCTCTAAACTTCCCTCTGTTTATAGTTACTGATCGTTCAAGAAGGGCATACGTTTATTTAATCAAGAAATAGGGACCTTAATTTGATTTCATAAGGAATAATTATTTTGCTCACTTCAGCAACTTTGTCCTTTTACAACTCCACAGTCATTAAAATGGCTAAACTCCTGCAAATTTGTGCTGCTATTATACCCACTTTTCTTAGAAATTTCACTTTTTACCAATCCTGCAATTATTGTAAGAATTCCATAAAATACTGTAAATATAGGCTAATCCACACATCTCATTACGCACAAGCTAGATTACAATGATAAACAATTATGCATGACCTAGGTCACTCAAGGATAGGAAATTAATAACAAAATAAGCAATTTATGACTAAATTTCTTTAACATTCAGAATAGTAAACATCTGTCTATCTGCAACCATTTTTGAGTTATAATGGAAACCCCTTTGACATTTAACCCCCAACCGCTACTGAGAGTATCAAAGCTATACCCCATCATGCAGCATATGGTTATTAGCATGATTAAAAGATGCACATTTTGGTTTTGGTGTGAAGTCAATGTGATGAATTTGAAGAAAATTATCACAAAAAAAAAAAATTTTGACCTTTCTTGTGACCTTGACCTTGACCTGATTACCTCCAAAATCTAATCAAGCAATCCACAGGCCATTGCCCACCTACTGTAAAAGTTTGAAGTCTATCAGTGCAACGATGTAGATGCTAGATGGTTGACACACAGACACGTGGACAAACTGACAAACAAACCACACTGATAACAAGACCTCACCCCACTGACTCCGTGGCGGGCGAGGTAATAATGAGGAAACACTGTCAGTCACTTTGATGGGTGCAGAATGTTGTTTCCACAGTGTGTCTGCGCCATTTCTGAACCGTGTGTTTATAACTTAAGGTTTGTTCATTAACAGTGAGACAATGTAAGAAACCACAGCCTAATTCCTGACACACACGTGCGCTGAGACTGCGACACACGCGTGCGCTGAGACTGCGACACACACGTGCGCTGAGACTGCGACACACGCGTGTGCTGTGACTGCGACACACACGTGCGCTGAGACTGCGACACACACGTGTGCTGAGACTGCAACACACGCGTGTGCTGAGACTGCGAATAACAGCATCGGGAGGAGAAGGAGACCCCCATCAGTGTAAGGACAGTTTTTCCAAGGCCTGCTGTACAAATGATGAGTTTGCATTGACCTTAACAAGGGCCGGACCTTATCTTCCATACAGCAGGCCCTATGTGCACAATAATCTAAATCTTATAATAAGACTAGAAAAAAGGCAACAAGTAACGTGTACTTCACTGACGTTTATTTTATTGTCAGCAAAAAGAAGCATAAATTGTACCTCACATTGAACAATGTCACATTCCAAAATATTCCAACAGTACGACAATAGAAAATGATAAAACCTGCTTGAATTCTATACTAACAAAATTAATTGAAGACCTGGGTGCAAGAAGTACTTAAGTCACATTTTCCAAAAAATGAGCTGACACTACTACCTTAAAGTAGAGTGTCATGTGCATCATTTAAAGCCAAAAAATTCCAAATATAAGTACTCAAGTCCTCAATACTGATATACGGCCTTCCCTGAATCTACTGAATTTTTGTGCAAGAAGTACTCAAGTCCTTGACGTCATCAGGAACAAGTGCCTAAGTCCATGACTGTCCAATCAGCTGCAAGTATGTGTCATGTGACAAGCGTAGCAAAAATGACTGTTTGGCAATCAGAAAATGATTGAAACGGCATCTGTGTGGTAAAAGTACTGAAGTCCAGGCATTTTATGGTAAGAAGTACCAAAGTCCGAAACTGATTTTCTTGTTTTTTTCGTAATAAAGCATTATTTTTCCACAAAAATGTGTCTGTCTACTTTGTATAACCCCTGGGACTAGCAGCAGGCGCCACTGAATGTTATCTTTTAAAAAAAGTATCTGCAGCATGTTTTCAAAACTTTGACCCTGAATATCTCAAAAGTATTATTTTGTGACTAAAGTACTTCTTGCACCCAGGTCTTCAATTTCACTGAGGCAATTATATTGACTTATCCTTTTTCTATTGTCAAATGTTCAATCAAAAAAGTTTTGTCTTACATGTTTCTGTACACAGAATGACATTTTCTACAGACATTCCAAAAAATGTATAAATTTTAATAACCTTCTAAGTTATAGAGGAATTGAAGAAGTTATCCAATAGCTAAGGAGAAAAGTTTGCTGTGATATCATAGCAGGAGCATTTTAACATTGCACATTATTTTTACTGTAATTATTACAGTATATCCCGTGGCTGAACACATCTCTCCATGTTTATGTATTGAAGTGGCATATACTTTGAACCCAGCATCTAGCGAATATCAAGGAGGCCACAAGCACGGGTACCAAGGGGCGACTGACCTCCCTACTTTGCACCCGGTCCCACATTATTTTTAAGTCGCAAACCACTGTTATAGCGAAGCCAAACACAGTTTTTTTATAAATGTTTTGTCCGGGCGCCAGGTCATCTGTTAGACCAAAATAAATGAGTGGTGTTCAGCTCCACTACAGCATATTACGAAAAAACACGTCAACAAAACCATGAGAAAATAAATAACTTGTATTTTAACAACAAAGAAAGGGGCACTTCCATTTGCTCAAATTACAACATTATTTACATCAAGTGAAAAAAAAAAAGTTAAAGGAAAAAAACACATTTATACACGGAAACTAAATAACACAAATTGCAGGCCCCAGCCTAGGCACATGCAAGAATTCTAAATAAATAAATATATATATATAACTAGATGCGCTTGCAAGATGAAAAGCGCGGTCAACTAAATAAAAAAATTCCAGACAGCCTTCTCTTTATTAAACAAACTTCAATTGCATATTAAAATTAAGAGGGAAAATTAAGGAAAATATATTATATATAATATATAATATTTAGCATTTATTACATTAAATAAATGCTAGAGGGGGAATATGAGAGGGGGAAACAATGTTGAAAGTTACTCGGGGCAGGAGTATGTGGAGTGAATGCGAGTGATATTCGGCGTTATCGGTTTTGTGGAGGGATGGGTTACAGGGAGTGCACAGGGAGGTTAGAGGATTTTTATGTGAAAAAAGTTCTTTCCCAAACCCTGCATGGCGTCTCTCAATGGATCCCGATCCAAACAGTTCGACCGCTCTGTGAAGCCTGGACGGACCTTCCCACGACAGCGGAACAGCCACCAGGAATAATTCACGTCGCTTCTTCAGTCGCACCCTTGGCCTTTTTTCCAGATTCTTTTTGAGAACTCCCCAAAGGTAACAATTCACATCCACCCTGGATAGCGCACTAACTCACTCCAGCAGATTCACTTCCGCCCATAAACTCTTGCCTTGTCATCCTTTTATCACCTCAGCGCACCTCCTCATTCTCATGTCAATTTGCCCTTAAAGAGTGACGGGTGCCGGTACGTGGAAAGAAAAATGAATAAAGAAACTAATATGATATAACTAAATACCGTACTAAAGGTGAATAAAATACATCAACTATAGAGGCTGGAAGCATCTTGCAGCTCGCTATACTGTATCCCTGCTAATGCCCCTATATTACAGTACTTACGGTAAAAAGATGTTTTGATCATTCTTGCCAACTCTTAGACATACAGTAAAATGAAGGCAGCAAACAAATTACATAATGCATAGTAATCATAGGGGACACTGTTACACCAATCAAATGCATACAGCCCGCGCTGCAACCAATAAACTTGTTTCAGTGCTGTGTGTTACGTAAGTGTTTAGTTTTAGCCATTAACCCAGCTAGCTGAAGTAACCTTAGGTATCAATACTGTAATAGACTACATGCTTCTGCGGACATATCAGAAGAACCAGTCCATAAGACAGCAAAATACAATCAGGCAAAACTAAACTTTGTGCTGAATAATGGTGCATCCCTGCCATCTACAGCTCTGTTGGAGCCTGGCTCTTCAGCCCTAGAACCAGCACAGCCAGGAGAACAGAAGAAGCAGCTCATTGGCCACTGAGGCTGTCAAACTGGCTGGGATTCGGTCCAAATGTCCTACCTATCAAGATGTGCTGCTGAGCTAACCCACAATCTTGGGCTCTGTTTACACCCTCATATCTTGGCAAATTATCTGAAAATATCTTTTAAAATATTTATCTCATCACGCCTTCTGACCTTTAAGCATGTAAACTGCTACATAATGTAGGCATTCGATGATAACGGCATGCAATGTGTTCTCTTTAAACAAACCTAGCTGGGATGTCATAGCATGAGAGTACATTATAAACGACAAAGCAAATAATAAAGTCGCTAGTGTAGACTAATTTATATTTCCATACGGCAACATTTTCTGACAAGGCACCAGAAATCAGAATAACACTGGCATTGAAGCAATCTACCTAATCATCAAACACAACAACCCATTCGTAAAACTGCTAAGTCTTGAGATCTGCAACGTCAGATAAGTAAATTTTGCTCACTGGGCTTGGCTCTGTTTCTAACTGTCAGTCTGACAAGGTTTCATTCTCGGCTAGTTTTATAGAGCTAAGAGCAGGATGGGCCGTAGAGTTTGGAGTCGTGGTATATGAGCTGGTCAGAGTAGCACTGCATGCAGTTACCTTCTACACCAAGAACTTTAACGCTAAGGGTAAATGGTAACAATATAGGAGTAACGAGCTGACGTCACAGAGTGATAGCGCATGGTTGCTGGTGGGCAAAACACAGGCAGCGCTAACGACAATACTATTTCAATTCACTTCAATTTATTTATATAGCGCTTTTCACAGAGACTGTCACAAAGACGCTTTACAGTGAGAGATTAAATTAATGAAAGGGCAGTGCCCAGCCTATTCACCACTACAGCAAAGCATCAAAAAACTCCCAGTGGGGAGAAAAATCTTCAAACAGTGGTGAGAAAAAACTCCCCAGTGGGAAGAAATCTCAGGAGGAACCCGGCTATAGTGGGGAAGCCCATCCTCTGCTAGCCTGGTAAAACCAGACTCTGCTACTTCGCTTTGCTTCGTACACAGAGTCTGGCCAGTCGTCATTGACAAGTGTTTACTTCCTGGTGGGTGGGCGCTTGTCTAAAGTTTAAAATCATTGGTGTACCAGTAAACTAATCACTAACGTTTGGCGATGACTTATGTTATGCGCCGGCTCAGCCGCCTAGTACTTCTGCTGTAAACACAGTCCTTCATACCAGGAATGCAGCGAAAACAGACTGATCAGTACAATAAAGTTAATACTGTACCCATACATATGCTCATCTACCAAATTTTAGCCTTCACTCATTCACTTAAAATAACCAAAGGTGCTCTTTCTGTTCTCCTTACAAGAAACAAACTGTTGAGCTGTCGTTTTTCCTGCAGATACTGCTGCTGTTTAAAAAAATGTAAGAGACCCGAAACCAACGGCAGAATCGGCGAGAATAACGCATTATTTACATCAGGACGAAATCTGCGTTGACATGACCACTGAACCGTTAACCACACACTTGCGCTAACATCATACCGAGCTTGCTATCTAACTTTATAGCAACACAGTTTGGCTCTAAGCAGCCATTTCATTCATGGATAATAACATAACACTGAGACAGTGAATAGGTCTTGTGACACACACAAAAACACGGCTTTTAGAAAGTTTGCTGCTAACTTATACTGTTAAATTCGTGGGCAATGTAACACTAGAAGCTACAAGCTAGCTTAGGTGGTTCGGCCATCTCTCACAGAGATGAACAGGGTGCCTATTTCATGATGGCTATTAAATAGATCTGACAATCTGTAGGGAGTAGCGCGACAACATCATTTCCATTCAAAAAACTAACCAAACATTCATCTTGTTGTGGCTATAAGTGCTGATACCCGGTATTTTCTCCACGACAGAGCGAATGGCCTCCCGTGCATCTATGTCCGTAGCCATTGTTGATTTCGGAGACTACAATTTCAAACTCGGCGCAGCTGCTACATCATGGCTCTCGGCCACGCCTTCTGTTCGCTGGCTGGTCCGGCGTATTTTCTGCCGTGGTAAACGAGGCAGAGCTCCGAGTGACCAGACTGAGTCCTGAAGCGAAATTAAATTGAGCGGAAGTACGAAGGCTGGCGGTGCCAGGCTAATCCTCTGCGGGCTAGCTAATTAAAAACAAGATAAAGTCAAATGGAGTAAAATGGCAAAAGAGTTCCATTTAAGTCCATCTGAACAGTGGCGTCTGTAGCACCAGGAAGTGGCATGTCGAGGATGGTGCAGAACTGGATCAGGACCGGATCAGGACAGCAGGACAGCAGCAGCCAGCGCTCATGGTGAGGGACAGGGCTCGAACGGTCCAGGACTCAGGGTAGTGGACGGAAAGATCCTCGGAAAGAGACACAGGAAAAAGAGGGGTGAGGCACTGGATAAAACTACTGCATGTTAATAAAAAAACCGTCCTGTGTCATGTGCCAAGTGAGAAATTATTAGCAGACTGGTCAGGAAACAGTCAACACCCCTCCATCCACTTCCTGCAGCACAGAGGCCCTACACTTACACCAGGCTGCAAGATCACCTTTGATTTTCTAAACACTAGTACCATATGGACCTCCCCGGTGACTAAGGCTATGGCAAGCCCCACTGGCACCGTTTGAATTTGAAGCAAATTGGTATACAAGTCATGTTTGACAAAATGTAATCATGCTATCCAATAAAAAGTAATTGTAATCTGATTACTAATGTTTTAAATCGTAATTTACTCTGACTATAAGTACTTACCTGATTACCTAAAGTGAATGCGTGCCGTCTCTTACTGTCAAATACTAGATAATGGCTACTACTAAAACTACTTGACATCATAGAATGAGATAATAAGTCTGGTTCATGCTAGTGCCCTCATTTTAGATTTGCTTCAAAATTACCTAAAATAAGCCCTGGTTCAATCACAAACAGCTTGATGAAAACTGGAATCCCGGAAAACTGATATCAAGACACAGAATATGTCTAAGCGAAACTTGATGTTAACTATTTACAAAAACCTTTTTTTACATGTTCTTACAAAAGTAAACAAATAAAACAACCTCATTTCCACAACAATTGGGACATTATGTACGCGTACCCTAGCAAAAAAAGAACTTCAAGTTCATTTAATCAACTTTAAAGTTCAAGTGTATTCCCTAAGCATACCTCATGCCGGAAGTATGTATGCTAGTTTTAAACTTATAAGTGTACTTCGAGATCTCTTGAGACTACATTGGCCCACTTCTAAAGTGCAAGAGAAGTAAATTTTGAGTTTACTCAAGTTACCAATTTAAGTTTTATTTTTTAATTATACGATGAGCTATAAAGTAAGTACTAATTATATACTTCTAGCCCAATCTCTAGCAACTATAAAAGCTGCATAATGCAACGCAAAATGTAACAATCAAATATTTGGTACATTTTGCACTTGTAATCACAACTCAAAATATTTTGTCTGCAAATTTGTGAAATAGACAATTTCATGTTGATTTAAGCCATGTAGTCAGTGGCAAAACCAACTTTTCCATTTTTTTCTACCACATAATAAAATATATATTTTTTTATTTGGGCCAGGTGTGAGTATAGTGTATAAAATGCTTCCATTAGCATATTAACTTCTGAGAAGTGTGGTTTTAGCATGTGAAATGAGTTTCTGAGTTGGTTATCAAGATCAATCGCAAAATTGAAATTGTTGCTTTGTGCGTTGCAGTGATAATGCTAAACGTAACAATAACGCAAAATGTATTAATTCTTCTACTTATCTAAAGAAATCTTACAATGTTTTATTGTTACATTTTGCGTTGTATCAAAGCAGGCCATGAATAAAAGCCCATCTGGTCTTTTACCAGGTGGGCTAAAAATCAATCAGGCAGAACAAAAAATGGTCTGAGTTTAGTTTAGTCTCGAGCCTAAAAATCAAAGTTAGGAAATGGTTCCCCTGTAGAAAGGCGGTAAAGAATGAGACTTCTAAGCCATCACGCCACGTCAAGGCACTCGACCATGTGATGTTTTTTTTTTTTATTGGCAAACTAATTGGATGAAATAAGACATTTCCATCTACACTTTGTGAGAACCACAATGATTTCCCCGTTAAAGGTAAATTATTATCAATTGAAAAAACATTAAATGCAACAATATATAAACCCTTGATGATCAAAACTGGTTTGGAAAATTAAAGTACGTTACTTAGTGCTTTTCTTTAACAATATTCTTGACACTCCAATCCTTTGAAAATAAATCTGTAACTTCAAGCAAAACAAAAGTTGGCATAATAGGGGAAGAATATCAATTTGCAACCACTTTTTTGGCTTTTTATTTGCCAAAACAATTTTAAAAAGGGGCACAAATATATTTTAGGGGGTTTCATTAGTGAGAAGGGGGTTTAGAATTTAATATTTAATATCGCGATTCCATATGCTGTGCATGTAATAGAAACCAGGTTTGTCATCAGTTATATGGCTGTTGTCATTATTTGTTATTAGAACTTATGGAAGCAGGAATCAACTCAGAAACTAATTTCACACGTTACAACCACATTTCTCGGAAGTTAACATGCTAATTGAAGGATTATATACACTATACTCACATCCAGCTTGAATTTAAAAAAAAAGTTTCTTTTATCATGTGGTAGAAAAAATGGATTGTTGTTTTGCTGCTGACTACATGGCTGAAATCAACATAAAGTTGTTTATTTCAGAATTTCGCTGACCAAATATAATGAGATTTCAAATGATACATTCTGCGTTAGATTACAAAACGCAAAATGTAACAAGTTTTGATTGTTACATTTTCCGTTGCATTTCAACGCAAAATTAAACAATGTTACATTTTGCATTATTGTTGCATTTTGCATTGTATCAGAGCCCCTATAAAGTCCGATGTAGTTGTTGAGCAGCAGTAGCCTACTTGTCAGCAATATGTCAAAGCATAAATGAGTATGTTCAGAATTTCATTTATTACTAATCAGATTTTGTTTCAGCATTACTCACGTTACGCAAAAAGATTTTTTTCGTAACGTGAGTACATACATGCCAACTCACTACTTTTGGGCGTTTTTTTCAGAATGAAACGCCCCAGAGGCGGTGTTAGACTTGAAAATTATTGGCTATTATCCCACCCTTTATTGACAACAATTTGTCCTGGCTAATTCTTGATGGTTTTCCTTCATTAACACGTTTTCCAATTCAAGAATAATCAAGTGACAATTGAAGACACGGCTTCTCTCCCCATGCGATCTAAAAAGCGACAAAATAATGGGCTACATTCAGTGCAGAAAAATAATTTAATTATAATTAGTCTATGCTCCGATGCTCGGCGGCATTTTTCAGAACTCATCAGCGAATTAAGGTAATTTCGGCGACAAGTATGTACACCTGTTTTTGCAGCACGGTCACACAACTCGCTGTATAAAATAAACAGCTGTCTGATTGAAAAATGTAATCGGACGAAACCACGTACTTGTGGCTGTTAAACTGGACACACACTGCTGTAAATACACACACACACACACACACACACACTCACTGTGTTCTGCTGCTGCTCTTACAGTGCGGACCATGGAGGAGAGAACAGGACCAAACCAGGACCCAGGAAATGTGAGTGTGTATCGACACAGAGCACTTTCCTCTGTGTGTGTGTGTGTGTGTGTGTGTGTGTGTGTGTTAACTAAAACATCTCTCTTACACACACACATACACACACAGATATAAGCTCATACATACACAAACGCGCACAAGTGCTGTCACAGCTCTCTCTCTCTCTCTCTCTCTGTATCTCTGACACACACACACACACACACACACACACACTCACGTAATGAAGTGAATATGAATATTGATAATTCATCTCATGAAGGTCTCTGGTGTGCAGACGGCTGTCGATTCACACTGGATCCAAACACAGCGAACAGAGAGCTGTCTCTGTCTGAGAGGAACGGGAGGACGACACACACACCTGGGAGAGAGGAGCCGTATCCTGATCATCCAGAGAGATTTGAGCACTGGCAGCAGGTTTTGTGCAGAGAGAGTGTGTGTGAGCGCTGTTACTGGGAGGCTAAGTGGAGTGTGTGTGAGGAGGGATCGGTTGATATAGCAGTGACAGATAAAGGAATCTGCAGGAGAGGAGGGGGGAGGGACTGTAAGTTTGGATGGAATAAGATCTCCTGGAGTCTCTGCTGCTCTGAGGACAGTTACACCATCTGGCACAATTATAACTCAACAGACTTACCTGCCCCCTCCCCCTACCGCAGCGCAGGAGTGTGTGATGATGGTAGAAGAGTGTGTGTACAGGGTCGGTGTGTGTGTGGACCGTCTGGCCGGCACTCTGTCCTTCTACAGCGTCTCTGACTCTGACACACTGACCCTCCTGCACAGAGTCCACACACACTTCACACAACACACATCCCTCTGTGCTGGGTTTAGAGTGTGGAACGCCACAGTGTCCCTCTGTCAACTAAAGTAGAAACACACAAACAAACACACACACACTCACCCATATCCACACGCATACTACACACTGTCATTGGCAATTTCACATACACATTGTAACGACATGCTCATAAAAACATACACACAGTTCCCCAAATTCACACACATGCGCACTCATAAACACACTCTCCTATGCACACACTCAACATACCAATCTGCCCCCCCCCCATGCTCCTACCACAGAGCTGAGTGTGTGATGATGATGGTAGAGAAGTGTGTGTACAGAGCAGGAGTGTGTGATGATGATGGTAGAGGAGTGTGTGAGTACAGAGCAGGAGTGTGTGATGATGATGGTAGAGAAGTGTGTGTACAGAGCAGGAGTGTGTGATGATTATGGTTGAGGAGTGTGTGAGTACAGAGCAGGAGTGTGTGATGATGATGGTAGAGGAGTGTGTGTACAGAGCAGGAGTGTGTGATGATGATGCTAGAGGAGTGTGTGTACAGAGCAGGAGTGTGTGATGATGATGCTAGAGGAGTGTGTGTACAGAGCAGGAGTGTGTGATGATGATGGTAGAGGAGTGTGTGTACAGAGCAGGAGTGTGTGATGATGATGGTAGAGGAGTGTGTGTGTACAGAGCAGGAGTGTGTGATGATGATGGTGGAAGGGAGTGTGTGAGTACAGAGCAGGAGTGTGTGATGATGATGGCAGAGGAGTGTGTGTGTACAGAGCAGGAGTGTGTGATGATGATGCTGATGGTAAAGGAGTGTGTGAGAAGAGAGCAGGAGTGTGTGATGATGATGATGGTAGAGGAGTGTGTGTACAGAGCAGGAGTGTGTGATGATGATGGTAGAGGAGTGTGTGTACAGAGCAGGAGTGTGTGATGATGATGGTGTTAGAGGAGTGTGTGTGTACAGAGCAGGAGTGTGATGATGATGGTAGGAGGTGTGTGTACAGAGCAGGAGTGTGTGATGATGATGGTAGAGGAGTGTGTGTACAGAGCAGGAGATGATGATGATGGTAGAGGAGTGTGTGTACAGAGCAGGAGTGTGTGATGATGATGGTAGAGGAGTGTGTGTGTGTACAGAGCAGGAGTGTGTGATGATGGTGGTAGAGGTGTGTGTGTACAGAGCAGGAGTGTGTGATGATGGAGGTGTGTGTGTACAGAGCAGGAGTGTGTGATGATGGTGATGGCAGGGAGTAGGATGTGTGTGTACAGAGCAGGGTGTGTGTGATGATGATGATGGTAGAGGAGTGTGTGATGATGGTACAGAGCAGGAGTGTGTGATGATGATGATGGTAGAGGAGTGTGTGTGTACAGAGCAGGAGTGTGTGATGATGATGATGGTAGAGGAGTGTGTACAGAGCAGGAGTGTGTGATGATGATGGTAGAGGAGTGTGTGATGATGATGGTAGAGGAGTGTGTGTACAGAGCAGGAGTGTGTGTGATGATGGTGATGTGTGTGTAGAGCAGGGTGTGTGTGATGATGGTAGAGGGTGTGTGTACAGAGAGGATTGTGATGATGATGTGTGTCTACAGAGCAGGAGTGTGTGATGATGATGGTAGAGGAGTGTGTGTGTACAGAGCAGGAGTGTGTGATGATGATGGTAGAGGAGTGTGTGTACAGAGCAGGAGTGTGTGATGATGGTAGAGGAGTGTGTGTACAGAGCAGGAGTGTGTGTGATGATGTGATGATGATGGTAGAGGAGTGTGTGTGTACAGAGCAGGAGTGTGTGATGATGATGGTGGAGGAGGTGTGTGTGTACAGAGCAGGAGGTGTGTGATGATGGTGGTAGAGGAGTGTGTACAGAGCAGGAGTGTGTGTGATGATGTGGTGTGTGTGTACAGAGCAGGAGTGTGTGATGATGATGGTAGAGGAGTGTGTGTGTACAGAGCAGGAGTGTGTGATGATGATGGTGGAGGAGTGTGTGTGTGTACAGAGCAGGAGTGTGTGATGATGATGGTAGAGGAGTGTGTGTACAGAGCAGGAGTGTGTGATGATGATGATGGTAGAGGAGTGTGTGTGTACAGAGCAGGAGTGTGTGATGATGGTGATGGTGTACAGGCAGAGCAGGTGTGTGTGATGATGGTAGAGGTGTGTGTGTACAGAGCAGGAGTGTGTGATGATGATGGTAGAGGAGTGTGTGTACAGAGCAGGAGTGTGTGATGATGATGGTAGGGAGTGTGTGTGTACAGAGCAGGAGCATGTGATGATGATGGTAGAGGGTGTGTGTGTGTACAGAGCAGGAGTGTGTGATGATGATGGTCGAGGAGTGTGTGTGTACAGAGCAGGAGTGTGTGATGATGATGGTAGAGGAGTGTGTGTACAGAGCAGGAGTGTGTGATGATGATGGTAGAGGAGTGTGTGTGTGTACAGAGCAGGAGTGTGTGATGATGATGGTAGGTTGTGTGTGTGTGTGTACAGAGCAGGGGTGTGTGATGATGATGGTAGAGGAGTGTGTGTGTACAGAGCAGGAGTGTGTGATGATGATGGTGAGGGAGTGTGTGTACAGAGCAGGGGTGTGTGATGATGATGGTGAGGTGTGTGTGTACAGAGCAGGAGTGTGATGATGATGGTAGAGGAGTGTGTGTACAGAGCAGGAGGTGTGTGATGATGATGGTAGAGGAGGTGTGTGTACAGAGCAGGAGTGTGTGATGATGATGGTAGAGGAGTGTGTGTGTACAGAGCAGGAGTGTGTGATGATGATGGTAGAGGGGGGTGTACAGGAGGATTGTGTGTATGGTAGAGCAGGGAGTGTGTGTGATGATGATGGTAGAGGAGTGTGTGTGTACAGAGCAGGAGTGTGTGATGATGATGGTAGAGGAGTGTGTACAGAGCAGGAGTGTGTGATGATGGTATGGATGTGTGTGTACAGAGGGAGGTGTGTGTGATGATGATGGTAGAGGAGGTGTGTGTACAGAGCAGGGTGTGTGATGATGATGGTAGAGGAGTGTGTGTACAGAGCAGGAGTGTGTGATGATGATGATGTAGAGGAGTGTGTGTGTACAGAGCAGGAGTGTGTGATGATGATGGTAGAGGAGTGTGTGTACAGAGCAGGAGTGTGTGTGATGATGGTAGAGGAGTGTGTGTACAGAGCAGGAGTGTGTGATGATGATGGTAGAGGAGTGTGTGTGTACAGAGCAGGAGGTGTGATGATGATGGTGGTATGGTGTGTACAGAGGGAGTGATGATGATGGTAGAGGTGTGTGTGTACAGAGCAGGAGTGTGTGATGATGATGGTAGAGGAGTGTGTGTGTACAGAGCAGGAGTGTGTGTGATGATGATGGTAGAGGAGTGTGTGTGTACAGAGCAGGGTGTGTGTGATGATGATGGTAGAGGAGTGTGTGTGTTGACAGAGCAGGAGGTGTGTGATGATGATGGTAGAGGAGTGTGTGTGTACAGAGCAGGAGTGTGTGATGATGATGGTAGAGGAGGTGTGTGTACAGAGCAGGAGTGTGTGATGATGATGATGGTAGAGGGAGTGTGTGTGATGTACAGAGCAGGAGTGTGTGATGATGATGGTATGACAGAGCAGGTGTGTGAGATGGAGGAGTGTGTGTACAGAGCAGGAGTGTGTGATGATGATGGTAGAGGAGTGTGTGTACAGAGCAGGAGTGTGTGATGATGATGGTAGAGGAGGAGTGTGTGTACAGAGCAGGAGTGTGTGATGATGATGGTAGAGGGAGGTGTGTGAGTACAGAGCAGGAGTGTGATGATGATGGTGGAGGAGTGTGTGTGGACAGAGCAGGAGTGTATGATGATGATGGTGGAGGAGTGTGTGAGTACAGAGCAGGAGTGTGTGATGATGATGGCAGAGGAGTGTGTGAGTACAGAGCAGGAGTGTGTGATGATGATGATGGTAGAGGAGTGTGTGTACAGAGCAGGAGTGTGTGGTGATGATGGTAGAGGAGTGTGTGTGTGTACAGAGCAGGAGTGTGTGATGATGATGGTAGAGGAGTGTGTGTGCAGAGCAGGAGTGTGTGATGATGATGGTAGAGGTGTGTCTGTACAGAGCAGGAGTGCGTGATGATAATGGTAGAGGAGTGTGCGTACAGAGCAGGAGTGTGTGATGATGATGGTAGAGGAATGTGTGTACAGAGCAGGAGTGTACACTCATATTCATGCAAAGCCTCTTACAAAAACACATTTTCACACTCTGTTAAATTCCCTCTCACACACAAACACCCTTGTCTGCCTAAACACACTCATACACTCACACATACACTCACCCTCACATGCTCAGTCACTCTCACACATAAACACTCGTGCACTTGTGCGCACACACGCACACACACACACACCTGACAGTATTTTCTGTTTTGTTTGGTAAATGGATTGTTTATCTTGGAGAATAATGTGAAACAGGTGCAGTTGAATATAATCAATACTAAAGGGGGCGTGTTCTGCCTCTTCAGAGCTCGGCTCAGTGGCATCGCTTATGATCTCAGTGTATTTATGTCCTTAAGATGATCAAATGAGTTTGATGATGGTGAAAGATGCAGGATAAAGTGCTTTTGAAGTGAAGTAATAATTCTGTCTCCTGTTTCTGCATCTCCGTATGAAAGAAGCCTGTGGCAAACTCCTGTGGGAGGTGCCCCTTATTTTACTTATTTTACAGCAGCTTTCATTCATTTTTACAAGAGTTCCCATGTGAAAGTCTCAGAGTGTAACTGCAGCTGATGGGGGAATGCAGAATGTTCACTGTAATGTACTTATTTCCCTTCATTACTTTAAACTATCATGGATTCAATGGATTGAGTGTCATCATTGTTTGAAACTGTTGCTGTAATTTTTTGTATTTTCTGTGATCTTCCATGATTAAAACTGAATTTAAAAATGAGTTGTTTTTCTGTCATGATTTTATATTCCCTGATGTGCTGACTTGTGACCCAGCAGGAGTTATTAATGATGATATATTATGCAGGAGCTCAATATGAGTAAATGTGTTCAGGGCTAAAATCTGCTCTGCTGAAGCTCTGACATCATCTCCTGTGGAGCACATGGACTCCAGAATAAACACTGGTGATGCTGAGATGTTGCTTCTGTTCATACAGTGTATAGAAAATGAATCCACCACCTGAACATTTGTTCAGATTTACTTCACATGTAGCCTGTAATTAAAGTGCAATTAATCTATGTTTTTCCTACAAATCTACATACAGTACTTAACCTTCTCAAAGTGATAAACCAATTAAAAAAGTTTTAACATTAATTAAAAATAAACAATTGCAATAAATTGGTTTGATAAGTATCCACCCCCTTTACTGAATCATCCCATAAACTATCTCAGGAAAAAACCCTTTATATGTTGTAATTCCTTGTCTTATGCCCATACGGCCGAGGGTACTTTAGCATTGCACTCTGTTTATTTTTATAAATCTAATATGTACCATTAAATTTCATATTATATTTTATATTTACTGGTACTTTTCTGATCACTTTTACCTAATTAATTTTTACCCGAGGCCAAAATATGGCCATCGGGTATTGCGAAGACCTTGTGTCCGTGTGTCTGTCTGTGTAGACAATAACTCCTTTCCTATTAATGTCAGGGTAATGAAATTCACAGGGACTGTTCTTGGGACACATACCTTGGACAAGTTTGAAGATGGGTAACCTTGACCTACTTTAAGGGGTCAAAAGGTCACATTCTTTGTAAACACCATTTCCTTGATTACATCCACTATTTTTGTTGTAGCCGCGTAAAATTTACGGCGTGTATGTTCTGGATAATCAGCTTGCAGAACATTAAAGGTGGATGACCTTCACCTGGTCAATGGGGTCAAAAGGTCACATTGTTTCTGAACAGTGTTACTTTCATTACGCCTTTGCACTACCATGACATTTTTTGGTGTAGCCATATCAAATTCATAAGGTGTACTCACTGGATCATCAAGCTGGAGGACATGGAAGCTACATGGCCTTCACCTACTTTAAATACCTTCCAATAAAAATTTGATGTAGCAACATTATCAACCAAACTGTTCAGTCACCTTCAACATAACATTGAATTTTGATGACTGCGCATCATGTCTGACTTCATATTCTGAATGCCATATGATGTAAAGTCCCAGCTGTTCTGTTCCACACTTTCCATATAACCTGCCAGGTCCTAGATGAAATTGGACAATTACCTCTGTGTTCCTTTTCACTCTTGAAACTTCCCTCAAGCCCGAAAGTATTAAACACATTGTGTTACATAGGCATACATTAAAAAACCCTTTATATGTTGTAATTCCTTGTCTTATGCCCATACGGCCGAGGGTACTTTAGCATTGTGGTTTTTTTTTTTTTTTTTACCTTCAAATAGCAATAGACATTTTTCAATACTTGAAACAGAAAACTCTCAGTTAAATTTGGCCACAGTCTCTTACTGTATATAGTGTTTAACAGAACTTTGGAAAATTCTCAACACTTTGTGTTATTCTTGTTTCTCAGTATTTCTTTTCCTTCATTTTCTTTTCAGAGATATGCTACTAGCACACCAATCTCACACCGTCTAATTCTTTACAGAAAGCTGCTTCGATTTTCTAGCTCTTTAGAATTTTACAAATGTTTAACAAATTCAAATGGTGTTATTACTTAAAGCTCATAGGGGATATTACTGTTGGTTTTCTCTGCAATGCATTACTACCGCCAAATATTGGAGCATTTAAATATTGGGCTTTGTCCTGCATCAAATGGTGCATTTTTGTTTTATTCTCAATCTTATATTTTAACCTCACCTCACTCAAATTACTCAAAGCAATTCAATTAGCCACAATATTAGAAACACTTGTCCACATTTGTGTAAGTGAAGTTCAATTGTTACTTCCTCTAAACTTCCCTCTGTTTATAGTTACTGATCGTTCAAGAAGGGCATACGTTTATTTAGTCAAGAAATAGGGACCTTAACACGTTGACTGCCAGCTAATGGCGGGTCAGGGCCAGCGCCAGACTTGAAAATTCGGGGGAAATTATCCATCTCTTTATTGACAACAATTGGTCCTGGCTAATTCTAGATGGTTTTCCTTTATAAGCACGTTTTCTAATTCAAGAATAATCAAGTGGCAATTGAAGACACGGCTTCTCTCCCCATGTCGATCTAACAGCAAATAATGGGCTACATTCAGTGCAGAAAAATAATTTAATTATAATTAGGTCTATGCACAGGCACTCAGCAACGTTAATTTTTTTTCCAGCAAGAGCGGCATTTCAGAACTCTTTTGCGAATGAAGGAAATTACGGCAAGTACCTACACCTGTTTTTGCAGCACGGTCACGCAACTTGCTGTAAAAAATAGCCAGCTGTTAGACTGGAAAATGAAAACGGAGGAAACCACGTATACTTGTCACCAGAATTACCTTCATTCGCGAAGAGTTCTGAAATTCCGCTCTCGCTGGAAAAAAAAAAATTACCATTGCTGAGTGCCAGTGCATTGACCTAATTATAATTAAATTATTTTTCTGCACTGAATGTAGCCCATTATTTGCTGTTAGATCGCATGGGGGAGAGAAGCCGTGTCTTCAAGTGCCACTTGATTATTCTTGAATTAGAAAACGTGCTTATAAAGGAAAACCATCTAGAATTAGCCAGGACCAATTGTTGTCAATAAAGGGATGGATAATTTCCCCCGAATTTTTCTGGCGCTGGTCCTGACCCGCCATTACGAGTTATCTCGTAGTTGGCAGTCAACGTGTTAATTTGATTTCATACGGAATAATTATTTTGCCACTTCAGCAACTTTGTCTTTTTACAACTCCACAGTCATTAAAATGGCTAAACTCCTGCAAATTTGCGCTGCTATTATACCCACTTCGTAGAAGATCGTAGCCGACTTCCCACATGTGCATATCTATGCCGTGTGTAGTAGCCTCTTTACCATATAGTCAGGGAAGATTGTATGCGATCTCTCCCTGCGGACGTCAGTGCGTGAGTAGCCCTGTAATTATGGAAGGTCGCAGACGACTTCCCACGTGTGGGTCCGTGTGTTATTTCCAGCTGAGTGAAGTTTCATAATCCGAACGTCCCGCACGCCTGCTTCGTGTGTTGCCTTTTTCTCCAGGTATGACCTTACTCTCATTTTCTAAATTGTGTGTAACTTGTAATTGGCTTAATGTTGATTTGTTTGATTTAAGCTCTTGCCTACCTGGTGAATAAATTATTGTTATTCCCTTTAAGCTTGCGTGGTCTCAGTGACTCTTAACACTTGTACATTCTTTCTAGCCCCGTTGCGGCGGATAACTAGGGGGTTAATCCCAACCGAGGAACGACTGGCTAGTGGCCCGGTTATGGGAATTGGTTTTATTAAGTTGGAGAGACAATCATGATCTACTTACATGAAGGGTTTATGTATTGCTGGTTCTGGGATTTTAGCCTTAAGGAAACCCATGGACGAAAAGTCGGTTATCTGTTAAAATTCCCTGAAGGAACCCATGGGAGTGCATAGATCTGGGTTCGCAGTAGTCCCGCCAAAAGATGCTGTCGCTGTGATGTTTTGACTTCCAACCTCTAATCTAACCAACAAACCTAAGATCCGGCCATGGTGCTAATACCCGGGAGTATCAATGGAGTGACGGCGGTTGTTTTTTAAGAGTTCGAGGTATAATCGACCTGAGATCCACGCATGTTGTCCCTAAACTATAAATTCTAATTCTAATTTGGAGTCAGATATTTAACCAGAGTATAACTAAATTTGGTATTCTAAATTTACTATGGAGTCAGATTAATTGTAACCGTTGTGCTTTTGTGCCCCGTTCTTCGAACGGAGAAAATATATCCATTTTATTGTGATTCGCACCAGCCAGGAGGCCGTGCGTGCTAATACCATCCCAAGGAACATGTGGAGCCTTCGCCCCCTGCAATTTCCGCCGTTGGTATTGTTTTGTGAGTTCTACATTAGCATGATTAAAAGATGCACATTTTGGTTTTGGTGTGAAGTCAATGTGATGAATTTGAAGAAAATTATCACAAAAAAAAAAAAAAAAAACAAATTTGACCTTTCTCGTGACCTTGACCTGATCACCTCCAAAATTTAATCAGGCAATCCACGGACCATTGCCCACCTACTGTGAAAGTTCGAAGTCAATCAGTGCAACGGTGTAGACGCTAGATGGTTGACACACAGACACATGGACAAACTAACAAACAAACCACACTGATAACAAGACCTCACCCCACTGACTCCGTGGCGGGCAAGGTAATAATGAGGAAACACTGTCAGTCACTTTGATGGGTGCAGAATGTTGTTTCCACAGCGTGTCTGCGCCATTTCTGAACCGTGTGTGTATAACTTAAGGTTTGTTCATTAACAGTGAGACAATGTAAGAAACCACAGCCTAATTCCTGACACACACGTGCGCTGAGACTGCGAATAACAGCATTGGGAGGAAAAGGAGACCCCCATCAGTGTAAGGACAGTTTTTCCAAGGCCTCCTGTACAAAGGATGAGTTTGCATTGACCTTAACAAGGGCCGGACCTTATCTTCCATATAGCAGGCCCTATGTGCACAATAATCTAAATCTTATAATAAGACTAGAAAAAAGGAAAGAAGTAACGTGTACTTCACTGACGTTTATTTTATAGTCCGCAAAAAGTAGTATAGAATACTATAGTTAGTATAGAATTCAAGCAGGTTTTATCATTTTCTATCGTCGTATTGTTGGAATATTTTGGAATGTGACATTCACATTCAATAGAAAATGATAAAACCTGCTTGAATTCTATACTAACAAAATTAATTTCACTGAGGCAATTATATTGACTTTTCCTTTTTCTATTGTCAAATGTTCAATCAAAAAAGTTTTATCTTACATGTTTCTGTACACAGAATGACATTTTCTACAGACATTCCAAAAAATGTATAAATTTTAATAACCTTCTAAGTTATAGAGGAATTGAAGAAGTTATCCAATAGCTAAGGAGAGAAGTCTGCCGTTATATCATAGCAGGAGCATTTTAACATTGCACATTATTTTTACTGTAATTATTACAATATATCCCGTGGCTGAACACATCTCTCCATGTTTATGTATTGAAGTGGCACATACTTTGAACCCGGCATCTAGCCAATGTCAAGGAGGCCACAAGCAGGGGTACCAAGGGGTGACTGACCTCCCTACTTTGCACCCGGTCCCACATTATTTTTAAGTCGCAAATCACTGTTATAGTGTAGCCAAACACAGTTTTTTTATAAATGTTTTGTCCGGGAGCCAGGTCGTCTGTTAGACCAAAATAAATGAGTGGCGTTCAGCTCCACTACAGCATATGACGAAAAAACTCGTCAACAAAACCATGAGAAAGTAAATAACTTGTATTGTAACAACAAAGAAAGGGGCACTTCCATTTGCTCAAATTACATTATTTACATCAAGTGAAAAAAAAAAAAAATTAAAGGAAAAAAACACATTTATACACGGAAACTAAATAACACAAATTGCAGGCCCCAGCCTATGCACATGCAAGAAATCTAAATAAATAAATATATATATATATAACCAGATGCGCTTGCCAGATGCAAAGCGCGGACAACTAAATAAAAAAATTCCAGACAGCCTTCTCTTTATTAAACAAACTTCAATTGCATATTAAAATTAAGAGGGAAAATTAAGGAAACGAAATCGTCAAAATAAATGCTAGTGGGGGAATATGAGAGGGGGAAGCAATGTTCAAAGGAACTCGGGGCAGGAGTATGTGGAGTGAATGCGAGTGATATTCGGCGTTATCGGTTTTGTGGAGGGACGGGTTACAGGGAGTGCACAGGGAGATTAGAGGATTTTTACGTGAAAAATGTTATTTCCCAAACCCTGCAAGGCGTCTCTCAATGGATCCCAATCCAAACAGTTCGACCGCTCTGTGAAGCCTGGACGGACCTTCCCACGACAGCGGAACAGCCACCAGGAATAAATCACGTCGCTTCTTCAGTCGCACCCTTGGCCTTTTTTCCAGATTCTTTGAGAACCCCCCGAAGGTAACAATCCACGTCCACCCTGGATAGCGCACTAACTCACTCCAGCAGATTCACTTCCGCCCATAAACTTCTTTCCTCTTCTTCTTTTATATTTCCCAAAGTATGGACGCTACTAAGGCGTATTACTGCCCTCCGCCAGTCAACTTTACAACTTGCATTGGACGCATTAGAAAAAAAAAAAAAAAAAAAAAAAAACCTCTGATCCATAACCCTAACCCATTATTTTCAATTTCAGAATTAATACCAACTAATTAATTTGCATTTGACTCTCGCCAAATCCTCTCCCTAAAACCTCTTGAATTTCCTCTCCCTTTACATCAGTAATACCAAGAACCTCCCTTGCTGCATGGACCACCATCCTAATCCTATCCGTCTTTGACTCAATTTCCTTTGCACAATTTATAACCATTGCCACAAATGCCAAAAATCTCCTCTTATCCATACTTATAAATTCAGTGTCAGACCTTGGTTCTTTTATCACTTTCTTTGCAGTACGCAGTTCCTCACTCACATTTCCCTTTTCTATCTTCGCCTTCTTTGCAGCTTCGGCATATGATAAATTACTTTGGGTCCTTTTCGTTCCACCTCATTTTCAAATTTCCTCCGATTGCATTTTTTATCTCCAATTTCATGACCCCCCCGCAATGAAAGCAAACCGCTTGCTCTTTCGTGAGTTTACATTCAGCCTCTGTACACCCCGAGTTGCCACATCGTCTACATCTATATGTTTTCGCCCTACACACTACAGCAACATGCCCATATTCTTGGCACCAAAAACATCGGAGTGGCACCCTTTCATAGGCTCTCACCCGATAACTTACGTAATCCAGATAGATCCTGTCTGGTAATTCTTGGTTAAATTCCAGCATCATTGCCATACTGTCTTCTTCTTTCCCTTCTCTGTAACTTTTCAAGCGCCGAGCTGCACAAACTCCCTCCACCTCCAAAAAAGTGTCAACTTTCACAGAATATGGTACACTACCAATCACACCCTTCTTAGTTGGCTTTGGATTCATTTTAAAACAGATAACAGAAGAAAGATAAAAATTTCTAATTTTAAGTGCTTTTTCCCTTTGTTTCTTTGTTGTGCATTCTATAACCACAATACCGCTTCGACAAACCCTAACAGCCTTAACATCCCCGATTTCCTCTTTAACAAATTTCCCAACAAGGTGATTGTCACTAAATATTTGATTATTGTTCCACCTTTCTCCAACCGCTTTCATCCCTACAACAAATATCCCTTCATCGCTTTCATTTTCACTTCCTTTCTTCCTTTTCTTTTTACTCCCTTCCGCCTCATCACTCTCCATTTGTCTGGAATTAATTCCCAACCAATGAATAACTATTCAACAAAAAATACCAAACTTTCCAAATTCTCCCGCCAAATCTCTCCTCTCGTCTTCGTCTCCTCTAAACTACGGTCTCTTCCCGACACAGAAAAGGTAAATAGACAGCCTGCCCCCGCCCATAAACTCTTGCCTCGTCATCCTTTTATCACCTCTGCGCTCCTCCCCATTCTCACGTCAATTTTCCCTTAAAGAGTGACGGGTGCCGGTACGAGGAAAGAAAAATGAATAAAGAAACTAATATGAGATAACTAAATACCGTACTAAAGGTGAATAAAATACATCAACTATAGAGGCTGGAAGCATCTTGCAGCTCGCTACACTGTATCCCTGCTAGTGCCCCTATATTACCACACTTACGGTAAAAAGATGTTTTGATCATTCTTGCCAACTCTGAGACATACAGTAAAATGAAGGCAGCAAACAAATTACATAATGCATAATAATCATAGGGGACACTGTTACACCAATCAAATGCATACAGTCTGCACTGCAACCAATAACCTTGTTTCAATGCTGTGTGTTACATAATTGTTTAGTTTTAGCCATTAACCCAGCAAGCTAAAGTAACCTTAGGTATCAATACTGTAATAGACTACATGCTTCTGCGGACATATCAGAAGAACCAGTCCATAAGACAGCAAAATACAATCAAGCAAAACTAAACTTTGAGCTTAATAATGGTGCATCCCTGCCATCTACAGCTTTGTTGGAGCCTGGCCCTTCAGCCCTAGAACCAGCACAGCCAGGAGAACAGAAGAAGCAGCTCATTGGCCACTGAGGCTGTCAAACTGGCTGGGATTCGGTCCAAATGTCCTACCTATCAAGATGTGCTACTGAGCTGACCCACAATCTTGGGCTCTGTTTACACCCTCATATCTTGGCAAATTATCTGAAAATATCTTTTAAAATTTTTGTCTCATCACGCCTTCTGACCTTTAAGCATGTAAACTGCTACATAATGTAAGCATTCGATGATAACGGCATGCATTGTGTTCTCTTTAAACAAACCTAGCTGGGATGTCATAGCATGAGAGTACATTATAAACGACAAAGCAAATAATAAAGTCGCTAGTGTAGACTAATTTATATTTCCATACGGCAACATTTTTTGACAAGGCACCAGAAATCAGAATAACACTGGCATTGAAGTAATCTACCTAATCATCACAACAACAACCCATTCATGAAACTGCTTAGTTTTGAGATCTGCAACATCAGATAATTAAATTTTGCTCACTGAGCTTGGCTCTGTTTCTAACTATCGGTCTGACAAGGTTTCATTCTCGGCTAGTTTAATAGAGCTAAGAGCACGATGGGCCGTAGAGTTTGGAGTCGTGGTATATGAGCTGGTCAGAGTAGCACTGCATGCAGTTACCGTCTACACAAAGAACTTCAATGCTAAGGGTAAATGGTAACAATATAGGAGTAACAAGCTGATGTCACGGAGTGATAGAGCATGGTTGCTGGTGGGCAAAACACAGGCAGTGCTAACGACAATACTATTTCAATTCACTTCAATTTATTTATATAGCGCTTTTCACAGAGACTGTCACAAAGACGCTTCACAGTGAGAGATTAAATAAATGAAAGGGCAGTGCCCAGCCTATTCACCACTACAGCAAAGCATCAAAAAACTCCCAGTAGGGAGAAAAATCTTCAAACAGTGGTGAGAAAAAACTCCCCAGTGGGAAGAAATCTCAGGAGGAACCCGGCTATAGTGGGGAAGCCCATCCTCTGCGGGCTAGCTAATTAATAACAAGATAAAGTCAAATAGAGTAAAATGGCACAAGAGCTCCATTTAAGTCCATCTGAACAGTGGCGTCTGCAGCACCAGGAAGTGGCATGTCGAGGATGGTGCAGAACTGGATCAGGACCGGATCAGGACAGCAGGACAGCAGCAGCCAGCGCTCATGGTGAGGGACAGGGCTCAGACGGTCCAGGACTCAGGGTAGTGGACGGAAAGATCCTCGGAAAGAGACACAGGAAAAAGAGGGGTGAGGCACTGGATAAAACTACTGCATGTTAATAAAAAAACCGTCCTGTGTCATGTGCCAAGTGAGAAATTATTAGCAGACTGGTCAGGAAACAGTCAACACCCCTCCATCCACTTCCTGCAGCACAGAGGCCCTACACTTACACCAGGCTGCAAGATCACCTTTGATTTTCTAAACACTAGTACCATATGGACCTCCCCGGTGACTAAGGCTATGGCAAGCCCCACTGGCACCGTTTGAATTTGAAGCAAATTGGTATACAAGTCATTTTTGACAGAATGTAATCATGCAATCCAATAAAAAGTAATTGTAATCTGATTACTAATGTTTTAATTCGTAATTTACTCTGACTATAAGTACTTACCTGATTACCTAAAGTGAATGCGTGCCGTCTCTTACTGTCAAATACTAGATAATGGCTACTACTAAAACTACGTGACATCATAGAATGAGATAATAAGTCTGGTTCATGCTCGTGCCCTCATTTTAGATTTGCTTCAAAATGACCTAAAATAAGCCCTGGTTCAATCACAAACAGCTTGATGAAAACTGGAATCCCGGAAAACTGATATCAAGACACAGAATACGTCTAAGCGAAACTTGATGTTAACTATTTACAAAAACCTTTTTTTTTTTTTTACGTTTTTACAAAAGTAAACAAATAAAACAACCTCATTTCCACCTGAATTGGGACATTATGTACGCGTACCCTAGCAAAAAAAAGAACATCAAGTTCATTTAATCAACTTTAAAGTTCAAGTTTATTCCCTAAGCATACCTCATGCCGGAAGTATGTATGCTAGTTTTATACTTATAAGTGTACTTCGAGATCTCTGGAGACTACATTGGCCCACTTCTAAAGTGCAAGAGAAGTAAATTTTGAGTTTACTCAAGTTACCAATTTAAGTTTTATTTTTTACTTATACGATGAACTATGAAGTAAGTACTAATTATACACTTCTAGCCCAATCTCTAGCAACTGTAAAAGCTGCATAATGCAACACAAAATGTAACAATCAAATATTTGGTACATTTTGCACTTGTAGTCACAACTCAAAATGTAACATTTGAAATTTTATTATATTTTGTCTGCAAATTTGTGAAATAGACAATTTTATGTTGATTTAAGCCATGAAGTCAGTGGCAAAACCAACTTTTCCATTTTTTCTACCACATAATAAAATATTTATTTTTTTATTTGGGCCAGGTGTGAGTATAGTGTATAAAATGCTTCCATGAGCATATTAACTTCTGAGAAACGTGGCTTTAGCATGCGAAATTAGTTTCTGAGTTGGTTATCAAGATCAATCGCAAAATTGGAATTGTTGCTTTGTGCGTTGCAGTGATAATGCTAAACGTAACAATAACGTAAAATGTATTAATTCTTCTGCTTATCTAAAGAAATCTTACAATGTTTTATTGTTACATTTTATGTTGTATCAAAGCAGGCCATGAATAAAAACCCATCTGGTCTTTTACCAGGTGGGCTAAAAATCAATCAGGCAGAACAAAAAATGGTCTGAGTTTAGTTTAGTCTCGAGCCTAAAAATCAAAGTTACGAAATGGTTACCCTGTAGAAAGGCGGAAAGGAATGAGACTTCTAAGCCATCACGCCACGTCAAGGCACTCGACCATGTGATGTTTTTTTTTAATGGGCAAACTAATTGGATGAAATAAGACATTTCCGTCTACACTTTGTGAGAACCACAATGATTTCCCCGTTAAAGGTAAATTATTATCAATTGAAAAAACATTAAATGCAACAATATATAAACCCTTGATGATCAAAACCGGTTTGAAAAATTAAAGTACGTTACTTAGTGCTTTTCTTTAACAATATTCTTGACACTCTAATCCTTTGAAAATAAATCTGTAACATGAGTCACTTCAAGCAAAACAAAAGTTGGCATAATAGGGGAAGAATATCAATTTGCATCCACTTTTTGGCTTTTTATTTGCCAAAACAATTTTGAAAAGGGGCACAAATATATTTTAGGGGGTTTCATTAGTGAGAAGGGGGTTTAGAATTTAATATTTAATATCGCGATTCCCTATGCTGCGCATGTAAAAGAAACCAGGTTTGTCATCAGTAATATGGCTGTTGTCATTATTTGTTATTTAAACTTATGGAAGCAGGAATCAACTCAGAAACTAATTTCACGCGTTACAACCACATTTCTCGGAAGTTAATATGCTAATTGAAGCATTATATACACAATACTCACACCCAGCTTGAATTTAAAAAAAGTTTCTTTTATCATGTGGTAGAAAAAGCAGATTGTTGTTTTGCTGCTGACTACATGGCTGAAATCAACATAAAGTTGTCTATTTCCGAATTTCGCAGACCAAATATAATGAGATTTCAAATGATACATTCTGCGTTGTGACTACAAACGCAAAATGTACAAATTTTTGATTGTTACATTTTCCGTTGCATTTCAACGCAAAATTAAACAATGTTACATTTTGCATTATTGTTGCATTTTGCATTGTATCAGAGCCCCTATAAAGTCCGATGTAGCTGTTGAGCAGTAGTAGCCTACTTGTCAGCAATATGTCAAAGCGGAAACGAGTATGTTCAGAATTTCATTTATTACTAATCAGATTTTGTTTCAGCATTACTCACGTTACGCAAAAAGATTTTTTTCGTAACGTGAGTAATGCTGACAAAAGTCAGCCTGGAAGAACCATTCAGCAGAATTTTTCTAATGTTGTCATATGTGGACCTTGAGAGTGGCCTATGGTTATCGTGGTGAAAAAAATAAGAATGTTTAGTCTATTCACAAAATAGAGAGACACCTTTATTCAAGAGTCCCGTGCTTTAAATGTAATGTGAGTAATGCTGGAATTGCCCAATGGAAATGTGTGTCAGGGCTGAGCAGATGTAATACTGAGCCAAGAGGAAGTAACATATGGTATTTGTTTCTTCAGAAAATGTACCATAGGAGTGTGTGGCAAGCAATTTCAGGTAATAACATTTTAAACAGATCAAATCAGGAACTGAGAAAATTAGTAACTTCCAAATTAGGTTGCTGATGACAGGTAATTAGAATTCTTTCAAAACAATTTGCTTGCACTCAATCACAAAAAACATAACATAAAACAGGTTTGACTCTGTCATTTGCTTGTTCAGTAAATTGTTCGTTTTTGCAATCTTGTGCCCACAGTTTCACCAATTAGGAACCTATTGATTTTTTTCCTTTAATTGGGTACATTTTTTCCCTCTTTTTATGCAGTTGTTACTCATATATTGCAATGTGGAGGCAGAATCTATTCCTCACTGTTTGTATGCATATCTGTCAAAATACTGTTTGTCAAGAGAGGATAAATTGCTGCTCTGAACAAAAATGCACCTAATTAAGACAAATTAACAGCTTGTTAAAATCCTATGATTGCAAACCCAGGTGGAGCAAAAACCAGCATACACAGGGAGGCCCCAGGACCGAGTTTGGGAACCCCTGCTTTAGACCAGAGAACACAGTGATGACCTGCGATGAAAAGTTGTTGAGTCGCACAAGTTAGGAAATGGACATTAGAAAATCTCTGAACACTATAAGGGCAATCATTCAGAAGTTAGAACAACAGTAGAGGTTAAGAATCGACCTGGAAGAGGATGCGTGCGCACATTGATCCCACACACCATAAGAAGGATTGTCTGACCTGAAAAAGAATCTCCAAAGACCACAGCTGCAGCCCCTGCTGTCAATCAACAACAAACTAAAGCACGTACAGTTCGCCAAACGTGACTTGACTTTCATTTGCACAAGGTTAAATGGTCAGATGAGACCGTAACAAAGTTTTCAGACAACAGACACCAAAGGCGGGTTTGGTGTAAACAGAAAGACAGTCGTACAGAAAAGCACCTCATACCCGCTCTGAAGTATGGTGGAGGACAACTGATGCTGTGGGGCTGTTTTTCTTATAAAGGCCCTAGACATCTATTCAGGATACATGGTAACATGGACTCATCAAATACAGGCAGATATTAGATCAAAACCTAACCGCCATTGCCAGGGAGCTTAAAATGGGCCAGGGAAGGACCTTCCAGTTGGACAAAAATCTGAAGCACACCTCAAAATTTGCACAAAAATGGCTAACTGACCGCAGAACAGAGGTTATGCCAAAACCATCACAGTCCCCTGACGTAAACCCCTTAGAAAATCTGTGAGATGACCCGAACAGGAGAGTCTACAAGTGTCATCCTCGGAATCAAGGATCTGGGAACATTCTGTGTGGAGGAATAGTCCCAGATACGAAGCCTTGTGTTCACAAATTGCATCACGCAATGGAGGAGAAGACTAAGAGCTATAATTTTAGAAAACGGCAGGATGCACAAAATATTAAATTAAGGGATGCCAATAATTGTAATACACATTGAGGAAAATATTCGCTTCATGACAACAATTGAATGTTTGTTTCCAGTATGAGACTCTTTTGGCTCACTTTTACTTGACGGTACCAATAGTTCTGGCATGCACTGAACAGCAGTTTGTGACTGTACAATATATTTACATTTAAAAGTATATGTACATATACAACATTGTGGTACTGAGCAAATTCATCTGAAGCAGTGCTTCCCCTATCTCGCCTGCAGCACAGCAAGACAAGGCCAGGGGTAAATTTCCAAATTTGCTTAATGACTTCCAGAAAAATAAAATCCATCCATCCATTTAGGACTATGTTTCCCAAACCTCTCCTGGAGTACCACATTCCCTGCATGTTTAAGACCTCTCCCCGCTCCAGCACAGGTGATTCTAATTACTATGTGTGAGGTTGCGTTCAGGAACCAAGCGCGAGAACCAAGAGATCCAGCAAACTTGTATTTTATTAAAGCTGGGAGGTGAACCTCCGCAGGGCAGAAAGCAACGGTACAGAGTCCACAATCCAAAATCAGAATCCCAGGGGCGTAATCCAAATTGTACACAGGGCAGCAAACTAGTGATATTACCCTCGATACCAAGGCTTCGGAGCGTGTATCAAAAATGTGAACCACTTCCTAACGGAGTCCGTGGTCGAGGCTTGTATCGTCTCGGCAAATGACATCAACCATTACGTTCGAAGCCTCATTTGGGATGCTGCTTCGAGAAGGGGGTTCACTTTTCGATGTCCAGTGTTTCGACTATAAAATGTCCCATTTCTCTTCTGCAGATCTTCTGTGGGTTGTTGTCAGTAGTTTAAGTTTGCCAGTGTGGTTTGCGATTTTTGTGCGGTGTCTTGAGTTTATCATTGCGTGCGATGGAGCCAGCAAGAAAGAGAAAGTTTTCATCCGTTCGGGAATACTTTGATTTGATTTCACCGAATAAGGTCGCTTTGTGTGGCGAATTGTTAGATTATTATGTGATGTCGTATTTTAAAGCCGTTTCAAATAATTTCCAATCATAAAAAATTCCCTTATTTTGATCGTTTTTCCATTTTATTATTAATGCTTATTCTTTTTGAACAAAAATACAATGCTCTTTGTTTCACAAGCACATTCACTGCCCTCTGTCCAGTCCCCGAAAGTATCTTTTAGTTTCGTGATGACATAATTTGTAGTCAAAATACTTGATTTTATTTTGCATTTATTGATTTTGCCACTTTCAGGCTGTAGGCATATGCTTGCCTATCATTTTCTATTAAGCACAATTCATATGTGTTTTTATTGACCAATATTGACCAAACCTCAAGAAATGAACCACACTTCAACACATCTGGCTGGAAAGCCTCAACGCTTCATGAAGCTTCATCTCACCAACACTACAGCAAACACAAAACTCAGGGTCGGGCAAAATAGGTTTGTTACACGGGTGCAGAAAAATCCAAGACAAAGCCAAAATCAGAAACAGGGATGGTCCAGTCAGAAGTGTAACACAAAGAGTACAAGGCATAAACGATCGCAGCACAAGGAAAACGTTCTGACAAGGGCTGTGAGTGAAAAGACTGCTTAAATACACATACGGGAAGTCACATGCTATAATAGGGAACAGGTGAGCTGGATCAGACTAATTAACAAGGGAATGAACGAAAGGAAGTTCCTAACCACATGAAATTGGCGAAAGCCAAAACGCGGACAGGGATTACACAGACAACCTATGACAAACAGACAACTCCGGTTAGGGAGTTCTAAAGTGCACAGAGTGAGAGGCAGAACAGTGATTAACTAGGTGCGGAGAATCCGCTGAAGCACAGCAAAGTAAATTGAGTGAAGGCACGGGGCGGAGACTAGAGCAGAACGAGTGCTGAGAGCTCGTTAGTCAATTAGTAATGTGCAGCTATACAAACCCTAGTGCTTGTTAGTAAGTTAGTACGATAAACAATGTTAGTTAGTGTTAGTAATTTATCTAAAATAATAAACTGTTAGTAATGTTAGTAAAGATAGAACAGTAAGGCGAAGAAAGCAAACGAGACAGGAAGGAATGTTTGGAAACCCAGAAACCATGAAATCACCTGAAAGCGTGGCACAGAAAACTGGGGAATAAAACTGTTTCAGAACACATGACAAGACTGGGGAGACAATGTGCAATGCAGGGCATGAGAAATACAAAAACCAGAATGATAATCGAAACTGTGAATATGGGAAATTGCAGGCAAAATACAAAGCATGGCATGGGCAGAATCAAAAAACATGGCTTGGAATCAGGGTCATTACAAAAACATGGTCAGGCAACAGCAGAATCATAACACTATGTTGTTTAAAACCCTTGAAGCTGCTTGATTATGAGCAGATAATTTGAATCACCAGAGCTGGAGCGAGGAGAGATCTAAAACATTCAGGACAAGTGGTACTCAAGCATAGGTTTTCGGAAACACTGACCTAAATGTATTGATGGACCTCATTTCTATAGAGGTCATTCAGCACCAGACCGCAAAGCCTGTTTTGAAATTTTATTGAACATGTGATGGGGGGGATGGAGGTGCTTGGATGCTGGAGGCTAAGCCAACATAAAATGAGGCAAGAGGGGAGAGCACGTCTTCAGCATTTCAGCCGCTCAGCACAGACCCAGCAAACAGGTAACCTCCACGAAATGTTCCATGAACGTTCCGGGAGGATTATTTTTTAGAAACCTCTTGAGAATGGCCTCTGAACATCCTTTAAGGTTTTCCAAACCTCTAGAACAGTGGTTTCCAACCCAGTCCACAAGGACCCCCTGTCCGGCAGGTTTTTGTTGCAGCTTTACTTTTGCACACCTTATCCATTTAAGGCCCAATGCACCTTCATGCACACCCTGTTCAGGTAGATCTTTTTCAACCAATCAGCATGAAGCCCTTACATGGATCAGGTGTGAAAGAGTAGAAAGAGAGCAAAAACCAGCAGGGCAGGGGGTCCTTGAGGACCGGGTTGGGAACCACTGCTCTAGAGAACCTCCATGGAATGTTTTTTAAAGGTTCTCGGAAAATGTTCGAAAAAAATGGTCCAAAAGCCTTTAAAGAATGTTCAGAGAACATTCTCCATAGATTTTTTTTTTAAATAACCTCCAGGTAACATGCAGAAAACATTTCCCGGAGGTTACCTGTTTGCTGGGGACATTACCAAATGACTAGCCTGAAATTCATCCGTATCCAGCTTTGGTCGCTCCTAACGGTCACTTGCCGATACGGCTGACCCCAGTCCGTAGGCTAGCGTTTGACTTTTAATATTCGCACAAAATCCATGCGAGATCTGTGATTGGCTCACAATCACAAGGTCCCTTTTCGGGGAAGGTACACTAACACTAACGGGTTGAGTGACCTCTGCATCACAACAACAGGTCACATGAGAAATGGTTCTGCGCGATTGGTGGTTCTCGCCAAAAGGTCATCCAATCAGCCAAGAGCAGAAAACATGAATATTTATATATCCAGTTCATTAGTGACGTAAGGGCTGTGGTGGTTTTCATTCAGACGTATTTTCATATTACGAGGTTAGCCCATCCTCAAGCAATTGGAGAGAGACACATTCTTCAGAAAATTAGGCCTTATTAAGGCATATTAATAAATATAAAGCAGAGTTCTTTTTGCGCAAGAAGAACTGACATTTTGCTTTTCACACCCAGTTTTTATACCTTCATCACAGGAAATATCTTCCAAATATGATCTTTCCGCCCTCTCACGCTACAACAGGACAGGCAAACCAAAACACTGCCAACTTCCCTTGAGAACTGCAACCAAAACATAAGCATGCATAACAGTAAAAAGGAGAGGAAAATTACAGTTAAGAGAAGCAAAAAACAGTCAAAGGAATAGGATACATGTAGATAGATAAATGATTCAACTGATTATGTTTTTCAGTAACAAATAATGATTTTACTGAACAAATATTGATCAAGTCTGCTTACTAATAAAAGCTAGAAAAGCCCGCTGCTAATGTGTGTGTGAATTAAATTGCTTGTATGTGTGTGTGTCTGTGTGTGTATGTGAATGTGTACATGTGTGTGTGCCTGTGCATGCGTGTGTGTGTGTGTGTTACTGCTGCATACATAATATGGTTACTGATTATGATTATTGATTATGGTTATTCAATATGGTTACTGATTTACTGATGAATATGATGAGAAATATTGAAATATGATCCTCAACACTCCGCCCGTTGAGGCCATCCCAATCATGACCTCACATCAATCATGGTGGAAAAATGGCACAGCATTGTCTATCCCTGGTCTACGACCTCCATACTTCACACACAAGTGAATTTCATGAGTCCGAACATAAAATATGTCTGGTTGGTCCTTTCCGACTGTAACACATCGAGTAAAAACAGTCTGTCTTGTATGCCAGCATGTGAACTCCAATTGCTTTTGTGCCTCCAGGCAATAGCCAATAATAATCTCCCAAAATACTTTGATTCCAACAATTGCCACTTTATGCCAAAATACAGTACAGTGTCAACTGGGGGTCGACTCACCCCTGCCTTAGGTTGTCTCCTCGATAGGAGATCTTACCCGTCTCTGGAGTGAGTCACAACACACACTCAGGTGTTCAGCACTGAGCTCTGTGCTCATGAGGGGGTAGGTTTCCTCACCTCTCATAATGGGACAGTTATGAGATCATTCCAGTTGAATTGGGGCTTTTGCAGCAGTTTTGTGGGAATAACAGACGAAACAGTTCAAGCTATATCTCACTAATAACAATTTGAAACAGATAAGCAGAGTCGATGGAATTATAGTTCTGACACTTACGTCCATTCTTTACCCGCTGAATAAGTCCCATTTCAAGAAATTTGTCTTGTGTATTTTGTCCCCTCGGTCTGAATGTGCTTCACAAAATCATTAATTTCACCTTAATTGTTTGGAATATAATGAGTTGTCGACCACACTGCATGTGCCACCTTGATAAATTAATATTATTCATAATTACCAAATTGCTCATACTCACTACTGAGCTCCTGACAATTTTACATAAATATATTTGGGCAGTGTACTCATAATTTTGTGTTTCAGGGTATTCTGGGTCAAAACATAGGACAGTTACAATAATATCTTTTCAAAGTGTTTTTTCAATGAATCATGATTGCGCAATCCACCTCTGTCTAGGGTTCCGCTAAAAGCATGGAGGAGATGCACAGTCAGGGCTTATTAGCCCCAGCCATTGTGACAATTCTCCATGTCATCGGCAGAACCGGGTGGAGTTTCTTTAGACCGTGTTACAATATGCACTTTTTTTTTTAATTCAGAAACATGGGTAAATATTAAATATCCAACCGTGATACTGTTTTTTCATTGGGATCCCAGCACATAAAGGAAAATAATCATTCCACATTTGGTCAACTCAGTCTGTTTCTGTTATTTGAACACTCAAGACTCAATTTGTCGATTCGGCGCTCTCACCGCCGCGGCCCGGGTTTAAATCCCGGTCAGGGAACCAAGCGTTGAGGATCATTTTTCAATATTTCTCATCATATTCATCAGTAAGTCAATAACCATGTTGAATAACCATAATCAATAAGCATAATCAGTAACCATATTGTGTATGCAGCAGTAACACACACACCTACACACACCTACACACACACACACACACACACAAATATGCACAGGCACACGCACACGAACACATGCACATACACACAGACACACACACATACAAGCAGTTCACACACACATGAGCAGAACACATACACATGCACAGGGACAAGCACACACAAACACACACACACAAGCACACATACAAGCAGTTTACACACAGACACACACACACACAAGCCATTCAATTCACACACACATAAGCAGCAGGCTTCTGTATCTTTGATTACTAAGCAGGCTTGATCAATATTTGTTCAGTAAAATTATTATTTGTTACTGAAAAACATAATTAGTTGAATCATTTATGTATCATCTAGTATCCTATTCCTTTGGTTGTATTTTTCTTCTCTTGACTGTAATTTTCCTCTCCTTTTTCGTGTTATGCATGCTTATCTTTTGGTTGCAGTTCACAAGGGAAGATGGCAGTGTTTTGGTTTGACTGTCCTGTTGTAGCGTGAGAATGAGAAGGCGGAAAGACCATATTTGGAAGATATTTCCTGTGATGAGGGTATAAAAACTGGGTGTGAGAAGCAAAATGTCAGTTCTTCTTGCGCAAAAAGAACTCGGCTTTATATTCATCAATATGGTCTTTCCGCCTTCTCATTCTCACGCTACAACAGGACAGGCAAACCAAAACACTGCCAACTTCCCATGAGAACTGCAACCAAAAGATAAGCATGCTTTCCACTAAAAAATAGAGGAAAAACACAGTCAAGAGAGGAAAAATACAGTCAAAAGAATAGGATACAAGTGGATACATTAGTGATTCAACTGATTATGTTTTTCAGTAATAAGTAATGATTTTACTGAACAAATATTGATCAAGCCTGCTTACTAAAAAAAGCTAGAGAAGCCTGCTGCTAATGTGTGTGTGAATTGAATTGCTTGTATGTGTGTGTGTCTCTGGGTGTATGTGCATGTGTACGTGTGCATGTGTCTGTGCATGTGTGTGTGTGTGTTACTGCTGCATACATAATATGGTTACTGATTATGATTATTGATTATGGTTATTGATTTACTGATGAATATGATGAGAAATATTGAAATATGATCCTCAACACTCCTCCCATTTAGACCATCCCAATCATGACCTCACATCAATCATGGTGGAAAAATGGCACAGCATTGTCTACCCCTGGTCTATGACCCCCATACTTCACACAAGTGAATTTCTTATGAGTCCCAACATAAAATATGTCTGGTTGGTCCTTTCCGACTGTTAACACTTCCAGTAAAATCAGTCTGTCTTGTATGCCAGCATGTGAACTCCAATTGTTTTTGTGCCTCCTAGCAATAGCCAATAATAATCTCCCAAAATACTTGATTCCAACAATTGTCACTTTATGCCAAAATACAGTACAGTGTCACCTGGGGGTCGACTCACCCCTGCCTTAGGTTGTCTCCTTTATAGAGATCTTACCCGTCTCTGGAGGTCACAACACACACTCAGGTGTTCAGCAGTGAGGTACTCATGATTTTCCTCACATCTCATAATTAGTTATGAGATCATTCAGTTGAATTGGGGCTTTTGCAGCAGTTTTGTGGGAATAATAGACAAAACAGTTGAAGTTATATCTCACTAATAACAATTTGAAACAGATAAGCAGAGTCGATGGAATTATAGTTCTGACACTTAGATCCTTTCTTTACCCGCTGAATAAGTCCCATTTCAAGAAATTTGTCTTGTGTATTTTGTCCCCTCAGTCTGAATGTGCTTTACAAAATCATTAATTCCACCTTAATTGTTTGGAATACAATGAGTTGTCGACCAGAGTGCATGTGCCACCTTGATAAATTAATATTATTCATAATTACCAAATTGCTCATTCTCACTACTGAGCTTCTGTAAATTTTACATAAATATGTTTGGGCAGTATACTCATAATTTTGTGTTTCAGGGTATTCTGGGTCAAAACATAGGACAGAAACAATAATATCTTTTCAAAGTGTTTTTTCAATGAATTATGATTGCGCAATCCACCTCTGTCTAGGGTTCCGCTAAAAGCATGGAGGAGATGCACAGTCAGGGCTTATTAGCCCCAGCCATTGTGACAATTCTCCATGTCATCAGCAGAACCGGGTGGAGTTTCTTTAGACTGTGTTACAATATGCATTTTTTTTTTTAATTCAAAAACATGGGTAAATATTAAATATCCAAACGTGATACAGTTCTTTCATTGGGATCCCAGCACATAAAGGTAAACAATCATTCCAAATTTGGTCAGCTCAGTCAGTTTCTGTCATTTGAACACTCAAGATTCAAGTTGTCATTTGCACAGGCACGATTCCCCGGTCAGGGAACCAAGTTTTGAGGATCATATTTCAATATTTCTCATCATATTCATCAGTAAGTCAATAACCATATTGAATAACCATAATCAATAATCATAATCAGTAACTATATTATGTATGCAGCAGTAACACACACACCTACACAAAAACACACATATGCACAGGCACACGCACACGTACACATGCACATACACACAGCCACACACACATACAAGCAGTTCACACACACATGAGCAGAACACAGAAACATGCACAGGCACATGCAGCACATGTACACATGCACTGACACACAGACACGCACACAAGCACACACACACTCAAATACACACACAGACATGCACACATACAAGCAGTTTACACACAGACACACACACATGCAAGCCATTCAATTCACACACACATAAGCAGAAGGTTTCTGTAGCTTTGAATACTAAGCAGGCCTGATCAACATTTGTTCAGTAAAATAATTATTTGTTACTGAAAAACGTAATTAGTTAAATCATTTATGTATCAACTTGTATCCTATTCCATTGACTGTATTTTTACTCTCTTGACTGTAATTTTCTTCTCCTTTTTAGTGTTATGCATGCTTATCTTTTGGTTGCAGTGCTCAAGGGAAGTTGGCAGTGTTTTGGTTTGCCTGTCCAGTTGTAGCGTGAGAATGAGAAGGCGGAAAGACCATATTTGGAAGATATTTCCTGTGATGAAGGTATAAAAACTGGGTGTGAAAAGCAAAATGTCAGTTCTTCTTGCGCAAAAAGAACTCGGCTTTATATTCATCAATATGGTCTTTCCGCCTTCTCATTCTCACGCTACAACAGGACAGGCAAACCAAAACACTGCCAACTTCCCTTGAGAACTACAACCAAAAGATAAGCATGCATAACACTAAAAAAAGAGGAAAATTACAGTCAAGAGAGGAAAAATACAGTCAAAGGAATAGGATACAAGTGGATACAGAAGTGATTCAACTGATTATGTTTTTCAGTAACAACTAATGATTTTACTGAACAAATATTGATCAAGCCTGCTTACTAAAAAAAGCTAGAGAGGCCCGCTGATAATGTGTGTGTGAACTGAATTGCTTGTATATGTGTGTGTCTGTGTGTGTATGTGTATGTGTACGTGTGCGTGTCCCTGTGCATGTGTGTGGGTGTGTGTGTGTGTTACTGCTGCATACCGTAAAGTTCCATGTATACGGCGCACCCGTTTATAAGGCGCACCCCGACTTTGGGACTTGTCAAAAAAAATCAGACAAATTTCCACCCAAATCTTGCGTGTGCCATACATATTATCTCCCCTCAAAATTTTCCTAGAATGCCGCATGCATTTGTCCCATTTGTTTACTTTGCTTTTCAACTTCAGCTGATGCAAATGTATTACTCTTTTGAACGCATATTGTTTTTGGAATCAAAACTTTCTATTTTCCTTACCCCAGCAAAGTAGCCGGAACTACTTCCGACGACACCAAAACTGGGCCAGAACTCCGCTCACGGGACACAGAAGGGGGGAAAGTCACTGTTTATGCACGACACTGCTAATGAGGATGTCATACAACCTCATGTCAAAAAATCCAAACTATCCCTTTAATCACTCTCTATTGTATCGCCCGGAGGGATTAACGCGCCATTTAAATGATTCAATGGAACATGTCAGTTCATACATTCTCATTTATCGTCAAGAAATGGCAATTTTCAAAGAAGCAGAATACAACAAATGGCACTGTTAATGCAGAGGATACAGCCATCAACGAGAGGTAAGTTCATTGATGGTAGTTTATGTAACTCGGTCATAATCATTTACCGTGAGTGAAAGGTAAGACGGTAGCTTGGAAAGCCTCGCGCCGTAGATGCGTGCACGCTACATAATGGACTATAGGACAGCGTGCATGTTTTTGCATGCATCAGAGTGATACGTATACATTCCATTGGGAAGATATTTGCGGAGTTGCAGGGAACACTTTGAAAGGACAACTGCCGTGCTGGTGCTGAACCGTAACCAAATGCCACATTGCACAATAAATCTGCACTAGGGCACTTAGAAAACTCGAGCTGCTTAGTTTTCGAGATAAGTAAATGGCGCGTCAGACAGGACGTCTATCCCGCAATTAAGCCTCTATTCCTCTCTGTCTGCATTCTACCATTGTAGCTCCATGCTTTTACGATGGTTATTTGCATTAACGTTATCATGGAAAGTGAAATGTGAAAAAATTCATTCATAGATAAAAATTAAAATTCTGCATTTAAAAAATGTTGAATCGGTAATTTTTTTTCCATTTATTAAGTTGTGCAAACTCATGTGCGCATATCTCCCCAGTTTGACCTTATAAAATCAGGTGTACATTTGCATGTATGTCGGAACTTCTTCGGCGATTCTGTTGTTCCCGTATATAAGGCGCGTCCCCAACTTTTTATATTTCCCGACGTAAAAACAAGTGCGCCGTATACACGGAACTTTACGGTACACAATATGGTTACCAATTATGATTATTTATTATGGTTATTCAATATGGTTATTGATTTACTGATGAATATGATGAGAAATATTGAAATATGATCCTCAACACTCCTCCCATTTAGACCATCCCAATCATGACCTCACATCAATCATGGTGGAAAAATGGCACAGCATTGTCTACCTCTGGTCTATGACCTCCGTACTTCACACAAGTGAATTTCTTATGAGTCCCAACATAAAATATGTCTGGTTGGTCCTTTCCGACTGTAACACTTCGAGTAAAATCAGTCTGTCTTGTACGCCAACATGTGAACTCCAATTGTTTTTGTGCCTCCTAGCAATAGCCAATAATAATCTCCCAAAATACTTTGATTCCAACAATTGCCACTTTATGCCAAAATACAGTACAGTGTCACCTGGGGGTCGACTCACCCCTGCCTTAGGTTGTCTCCTTTATAGAGATCTTACCCGTCTCTGGAGTGAGTCACAACACAGCACTCAGGTGTTCAGCAGTGAGCTCTCAGGTGTTCAGCAGTGAGATCATTCCAGTAATCATTTGAGGGGGGAATAAAAGGTTTCCTCACATCTCATAATGGGACAGTTATGAGATCATTCCAGTTGAATTGGGGCTTTTGCAGCAGTTTTGTGGGAATAAAAGATGAAACAGTTAAAGTTATATCTCACTAATAACAATTTGAAACAGATAAGCAGAGTCGATGGAATTATAGTTCTGACACTTAGGTCCTTTCTTTACCCGCTGAATAAGTCCCATTTCAAGAAATTTGTCTTGTGTATTTTGTCCCCCTCTGTCTGAATGTGCTTTACAAAATCATTAATTTCACCTTAATTATTTGGAATCCAATGAGTTGTTGACCACACCGCATGTGCCACCTTGATAAATTAATATAATTCATAATTACAAAATTGCTCATACTCACTACTTAGCTTCTGTAAATTTTACATAAATATATTTGGGCAGTGTACTCATAATTTTGTGTTTCAGGGTATTCTGGGTCAAAAAATAGGACAGTAACAATAATATCTTTTCAAAGTGTTTTTTCAATGAATTATGATTGCGCAACCCACCTCTGTCTCGGGTTCCGCTAAAAGAATGGAGGAGATGCATTGTCAGGTCTTATTAGCCCCAGCTCTTGTCACAATTCCTCATGTCATCAGCAGAACCGGGTGGAGTTGCTTTAGACAGTGTTACAATATGCACTTTTTTTTTTAATTCAAAAACATGGGTAAATATTAAATATTCAACTGTGATACAGTTTTTTCATTGGGATCCCAGCACATAAAGGTAAATAATCATTCCAAATTTGGTCACCTCAGTCCGTTTCTGTTATTTAAACACTCAAGACTCAAGTTGTCGATTCGGCGCTCTAACCGCCGCGGCCCGGGTTCGAATCCCGGTCAGGGAACCAAGTGTTGAGGATCATATTTCAATATTTCTCATCATATTCATCAGTAAGTCACTAACTATCTTGAATAACCATAACCAATAATCATAATCAGTAACCATATTATGTATGCTGCAGTAACACACACTCCTACACACACACACACACACACATGTGCACAGGCACACGCACACCTACACATGAACATACACACAGCCACACACACATACAAGCTGTTCACACACAGACACACATACAAGCAGTTCACACACACATGAGCAGAACACATACACATGCACAGGCACATGCAGCACATGTACACATGCACACACACACACACACACACACACACACACACACACACACACTCACACACACACAGACATGCACACATACAAGCAGTTTACACACAGACACAAACACATGCAAGCCACTCAATTCACACACACATAAGCAGCGGGCTTCTGTAGCTTTGATTACTAAGCAGGCTTGATCAATATTTGTTCAGTAAAATCATTATTTGTTACTGAAAAACATAATTAGTTGAATCATTTATGTATCTACTCGTATCCTATTTCTTTGGTTGTATTTTTCCTCTCTTGACTGTAATTTTCCTCTCCTTATTAGTGTTATGCATGCTTATCTTTTGGTTTCAGTTCTCAAGGGAAGTTGGCAGTGTTTTGGTTTGTCTGTCCTGTTGTAGCGTTCTCCTCATTCTCACACTTCAGTCCGTTTCTGTTATTTGAACACTCAAGACTCAAGTTGTCGATTCGGCGCTCTCACCGCCGCGGCCCGGGTTTAAATCCCCGTCAGGGAACCAAGTGTTGAGGATCATATTTCAATATTTCTCATCATATTCATCAGTAAGTCAATAACCATGTTGAATAACCATAATCAATAAGCATAATCAGAAACCATATTATGTATGCAGCAGTAACACACACACCTACACACACACACACACACACAAATATGAACAGGCACACGCACACGAACACATGCACATACACACAGACACACACACATACAAGCAGTTCACACACACATGAGCAGAACACAGACACATGCACAGGCACATGCAGCACATGTACACATGCACTGACACACAGACACGCACACAAGCACACACACACTCAAATACACACACAGACATGCACACATACAAGCAGTTTACACACAGACACACACACATGCAAGCCATTCAATTCACACACACATAAGCAGCGGGTTTCTGTAGCTTTGAATACTAAGCAGGCCTGATCAATATTTGTTCAGTAAAATAATTGTTTGTTACTGAAAAACGTAATTAGTTAAATCATTTATGTATCAACTTGTATCCTATTCCATTGACTGTATTTTTTACTCTCTTGACTGTAAATTTCTTCTCCTTTTTTTAGTGTTATGCATGCTTATCTTTTGATTGCAGTGCTCAAGGGAAGTTGGCAGTGTTTTGGTTTGCCGGTCCTGTTGTAGCGTGAGAATGAGAAGGCGGAAAGACCATATTTGGAAGATATTTCCTGTGATGAAGGTAGAAAAACTGGGTGTGAAAAGCAAAATGTCAGTTCTTCTTGCGCAAAAAGAACTCGGCTTTATATTCATCAAGATGGTCTTTCCGCCTTCTCATTCTCACGCTGCAACAGGACAGGCAAACCAAAACACTGCCAACTTCCCTTGAGTACTGCAACCATAAGATAAGCATGCATAACACTAAAAAGGAGAGGAAAAATTAAAGTCAAGAGAAGAAAAATATAGCTAAAGGGATAGGATACTAGAAGATACATAAATGATTCAACTAATTATGTTTTTCAGTAACAACGAATGATTTTACTGAACAAATATTGATCAAGCCTGCTAACTAATAAAAGCTACAGAAGCCCGCTGCTAATGTGTGTGTGAATTGAATTGCTTGTATGTGTGTGTCTGCGTGTGTATGTGCATGTGTACGTGTGCGTGTGCCTGTGCATGTGTGTGTGTGTGTGTGTGTGTGTGTGTGCGTGTGTGTGTGTGTGTTACTGCTGCATACATAATATGGTTACTGATTAAAATTATTCATTATGGTTATTCAATATGGTTATTGATTTACTGATGAATATGATGAGAAATATTGAAATATGATCCTCAACACTCCTCCCGTTGAGGACATCCCAATCATGGCCTCACATCAATCATGGTGGAAAAATGGCACAGCATTGTCTACCCCTGGTCTATGACCCCCATACTTCACACAAGTGAATTTCTTATGAGTCCGAACATAAAATATGTCTGGTTTGTCCTTTCCGACAGTAACACTTCCAGTAAAATCAGTCTGTCTTGTACGCCAACATGTGAACTCCAATTGTTTTTGTGCCTCCTAGCAATAGCCAATAATAATCTCCCAAAATACTTTGATTCCAACAATTGCCACTTTATGCCAAAATACAGTACAGTGTCACCTGGGGGTCGACTCACCCCTGCCTTAGGTTGTCTCCTTTATAGAGATCTTACCCGTCTCTGGGTGAGTCACAACACACACTCAGGTGTTCAGCAGTGAGCTCTGTACTCATGAGGGGGTAGGTTTCCTCACATCTCATAATGGGACAGTTATGAGATCATTCCAGTTGAATTGGGGCTTTTGCAGCAGTTTTGTGGGAATAAAAGATGAAACAGTTAAAGTTATATCTCACTAATAACAATTTGAAACAGATAAGCAGAGTCGATGGAATTATAGTTCTGACACTTAGGTCCTTTCTTTACCCGCTGAATAAGTCCCATTTCAAGAAATTTGTCTTGTGTATTTTGTCCCCTCTGTCTGAATGTGCTTTTACAAAATCATTAATTTCACCTTAATTATTTGGAATCCAATGAGTTGTTGACCACACCGCATGTGCCACCTTGATAAATTAATATAATTCATAATTACAAAATTGCTCATACTCACTACTGAGCTTCTGTAAATTTTACATAAATATATTTGGGCAGTGTAGTCATAATTTTGTGTTTCAGGGTATTCTGGGTCAAAAAATAGGACAGTAACAATAATATCTTTTCAAAGTGTTTTTTCAATGAATTATGATTGGCGCCCAATCCACCTCTGTCTCGGGTTCCGCTAAAAAGAATGGAGGAGATGCATTGTCAGGTCTTATTAGCCCCAGCTCTTGTCACAATTCCTCATGTCATCAGCAGAACCGGTGGAGTTGCTTTTAGACAGTGTTACAATATGCACTTTTTTTTTAATTCAAAAACATGGGTAAATATTAAATATTCAACTGTGATACAGTTTTTTTCATTGGGATCCCAGCACATAAAGGTAAATAATCATTCCAAATTTGGTCACCTCAGTCCGTTTCTGTTATTTAAACACTCAAGACTCAAGTTGTCGATTCGGCGCTCTAACCGCCGCGGCCCGGGTTCGAATCCCGGTCAGGGAACCAAGTGTTGAGGATCATATTTCAATATTTCTCATCATATTCATCAGTAAGTCACTAACTATATTGAATAACCATAACCAATAATCATAATCAGTAACCATATTATGTATGCTGCAGTAACACACACTCCTACACACACACACACACATGTGCACAGGCACACGCACACCTACACATGAACATACACACAGCCACACACACATACAAGCAGTTCACACACAGACACACATACAAGCAGTTCACACACATATGAGCAGAACACATACACATGCACAGGCACATGCAGCACATGTACACATGCACACACACACACACACACACACACACATACACAAGCACACACACACACACACACACACACACACAGACATGCACACATACAAGCAGTTTACACACAGACACAAACACATGCAAGCCATTCAATTCACACACACATAAGCAGCGGGCTTCTGTAGCTTTGATTACTAAGCAGGCTTGATCAATATTTGTTCAGTAAAATCATTATTTGTTACTGAAAAACATAATTAGTTGAATCATTTATGTATCTACTCGTATCCTATTTCTTTGGTTGTATTTTTCCTCTCTTGACTGTAATTTTCCTCTCCTTATTAGTGTTATGCATGCTTATCTTTTTGGTTTCAGTTCTCAAGGGAAGTTGGCAGTGTTTTGGTTTTGTCTGTCCTGTTGTAGCGTTCTCCTCATTCTCACACTTCAGTCCGTTTCTGTTATTTGAACACTCAAGACTCAAGTTGTCGATTCGGCGCTCTCACCGCCGCGGCCCGGGTTTAAATCCCCGTTAGGGAACCAAGTGTTGAGGATCATATTTCAATATTTCTCATCATATTCATCAGTAAGTCAATAACCATGTTGAATAACCATAATCAATAAGCATAATCAGAAACCATATTATGTATGCAGTAGTAACACACACACCTACACACACACACACACACACAAATATGCACAGGCACACGCACACGAACACATGCACATACACACAGACACACACACATACAAGCAGTTCACACACACATGAGCAGAACACAGACACATGCACAGGCACATGCAGCACATGTACACATGCACTGACACATAGACACGCACACAAGCACACACACACTCAAATACACACACAGACATGCACACATACAAGCAGTTTACACACAGACACACACACATGCAAGCCATTCAATTCACACACACATAAGCAGCGGGTTTCTGTAGCTTTGAATACTAAGCAGGCCTGATCAATATTTGTTCAGTAAAATAATTGTTTGTTACTGAAAAACGTAATTAGTTAAATCATTTATGTATCAACTTGTATCCTATTCCATTGACTGTATTTTTACTCTCTTGACTGTAAATTTCTTCTCCTTTTTAGTGTTATGCATGCTTATCTTTTGATTGCAGTGCTCAAGGGAAGTTGGCAGTGTTTTGGTTTGCCGGTCCTGTTGTAGCGTGAGAATGAGAAGGCGGAAAGACCATATTTGGAAGATATTTCCTGTGATGAAGGTAGAAAAACTGGGTGTGAAAAGCAAAATGTCAGTTCTTCTTGCGCAAAAAGAACTCGGCTTTATATTCATCAAGATGGTCTTTCCGCCTTCTCATTCTCACGCTGCAACAGGACAGGCAAACCAAAACACTGCCAACTTCCCTTGAGTACTGCAACCATAAGATAAGCATGCATAACACTAAAAAGGAGAGGAAAATTAAAGTCAAGAGAAGAAAAATATAGCTAAAGGGATAGGATACTAGAAGATACATAAATGATTCAACTAATTATGTTTTTCAGTAACAACGAATGATTTTACTGAACAAATATTGATCAAGCCTGCTAACTAATAAAAAGCTACAGAAGCCCTGCTAATGTGTGTGAATTGAATTGCTTGTATGTGTGTGTCTGTGTATGTATGTGCATGTGTACGTGTGCGTGTGCCTGTGCATGTGTGTGTGTGTGTGTGTGTGTGTGTGTGCGTGTGTGTGCGTGTGTGTGTTACTGCTGCATACATAATATGGTTACTGATTAAAATTATTCATTATGCTTATTCAATATGGTTATTGATTTACTGATGAAAATGATGAGAAATATTGAAATATGATCCTCAACACTCCTCCCGTTGAGGACATCCCAATCATGGCCTCACATCAATCATGGTGGAAAAATGGCACAGCATTGTCTACCCCTGGTCTATGACCCCCATACTTCACACAAGTGAATTTCTTATGAGTCCGAACATAAAATATGTCTGGTTTGTCCTTTCCGACAGTAACACTTCCAGTAAAATCAGTCTGTCTTGTACGCCAACATGTGAACTCCAATTGTTTTTGTGCCTCCTAGCAATAGCCAATAATAATCTCCCAAAATACTTTGATTCCAACAATTGCCACTTTATGCCAAAATACAGTACAGTGTCACCTGGGGGTCGACTCACCCCTGCCTTAGGTTGTCTCCTTTATAGAGATCTTACCCGTCTCTGGAGTGAGTCACAACACACACTCAGGTGTTCAGCAGTGAGCTCTGTACTCATGAGGGGGTAGGTTTCCTCACATCTCATAATGGGACAGTTATGAGATCATTCCAGTTGAATTGGGGCTTTTGCAGCAGTTTTGTGGGAATAAAAGATGAAACAGTTAAAGTTATATCTCACTAATAACAATTTGAAACAGATAAGCAGAGTCGATGGAATTATAGTTCTGACACTTAGGTCCTTTCTTTACCCGCTGAATAAGTCCCATTTCAAGAAATTTGTCTTGTGTATTTTGTCCCCTCTGTCTGAATGTGCTTTACAAAATCATTAATTTCACCTTAATTATTTGGAATCCAATGAGTTGTTGACCACACCGCATGTGCCACCTTGATAAATTAATATAATTCATAATTACAAAATTGCTCATACTCACTACTGAGCTTCTGTAAATTTTACATAAATATATTTGGGCAGTGTACTCATAATTTTGTGTTTCAGGGTATTCTGGGTCAAAAAATAGGACAGTAACAATAATATCTTTTCAAAGTGTTTTTTCAATGAATTATGATTGCGCAACCCACCTCTGTCTCGGGTTCCGCTAAAAGAATGGAGGAGATGCATTGTCAGGTCTTATTAGCCCCAGCTCTTGTCACAATTCCTCATGTCATCAGCAGAACCGGGTGGAGTTGCTTTAGACAGTGTTACAATATGCACTTTTTTTTTAAATTCAAAAACATGGGTAAATATTAAATATTCAACTGTGATACAGTTTTTTCATTGGGATCCCAGCACATAAAGGTAAATAATCATTCCAAATTTGGTCACCTCAGTCCGTTTCTGTTATTTAAACACTCAAGACTCAAGTTGTCGATTCGGGCGCTCTAACCGCCCGCGTCCGGTTCGAATCCCGGTCAGGGAACCAAGTGTTGAGGATCATATTTCAATATTTCTCATCATATTCATCAGTAAGTCACTAACTATATTGAATAACCATAACCAATAATCATAATCAGTAACCATATTATGTATGCTGCAGTAACACACACTCCTACACACACACACACACATGTGCACAGGCACACGCACACCTACACATGAACATACACACAGCCACACACACATACAAGCAGTTCACACACAGACACACATACAAGCAGTTCACACACACATGAGCAGAACACATACACATGCACAGGCACATGCAGCACATGTACACATGCACACACACACACACACACACACATACACAAGCACACACACACTCACACACACACAGACATGCACACATACAAGCAGTTTACACACAGACACAAACACATGCAAGCCATTCAATTCACACACACATAAGCAGCGGGCTTCTGTAGCTTTGATTACTAAGCAGGCTTGATCAATATTTGTTCAGTAAAATCATTATTTGTTACTGAAAAACATAATTAGTTGAATCATTTATGTATCTACTCATCCCTATTTCTTTGGTTGTATTTTTCCTCTCTTGACTGTAATTTTCCTCTCCTTATTAGTGTTATGCATGCTTATCTTTTGGTTTCAGTTCTCAAGGGAAGTTGGCAGTGTTTTGGTTTGTCTGTCCTGTTGTAGCGTTCTCCTCATTCTCACACTTCAGTCCGTTTCTGTTATTTGAACACTCAAGACTCAAGTTGTCGATTCGGCGCTCTCACCGCCGCGGCCCGGGTTTAAATCCCCGTCAGGGAACCAAGTGTTGAGGATCATATTTCAATATTTCTCATCATATTCATCAGTAAGTCAATAACCATGTTGAATAACCATAATCAATAAGCATAATCAGAAACCATATTATGTATGCAGCAGTAACACACACACCTACACACACACACACACACAAATATGCACAGGCACACGCACACGAACACATGCACATACACACAGACACACACACATACAAGCAGTTCACACACACATGAGCAGAACACAGACACATGCACAGGCACATGCAGCACATGTACACATGCACTGACACATAGACACGCACACAAGCACACACACACTCAAATACACACACAGACATGCACACATACAAGCAGTTTACACACAGACACACACACATGCAAGCCATTCAATTCACACACACACATAAGCAGCGGGTTTCTGTAGCTTTGAATACTAAGCAGGCCTGATCAATATTTGTTCAGTAAAATAATTGTTTGTTACTGAAAAACGTAATTAGTTAAATCATTTATGTATCAACTTGTATCCTATTCCATTGACTGTATTTTTTACTCTCTTGACTGTAAATTTCTTCTCCTTTTTAGTGTTATGCATGCTTATCTTTTGATTGCAGTGCTCAAGGGAAGTTGGCAGTGTTTTGGTTTGCCGGTCCTGTTGTAGCGTGAGAATGAGAAGGCGGAAAGACCATATTTGGAAGATATTTCCTGTGATGAAGGTAGAAAAAACTGGGTGTGAAAAGCAAAATGTCAGTTCTTCTTCTTCGGCTTTATATTCATCAAGATGGTCTTTCCGCCTTCTCATTCTCACGCTGCAACAGGACAGGCAAACCAAAACACTGCCAACTTCCCTTGAGTACTGCAACCATAAGATAAGCATGCATAACACTAAAAAGGAGAGGAAAATTAAAGTCAAGAGAAGAAAAATATAGCTAAAGGGATAGGATACTAGAAGATACATAAATGATTCAACTAATTATGTTTTTCAGTAACAACGAATGATTTTACTGAACAAATATTGATCAAGCCTGCTAACTAATAAAAGCTACAGAAGCCCGCTGCTAATGTGTGTGTGAATTGAATTGCTTGTATGTGTGTGTCTGCGTGTGTATGTGCATGTGTACGTGTGCGTGTGCCTGTGCATGTGTGTGTGTGTGTGTGTGTGTGTGTGTGTGTGTGTGTGCGTGTGTGTGTTACTGCTGCATACATAATATGGTTACTGATTAAAATTATTCATTATGGTTATTCAATATGGTTATTGATTTACTGATGAATATGATGAGAAATATTGAAATATGATCCTCAACACTCCTCCCGTTGAGGACATCCCAATCATGGCCTCACATCAATCATGGTGGAAAAATGGCACAGCATTGTCTACCCCTGGTCTATGACCCCCATACTTCACACAAGTGAATTTCTTATGAGTCCGAACATAAAATATGTCTGGTTTGTCCTTTCCGACAGTAACACTTCCAGTAAAAACAGTCTGTCTTGTATGCCAACATGTGAACTCCAATTGTTTTTGTGCCTCCTAGCAATAGCCAATAATAATCTCCCAAAATACTTTGATTCCAACAATTGCCACTTTATGCCAAAATACAGTACAGTGTCACCTGGGGGTCGACTCACCCCTGCCTTAGGTTGTCTCCTTTATAGAGATCTTACCCGTCTCTGGAGTGAGTCACAACACACACTCAGGTGTTCAGCAGTGAGCTCTGTACTCATGAGGGGGTAGGTTTCCTCACATCTCATAATGGGACAGTTATGAGATCATTCCAGTTGAATTGGGGCTTTTTGCAGCAGTTTTGGGGGAATAAAAGATGAAACAGTTAAAGTTATATCTCACTAATAACAATTTGAAACAGATAAGCAGAGTCGATGGAATTATAGTTCTGACACTTAGGTCCTTTCTTTACCGCTGAATAAGTCCCATTTCAAGAAATTTGTCTTGTGTATTTTGTCCCTCTGTCTGAATGTGCTTTACAAAATCATTAATTTCACCTTAATTATTTGGAATCCAATGAGTTGTTGACCACACCGCATGTGCCACCTGGATAAATTAATATAATTCATAATTACAAAATTGCTCATACTCACTACTGAGCTTCTGTAAATTTTACATAAATATATTTGGGCAGTGTACTCATAATTTTGTGTTTCAGGGTATTCTGGGTCAAAAAATAGGACAGTAACAATAATATCTTTTCAAAGTGTTTTTTCAATGAATTATGATTGCGCAACCCACCTCTGTCTCAGGTTCCGCTAAAAGAATGGAGGAGATGCATTGTCAGGTCTTATTAGCCCCAGCTCTTGTCACAATTCCTCATGTCATCAGCAGAACCGGGTGGAGTTGCTTTTAGACAGTGTTACAATATGCACTTTTTTTTAAAATTCAAAAACATGGGTAAATATTAAATATTCAACTGTGATACAGTTTTTTCATTGGGATCCCAGCACATAAAGGTAAATAATCATTCCAAATTTGGTCACCTCAGTCCGTTTCTGTTATTTAAACACTCAAGACTCAAGTTGTCGATTCGGCGCCTAACCGCCGCGACCGGTTCGAATCCCGGTCAGGGAACCAAGTGTTGAGGATCATATTTCAATATTTCTCATCATATTCATCAGTAAGTCACTAACTATACTGAATAACCATAACCAATAATCATAATCAGTAACCATATTATGTATGCTGCAGTAACACACACTCCTACACACACACACACACATGTGCACAGGCACACGCACACCTACACATGAACATACACACAGCCACACACACATACAAGCAGTTCACACACAGACACACATACAAGCAGTTCACACACACATGAGCAGAACACATACACATGCACAGGCACATGCAGCACATGTACACATGCACACACACACACACACACACACATACACAAGCACACACACACTAACACACACACAGACATGCACACATACAAGCAGTTTACACACAGACACAAACACATGCAAGCCATTCAATTCACACACACATAAGCAGCGGGCTTCTGTAGCTTTGATTACTAAGCAGGCTTGATCAATATTTGTTCAGTAAAATCATTATTTGTTACTGAAAAACATAATTAGTTGAATCATTTATGTATCTACTGTATCCTATTTCTTTTGGTTGTATTTTTCCTCTCTTGACTGTAATTTTCCTCTCCTTATTAGTGTTATGCATGCTTATCTTTTGGTTTCAGTTCTCAAGGGAAGTTGGCAGTGTTTTGGTTAGTCTGTCCTGTTGTAGCGTTCTCCTCATTCTCACACTTCAGTCCGTTTCTGTTATTTGAACACTCAAGACTCAAGTTGTCGATTCGGGCGCTCTCACCGCCATGTCCCGGGTTTAAATCCCCGTCAGGGAACCAAGTGTTGAGGATCATATTTCAATATTTCTCATCATATTCATCAGTAAGTCAATAACCATGTTGAATAACCATAATCAATAAGCATAATCAGAAACCATATTATGTATGCAGCAGTAACACACACACCTACACACACACACACACACACAAAATATGCACAGGCACACGCACACCTAACACATGCACATACACACAGACACACACACATACAAGCAGTTCACACACACATGAGCAGAACACAGACACATGCACAGGCACATGCAGCACATGTACACATGCACTGACACACAGACACGCACACAAGCACACACACACTCAAATACACACACAGACATGCACACATACAAGCAGTTTACACACAGACACACACACATGCAAGCCATTCAATTCACACACACATAAGCAGCGGGTTTCTGTAGCTTTGAATACTAAGCAGGCCTGATCAATATTTGTTCAGTAAAATAATTGTTTTTTACTGAAAAACGTAATTAGTTAAATCATTTATGTATCAACTTGTATCCTATTCCATTGACTGTATTTTTACTCTCTTGACTGTAAATTTCTTCTCCTTTTTAGTGTTATGCATGCTTATCTTTTGATTGCAGTGCATGCAGTGCATATTCATCACTACTGAGCTTCTGTAAATTTTACATAAATATGTTTGGGCAGTGTACTCATAATTTTGTGTTTCAGGGTACTCTGGGTCAAAACATAGGACAGTAACAATAATATCTTTTCAAATGTTTCTTCAATGAATTATGATTGCGCAACCCACCTCTGTCTAGGGTTCTGCTAAAAGCATGGAGGAGATGCATAGTGAGGGCTTATTAGCCCTAACCATTGTGACAATTCCTCATGTCATCAGCAGAACCGGGAGGAGTTGCTTTAGACCGTGTTACAATATGCACTTTTTTTTTTTAATTCAAAAACATGGGTAAATATTAAATATTCAACCGTGATACTGTTTTTTCATTGGGATCCCAGCACGTAAAGGTAAATAATCATTCGAAATTTGGTCAGCTCAGTCCGTTTCTGTTATTTGAACACTCAAGACTCAAGTTGTCGATTCGGTGCTCTCACCGCCGCGGCCCGGGTTCGAGTCCCGGTCAGGGAACCAAGTGTTGAGGATCATATTTCAATATTTCTCATCATATTCATCAGTAAATCAATAACCATATTGAATAACCATAATCAATAATCATAATCAGAAATCATATTATGTATGCTGCAGTAACACACACACACACACACACAGGCACACACACACACACATGCAGAGGCACACGCACACGTACACATGCACAGACACACAGACATACAAGCAGTTCACACACACATGAGCAGACATGCACAGGCACAAGCAGCACATGTACATTTGCACACACACACACACACACACACACACACACACACAGACACGCACACATACAAGCAGTTCACACACAGACACACACACATACAAGCAATTCAATTCACACACACATAAGCAGCGGGCTTCTCTAGCTTTGATTAGTAAGCAGGCTTGATAAATATTTGTTCAGTTCAATCATTAGTTGTTACTGAAAAACATAATCAGTTGAATCATTTATGTATGTACCAGTGTTGTAGTACTCGAGTCCAGGACTCGGACTCGAGTCCGACTCATGAGCTAAAATTGGACTTGTGCACTAATGACTCGAACTTGGACTTGGACTCGTGCATTCGTACTCGCGATGACTCGAGAGGACTCGACGTTTTTTGTAAAATGTCATTAGGCTATAATTTGCCTATGGTATATGATTTTAATGCCTAAATTATTTGTAACACTAATTTTAGCGCAAGGGAATGTTTCTGTGCTTCATGACATAGGCCTACATCGCACATAACAGATTATTTTTTTGGTTGTTGCAACTACGTACTAGACACACTAGATGTCGGTACTCTGCTCATTCTCCATAATGAACCTTTTATCTAACTTTTACGGCGACAAAATGCCAGGAGACAATGTCCCCAAGATTGTCCGTTTTGCTTTCGAAGAGTTCACCTGCTATGGCAAAAAATGGCACGCAAAATGTTCTATCTGTTCAAAGACGATTGAGGAGACAGCGGGGACTACCTCAATTTCAACCGACATCTAGCAAGACTGCACCCAGAAAAGTAAGTGACATGCTACGCTAAATGCTATAATAGTTGGCTAGTGGGTAGCCGCCACCCAGAGAGCTAACGTTAGTTTGCGCAGCCTATAGTAGCCTAGGTCTTTGCTGCCTGCTGATGTCTACAGTGTGTGAGCATAGTATGAGGATTTATAATATTAGAATACCTGACAGTTGTATGGCATATTATTCAGTTATTTGTATCGCCATTTGCCAACAATGTTATTTGGAGGGTGCATTATCAAGGAGGGTATAAGGTGGGTAACGTCTGGTTTTTCGACAGTGTGCTTAGCTAGGAGTGGAGTCCAGTAGCCTAATGCAATGCTAACAGTCCCTCATTAGACTGAATTTGGCGGTTTCCATTTTATTCACTGCAAACACTTACAAATACATTACATGAATTGAACAAGAAACGAGAAAAATGTCCACTCTTTACTAGGGCCGGGCGATTTTGAATTGCGATCTGAATTGTGCTTAATTCAGACAAGACTGCGTCTTCGTTTTCCACGCATAATACCAACTGCGCTAGGTGACAAACATCAGATGCCGTTTAAAATTTTTCCAGTGCTCCCAACCCCAACAGCAAGCAACTCCGAACCAAATACGTGCTGGTTCTGGCCCGGATCAGCTGCAGGTGGCACAAAGCCGGCACAGATCCGAAACGGAGGTGCTTGCAGCTTTAATTTGTTATGTTTTTGTTTTACCATGTAGCAGAAAAGCCTTTGTTGGTAATGACAACTTCAAGATGCCTCCTATATAGATAAAATAGTTGCGTGCATTTCTCACATGTGATTTTGACCCATTGTTCCTGTTTTGAAACCTTGAAGGTTCAGATGGCCTTTTCTACGAACTGTATGGATTTTTCTCAATTTTATATTGTTACCTGGTGAAAATTTCATGTCAGCAGCCCCAAAATATTTAGATTTACTGAGTTACATTGACGCGTTCAATACTTATTTTCCCGCTGTGTTTGTGTTAGTGAAGCACATTAAATAAAGCACATTAGAGTTTTGCTTTTCTGTGAGTGTTATGTTTTTCAAGTTTAACAATATCTATGCATAACATTGGTGCTGCCAGACTTTTTGTAAATAAGCTATTCATGATAAAAGACAGGGTTATATGTATAGGCAAATGAAGCACATTACAGTTGCATTTTTGTGAGTGTTAAGAGGACAGGAGTGTAGTTATGAGCACCAGGGTGAGTTAAAACAGTAAAATGCATATGAAAGTTCATAGCGCCCGCCATTAGGACACGCCTATGAACTGCGGCACCACAGTTATGTTTTAACAACATGTATGCTTACTTTAGTGCTGGACTCGGACTTGATCAATAGGGACTCGACTCGGACTCGATGTGGGTCAATAGGGACTCGACTCGGACTCGATGTGGGTCAATAGGGACTCGACTCGGACTTGACTCGCATGAGTAGTGGACTCGACTCGGACTTGACTTGGAAATTTTTTAAATGTCTTGGACTTGACTCGGACTTGAACAGTGGAGACTTGAACCCGGACTTTGACTCGAGGCATAGTGACTTGACTACAACACTGGTATGTACTTGTATCCTATTCCTTTGACTGTATTTTTCCTCTCTTGACTGTAATTTTTCTCTCCTTTTTTGTGTAATGCATGCTTATCTTTTGGTTGCAGTTCTCAAGGGAAGTTGGCAGTGTTTTGGTTTGCCTGTCCTGTTGTTGCGTGAGAGTGAGAAGGTGGAAAGACCATATTTGGAAGATATTTCCTGTGATGAAGGTATAAAAACTGGGTGTGAAAAGCAAAATGACAGTTCTTCTTGCGCAAAAAAAAAAAAAAAAGAGCTCGGCTTTATATTCATCGATATGCCTCAATTAAGCCTAATTGTCTGAAGAATCTGTCTCTCTCCAATTGCTTGAGGATGGGGGAACCTCATGATATGAAAATGTGCACAGCCAATTAGTTATTACAAGCCATTTCAAAATCTTTTCCTATCTTGACATCAATACTTTCAAAGTAACCAACCAGAGGCAAGAAAAAAAAGAAACTGGTCAACTTCAGCCAAGGCAATCAATCAGATTTTTTATTATTTTTCAATTTTATTTTGGGTGGTCATCTGATAAACCCCCTTGTGATGTCAGGAAGGGGCAGAATTAGTTATTACTTTGAACTGGCTCAACCAGAATGGCCAATCAATCAGAGCTGTGATGTCACTTTGAACGGCTCAGAATGGCATAATAGGGGCCCTTTAAAACAACCGGGGCCACAAAGTGGGGATGAAGGCTCTCTGTCTCCCATCCTTTCCAGGCTGATGAACTGCAAATAACAAAAGGCAATAATGGCGCAATTTTAAAGATATATTCGGTCAGGTAAACATGGAACATATGTGTACTGTCGGATATTTTTCCAACATGTTAGAAATTAGTTTGCTTTGGTGACTGTGTTGGTCATAGTTCGACTGGAAGCAAAAAAGATGCTGGAAAGTTTAACAAAATATGGGTATGTTTCCCATTTGTTTTGAAAATTTTGAAAAGTTTAATTCTAATCAGAAACTATAGCTGGACTCACAAGAGCCCATACCTCCGCCAGCATAGCCGGATTTGAACTTTGGCCTATATCTCAGCTGTACTTTGGCCTTGATACGCCTAAATTTAATGACTTGTTCCTCTTGTGCTACTTTAACATCCTGCAAAGTTCGGTTGAAATCTATGCAACCACTTTTGAGATATGCTGCTAGCAGACAGACAAACAAATAAATAAAATCACACTAAGGTGTGACACTTTCGAAAACTTCTCAAAGCCAATTTGATCCAGATCTTTACCAAAATCTAATAACCTCTTCCGAGGTGAGATATCTTTGTACTGTGAAAATTTCAAAATGATATGACAAAAACTGTGGCCTGTAGAGCGTAAACAAACAAACAGACGGACAAACATGACGACCAACATACTTTCGAAGTTTTCGTAAGTAATAAATAAACAAACGGGGGCAAAAACGTAACCTCTTTGGTGGACGTAAAAATGGCAAATTAACTTATTTGTATAATGACCTGAATGCAGCCCTCTCTAGCAGCTCCACTGCATCATCCGCGGATGCCTGAGAATCTCCCCCAGGTCTGGTCTGTCGTTCGGATCTCCCCGGAGGCACCACAGGATCAGACTCCTGCAGTCTGTACAGTTATAGGATTGGAAGGGAGAATGATGTCAGCATTGCCATTTGCTAAGTAAAAGACCAGGCATTACAGTACAGCACGTGTAGAAGATATGGTTTATCCAGCGTCGCGTACCGTCGCACGGCCCTTCCTTAAACTGGAATCTTCCCCAGATGTTGTCCTGCTGTCCTCGGAAAGGCAACGAGCCGCAGACCAGGGCGAAGAGCAGCACCCCCAAAGACCAAACTGCAGCCGGAAGACCACAGTACTCCCCATCGACCAACCACTCTGGGGGCGCGTACCGCTTCATACCTGAAAGAGTGAAAAAATGATAACAAAAAGAGGGAGACTTTGATTTCTGTCTATTTTTAAATGCGCATCTGAGAAGGAGAGAGAGAGAGAGAGAGAGAGAGAGAGAGAGAGAGAGAGAGAGAGAGAGATTTACATTTAGCATATGCATCTGAAATGTAAAACATCTTATCTTGTTTGCCAAAATCTCATGAAAGCCATTGAAGGGCTTGTAGAAAAACTTGAATTTAGAGAGACTTCAAAATGATAACATACAGTAACGTGGCGAGAACTAGACATTAAGCAAGGCTTGCCATTAACCTACCACTAAATGGCGCATTACACTTAGAATGTATGTAAACACAAGACAGTATTTAGTACTGTATGCAGCTTAGTCTTAAAAACTCAGAATGTCTGCCTCTGTGACAGGACTTGGCAGGTTATTTCACTCTGTAAGCACTCTCTGTGTGGGAAAAAAAAAATTTCCTAACAGCTTTGCCAAATTCACCTAAAGCTAACGTCCATTTATGACCCCTAGTTCCGCAAACAGAACCCAACCTAAATAGTCGTGAGTACTTAACTTTCTTAGTCCCTTTTACATACTGAAAAGGCCTCAATCAGATCACTCCAAAGTGATCACGACACCCCAAAATAATCGGATTATCCTGAACTATGCGCTATGTAGCCCTGAGATGATGCCGTAGTCAACTAAGACCAGGAGTCAATGATGAAGATGCCACTGTAGTGGCATATAGCGCGCACACAAATGCGCGCGCGGCTACATGCGTACAGATGTAGACAGACTCTGACCAGCAAAGCTCATGTAAGGGTCCTCCATCAGCAGGTCCCCGCAGCCGAAGTCGATGAGCTTGACGCCCAGGTTCTCCGTCCGGATGAGCAGATTCTCGGGCTTGATGTCTCTGTGTAGGACACACCTGTCCCGGCAGTGGATGGCAGCCGGCACCACCTGTGCCATGATGCCTTTAGCCAGGTCCTCGCCCATGCGGCCTCCCTGGCGCGCGGTGAAGTCGCTCACATCCATACACGGTGAGGGCAACTCCAGCACCAGGATGACCTCTTCGTCCTCCTCGAACCAGTCCAGGAGCTGGATGACGTTCGGGAAGGTGGAAGGCTGGCACGCCAGCTCCATCAGAGCGACTTCCAGGGGTACGGGCCGTGACATCCCGGCCTGTAGATTTGGGTGGAGGAGATTGAGCTCATGAGGGGACGTGCAAGAGGAGTGGGGACAGCCTCAGGACTCTGGTGTTTGACTGGGGTCAATCTCAAGTGTGGCCTCAACCCCTTTGCACAGAACAGAAATATTGCCAAATTTTACCTGCTTTGCATGAGCCTATTTAGGCTTTAAAACTCAGTATTTGTGTCACAGAGACTGTGGAAAATTATTCCAGTGAAGCAAGACATTTGGAAATTCAATTACAGAATTATTTAGGAATTAAATTTCGGAATTTACGGACGCCGGCGTCTATATCTGCGCCAAGGGTTAGATCAGCATAGCTGGTGAACATGACCTTTAACCCGACATCGCTCCACTGGGGATCGGCTCCTGCTTAGGCTCTTTGGACTGTAATGTAATGAGCGGGAATGTTAAACATTTGCTGTAGTGTCGGGTCGATGCAGGCCAACAGCGCAATCCGAAATTATTTGGACAGTAACAGTAAGAAAGGGCTGCAATCCTGAAATGTCTCCTACGGTGAGGATGTGTACAGCTGCAAATTAAATATTCTAGTTTATACTTCAGCCACATATTCATTATTTTTAAATCCAATATTTTGAAGTCCTGGACCAAAAAAAAAAAAAAAAAATTTGAGTCACTGCCCAAATTCAATAAGGACTGAACTGTATTACTGGCTGGGTTCTGTTATCTGAAATTATGTCTGTGTAACTCATGCAGTCGCCATGCTCCACTAATAAACACAAGGGGTCTCATTCATGAAACGTTAGTAAATTTGTGCGTAGATTTGCACATAGAAGCCTACGCTACTAAAAACCTACTCCGTATTCATGAACACCGCGGGAAACTCAGATCTGATCGTAAACACGTGTGTATGAACGTGAATGCCAATCCATCGTAAAGTGACAGCGCGCTCCCGGTTATCAGATATTAGCATAAATCCCCGCCCATGAATTGCCAATGACCACCGCATAAGGCGGTGTAGATGCATCCAGTCGACCTGTCAGTCATGGCGCAAAGAAAGAAAGAGAGAGAAAGAAAAAAGAATTTTTCCGAAGCGGAGATAAAAATAATTTTGGGTGAAGTGGAGTTAAGAAAAAACATTTATTTTCATCTGTTAGCAGTGGTGTGACAGGGACAGGCAAAGCGAAGGCCTGCAGGGAGAGACAGATGCCGTTAATGTTGTCTCTGTCGTCCAAAGAACCATGTCCGAGGTGAAGCGTAAATGGTTTGACATGAAACTGGAGGCAAAGAAACGCATAAGTGCACAAAAAAATACATCAGCCACAGGAGGAGGAGGCTCACAGTCACAACTATCAACTGCAGACGAGCGCATCGCTGGCATAATTGGGGAGACCTCTCTGTCAGGAATTATACTTGACGGAGACAGCGACATGAACGTGTAAGAACGTAGAAAGAACGTGTAATCTATTGAGTCGATTCACATAGATAATTCACAATCATGAACCTAATCTGGATCTTAAACCTGCCAATTGCCAACTAATTTAACTAAATGTGTTATTTTTAATCGTTTGTCATGCTTAGGCTATATCACGTTTCAAAGGCATCTGCGTATTGTGTACGTGACAGAGCGCAATATGAATTTAAATTGTAATTTTCAATAGTGACAAGCATTATTTATGTGCATTCTTAAATTTACACAAGCACTACGCGTGGTCAGCAGCATGTGTACATTTTGTTCGTAGCTACGAAAAGATCGGAGCTACTAAAATATTGATGAATGCGGAAATGCACGTAAATTTCCGTCTGCGAACAGTTTACACACAAATTCGTTCTGCTCACGTTTCATGAATGAGACCCAATGTCTTTATGGCTGTCAGAGATAAAAATGAGATGTATACTCACGATGTAAACAGGTGTCCTTGAATACGTGGCGGTCAGAAACTTAATGGCCACCTGGAACAGAAATATAGATCACAGAATTATAAGATGACTACACTGGAACAGTAACTTAAAAAAAAAGAAATATCTAGGCCTAATACAAAATCATTTTATTTCTTTTACGCATGTGGAAGCAATGCGAAACAGTAGAAAGCATATAGGTTCGTTGTATAAATTCATTGGACAAGCAGGGCCCGCTTTACTGAGGCCTTTAGCACAGGTAAAAATATTTTGGGGATGTAAAAGTAATAAGATAACCAGTGACTGGTGTAAACATATATCATGAGCAACCACAGGCCATGTTATTGGTTTGGAATGTGTTTCAAGGACTCAGCAGATCCTACAATCTAAGCATTTCAAGCCCATGGTAACAATGCGATGGTAACAAATGTCATATTTACGACTTTTTTTCCTGCCGATGTCTTAAACCTGCTATTACGTTATTCGCTAATTTCAAGGAGAAAATTACAGGGCTCAGAGCAACTGCCTGATGCTAAGGTTATATTGCCGCGGTGACCAACTATACATCTGCCGATGTACTATACTGCAGCCCTTCACTCTAGTCTTATCAAAGCACATCTCATCTGTCGCTGATCTGCCATTTATTTGAGTCCGGAGTGAAGAATTATGGTTGAAACAAAAACTGCATGGATCATAAATCTCAAGGAATAGGGCTGATTAACACTGCTGTACCGTAACATTAGACGATAAGCATCAGGAATATTTGATTTATTTCACGTTTATCTTTTCAGGCACTTTAAATACAGGGCCTTGCCCATCACAAGGCAGATCAGGCTCTTCACCAAGGGCTTCATCTCTCTACCCTGCCGAGGCCTGTCAATCATCTAATGGAGTGATTCTCTTGTGAGGTGCCACTTTGCAGGGGCCCCAAAGCCTATTTTGCAGAGGGGCACCAGAACCTCTAGGGACGGCTCCTGTCTAAATATGATGTCTGACCTTGTCCCAGGGTCCCGTCACCCCAAGCAGGGGACGGGTAGGGTCCAGCCTTTCTCGATCTAAAGAGTCCTCACAACTCCTGCTACGCTTCATATTGAGCTTTCGCCACCCTTCCTTCACGTCCTTCTCTCTCTCTGCTCTCGTCTCCCTGACTCTCCCGTCAGCGTTTGGCGATCTTCCTTGGCTTTCTTCCTCAGCCCAACTCAGACTCCCAGAAGCTCTCCCACGTGGTCTGTCTCTCCGACGTGATGTCTCTATACTTCCTTCTCCTGAGATGTTTGAAGTTTGTCAGTTACAAATCATAATCATGGGTATGCAGCCCAGATAACCTCCTCTATGGTTTAATTTGAAACCATCCATAACACTTATAAATCTGAAGGGGATTCAAATAGACAAGTTTCTGATCAAGGAACCTTAATAGTCAATATGAAGATATAACGTTATCAGAACAAGGTTTATGCCTGCAGAATTATAGTACACCTCATCAACCCTAGATGCATATGGCAAGTGACAGCTTTTTTTCTGAACAACATAGCCAAAGGCTAAAAATTGAAGCTTGAATCACATTATATATGACAGTTAACCAACAGCCTGATGTACTGAGCATATTTTTTGCATCTTTAGTACTGCAGGTTATTTTACACACTGTTTCAGTAATTTAAATACTTTGAATAAGGTAAGGACGACAAAGGTCGGATAGATAATCTACAGGCCTATTACCTCCTTGCTGAAGTACAGTAGAGGACAATTATGCAGGCTAATAAAATCTGACGTTAGCTTACAAGTAGTCCAGAGAACACATGCGCTGGCAACAAATAAATTATTTTCAAAAAAAATTTCTTCTGAGATTATTACCAGTAATCTTTCAAGAACAGAAAATTGGAACGATGTTATTTGCTGGTTCTCTACAGCTGAGAATAGCTATATATTTCACAAATGAAATGCGCTGGAAAAGTGGTGACGTAATTTTGAGGTCAACTTGCCGTAGCCATGGCAACTGGTTCATGCCAAACTAACCAAACCATAAGCAAAGAGCAAGAGCAGTGTTTATCGCCATGTTCCTTGGGTCTATGTGTGGAATTAAGATTTTTTTTCAGCAATGTTAAAATCAAAAAATGCTCATTATAAAAGAACAGTAAGCATTTCTCACTATATTTTTGATTGTCAAATATTTAGGCATTTCATGCGGTGTGTTAAGTGTACGAGTGAATGTGTTGCTATGCTGTGAGCGTGAACCATTGTCAAGGAAGTGAATGTTGCCCACAGATGAATATATCTATATATATGGTGTTGACCCAAGAGAAAGTGACAACACACTTTTTCCAGCGCATCGCTTTTGTTCCCGTTTCCGATTACGTTCATCGTTTCCGGTTTTCGTTGCTACTAGCAACGGCAAGCGCATTCTATGATATTATTCAAGATCAATGAAATTTGGCTGCTGTGCGTGCGGGCGGTGGGGGGTGGTTTGGTAGATGCGGGCACAAGTACCTCAGTGGTACCGTACACAGCTGGACCTGTTATAACAACACTATCTGCTATCACAAGTGTTTCCTCATTGGCTGTGTTGCAGAGTTTTTTTTTGTTTGTTTGTTTTTTAATTGTTTACTGAATCATTTCTTAAGCCAGTTACACCCTAAAGCAAATGTTATGATATTGATGACAATGATTCCCATGAGGCTCATTCATATAATGCCAATTAATTTTAGTAGCGCATGATTTTCGCTCCCCACGTCAACATCATTTTGCACACATGACCACATGAACACCTCCTAACGATGAACAGGCCTATGAAACATACGATAACATTATAGCTTACGGTGACATGAAGGCGACGAAAAATGCTCTCACGTAAGTTAGGCCAGTAAACTTATCTGCTCAGTATCTTTCCAAAGTTAGTAGCTGGCTACATTTCACCACTGTACTAGTTAACATCTATACGGTAACGACCTCTCTTTTTATCAGACTACATACTGTTAGATTGCGGAAAGCTCAGGTCAGCCATTATTGCTAAATTGCTAACTGCCATATTCATTCGGCATTCGGCGGAGTCGCTTCTGTCCTAGAACCATCATCTCAAAACCGAAAAAAATAGTATTATTCCTATTACAAATAACTGAAATTATTAATTATGTGTACTTTACCAAGTTGGCCGTCTGATCAGATGATGATTTTCAGAACGACGATATGAAATCAAATGTGAAGAAAAATACTCAGCGCCGTAAAGATGTGCAATGTGCTGTTTGTTTTCTTTTCTCTGAATGAATACATTTGAAAATAATCAGAAAAATATGAAATACTCACCGATGCGTCATAACATGCACTTGGAACCTCACAGTTCCCGGGGCAACTCGTGACGCAGTTGAGATAAGTCGGCACATTGCCTTATGGAAACTTGTTTTGTTATGAGGACCGGAATGCATCATTTGCGTGATCTAAAATGCGTTGCTACTGTGTCGCCCGCAGCATACATATATTTATTTATTAAGGTACATAGTTTTACACATGGTAAGAAATGGTAGCGGTAGAGCACAGTCTCATCCGTGCGCGTCATACACTGATGCAGCCTGACCAAGCGTCGATATACGACGCAAAAGGAGGCTTTTGGCGTCCTCTTTTGACGTCAGTTTAAAACTAAAGCTACACCCTAGCCTGAACCTTAACCGAAAGCATCAAAAAAGGACGATTAAAGCCTCCTTTTGCGTTGTATATCGACGCTTGGTCAAGCAGGGTCACTGTATGACGAGTCGGAATTAGATTATGTTGAGCCGCACGCTGGGACATCAGTTCCATTCAAATACAGATAGCCTTCAGCAATCTCTTGTATGGAAGCCCATAGTGGACAATTTTCCAATGAAAATGTAATCCCACTTTTGCATTATAATTTTCCACTTATGAATGAGTTATTTGAGACAATATTAAATTGAAAATGCATTAATCCAATTATCACTTTCATTTTCACATACACATATGGGAAATCTATGACTATATTCAAATGATAATGAAAAGCTGTTTGACATTTCATTTTCAAAGTCATGCTCCGCAATACAGTGGACAATATTCAAATGCAATAAGCAAAACAGCACCTCCAGCCTATTGCATTGACATTTACATGTCAACACGCTCTGTTAGGGTCAACATGAAAATGAAAATGCTGTTTTCTAATCACTTGGAAATAATAATGATATTATAATGATGACAACATTTGGCATTTCATTTTCAAAGACTTGTCCTGCAATACATGGGACAATATTCAAATGCAGTAAGGGAAACAGCGCCTCCCAGTCCATTGCATTTTCAAATACATGTCACCACGCTCTTTTTGGGACACAATGAAAATTAAAATGCAATCTGGCAGCGTCTCATCAAGGCGGGTCTTCCGCTAGGACGTCAATCATTAGGGGCGCGAACGGAAACCATGTTCCTCATTTGCATACCAACCAATCAGCTTCTGGGTAGCGCTTGTACGCACCGCATGGAGGCTTATTGATAATGCCATGATGGCTAGGCAGATATGTATTGGGTGCCATCGCGCATTAGGCTACGTTGCGCCTTGGATGTAGCCATCTCGGCAGCTAGTATGCTAGCTAACGTTAACTAAGGAAAATATTTGTAAATGATCATGACATTAAAGCGATATGATTTGATTTTTGCCCCAACTCTATTAACTGAGCTAGCTTTAATTTGCATGAACTTATCCGAGGCTTCGCGGCAGTGTTGTGCAACTGCAACCCAAGTGTGCTTGCAGATTTCAGAGACGTTAGCTAGCTTGCTAGTGAGTCTTAAAGCATTCGCTTAGGTACAGCTAGCTAGCTATGATGCCTACTGGAGAAGCTCTTACAGCCCTGATTTGTCACTTTCAACGCCATCTCGCACACACAACCTCTTTCACCATTGATTAGCAGCTTCTTTTACCTAAAGAACAAACTGACAGTTCAGCCTGAGACATGTTATTTCATTGCTAGTTAAAGCAGCATTATCCTTCCATAAGTGATATAGCGTATTACGTTACTCCAGATAAAACGCTATCCGTCTTCCCACCCTGCTTATGCTTGTTAGGGGAAATGTTTGTAATCAAATATATACTTAATCACTGTGATTCGGTTTTAGCCCTAGCTTCACAAGCTAGCTAGTTGGCGGCGATTGCTCTTGTGTTTGCCGAGTTGCAGGTTCGCCACTGGCCTCTCCTGAGACATGCTCAAGGGCCATTCTTTGAGAAGTGAACCAAAATGTCACACACATGACCAGATGTCATCAAATAAAGAAATACTTTGAAAATTAATGAAAGGTATCAAATTTATTCCTTGCTATTCTCCATACCCCAAAACTATGAAAATTCTAGATTTTTCAACTTCACAGAGTTTTTGAAGTCAAATAGAGTTATGAAAAACCTGTTTCCGTGTGAAGTCACACACGTGACCAGTCGTATTTGACCTCTGACCTTAAGTAGTTAAAGTTAATGTAACAAATAACATTTTCACTTGATAGACTTGGATAAGTAGTACTCTTATACAAGGTCCACAATCATGAACCTCCAATGCTTTTGTAATTGGAGGAGATTTTTTCTACTATTTGTTACATTTTTGGTCACACACGTGACTGAGAATGGCCCTCAATGTATGCATCATGCAGAACGGTCCGATAAACGGCCTGCAGTCAGACTGCCGCTGTTCCTAGTTTAGTCGCGATTTCCAAGCCACGGAGCAATGGGAGAAGTTTTGATGAGTCTGACTGGCTGAAAACGATGTTCCTCACTTGCTAACTTAACCTGCTGTAATATGAACTTCTTTGATATGTCTGGCAGCACTTTTGTACGTCCCAACAGTACTATCAGATTTTTAGGAGATTTAAATGGATAGCTCATTACCTGGCAAGCTCAAGAACAATCGGCAAGCACAAGAGCAATCGCTGTGAGCTAGCTAGCTTGTGAAGCTAGGGCAAAAACCGAATCACAGCGATTAAGTATAAAAATGATGACAAACATTTCCCCTAACTAGCGTCAGCAGGGTGGGGAGACGGATAGCGTTTTATCAGGAGTAATCTAATACGCTATATCACTTATGGAAGGATAATGCTGCTTTAACTAGACATGAAATAGCATGTCTCCGGCTGAACTGTCAGTTTGTTCTTTAGGTAATAGAGGCTGCTGATCAATGGTGAAAGAGGTTGTGTGTGCGAGATGGCATTGAAAGCGACAAATCAGGGCTGTAAGAGCTTCTCCAGTAGGCATCATAGCTAGCTAGGTGTACCTAAGCGATTGCTTTTAGACTCACTAGCAAGCTAGCTAACGCCTCTGAAATCTGCAAACGCACTTGGGTTGCAGTTGCACAACACTGCCGCGAAGCCTCGGATAAGTTCATGCATATTACAGCTAGCTCAGTTAATAGAGTTGGGGCAAAAATCAAATCATATCGCTTTAATGTCATGATCATTTACAAATATTTTCCTTAGTTAACGTTAGCTAGCATACTAGCTGCCGAGATGGCTACATCCAAAGCGCAACGTAGCCTAATGCGCGATGGCACACAATACATATCAGCCTAGCCATCATGACATTATCAGTAACCCTCCGTGCGTACAAGCGCTACCCAGAAGCTGATTGGTTGGTATGCAAATGAGGAACATGGTTTCCGTTCACGCCCCTAATGAGTGACGTCCTAGCGGAAGACCCGCCTTGATGAGACGCTGACAGATTGCATTTTAATTTTCATTGTGTCCCAAAAAGACCGTGGTGACATGTATTTGAAAATGCAATGGACTGGGAGGCGCTGTTTCCCTTACTGCATTTGAATATTGTCCCATGTATTGCAGGACAAGTCTTTGAAAATGAAAAGCCAAATGTCGTCATCATTATTATATCATTATTATTTCCAAGTGATTAGAAAACAGCATTTTCATTTTCATGTTGACCCTAAAAGAGCGTGTTGACATGTAAATGTAAATGCAATAGGCTGGGGGTGCTGTTTTGCTTATTGCATTTGAATATTGTCCGCTGTATTGCGGAGCATGACTTTGAAAATGAAATGTCAAACAGCTTTTCATTATCATTTGAATATAGTCATAGATTTCCCATATGTGTATGAGAAAATGAAAGTGATAATTGGATTAATGCACTTTCAATTTAATATTGTCTCAAATAAATTATTCATAAGTGGAAAATTATAATGCAATAGTGGGATTACATTTTTCATTTGAATATTGTCCACTATGGGCTTCCATTCTCTTGAATGCGCTACCTGGCTTAAAAAACTTTGGCTATCCTCATCGGTGGGAATGGGAGGAATATGTCAAGAGAAAACGTAAATTATGGTGTGCGTTTGTGCTGTTGCTTGCGTATCAGACACCATATTAAATAAATAAATAAATTGCAATTTAAAATAATATTTAAAAGATTAATAATATTTAAAAAATTGCATTCATAATATTAAAAGCTGCAATACAGAACAATTGTTTCTGCCCCGTGTTACAACAAGTAATGTAACAACAACGTATAATGTAACAGGTGTTACACTATGTGTTTTTGTCACATTATGCATCAACTATCCTATGCATAATGTAACAATATGACGCATAGTGTAACATTTTTACTAACGCATAATGTTACAATTTTTTACGCATAGTGTAACAACATTTTCTAACACATAATGTTACAACCCCTTCAACGCATAATGTATCAAGTCCTGAACACTTATCCTACAGGATTTTTCTTACAAAAAATCAACATGGTCAAGTCGTCCCAAAAATGCCCCAGATCAGAACTTGTGCTGTTGCTGATAGCTGACTCTGCTGCATGGATTTTAACATTACTTTTTAGGTCACCTCGGTGAGCTTGTGTTGTGGTGTGGCGTCCGTCGTCCGTTGACATGGTCAACATCGCAAAGTGGCGCGTTTTGTTATCCTTTGGACCCTTGCTTTGGACCTAGACTTCTGATTTTTGGTGTGTGTATGGGTCTAGGCAAAAGGAGGAATACCAGAAATCAAGCAGCTCTAGGACCCTTATTCTTTGGGCAAAATTTTTGATATTTGCTTTGCGGGGGCATCTAAGTGTACAAATTACCAAAAATCAGCCCGGTTTGATGTGTTTTCTTGCCACCAGGGGACACAATGTGATAAACTTAAGCCTATCTGAGTGCATCAAGGCGTACCAGTCTCATCTTTTCTGGTCAATATCAGGCTCTACATGTAATTTGCTCTGTGTAGGCATACACTACACAATTTTATACTGTCATCTTTCATACCCGGCTCAAGCTCAGGGTAGATGGATCTGCATGAATTTCCATCCCTCGCAGTTCAGTCACACAAAATCATCTGAGATGAGCACATGGTCCGTGGACCATTATTAATTTGACTGATCTTGATGCCAAAAGACTAATTTGTATAGGCTCAAGTTTGTAGGTAAGATGCAATAAGACGGAGCCATAATACCGCTGACCGGGCCTTACATTTTTGGAAAGCGCATGTCTTCGAGATTCATTCAAGGCTACTCACATCCCCCAAAAATCTTTTAATCAAAATGAGGAGGGCGAGTATTGGCTTATTTTTTCACCCAATTCATGCTCCAAGACCAAAAATCAACTGTATGCTTGGAATAACACCCCTTAAGCACTAAGGTTTTGAAAATAGTCCCAAATTAAAGGGTAAGTGTGGAATCATTTTTATATTGATTCATTTAATTATTATTAATTGTTTATCCTTGCTTGCTCTTATTTAGCTTTTCTTAGGCCTCAGTGTGTACTCTTGCATGTTTCTGATTAGCCTGGGCCTGCAAAACTGTAAGTTTCCATAAATCTGACCAGTGCGTCTGGCATATAGCTTATCTGGAGCCATGCAGACCTGATGGGCCCATAACAAGGGCAAGATGTTCTTTCTCTCCTCTTAGTTTATGTGTTTACAGAAGAAGGAGTGCAAGGGAGAGCCCCGGAATGCGAACAAGACGACCTGCAGATATGATAGGGAGGAATCACCTGTCTTCTCTACGAGATGTGTACGCATAACTCAGGGGTGGTTTGACGTAGGTTGCGTGCGACTGCAAGAGCCTTCCAGATTACATCATGATGTGTAAATCAGCATGGGGGGAGAAGAACGTCACAATGTATCCCTGCATAAACCACAGAATCAGAAACTGTATTTATCCTTGTATGACGGGACTTGTTGTGTGCAAGGATCCTTCTCTGCAGATGAAGTAAACTGACTTTGGCTTGGATATTAACTCCTTTGTCTCTGTCTGAGTTCTTTTTGAAGGTAACACCAGGAATATAAAATCAAAATTCCTACAACATTGGGGGCTACATCTGGAATTCCAATACCTCACCTGCCCTCCCTGGAGAATTGGCGCCGACTGAAAACCGTGCGCACGGTCGTCTAGGAGACGTTGTGGAAAGACCTCAGCCGGGGCGATTGTGAAGGCCCTTTTGGGTGTGTAGGAGGTCAGAAACGGGAGGTTCTCCAAAGTTTGTGGTGGAGGTGCGGGTGAGTGACGGAATTTTTACCGAATTCGGCTTAGTTGCTGTGTGAGACAGAGGAATTAATATTGCCAATTATGGGACAGACGAACAGTAAGGGGGGTTGTTGTTGTCTTTCTTTTTGTAAGGACTGCTGTTCTGGGACAAATTTAGACGTGACTATTGACAGACTGGGCAATTTGTTGAAAGTTGACATAATGGTTCTGGGAATCATTGTGGGTCTGAGACTGAGGAGTGTGTAGAACGCTGACATAATGGTTCAGGGAATCATTGTGGGTCTGAGACTGAGGAGTGTGTAAAACACTGACATGATGGTTCTGGGAATCATTGGGTCTCATTCATGAAATGTTAGTAAATTTGTGCGTAGATTTGCACATAAAAGCCTACGCTACTGAAAACCTACCCCGGATTCAGGAACACCACGCGAAGCTCATATCTGATCGTAAACACATGTGTGTGATCATGAATGCCAATCCATTGTAAAATGACAGCGCGCTCCTGGTTATCAGCTATTAGCATAAATCCCTGCCCATGAATTGCCAATGACCACCATCTAAGGAGGTATAGATGCATCCAGTCGACCTGTCAGTCATGGCGCAAACAAAGAAAGAGAGAGAAAGAAAAAAGACAGATGATCGATGCCTTTAATGTTGTCTCTGTAGTCCAACGAACCATGTCCGAGGTGAAGCATAAATGGTTTGACATGAAACTGGAGGCAAAGAAACTTATAAGCGCGCACAAAAAAATACATCAGCCACAGGAGGAGGAGGCGGCTCACAAGTCACAACTATCAACTGCAGACGAGCGCATTGCTGGCATAATTGGCGAGACATCTCAGTCAGGAATTATACCTGACGGTGACAGCGACATGCCTCCACTTTTATTTATTTATTTATTTTTTTATCATCATTCAACATGTAGAAATAACTTGTAATCTATTGAGTCGATTCTGTAAGGTGGGGGGAATGAGTGGGACTCAATATGCATGCAATCTCCCGACACAAAGTCAGAACCACGAAAATTCCAACCACTAGAGACTCCTAAGAGACTGACTGAAGGGGCAAACCCCGTAAATAAAAAATAAGATGGCTGAACACTCCTACGGGAAGGTATCCCAACTAAAGAAAAAGATACCTGCCTTCAGAAAAGACAGGGAACCGAACGGAGGCTTGAGGAGTGCAGCTCTACACTGCAATATAACAGGCAGTGCTACTAATCAAGTGAGCGAAGCTAAACGAAACAGTAATCCTTCCAGGAGAGAAACTCACGAGAAGGCCAGAGCTAAATAAGAATATTTTTTTTTTTAAAGAATGAATATTCAGCGAACTTAATCGCAACTTTTCTTTTTAGTACTCTTTCTTACCCAAAAAGCGGTACCGGCGCGCGAGTATAGAAGACTCTAACACAAGGAAAACTCTGCACCTGCATCTCTTAAATAAACCACACACAGGTGCAACCAATTAAGAATCAGGCTCCTTAGGAACCAGTGCTTCCACAAACCAACCAAAAAGATAATTAGCCGATAAGCACAAAAGGCGTCGATAGCACAACGACGATATTACCAGTATAAAACGTGCCAAACTAAACGAATACACAACGACAACATGCGTACACCCCCGCAGAGGATAATACATGTAAACTCCACATGGGAAAAAATAGAGTAAAACCAAACTCAGGTCCTCCCATGGGGAAAAGAATTCAGAATAAGACCTGCAACATGACAGGACCCCCCGCTCAAGGAACGGCTCCAGCCGTTCCCTCTGTGCCCCGTTGATGGAATTCAGAGATCAATTTGGGGTCCAAAATATTCCTAGACGGAACCCAACAAAGCTCTTCCGGGCCATAGCCCTCCCAATCCACTAAAAATTGAACCCCTCTTCCCTTATGCCTTTCAGACAGAATCCGTCGAACCATGTAAACCGGCCCTCCATCAATAAATCGTGGTGGTGGTGGCGGCTTGTCAATAGGTGCTAAAACACTAGTGCTGACGGATTTGAGACGAGACACATGAAAGGATGGATGAATCCTCATGGATCGAGGGAGTTGCAAACGAACAGTAACTGGATTAATCTACCGTGTGATCTTAAAAGGTCCTATGAACCGTTGAGCGAGTTTCCGAGATTCAACTCTTAATGGAAGGTCCCGTGTAGGGAGCCAAACTCGTTGGCCTACGCGATACGATGGCGCAGTACGGCGCCTTCTATCTGCCAAGTCCTTCTGTTTCATAGAAGCATGCTGGAGGGACGTGCGAACTCGTCTCCAGACCGATCGGCACCTTTGAGGAAAATGTCTCGTGGATGGGAAATCAGTTTCTTTCTCCAGCTCCGGAAACAGAGGGGGCTGGTAACCCACCTGAGCCTCAAATGGTGAAAGACCTGTGGATGCGTTCCGCAAAGTATTATGGGCATATTCTGCCCAGGGAAGAAACCGGCTCCATGAGGTCGGATTACTAGCAGCTAGACAACGGAGCGTATTTTCCAATAACTGATTGGTCCTCCCCGTCTGTCCGTTAGTTTCCGGATGAAACTCTGAAGACAAACTAACGGAAGCTCCCAGTTGCTTACAAAACGACCGCCAAAACCGTGCTGAAAACTGTGGCCCTCGATCAGAAACGATGTCCTGCGGAAGGCCATGCAACTTAAAAACATGATTTATTACTAATAGAGCTGTCTCCTGTGCTGACGGCAGACTAGTTAATGCGACAAAATGGGCTGCCTTAGAAAACCTATCCACAATGACTAAAATTACTGTGTTACCGTGAGACATTGGTAAACCCGTAATAAAATCCAAAGCGACGTGGCTCCAAGGGCGTCTAGGGATGGGTAACGGTCGAAAAGCCCCGAGGGTGGGAGGTGAGAACTCTTACTCTGAGCACACACCGAGCAAGCAGCTACGAACTGCCTAACATCATTGTCTAAGCTCAGCCACCAAAAGCGTCGGGACAAAAACTCCTTAGTACGCTGAACACCAGGGTGGCCTACCAATTTAGATGCATGCCCCCACTGCAGAACTTGAAAGCGAACCCCAACTGGGACAAACAAACGGTTAGGCGGTTCTCCCCCTGGACCTGGATCAGAACGCAACGCATTCTGGACCACCGCCTCAATATCCCACAATACAGGGGCAAGAATCCTATTCTCTGGAACCACAGATTCCGGATAAGCTTCAGTCTCTAAACGGTCATGGATGCGAGATAATGCATCTGGCTTGACGTTCTTGGACCCAGGGCAATAAGTCAATGTGTAATTGAACCGATTGAAAAACATTGCCCAACGTGCTTGACGCACATTACGCCTCTTAGTACCTTGGATATATAGCAGATTTTTATGGTCAGTCCAAATCACAAAAGGTTGTTCTGCTCCCTCCAGCCAATGGCGCCATTCTTCCAATGCTAACGTAACCGCTAACAGCTCACGATCACCAATGACATAGTTTCTTTCAGCCGGAGACAGTGACCTAGAAAAGAACGCACAAGGGTGTAATGCTTCATCATGCTGTGCACGCTGCGAAAGAATGGCACCGACACCAACCTCAGAAGCATCAACCTCCACCACAAAGGGGAGGGAGGGGTTGGGATTGACGGGGACCGGTTTAGAACTGAATTTCCTCTTCAGTTCTTCAAATGCTTTATTCGCCTCTGGATTCCAAGTAAAATGTGGAGATGATTTTTTCTTGGTCAACGCAATGATAGGTGCAGCAATAGTGCTAAAATTTCGAATAAACCGCCTATAAAAATTGGCGAAACCTAAAAAGTGTTGAACCTCCTTGACCAAGTGAGGCACAGGCCAATTCATGACCGCTGAGACCTTGTCTGGGTCCATATGAACCGCTCCCTCAGAAATGATAAACCCCAGAAACGAAACCCTCTTAGCATGGAAAAGGCATTTCTCAGCTTTCACAAAGAGTTTGGCCTTCAGAAGAGCTCGTAAAACTTGACGAACATGATTTTTATGCTCATCAAGGTTTGTGGAAAATATCAAAATGTCATCGAGGTAGACAAAGACGAACTTCTCCAGCATTTCGCGCAAAACATCATTGACAAATGCCTGGAACACAGAGGGGGCATTAGCTAGGCCAAAGGGCATCACTAAATACTCGTAATACCCATCGTGAGTGTTAAACCCAGTCTTCCATTTGTCCCCCTCCCGTATTCGAATGAGATTGTACGCATTTCTTAGATCTAATTTAGTAAAAAATGAAGCCCCTTGGAGGCGTTCAAATGCCAAGTTCATAAGTGGTAGCGGGTACCGATTCTTTATAGTAATGTTGTTGAGGCCTCTATAGTCTATGCAGGGTCGCAGTCCACCATCTTTTTTAGTCAAAAAGAAAAACGCTGCTCCAGCTGGAGAGGTAGTGGGTCTAATAAAACCATTCTCCAAAGCCTCCTGAATATATTGCTTCATAGCCTGACTCTCAGGAGCGGAAAGTGAATATAAAGCTCCTCTAGGAGGAATAGTACCCAGTAGGAGATCGATAGCACAATCATAAGCGCGATGGGGCGGCAGAGTAGTGGCCCTTTGTTTACTGAACACCTCCGCTAGATCAGAATAATCCAAAGGAACATTAGAAGGTAACTCAAAATTCAATGTGGCGCCCAGCTTCCAACTATCTGTGTCATCTACCTCATCAGAAGTAGCATTAGATACTATATCCCAATCTGGGTCCTCGCTGCCACTGACCTCCTCCGATTCTCCATCAGAATCAACAAGAAAATCACTCGGAACCACTTTCAATTTAGTCTTCCTATTTTGTTCACATTTGTCCTGATTATTATGACAATCAACAAAATCTGGCTCCATGACCGGTCTCTCACAATCAAATTGAGAATCCCAGTCAAAATTATTGTCCAAATTCTCAGACACTTCTGATTGGGGCGGCTCAATAATGTCTCCCTCGTCATCACTCGGATAATTCCCAGTGGTTTCATCACGGTGTGGTGAACCGCGAGACCAAACTTAGCAATGTTCCTCACAATTAGGGCCCCATTGAATTATGGGGTTAACCCCATCGCCCCAATTAACCTGGGGTTTATGTTTAACCAGCCAAGCATGCCCTAAAACAATCGGGAATGAAGGAGAATCTACTAAAAAAAAAAACGAATTCTTTCAGAATGTCCGTTCAATTTAATGGACATGAACAATGGTTCTGTAACCTGTGAGACTAAACCCCGTCCCAAAGGGCGACCATCCAACGCCAAAACAGGATGAACATTAGAGAGAGAAGGAACCGGTAAAAAAAAAAAAAAAAAAAAATGGCCCAATTAGCATCAACAAAGCAATCCACAGCCCCAGAGTCCAAAAAAGCGTCAACTTTTATTTTTTGATTCCCCCAGGCCAGTTCCACTGGGATAAAAGTACGGAAGGGAAATGAAAGTTGTCCCTCTAACTCCCTTCGTTCAATTAGAGGGACGACTCGTTTCCCTTTAAATCCGGACAGCGCGGTTTAATATGGCCTGGCTTGTTACAGTAGTAGCAGATTATTCTCCGTCCTTTAAAAGTGCGAACTTTGCGGACCATAGCTCCGTCTACCTGCATAGGCTCGCTGTAATTACTTGACTCAGCGGACGAAACGGGGGGCGTCAAAGGTTTCAATGAACTGGGTTTGCAAATGTGCAGCTTGGTTTTTACTCATTTGCTTCTCCTTTTTCGCGTTCATAACTCTATTGTCGTCGCATAGCAGTTTGCACGAAGTGCATCTAATGACTTCGGGGTTCCACCGTAGCTAAGCGCATCTCTGACTGGTTCAGACAGGGCACGAATAAATATGGTCATGAGCGGCTCATCCGCCCAACCAGTTGAACTGGCTAGTGACCGAAAGGTTATAGAGAATTCAGCTACACTTTTCTTCCCCTGAGTCAAGTTCATTAAACGTGTGGCCGCATCCTGTCCTGAAACGTTGGGGTCAAAAACGGAAACCAGTTCATTCATAAGCCTATCAAGCGAGTTTACGACAACTGAATTCGCCCTTATCAACGGGTCCACCCAATCCAAGGCTGCTCTTGCTAACAAGGACAAAATAAAACAAACTCGTGAATCCTCACTGTGAAATCGCGACGGCTGTGCTCTAAAAAAAAAATTTCACATTGAGCTAAAAAGTTTCTGCATTTGCCTGGTTGTCCCTCATAGCGATTGGGCAATTGCAACTTTGGTTCACGAGGGGCTGCAGCAGTAGGGGGAACATTGGGAGTGGCTGGTGGGACAGTGTGAGATGCTTGTGCTTGTGCAACGACTGTGGCAACATCATTAGACAACACCTCCAAATTAGTGGTCAGCAAAGCCAAGCAGCTGCCTTGGCTTAGTAAACGTTCATGGAGTTCCAGTTGTCTTTTATGCAATTCCTCTAAGCCGACATCGTGGCTCATAGCCATAGCTTGATCGCCGGAGAACTGTGCTGAGTCCATGTTACGGCGTTGGAGTGCTGTAAGGTGGGGGGAATGAGTGGGACTCAATATGCACGCAATCTCCCGACACAAAGTCAGAACCACGAAGATTCCAACCACTAGAGACTCCTAAGAGACTGACTGAAGGGCAAACCCGTAAATAAAAAAAATAAGATGGCTGAACACTCCTACGGGAAGGTATCCCAACTAAAGAAAAAGATACCTGCCTTCAGAAAAGACAGGGAACCGAACGGAGGCTGGAGGAGTGCAGCTCTACACTGCAATATAACAGGCAGTGCTACTAATCAAGTGAGCGAAGCTAAACGAAACAGTAATCCTTCCAGGAGAGAAACTCACGAGAAGGCCAGAGCTAAATTAGAGTTTTTTTTTTTTTTTAAAGAGTGAATATTCAGCGAACTTAATCGCAACTTCTCTTTTTAGTACTCTTTCTTACCCAAAAAGCGGTACGGCGCGCAGTATAGAAGACTCTAACGCAAGGAAAAACTCTGCACCTGCATCTCTTAAATAAACCACACACAGGTGCAACCAATTAACAATCAGGCTCCTTAGGAACCAGTGCTTCCACAAACCAACCAAAAAGACGATTAGCCGATGAGCACAAAAGGCGTCGATAGCACAACGACGATATTACCAGTATAAAACGTGCCAAACTAAACGAATACACAACGACAACATGCATACACCCCCGCAGAGGATAATACACGTGTAAACTCCACATGGGAAAAAAATAGAGTAAAACCAAACTCAGGTCCTCCCATGGGGAAAAGAATTCAGAATAAGACCTGCAACATGACAGATTCACAAAGATAATTCACAATCATGAACCTAATCTGGATCTTAAACCTGCCAATTGCCAACTAATTTAACTAAATGTGTTATATTTTTCGTTTGTCATGTTTAGGCTATATCACGTGTTTCAAATGTATCTGCATATTGAATTCATAACAGAGCGCAATATGAATTAAAATTGTAATTTCCAATAGCGACAAGCATTATTTATGTGCATTCTTAAATTTACACAAGCACTACGCGTGGTCAGCAGCATGTGTACATTTTGTTCGTAGCTACGAAAAGATCGGCGCTACTAAAATATTGATGAATGCGGAAATGCACGTAAATTTCCGTCTGCGAACAGTTTACACACAAATTCGTTCTGCTCACGTTTCATGAATGAGACCCATTGTGGGTAAAGGAATTTGGGTTTAGTTGAAATAGAGCGTTGTCTGTATGTTATCGAGGCAACAATGGTGTCAGATCATAAGAAAATTAGAGCCTTGGATCTTTTCCAATGTGAATGAATGTGAGAAAGGAAAGTGCACTGGTGTGTGTGTGTGTGTGTGTGTGTGTGTGTGTCTTTGTGTATGTGTATGTGTGTGTATGTCCTCTGAGCTCAGATTGTGCTTGTGTGTGTGTGGAAATCAATGTGAATGAACCTAACTCTGTGAGTGTCTGTAAACAACTGCATTGCTGGCATATTTGTTAGTTCTGTCTTTGTTAGATTGAATACAGTTGTCATTCTATTCCATGAAGTGCTCATATAGATGTCTACAATTAAATTAGCATTTATTCAAGAATAATTTAAGGTGCCCGTTGATTTGCCAATATTTACATTATTTTATGGAACCCTTACTGTAATTGCAGGATTGGGCAAAAAAAAAAAAAAAAAAAAAAGTGAAATTTCTCAGAAAAAAGTGTATATTAGCAGTGCAAATTTGTAGGAGTTAAGCCATTTTAATGACTGTGGAGTTGTAAAAGGACAAAGTTGCAGAAGTAAACAGAATAATTATTCCTTATGAAACCGAGCAAAAGTCCCCATTTCTTGATAAAATAAATGCCAACCCCTCTTAAACAATCATTAACTATAAACAGAAATTTAGAAATTTAGATGACGTAACAATTGAATGTAAATTATACAAACATGGACAAGTGTTTCTAATGTTGTGGCTAACTGAATTTCTTTGAGATGCAGGACAAAGCCCAATATTTAAATTCTATAATATTTGGCGGTAGTAATACATTGCAGAGAAAACTACCAGTGATATCCTCTATGAGCATGAAGTAATTACACCATTTGAATTTGTTAAATATTTTAAAGAGCTAGAAAATCTAAGCACTTTTCTGTAAATAATTAGGCTGTGTGAGATTGGTGTGCTAGAAGCATATCTCTGTAAAGAAAATGAAGGAAAAGTAGAAACAATAACACAGTGTGTTCAAAATTTACCAAAGTACTGTTTAACACTGTATACAGTAAGAGACTGTGTGCCAAATTCAATTGATTCAGAGGTTTCTCTATCAAGCATTGAAAAATTTCAATTACTATCTGAAGGTAAAAAATTAAGGTAAAATGATCAGAAAAGTGCCAGTAAATATAAAATATAATTTGAAATTTAATGGTACATATTAAATTAATATTAAAACGAGCAATCCGAGATTTCTGATCTCCGCCAAGGGATGATGTTGATACAAATGCAAGATCTTTCTCTTTGGAAGATTTCAGGACCACCCATGTGACAAGTTTAAATGGGATTTTTGTATGTTTGAAGCATCCATTCTCCAAAGCCGTCATCAAAGTACAGAGCGATCACATGATCATCACGTGACCATGATGTCACGTGATGATCGTGTGATTGCGCAATCGCATCGGTGTGACTGCACAGGCCGTGATTGGACAATCACTGCCGGTGTATGATTGCGCAATCAGTGGTCTGATTGGATAATCACCGCCGCTGGCGTGTGATTGGACAATGGCCGCCGGGTGTGATTGCGCAATCAGTGGCCTGACTGGACAATTACCCTCGGGTGTGATTAAGAATCACTTTGGAAAGGTATACACAGGAGAAACTTTCGGAGACGGTATATGAAACTGTCCAGTATTATTATCTCACTGAAGATAAAAGCTTCATTAAAATACTGCTCAGTGTGCAACAAAGCGTTTTCCGCCATTTCAAAGCACACGAATCGGTATTTTTTTGGCTTTTGAGAAATGTCATAAAAGTATGTAAAGAAAGATCCGGATCCAGAATCCAGATTCCGATCATGGAGTCGTCCCTTGACCAATATCTAGCTCAGATGAAAATTTCATAAATATCCATCAGGTAGTTTCCGAGAAATCCTGTCCACAGAAGGGATGATGTTCTCGTCCCATTCTCATCTAGCAATGACGCCCAAGTGACAAAATTGTATCAGATCTGGTAAGCATTCATCAAGAGCTTTCATATGAGGTATTACTCGATATAGTTCCAAAGATTTCAAAAATTGACCTCAGAGTCCAAATTGTTGATCCGGAACTGGATCCGGACCAACAGAGATCCAGGTCTTTCCAGATATTTTGAGATTGTTCCATCACGGAATGGTTAAACATTAGGTCAAGATCCACCTTGATTTGATCAAAATCTGTTCATTAGTTTCGGAGAAATGTCACTGAGATTGTAAATACAGATCCGGATCCAGAATCCAAATCCGGATCTGGATCATGACACAATTTTAATGGAGTCGTCCCTTGACCAAGATCTATCTCTGGTGAAAATTTCATGAAGATCCGTCAAGTAGTTTCCAAGATATGCCACTACGATTGTAAATACAGATCCGGATCCAGAATCCAGATCCGGATCCGGATCATCACAAAATTTTAATGGAGTCGTCCCTGGCCCAAGATCTGCCTCTGGTGAAAATTTCATGAAGATCCGTCCAGTAGTTTCCGAGAAATCCTGTCCACAGACAGAAGGACAGACAGAAGGACAGAAAGACAAACAAACAAATAAATAAATAAACCGACTCGATCGCATTATCTCCTTGGCGGAGATAAAAATCCAATGAACTATTGTGGGATTAGAGAGACTTGATGGATCTTTAGATGGGGGAGTGCAATGCAGCGAATGGAGCCCTATTGACCGAAGCAGAAAAGTGGCACAGATAGGTGAAAGGTCGACATACGGAAGTCAGAGAACAGAAGGATGATGAACAAATGTGACTGAAAGCTTTCCTGATCAAAGAAATGCAATTAAAGATCTTTTTTCCATTTTGAACAGGAACTGTCAACGAGTGTCTTCATGGCAAAGGAACTGAGTGGCTGATAACCTTAATCTGTTATTTAACTCTTACTGGAAAGGATCCGAACGAGTTGAATTAAAACAAAATTGTTCATTATTGTTTGTCTCTAACTCCTCTTGGAACTTTCCACAGACAGCACTGCTGAAGATAAGTGATAAGCTGGTCAGGTGGGGATTCAACTGTGGGTTTTCAACTTAAAAGTTTACCTTCTAAAATAGATTTGGGGAAATACAATTTGAAGTATTAACACAAGACTAAATTCAAAAGGTGGACTACCATATAATTAAAAAAGTCGACTAGTAACGTGATCACATATTACTTTGCTTGAGATTTCGACATTTATTTTCGATTAAGTCAATCAAATAAAAGATACTGACTAAGTTGACCTTTATGTGCTAGGAGCCCAACGGGCAAACTAATATTAAATATGTAGCAATTTTTGTGAATAAAAAAAAATATAAAAATTTTTTTTTTGCAAATTGTAACATAGTCTAAAGTAACTCCCCCCGGTTCTGCTGATGATGTGGGGAAATGTAAGAATGGTTGGGGCTAATAAGCCCTGACTGTGCATTTCCTCCATGCTTTTAGCGGAACCCTAGACTGAGGTGGATTGCTTAATCATAATTCATTGAGAGGAAAAAAAATAAATAAAATGTATTCCCCATTGTGTAAAAGAAGTCCTATCTAATAATACTGCATGTCCTGGACTTAAGGACACCCCACTATCAAAACCTGATATTGAATACTTTGTTGATGGTTCGGCGTCAAGAGTTGATAAAGGCAACCCATGTGTTGGATATGCTGTCTGTACTCATGAATCTGTGTTGATTGTGGCCCTCTGCACACCAAACATGTTGACCCAATCAGTTTGGCTGACGCCTTTGCAGACAGAGAAGCAAAGGCAACAGCCAAACACACTCTTGTGGGGCTATTACACCAATCTGAGGACTCAATTTCATGTGACCTGCAGCGAGCAGAGCATGATGCTGCTCCCCCACAAGAAAAACGTCAATGAACATCACATGGAACACAACACACTGATGACGGGTGGGTAGGACCCAATGGTAAGCCTGTATCACCAAAATCCCTCTTCCATATTGCTGCAGATTTGGTGCATGGGCAGTGCCATGTACCAAGAGGAGGGACAAAGGGGTTAATAGATCAAAGTACTATCACTTCTTTACTAAAAAAATTTTCTAAGAAATGTCCAACATGATGAAGTTATAACACACAGGACACACCAGGAGGGGTAGTAGTACAGAAGGGGGCAATCCCTACACCCCCTGGGCCATTCCACACGTTTCATACATTTAACACCATGCGAAGAGAAGAGATATGTGTTGGTATTGGTATGACTCTTTTCTAGGTGGATAGAGGCCTTCCCAGCCACAGCTATAGATGCGATTACAGTGGCTAAAGTTTTAAGTAGGGAAATTATTCCTAGGTGGGGGATTCCAAAAGCATTATATAGTGATAATGGGCCAGAATTTAGAAATGAAGTGCTAGCTCGTTTGGGAGCGAAATTGGGAATAGAATTGAAAAAACATTGCGCATATCATCCACAATCAGCGGGACTGGCAGAGAGGACTAATGGGACCTTAAAAGCAAAATTGCGCAAAGCCATGGCAGAGACTAAATGGAATTGGATTGCATGTCTGCCGTTGGCATTAACTAGCATGAGAATAACACCACAGCGGGCATTGGGGTTGTCACCTTATGAAGTAGTACATGGGAAACCTTTTGAATTACCACATTTATTACAGAGAATACAAGTAGAAGAAGCAACTCTGGCAGAGTATATGAATAGAATGTTGACTAACAAAAGTGAGATTCGAAATGTGCTTCCTCCCGGATCAGTAGCGGAGCTGCCACCTGGAGAGATAAAGCCTGGAGATTGGATCCTGGTGCGGAGTGTCAGTGAAAAGCGGAAGTGGAGTGACCCGGCGTGGAAAGGTCCATATCAAGTGCTCCTGACCACACCGACTGCAGTGACAATCCAGGAGAGAGAGACATGGATACATCAGTCGCATTGTAAGGTGGTATCTCCTCCTCCAGCTGGTGTGTAGGTACATCTGAATAAGTCAGGATAGACTTAGAGGGAGTCCGATTACAAAGGGGGGCGTGGCATATCGAGCTCATCCGTCTCAACCTCGGTGAAGAACTTATTTACGCCCCAAGTCAGTAGAGACTCCGGACTTATTCATAAAAAAAAAGAAGGGTCTAATAAAATGGCTTACCTCTCTCTTTGTCTGTTCATTTTAAACGTATGTAGCGCCTACAATGAATTTGAACAGTATAGTTAAATGCGCCATGGCAGTGTCTACTGTTCGTAGTGGACTAGTTTCAATTGACCCCAGTCTACCCCCACTTAATATAGTACTGGGTTGAAATACCGCACCGATAGGGATGGATATCTGAAGTTGGGAAATACGAGTTCTAATGTCCCACTCATGGTAGTCCATTACAGTTCGGAGCAGAAGTTTTGGCGATGTGTCAAAGGAAATGGCACAGAGTTTGTGGGGGTAACCTTGGGGTGCCAGGGGAAACTATTGATTTTCTGTGGGTATCCACAAATAAGTGGCTAGAACAATTCGGAATGACTAACTGCCCTGGGGGAAGGGTTAGCATCTGGGGAGCCATTACCCTATGATGAAATTAAATTGTTTGCATTAATGGCTGCACCAATGAGTGCTTGGAAAACCCTGATTGTAAATGACACACCAATTTCTTTTCTGTGTGACACGGGGGCATGTCGAGCTGTTATCAGAAAAGTAAGTGTAATTTTTCCACATCGGCTCAGCACTGATATGATACAAACTTGTGCTGCGAATGGGGCAATGGAACAGCGTAGCAACAGAGGAACTCAAATTTGAGGATCCTGATGAGGGAATTGCTACACACTGCTCTGTAATAATATCCACACAGTGCCCAGTAAACCTCCTGGGGAGGGACGTAATGTCTAAACTGGGGCTCGGGGTGGTTCCTACAGGTCCTACTATGTGGGGAGGCAATGCGCATGTTCGAGGGAAACGAACAGGGTGAGATTATGGGGATCAGATGGTGGTTCTGGGAACCGGACCCCCAGCAATCTACTATGCGTTGCAATTTGCAGATTGACCCCCTCGCAAGCCGATTACAGAAATGTTGCAAATAGTGCTGGGGAGAGGATTGAAGACCCCCGTGTCTGGTGAAGAGGTGTCTGGTGAAGTATGAATTGACATATTGCCGTGGTACTGTCTAGTCGGCGTGTTTGTTGCATGTAAGGTTGTGGGCAACACATGGTACGTGGGTGACAGCCCACACCTAGCAGAGGGGCGTTGGAGACGACCTCTGTGAACAGGCGAGGCTGGTGAAAATGGTCAAAGCGAATGCGTCAGTCGGCGATTGGTGCCTCTGTGATCGGTTGGCTTTGAAAAGAAGACACCGGGAAGCAGAAGGCAGAGTTCTCAACCTGGGGGAGCCCAGGCGGAGATCTCTATGGAAAGGGATCTAGCCTGGGACTGCGCCCTGAATGGGAGGTTCGAAGGATCTAAGTGGTCAAAAATATGTGCCCAAGTTGGAATTGCAGGATGCTACTACTGCTCATTGTATTTGTTAACGGCGGCACGGGGGGAGGTCTGCTAGATTATAGGGCCCACTGTACCTATATAGCAGCTAATGACGAGGCAGGAGGGGTGATAGATCAAGCTCTGCGACGTTTGAAGGATATATCAGATGCACAACAGCGAGACCTCGCACCAGCATCAGCAGACTCCTGGTGGGACTGGCTCCTGGCTGGAGGATGGGAAGCAGGAGTTACGTCTGTGTTAAGTCTTGTAGCAGCTGGGGCTGCTGTACTGCTCTTCTGCAGTTACTGTGGGGTTCCCATAATTAAAAGGTTGATATCAAAAATGTTGAGTGCAAATCCACAATATCAGATGTTTCTGTTACAGGACACCAATGAAGTGTATACTCTGCCCGAGGAACTGAAGGAATCATATGATGATGTAATTGAAATTGGGGACCTATTCAAACGAAAGCATTGAAAAATGACGATGACATGGTGAGGCATTTCTCCCGTGAATGAAACACGTGCCGAAAATCAAGAGAAGTGGCATGCTGGCGGATAATCAATTATAAACAGGGGGGAAATGTGGAATCATTTTAATATTTGATTCATTTGCTTTATTATTAATTGTTTATCCTTGCTTACTCTTACTTTTGCTTAGTTTCTCCCAGGCCTCAGTGTGTACCCTTGCATGTTTCTGATTAGCCTGGGCCTGCATAACTGTAAGTTTCCATAAATCTGACCAGTGCGTCATGGCATATAGCTTATCTGGAGCCATGCGGACCTGATGGGCCCATAACAAGGGCAAGATGTTCTTTCTCTCTCTCTTAGTTTATGTGTTTACAGAAGAAGGTGTGCAAGGGAGAGCCCCGGAATGCGAACAAGACGACCTGCAGATATGATAGGGAGGAATCACCTGTCTTCTCTACGAGATGTATACGCATACCTCAGGCCGGCTTTACGTGGGCTTTGTGCGTCTGCAACATTCCTGTTGATACCATGATGCATAAATCAGCTCGAGGGGGAGGAGGATGTCAAGATTGGACTCTTATTTATACACAAGCAAAAAGACTCTTCTTTATCCTTGCTCTTGCCTGTAACGAGAGTTCTCGCATGATGGCGGGGATCCTTCTCTGCAGAGAAGTAAACTGACTTTGGCTGGGATATTAACTCCTTTGTCTCTGTCTGAGTTCTTTTTGAAGGTAACACCAGGAATATAAAATCAAAATTCCTACAACACTATGTCATTCTACTATCAATTATAGTCATCACATATCAAAAACCGCGTAGTTCCCTACTGTGGATTTACGCATAGATTCCTCCATTGACGAATTCAGCACCCCCTTATATCCTTCAAAGTACTCGTGCTGATAGCCAATCACTCAATTATTTACAAAGGCTCATCGGCTTTACGCACATTTATGGTTCACGCCCATGTGAAACTTCCCCAGTAATGATGTATTGATTGACACATTTCTTATCCAATTCCAGAGAGTATACTTTCCACAGTTACTGAAAGACATTGATTGGACAATCAATTCTCTCAACTTTGCGTAGCCGAGAAAGATGTGATTGCATGGAAAAAAAAAGACTTCCAGAACCGACCCTGGAGTGTTCAGCATATATTTCCGGGATGGAAAGGTAATTCTGAGATGGAAAATGGCAGTTATTCTGAATGCAACAGACTGGAGGGCTGACAGTATTTGGAGGAGAAATTCAATGATGGAGAGTTGAAGTGTGAGTGGAACTGTCTTTGTATGGTATAGCTCTATCTTACTTTTGGTTCACCGCCCTGATCACTGAGCTAGTTTGTTTGGATTACTGTGATGCTCTTCATTTGGTTGTTTCACAGGCTTGCCTCGCCAGACTGCAGTCAGTTCAAAATGTTCAGCTCAGCTCTTGATTGGCGCAAGAAAGAGGGATCTTATCTCCCCTGTGTTGGCAGCCCTACTCTGGCTACCAGCAAAATTTGGAATTGATTTAAAAGTTTTATTATTTGTTTTTCAAACTCTGCATGGTTTGGCCCTAGACTGCATATCAGACCTCATCCTTCCCTATTTCACTGCATGAGCCCTCTGATCTTCAAATTAACTGCTTTTGTCAGTTTCTCTGTCCCACCTAAAAACTAAAGGTGATTGTGCCTTCCCTTACGCAATGAAAATATATTTCTCAATATATGAACTGACATTATATTATATGCGTATTAATATATTGTGAAATATACATATTTCAACAATAGATTACATAATATACATTTTGTATATATATTGTTGAAGTAATATTTTGGAATATACTGAAAAATACTACAATTATTGCCATTTTCATATATTGGATAAATAAAGATGGATTTGAAAATATAATGTATACTAAATGATCATATATTGAAATATATGTCAGATTATATATGGGATTATAGATGAAATTATATATAGGAAGATGTATTGTAAATATATGTAAATATTTTATAATGAAATTATGTAATATACTTTAATGTACTAGATAATATAATTAGATTTATATGGGAACATATATGTACAAGGTCTTAAATGTGTTGAAAAAATATATTGATTGATATAAAACCATATATTGAATTATATATCATTATGTATGGTATACATGAAATTATACATGGGAAGATGCATGGTAAATATATGATAAAATATATCCTAATGTACTCATTAATATATCCTTATTTATATGTACAATGGTCTCTCATATATTTTAAAATATAAATGATAATATACTGATGGACTTTAAAAATTTATAAGTCTAACTAGACAGAAATAGTATAGTTGGGTTAGGGGAACTTTAATTAGATGATTACATAATTGACATGCAGTTGTCTTTGAGTACGGAGACACAACATTGCATGAGGTCATGACCTTGTTTGTGTCTGTGGAGCAGGATTTGAGGAATTAGTGATGTAACCTCGTACGGCTTCACTGATCACAACTGCAATGCTGTCAAATTCCTTAAAACAATCCTTGAGGTCATTAAGGCCAGAACCCGAGAGCATTTGTTCGAAGACACTACATGCGCCATGCCTTGCCTTTCCAGACCCCAACATGATCAAGCCATTGGGCTGTGGATGGCTGGAACATCCCAAAATTACATCGCCCAGCGTTTTGAGGTAAGCCAACCCACAATCTCTAACCTTGTGGCTCATTAGCAGGAGACTGTAAGCACCAATGATCGACCCCGACCTGGTCAGCCTAGGGTCACGGCCCCAGCCCAGGACAATTAGATCCACATCGTCCACCTGAGAGATTGGTTTCGAACCTGCACCAGGACAGCTCAGGAGACCCTAGGAATCCACAGACCAAGGATCAGCAGAAGAACAGCGAGTCGCCGACTTGCAGAGCGAGGGATCAGAGCCCACAGGGCATGTGTTGGAATGCAGCTTGATGCACGGTGCAGGGCTACCAGGCTTCGCTGGGCTGAAGAATATGGTCAGACACGAGTCCCCAACCAATTCTGGAGGAATGTTGTCTTCAGTGATGAGTCCAGATTTTGTCTGTACCAACATGATGGAAGACAGAGGGTCTACAGACGACGTGGTGAGAGATACGCGGCCCTCTGCATTGCTGAGACAGATCGTTTTGGAGGAGGCTCGGTGATGGTCTGGGGTGCCATTCGGTGCGGCTGGAGGTCCGACCTGGTCATAATCAATGGAAGTCTTATTGCAGCCCGCTACTGTGACCTTGTCATCAGACCAAACGTTGTGCCTTACATCAAAGACCACCCTGAGGTCACGTTCATGCAAGACAATGCCCAACCTCACTCAGGACATGTGACCCAGCAGCTCCTGGCCCAGAATGGTGTGCGAGTCATGGAATGGCCACCTTTCAGCCCTGACATGAACTGCATCGAGCATGTGTGGGACTTGTTGGATCGGCGGGTTCGGCAACGGACTCCAGTGCTCAGGACGAGGGCAGAGCTCCAAGAAGCCCTTCTCCAGGAGCGGCAGGCCATTCCCCAGCAACAGCTCAACAGAATGGTGCTGTCCATGCCAAGATAAGTGATGACTTTGTTGCAGGCACGTGGCAGTCACACTCAGAACTGAGATTGGAGTTGATCTTTGTTGTTGATTTTGTTGTCAAACTTGCCATTGTTGATTCTTTTGTCGTTCTTTTTTTGATGATGTTATCTGACATTTTGTTGAAGTTGTTGTTATGGGTAGAGTCAATAAATGGTTACAAATTTGAATTCGAGTTTGGCTACAATTGGTTATAAGTTTTTGAAGTGCATCAGTGTATGTGAGATCTGGGATTTCTGTTCAGGAGCAGCATTGCAGGTGTTTGGTTTGTCGTTACTTGAACAGAGTTTCTGTAGACAAAAGGAAGTTGTCCACCTTGTACTGAAGAGAAATGTCCTCCTTTATCATAGTCCTAACGGACTTCATGAAAGTTTGGACAAACCTTTCAGCTAGTCCATTTGCTGCTGGATCGTGAGATGCTGACTTGAAATGCTTGATGCATTGATCAACCTCAGCTGGGTCACCTGGAGGAGAGTGTGTGATGCTGAAATGCCCCAAACACTGAAAAATACCAATAACATCACTGAAGATGTTTCCTGACGTATCACAGAATGCAGTTTCACATCCTCTCATTGTTGCTCAATCCCCCCCCCCCAAAAAAAAAAAAAATTTAATAAAAATGTGTATATATATATATATAAAGAATACTGGCTAATCTTGTGAATCATTAATAGGAGTGGCCATCAAGTGGAGTAAAAGTTTTTTTTTTATTTAATTCACTGAAATTAATGAAGGACTGTTTTGACGAGAACTTGAGCAAAGAGATTTAAAGTGTTTGCTGTATGAAACAATGGAGTTACCTGCCTTTTCCCACACGTGTGTTATAAATCTCTCAAATCACCACACTGCCTGAGCAAATTTCAACACAGGGTGAAGTGCAGAGATAAAATCAAAGAAGACAAAGAAAAGATTGATCTCAACTGGACAGGATTCTTTTAGTTTAATCAATAAAAGCAGCAGTGAATAGAGCAAATGTCCCAGCCCTCTATAGACCCACTGCCGTTCACACATCAGAGCTCCTCTAACTGTGTGTGACAGGATTTGTATAGAGGAAGGGGCTTTGCATACCTGTCCTGCCTCACTGCTCCACACACTTTAAGACCCCAGTACTGATCAGTGACTGTCCAGTCCTTTCACACACACTGATTATTTTAATTTAAATACGCAATAGAAATTAATTTAGTTTGACAAGGTGTACCTGCATTGATATCTATTTCCATTTTTATCTTTTCCAGAATCAATGGCAGATGTAGTTCTGACTCAGACTCCAGCAGCTCAGGCTGTTAGGCTGGGAGACACTGTCACTATCAGCTGTACAATCAGTCAGGATGTTCACGTTTATAACTCCAAGAAGCTCCTCAGCTGGTACCAGCAGAAACCTGGTCAGGCTCCTAAACTTGTGATTTATTGGGCCACAGGTCGTCAGTCTGGGATTCCTGATAGTTTCAGTGGGAGTGGATCTGGGACTCAGTTTACACTGAAAATCACTGGAGTCCAGGCTGAAGATGCAGGAGATTATTACTGTCAGAGTCTCCACAGTGGTCCTGTGTTCACACAGTGTTAGAGAGCCGTACAAAAACCTCCCTCAGTCAGACTGCACAGAGACTGCACTGTTGCAGCTGGGACCTACTGCAGGTGCTGAGGGGGGGGCACTGACCTGAAACACTTAGAGGTTCTGCTGTAAAATAGTAAAATTTTCTTGTGAAAATTATGGGCTCTAAATTCGTAGACCAGGCGCAGGCGCGGCGCAGGCGCGGCGAATGGGGGGTGCGCCGCGCCAACCGGGTGTGTCCAGGCGTATGTTGCAATTTCGTGCCCGGTGCAGCCTAGCGCAAGTACTCCCCTGTCCCGCCTCTGTCCCTCCTGCCGGCGCAAGTGGCAAAGAAGGCGTGTTTGGGTATAACACAGCCGAGTCAAATCATCACCAATCAAATGAGCTCCTCTCCTCGCCTTTAATGTGTTGGAATATAGAAGCCTCTGTCCTATATCTGCATGATGCGTTAATGTTGCATTTTACTTTGCTGCTTCATGCATGTTTTCTGTACCGCTTACGTCTATATTAAGCATTACGAATATGAGTTAGCTGGCTAGCTAGGGCATTCGCGAATTATTATCATTAGGGAACTTGAATGGAATTACTACGAAACTACGTCAGATCATTCAAACTTATGAAGTTGGAATTAAATACGACGGTTGCTCATTAATTTTTTCTGCCTGCATCATTGGGAAGAGAAACGATGGATAGCGTGTTCCTATTATTACACCATGTTGCCGCTTAAAATTTTGGGATTAACACGCATGGACAACAATGCAAGATACGTTACACATTTATTTTCAATATGTGATCTTAACTCAGTACGAGATCATAGCAATCAGGCTGTAGTCCTTTCCCCCACTAAAAACGATAAAACCTAAGTGACAATAATAGTATTAAGCTGCTTGCACACTGGACGCTAAATTAATTTTATAAGACGACAGATTACATTCAGAGTCAATGCAAAGACGCTAATACACGCGTGTATTTGCGTCTTTGCATTGACTTTGAATGTAATCAGTTGTGCGAAAATATTCGCTTTCAATGGTCCGTGAAAGCAGCTGAAGGGCACATACCCACATAGCCTACACACGCACTCCCAATGGCGCCCAATGTACAATCTCTCTCTCTCTCTCTCTCTCTCTCTCTGATCTGACATCAGGACAATCGATATAGATACTATAATTTAGTGCTGATTCGGATAGTTACATTAAATAGTGGTTGCTGTAATTATTTATTGCATTGAAATGTGCCTGACATTCTGGAAACCTGTCTGTGAGGTTTTCGGTGACGTGTCTTTGCACTGTCGCCCGTCAGCCAAATTACCACTGCACAGAAAGTAAACCAGGTTGGGCCTGGCGAAGCCTCCGAACTGCAGCGAAGACCTTTTCTACGAAACTGTCACTGCGTCTTCATGAATATGTGACACCTCCCCTACTACGCCGCCACACCCATCTCTGCGCCGCGTTCGTCTGCCAAAGCCTGCGCGCGGTGTTGCACCTCATGAATTTACCACTGCGCCGGCTGCGCCGAACGAAATTACACTCGTGGGCTGCTTCAAGCTACGCCTCCCTGCCCTGCGCGAAGAAATTAGAGCCCAAAGTGTTTTCTTGTTGTTACACCACTAGGGTATGTTATGTCCATTGTCCTGGCAGGTTGATTTTCTTTGTAGCAACCTTCTCTGCATCGCGCAGAGGTTGATATGTGAATATCAACCAGGCATGTTATTTGACAACTGGACGGTCTAACCTAGGGTTTTGGCAGTGCAGTGAAAGCACGTGCAACACGCCATGGACGAGTCCATTCGGAGTCCACGTGGTGTAAGTAGGTTAGCCCCCTCCCTCAAGGGTGATATGGATTCAACGCTCTGGCTATCGCTCGAGCGTTGAAATCCATATCACCCTTGAGGAGGGCGCTAACGTATACATAATTTCGGAACTTAATTGAAAGAGCAGAGTAGAAATAAATAAATTTGTCCAAATTTTTTTTGTAGTAAAACCAATTTCATTCTCAGAGAAAGATTTTTCCTTATTTTCGAATAAACACAAAGAGAAGGCAAACAAAAAAAAAAAAAACCCACACAATTATATACTGAAATTTAAAGTGAGTTCACTGGAACAAAAGTGGGCTATTTGTGTCAGACATAAACCGGGGCATTTCTTGAGTTCTCCCCTTTACATTTTATAATCCTGACATGGGGTACATCATAATGTAGGATGTTTATCATGTCAAGAATTTTTCACATTTGTCAATATGACCATAGTTTTGATGAAGAAATACTGAAGATTTCTAGGATAATACATGCCCTTTGACCTACACTACAGGCCAAAAGTTTGGGGCCACCCTCAGATTTAAAAAAAAAAAATCACACATCAACTGTTCTTTATTTTTTGCACATGAAATGACTTCAGTGCATAAGATATAGGAAGCCAATAGGTTCTGGGTGAATTTAAGACCTCAGACCACATTTTAAAGCTGTCTTGACTGATTGATTACTGACCACGATGTTTTACAATTGAGTTCCAATGGCTTTGTGTAATATTGTTCACGTCCTAGTGACATAAAAATCATGTTATGTAACAAGAAGGCATGCTGTATAAATGCCTTCCCCAAACCAAGGGGTCACATTGCACGTGGTGCACCATTAAAAATCTGAGGGTGGCCCAAAACTTTTGGCCTGTAGTGTACATGGCATTTTTGAAAATAAATGGAAGGACTAAATTAAATCGAATCTCCAGAGCATTCAGAGATTAGACAGAGTTTGGAGATTAGATAAAGTATTCAGAGGCTAGAGAAAGCATTCAGAGATTAGATTAAGTATTCAGATATGAGACAAAGAACTCAGAGATAAGAGAGAGTATTAAATGGGGTTAACAAAGTTATGTACCAGAGAAACTTAATGGAGTTTAATCCAGATTTGATCTGCACTGATAGACAGAGGGAGGGAGGGTTGCTCTTCCACTCTCTGCCAGTGTTCCCCCTGCTCTCTCCCAAACTCCTGATTCAGGAATATGTTCTCTCGAACCATCACTCTCATTCTTGAATCATCACACTAAGGTTGCTTCCGAATAGTCTTTTTTGCCTAGGAAAGTTCCTAACTCCTAAAAAATGATCCGGAAATTATTATGCGGCAGCCATGATAAGTGTATTCGAATTCTTTAAATGTTAAAGGGGACCTATTATGCTGATCCTTCTTTTAATACATATTAGTAATGTTATAATGTTGGTTGTCCATGCTCAACCTCGGAAAAGTTTCTAAACATAAGATACAGGGGTTTTGCCGTAATCCAAGAACGTGATTTCGTCAGCGTGATTTCCTCTCTGAACAGCTCCTCCCGAGATCTTCACAAGATCTGGGCAAAACCTGACGTCAGGTTGTGCCGTCCAATTAGTACAGACCTAGTCAGAGCCAACCACTGCGCTGGACCTGCCCACACCGGAAACTATTCTAGCAGGCACTAACAACGGCAGATCATACTATGCCTTAGTAGCGTCTACACTTTTGGAAATACAAAAGAACCGCAGATCATTCGAGGTGCAATTTTGTCAGTATCTCTCCCAAAGCTGCTGGTCCATTTACTTTTGGACGCGAAGAAAAACAACTATTTTTCTTCCAAAAGACGATGCCACCAGAAATCAGTGGGTAGCTTTTTTTTTTGCTGGCAGCAAACAGCCACAGCCAAAGGGAACGTTAGCTGATTATGCTCAGCATTTCACCAAAGACAGCTTTGTTAATAAAGGATAATTCGACACAGGATAAGCGTTTCAGCTGCTTCTCAAACCTGAAGCAGTTGCATCGATCAAGCGCTTCGAGCCACAAGCTGTAAGTAATGATATAACAGCAAATAATGTAAGTGAAGCTAATGTTATTCGAGTGGCTAGCAGGACCGCTAGCGATAGTTAGCACTAACAACTGGCCTCAAACGCAGGCTTTGTAAAATATCTGAAGATAAAGCCTGTATCGGTTGCGACTGTCCGTGACTCACAGACACAGAAGCTGTAAGTTGCTTTTACTGCATAAGCCAACCTGACGTGATAGCCAGTTGATTGTGGCCGTAGCACAGCGGCTAACGTAGCCAAGTTACTGTTGCTAATGTTTGTGTCCTAAATATGCAAGAGTGATATCGGGAAATTCTACAGAAGGCGTGTGAACATAAACCTCATTTGAAGCTAACTTCTAATACTTGTTTGTAATTTGGATGCTTGGTACAACTGTTCACAGTAACAGAACTTGCCGTCTGTAAAACCTGTTTTGCAAGGGTTTGCCTCTGTGGTTATGACCGCTCGGTTACCAGCTACTGCATGTTAGTTTGCGTGCCGTGCTAATTAAAAATGCTCCTGGTTAACCTATATGCAGTAATTCTGATCGGTATGCTTGTGTTACTTCGGTAAGCATCAATGTGGCAGTTTCATCATAACATTGCCCGATTGTAGCCACTACAGTTAGTGATCGCTTCACTTATCCATGACCGGATCAGCGGATACTTCACAAATGTCTGAGCAAGCTCTCTGGTGCTACCGTGAAAGCAATGCGAAACGCAAAAGCTCTACCGGTTTACAAACGATTTCTCTGCACTACCTTGACATAATTTCATCCCCTTTAGAAATTGTTGTGGCTAATAAAAAAAAAAAAAAAAAAAAAAAAGCGGAGATTAAATAGGTAATTCTTTCCTGTAGAAGTGATCGATTCGCTAGCTCCACATAAGCAACTTGTCCGCGCTAACGAAAATTACGGTCTGCAAAACCTGTATTATGCTCATAACATAACCAAGGTCTCTCTAGCTGCCGCGTACTATCCATAAAGCTGCTTTCACATCGGACACGAAACAAATTTTTCACGCGACAGATTAGCTACATTCAAAGTCAATGCAAAGATGCGAATACAGGCGTTATGGGTGCGTTAAGCAGCTTTCACAGCGGACGCGAAACGAATTTTTCGCGCGACAGATTACATTCAAAGTCATGACCGCTTATCAGCTTCTGCATGTTAGTTTGCGTGCTCTGCTAATTAAAAATGCTCCTGGTTAACTTATATGCAGTAATTCTGATCGGTATGTTTGTGTTACTTCGGTAAGCATCTTTATGGCAGTTTCATCATAACGTTGCCTGATTGTAGCCACTACAGTTGAAGCTATCCGGAGACGTGCTGTATGTGTCTGCCGAGTTGGGCTGCAGTTAGACCAGACGTAGGTTTTGCAGAGCTTGGGGTGCGTTTTTGGGTGCTTATGAAACGATCGCTTTACTTATCCATGACCGGGGTCAGCCTGATACATCTCCAATGTCTGGGCAAGCTCTCTGATGCTACCGGTGAAAGCAATAGGGAAGTGCACAGGCTATAACGTGTCCGGTATAACAAACGATTTCTCTGCATTGCCATCGATTGAATATTAAATTCTTTCCTGTAAAAGTGATCGATTCGTTAGCTCCACATAAGCAACGGTTCACGCAAACGGAACTGTAAAACCTGTATTATGTTCATGACATAACCGGAGCTCTGTCTGGCTCTCGCACACTATCCATAATGCGCCCATTTTCAGCGAGGAAAAGCTGGTCATTCCGAAGCAATAAGTAAACCATTACCACGGGCAATTTCCAAAAAAGCCGTTTAGCCTGGAGCTTTCGCCCCTCCAACATATACCAGCGCGGAAGCTGTTCGTTTCTCCACGCTAACAACACACCACAGCTATGCACACGAACCAGCAGGTCCTTATACACGCCGAAGCAGTCCATAAGCTGTTAGTCCACTTTTAGCTGCTCCTCACTGTCCATGTTTCCCTCTAAACTCAGACCCACCGGATTTCTACGGTCTCCGGTCTATACTTGGGCATGTCGACCCGTTCTACAAATGTGTCTATATGGGGTGGATTCTAGCTTTCCCTGCATCCTAGCTACAGAGTAGAAAAACCGCTGTACTCACCACTGTTGCCGATAGCAAATTCGTGCTTGAGCTGCCAGACTTTCGCACTGCGTCCTCCACTTCCGCCGTTGCATTTATTAGAACAAGTTAATTTCATTAGATCTATACACATGTACTGCGTTAGATTGCAGAATATGCCCGTTGATTCCTTCGGGAGACGCGTCAGTTTCACTCTGGAGCCAGACCAGGAAACTGCGTTCTGCTGCCTCGTCCCGCCTAGATCCGCCCTCCACAGAGCTGGCCAGTCAGAAGAAAGTGGGCACACGGGGAGTTGGGACCATAGCGGAAGAGCCACCCCAATGAGGCGTTTCAGGCAGAGACTACTATGGACTACAAATGGGGTTTTTTGAGGATGGCAGTATGAGCGAAATAAGTACCCTTTTTTTACTTTGCGTGATCAGGAGTACTCTAGGGGAGTCAAAGACCAAAATATAAACTTGGAAAAATAGCATAACAGGTCCCCTTTAAGGAAAGGTGTCTCAGTGCTTCCTAATTTGCCTCCTTTAGCATAGGGTACGCGGAACCATCCTTTTTGAAAAGAAAGGAGGTAACACTATCCCATAATTCTGCGCAGCAGCAATATGTCAAGTGGCGACCATTCATCCGGCCAATCGCGGAAAGAAACATATATGATGGGCAGGGGACTCATGATCACATTGCCTTGTGAAAGTGCATTCGGATTCTCAAATTAGCGCTGTTATCTTCCCAAGTTGCTAGGAATTCCCTTAAACACCTCTCCTTTCCCAGAGACGTTTTCCACAAAGGTTAAAGAAAAGTGGTTAGGAATTAGTGGATAGGCTGTAGTTTTTTAACGATTCGGATGCAGCCTAAGTTTTTGTTCCTTCTCTTTGTTCATCACGGGAGAGGCAGTTTTCCTCTGTGCCGTCACACCGTGATGGAGGATGTAAATGACATTGCATGGTTGTCACAGCTCTCATGCCTGCTGAATGGGCTCTGAGTCTGCGTGGGGTTTTTGGTAAATTGGTTGATTGTCTCATTAACTCCATTAGTGAGATCAGCTGTAACTACTCCCTTGTGTCTGATTGTTCTCTAATTTTAGGTGGACAGTGTTGTATCAGTTGGGAATGGACTATCTCATGGGAAGAGGATACTCTAATAGCCTCGTTCATTTACCAGTTCTCCTCTCTAATGACCCCTCCAGGGAGCTGAATCATTAGTGAGGTCATTAATAGGTACAGAGAGTCCTTCATGCCTCCTTCCATTTGTCCCCATCCTCCTCATTACAAACCTGCCACAGCGGCTCATATTCCATCCTGCAATAGGCTGCCACTCTGTTCATAACAATGGGCTTGTAATTATGATCTAAAAATTAAGTTTGACAAACAATAAAATAGTTTCAAAGCTGTGAAATATGATCCACAGGAACAATTTCTTCTGCTGCCCTGGAAAAAAATATCACAGCTATCAAACACAGGAAGAATAAAGTTTCCTTCTTCTGTTAGTATGTATTTCTTCTGTGAGAACAAGGCTTCTCATTATTATCATCAGTGTCAATATGAAGACAAGGACAATCCAAGGTTTTTACCATTAAAATATTCCTACAGCTCACATGATGTGAAATTGTTAAATATTTTTACAACCTTCCCACAGACTCCAAAAGTATTCATCAGCAGCAGATACAGAAACACTAAATGTCAGAAAAATGGTCATTAAATTGGTGAGTTTGATTAAAAACAGAAGATGCCCCAGCCCTCTAGAGACCCACTGCTGTTCACACATCAGAGCTCCTCCAACTTTGTGTGACAGGATTTGTATAGAGGAAGGGGCTTTGCATACCTGTCCTGCCTCACTGCTCCACACAATTTTAAGACCCCCAGTGCTGATCAGTGACTGTCCAGTCCTTTCACACATACTGACACAGGCAGCATTATGATGATGTCAGACTTTCTACTGCTGGTGATGCTGGGACTCCTTGCACAGGATGAGAAAGATGATACCATTTTACTATTTTTTAATTTCCAATTTATTCAACTTTTTCAGTGGAGTTTTAATTATTTCCAATTCAATACATGACAGAAATTCATTTCATTTGTCAAGGTTTATTTGCATTGACAGTGTATTTCCATGTTTATCTTTTCCAGAATCACTGGCAGATATAGTTGTGACTCAGTCTCCAGCAGCTCAGGCTGTTCAGCTGGGAGACACTGTCACTATCAGCTGTACAGCCAGTCAGAGTGTTCACGTTTATAACTCCAACCAGTGCCTCTATTGGTACCTGCAGAAACCTGGTCAGGCTCTTAAACTCCTGATTTATTATGCCACAACTCGCCAGTCTGGGATTCCTGATTGTTTCAGTGGGAGTGGATCTGGGACTCAGTTTACACTGAAAATCACTGGGGTCCAGGCTGAAGATGCAGGAGATTATTACTGTCAGAGTTACCACAGTGGTCCTGTGTTCACACAGTGTTAGAGAGCCGTACAAAAACCTCCCTCAGTCAGACTGTACAGAGCAGTGATGCAGCTGGGACCTACTGCAGGTGCTGAGGGGGGAGCCACTGATCTGAAACACCAGGAGGTTCTGCTTTGTAAGAACGAGCTACAATATGCAATTATAACTCTCATATTCTCAACCTTATTGCACTTTCTGCATATGGTAATACTAAAATATCCTCACCTTCTTTTAAAAATTCTGTAAATTTTTTTGATAATTTGAAACTTTGCTGAAAGTGGGCAATGGAGGCACATGAATTGGTCCAAATCTTTTTTTGTGGCAGTTAAATGCTCAGTTGGTATTCAGGGACCTAATGTGTGACAAGAAAATATTCCCACAGCATTGCACCACCACCACCAGCATTTACTGTTGACATAAAGCAGGATGGATCCGTGAATTCATGAAAATTAGGCCAAATTTGGTCCCTACCATCTGTGTGTCACAGCAGAGATTGAGATTTGTCAGACCAGGTGATTTTTTTTCAATATTGTACTGTCCAGGTTTGGTGAGCTTTTGCTCTCTATAGCCCCAGTTTCCTGCTCTTAGCTGACAGGGATGTAACCCAGTGTGGTCTTTTGCTGCCGTTGCCTGTCCACTTAAGGGTCAACATGTTGTGCATCAGAGATGCATTTCTGCATAACATTTTTGTAACGTGTGGTTATTTGAGTTACTGTTGTCCATCTGTCAGCGTGAACCGGTCAGGCCATTCTCCTTTGACCTCTCTTATTAAATAAGCATTTTTGTCCACATACCTACCACTCAGTCAACATTTTTTCCCATAAAGTTCTCTCAAAATTTCAGGGACTGTTTTGCCAGAAAATTCTGATCAACAGTCTGTGAGACACTCAAACCACACTATCTGGCACCAACAATCATTTCTGTGTCAAAGTCACTTAGATCCAATTTCTCCACCATTCTGATGTTTGGCCTGAGCAACAGCTGAATCTCTTGACCATGTCTGCATGCTTTCATGAATTATGTTGCAAGCACATGATTGGCTAATTAGACATTTGGATTAAGAAACAGGCAAACAGATGTACGCAATAAAGTGGCCACTGCATGTTATAGAGGAAACCACAGGCTGGTATTACATTCTGACCTGTCCAGTGCAAAATTGGCCAAAACACTGATAGCACTGCAGGACAGTGTCAGCCCTGTGTTTGCTGGATGAACAGGAATTTTCACTCTTAACATCTGCAGTCTACAGTGTAAAATGTGAAAACAGGACCTGGTCGTGATGGTGTGGAAAAACTCAGCACAGAGGGGTTTAACTTCACTCCCATGTTCACATGTACATAACAGAGCTACAGAGCAGATATTCAGGAGCAGAATCACACCTCAAACTCTCCCCTTCTGCACGATCCTCATGAAATCCTCCTGCCCCCAGTGCTCTGTTACTTCAGTACAGTTCATTAAGTGATGGTCAACTAACAGTGGCGATCGACTGGCCAGCTGATTTTGGGATCAGAGACTGGTTATGGTAAAGTCTGGCATGAGAGAGATTTATTCACACGAATGGTGGTTCAGCATTAGCGCTTAACATTAGCTAACGTTACGTTGACGCTAGCTTGCTCAACAGCAGTGAATGTTATCTAACAAATGAATTTATTTCAAATGAACAATGACACGTAATTTGGACATATTTACTGGATCGGGTAAAGGAGAGTAGCTTGAAGATGTCATAGTACAGAATCACTTGACATCAACTGACGTTCGTTCATGTGTTTGTATCTCAGAGTTTTTGAGTCAGAGCGGCCCTGATTGGATTGTAGACAGTCGGCTATGGATCTGGGGCAATCTGGGGTCGTTGGGAAGGTGGGTGCGGAGCATGGCTTGATGGGAGGAGGGACTGTGCCGTTTCTCGATTGTTACACTGACTTTCTGCAGGTCTACTGCCCCCATTTTCTTTGGAGTGTGTAGAGTATGAATTTAATTTTTTGGCTGCCATTACACAGGGCACCTTTAACTAAACTCCAGAAATTAAGAATGCAGTCTAATTTTAAATTTCAGACCAGAGACTTTTTTGAAAATGTAAGACTCCTACATATTCTTGTTTTGACAAGAAGGACATCGTAATTTAGGATGCAGAAGAAGAATCTTGACAGGAAGCAGAGACCAAACTCATGACTTGAATCCTGTTCAGTGACTTTGTGATTCATGATTACACAGGCAGGGTTAAAAAAAAAAAATGCTGATATTTAAGCTGAGAAGGGAATTCCAGAGTTGTAATACGTCCAAATAGCCAAAACCAGGAAGTAGATACATCAAAGCCAAATCACAAAACAAATCAATATTTATTATGTTTTTCTGAATTATAATTAGAAGTCTACAAAAACATAAATAATCATACACTAAGGGCGAAACGAGAATCATTACCCATGGACTCTCAAAAAAAAAAAAAAAAAAACGCCTCACTCATATGGTGACTCAGACCAAAGCTGGCAGGTAAGTAAGACTGCACACAAATGGATACGTATAGGGAAATCAGAGGAGCAAATCAAATGGGCAACAGGTGTGCAGGGAGGTGTGGCTGCAAATCCGGATGCAATCAAGTCAATTAAACTATGAATGAAGAGAGGCTCGAGCATAGGAGTGAAGACAGAGAGTCAGAGAGAAAGTAAAAGACAGAAAGTAAAAAACTAAACTAATACAATAAAACACTAAACTATGCAATGAACATGAAAGTAATATATAAAAATTCAAAAAGTACAATAATTACAGAAGATGGCTGAACCCTGACAAATCTGAGGACCTTTTCTCTTTGATCAGGATTATATTAATTTCACAAATACACAAAGACTGTATAATACAAGCCATGTAGTTTCACTGCATCTTTGGGAATTAATGGAAAGAATCCTGAAACCTACAAAGTATTCAGAGATTGGAGAGAATATTCGGAGACTAGAGAGGGCATTCAGAGATTTCAGACAGGTTGACAGACACTGTACCTGTAATCCAATTGGTGTGGAGGTTGAGCAGGGGAAGTTGGAGAGGTTTTTGGATGCAGAGAGATGTTACAGTTTGATTTAAATGGAGCTTAATCCAGATGTGATCTGCACTGATAGATAGAGGGAGGGAGGATTGCTCTTCCACTCTCTGCCAGTGTTCCCCCTGCTCTCTCCCAAACTCCTGATTCAGGCTCATTTTCTGCAGTTACTTCACTTTCATCCTTACACATGGAAAACAAAAACATATTTTATCGCAGGATAGTTCACTCATTTATCCTCCTTCAAGTGGGTATCCTGAAAAACAATGTTTTGTTATTAATATCATGACTTAAAAGGTATCATATTATTTACCAAACACTTAAAACAGTATAATTTTGGCCAAATTTAAAGTGAAGCAGCATTGACCCCGTTCTCCTCCCAAGTCCATGAGCCGTCCAAGCACTGTGGCCCGTATTCAGAAACGACACTCACACTCACCCTCCACACACCATATAGTGAGTACAATTGAAATGTAACTGGAGTGTGAGAAAGAGATCGACCTACGAGAGAGCGGTCCCACTCCTCGCCAGCTGCTATTCACAAACGCCACTCGAGCATAACTGACAGTAGTGGGCACTGGGTACCACAGGCGGTGCGTCGGCTGCTGCAAAGGGACACTCAATCCTCACCCTTCAGTGCTGAATGACCTCAACCTGTCGAAGTTCACTTTTCTTGATTAGAAAGTTTCTCAGACTAATTGGTAAAACAACAATCAAATTTATTTTTGACAGCGTTGTTATACATTGCTTCACAAAATTGAGGTGTTTCTTTTGCGCATAAATGACGACGTAAAATATCAGCATGTCTTCATAAATTCTGTGGTCGAATGGCTCGCGAAAGGCGCAGGACAGCTCGCGAGGCTCACTAAGCAACAAGCTGTGAAACGTGCCGGACATTTCCTTCAACATTCAGCAATAAAGAATGTAGAAAAGAATGGATTCTCGTGACTTACAGCTACATGAGCCTCGCAGACCAATCCACACGGCGCCCCACGAGCCAGCTGAGCGCAGAATTTTCCAACCCATGAGTAAAGAAAAGCGCAAGAAATCTGAATGCGTGAGAGTTGACAGGTATGCGTTATTAATGAAAACTGGCCACAACTGATGATGTTAAGAGTTTTCGGAGTTTCTGCAATGGTAATTTAAATGAATTGAAAACAGGGCAATAATTATCAGTGCTCATTCTAACTTAACAAGTAGAACTGGCAACACATGATAATCCTTAGGATTTTTGGAGTTCAAGGGAATAAAATTTTATGAAATGATTGAAAACAGGTCATGTCCAATCATTATTTTTAAGGGATGGTTTTGAGCTTCCCCTATTGCCAGTTCACCAGTAGCCACTGGCGGGTACACAAATGCTAACCTCGAGTTCACCACAGTGCAGTTCGTAACCACTGAAGCCAGGTGGTCAGTCAGCGAGTTACCGGCATAGTTATCATTATAGTTAAAATTTGCGTAGTTGCAATTGCGTCGAGCACGTGGCTGTAAGTGATCCAGAGTTTCCAATGTCTAGAACCACCTGAAAGCCATGACAACAAAATTCCGGCGCAAGTTAGTGCGACTCAAGGGAGGTGTTCCCTGCACTCAGCCTTCACTCAGAAAAAGACACTATTTTCAGTGTGAGTGAGGTCTCTGAAAGCAAATGAGTGTTAGGGCAACCTCTGACTCATTAAGTATAACCTGACACTGACGAAGTTTTAGTACTCACTCACAGTCAATTAGTGTTGTTATGAATGAGTATTTTATGTAAAGTGCTGTATATCTTTTGTAAATGGAGACTTGTTACATACAATTTTCCGCTGCCTTACTGGTCAGCTATTTGTTTATTTTGTTCATCATTTAGCACCCTCTGGTGGTATGTCTGTAGAAAAACATGATCTGATGCGATACCACTTGTTTGTGATGAAATAGACTAGTGCTTTCTAGAAGTTTCCGGCTTCTTCTTGCCTGGAGGGGGCCGGATCACCCAGGACTCCTGCAGATCTTTCCAGAATAATCCTAGTCTTTATAAATGCTGTGATTTTGCTTAGTTGGAGAGAGGTTTTTGTTTTGGCATCAGAGTTACATAGTGGCATTAGAGTGTTATTATAAGATTACACTGTGGATTATTTATGGAAATTTTTGGACCTAATCAGTGAAGAATAAATTTGTTTAAGTTGTCATTGCTGGTTTTCTTTGTTGTGATTTTCAAGTCATAACAAATTGGAGGTTCTACCGAGATATTCTATTCATTGGATCAACCATTGGATTCACCAAAGATTAAAGCTTAACTATCATTTTAAATCTTGTGACTATTTGAAAAACCAGCAATCATGACTTTTGTTGTTGAAAGTTTTTTTGGAAACTCCAACCCAGGAATCAATTGTGCTGGCAAAGAAGAAGGACTTGCTGCAAATAGCCTCAACCCTTGGATTATCTAATGTGAAATCATCAATGAAGAAACAAGAAATATTGAACATTTTGGTGCAACATTTCATTGATGAAGATATCTTTGGGGAAGAAGCAGCAGAATTGATTAAAGATGTGGAAGTGTCTGCAACAGAGATGCAAAGACTTGAGATGCAGCTATGCCTGAAACAACTGGAACTGGAAGAAAGAAGGTTGGAGAAAGAGAAAGAACTAGAAGAAAGAAAGTTGGAGAAAGAGAAACAACTAGAACTAGAAGATAAAAGGTTGCAGTATGAACTGGAAATTAAGAAAATAGAAGCAGGTACTGTAACAAAATCTTTTGGACTTTCTGATCATTTTGATGTGGTTAAACACATCAGACTTGTTCCTCCCTTCCTACAAACCCAAAACCAGTGAAGTTGGCACATTATGTAAATCGTAGATAAAAACAGAATACAATGATTTGCAAATCCTTTTCAACTTATATTCAATTGAATACACTGCAAAGACAAGATGTTTAATGTTCAAACTGAGAAACTATTTTTTTTTTGCAAATAATCATTAACTTAGAATTTAAAGGCAGCAACACATTGCAAAAAAAAAAAAAGCACAGGGGCCTTTTTTACCACTGTGTTACATCACCTTTCCTTTTAATGACACTCAGTAAACGTTTGGGAACTGAGGAGACCAATTTTTTGAAGCTTTTCAGGTGGAACTCTTTCCCATTCTTGCTTGATGTACAGCTTAAGTTGTTCAACAGTCCGGGGTCTCCGTTGTCGTATTTTACGCTTCATAATCGCCACACATTTTCAATGGGAGACAGGTCTGGACTACAGACAGGCCAGTCTAGTACCCGCACTCTTTTTACTACGGAGCCATGCTGTTGTAACACGTGCAGAATGTGGCTTGGCATTGTCTTGCTGAAATAAGCAGGGCGTCCATGAAAAAAGACGTTGCTTGGATGGCAACATATGTTGCTCCAAAACCTGTATGTACCTTTCAGCATTAATGGTGCCTTCACATATGTGTAAGTTGCCCATGTCTTGGGCACTAATACACCCCCATACCATCACAGATGCTGGCTTTTGAACTTTGCGCCTATAACAGTCTGGATGGTTCTTTTCCTCTTGGTCCGGAGGACACGACGTCCACAGTTTCCAAAAAACAATTTGAAATGTGGACTCGTCAGACCACAGAACACTTTTCCACTTTGCATCAGTCCATCTTAGATGAGCTTGGGCCCAGCGGCCGGCGGCATTTCTGGGTGCTGTTGATAAATGGCTTTCGCTTTGCATTGTAGAGTTTTAACTTGCACTTGCAGATGTAGCGACGAACTGTAGTTACTGACAGTGGTTTACTGAAGTGTTCCTGAGCCCATGTGGTGATGTCCTTTACACACTGATGTCGGTTTTTGATGCTGTCCCGCCTGAGGGATCGAAGGTCACGGGCATTCAATGTTGGTTTTCGCCTTGTCGCTACGTGCAGTGATTTCTCCAGATTCTCTGAACCTTTTGACGATATTACGGACCGTAGATGATGAAATCCCTAAATTTCTTGCAATAGCTCGTTGAGGAATGTTGTTTTTAAACTGTTCGACAATCAGCTCACGCATTTGTTCACTAAGTGGTGACCCTCACCCCATCCTTGTTTGTGAATGACTGAGCATTTCAGGGAAGCTGCTTTTCTACCCAATCATGGCACCCACCTGTTCCCAATTAGCCCGTTCACCTGTGGGATGTTCCAAATAAGTGTTTGATGAGCATTCCTCAACTCTCTCAGTCTTTTTTGCCACTTGTGCCAGCTTTTTTGAAACATGTTGCAGGCATCAAATTCCAAATGAGCTAATATTTGCAAAAAATTACAAAGTTTACCTGTTCGAACATTAAGTAACTTGTCTTTGCAGTGTATTCAATTGAATATAGGTTGAAAAGGATTTGCAAATCATTGTATTCTGTTTTTATTTACGATTTACACAACGTGCCAACTTCACTGGTTTTGGGTTTTGTAGAAAATGATGTAGACCAATACTTTACCCATTTTGAGAAAATTGCTGAAAATTTGAAATGGCCAAAAGAGCATTGGACAATGATGTTACAAAGTGTTCTTTCTGGTAAAGCGAGGAAAATCTATAACCAGTTATCTGTCCAACAGTGTTCTAACTATGATTTTGTCAAATCTGCCATTCTGAAGGGTTTTGAATTGGTCCCCGAGGCTTACAGGCAAAAATTTAGGAATTCTCGCAAGGAAGCCAATCAAACTCATGTTGAATTTGGCAGGTTGAAGGAACAGTTGTTTGATCAGTGGTGTAATTCCATGAAAGTTGAAAAAGATTTTGACAGAATGTGGCAACTTATTCTGGTTGAGGAATTCAAAAGGTGTATCCAGCTTGATATCAAGACTTTCCTTGAGGAGAAACAAGCCAATACTTTGCAAGATGTTTCCACCCTGGATGATAGTTATGCATTGACTCATAAGACTTCTTTTGTCCAAAAATCAACTTTTTCTCAATTTCAAAGCAAGTTTCAGTCCAAGACTTCTTCTAATAACACTTCTAATGATTCCAAGGCCACTTCTGAGAGGAAACCTTCCGGTGAGAAGCAATCCTCTGATTCTTTACCTTCTGTGTCTTGCCAATACTGCAAAAAGCAAGGTCACCTTATTTCTGAGTGTTATGCTCTCAAGAAAAAACAACAATGAGAAGAAACCAAGCCAACTGCTTTCACTAGGAGAGAATCTCTTGTATCAAAGGTCAGTTCGCCTGATCTTCTACCGTCTGTGTCTGATTCTGTTATGGAGGGTTTTGAGCCATTCATCACCGATGGTTTTGTCTCACTTTTGCATGATTTTTCCTCATTTGCTCCTGTTCGAATTCTAAGGGATACTGGGTCTTCCAAATCCATTATTCTTGCAGATATTCTGCCTTTTTTCGGACAAAACGTCCACTCAGGCTAATGTCCTTATTCAAGCAGTAGAATGTGGTTTATTTTATTTTATTTTATTTAACCCTTATTTAACCAGGTAGAAAAACCCATTGAGATCGAAATCTCTTTTACAAGGGTGACCTGGCCAAGAGGTCTGCCGCACACGTCACAATGAAATAGAATCAACCGGTAAAAATAAATAAAATTCAATCTAATAATTAATACATTGAATCTTGTAAAGTGCAGGCATTTTTTTAAAAACATAGAAGCAATTTCAATAACACAGGCACTGTTCCATTATCTCACGTTGTCGATCAGTTAAAATAGTGCGAAAGATTGTAGGAGGGACAAGTTCTGACATCTTCAGATCAGTCTGGAGAGTATTCCAGGCTGAAGGGGCGGCAAAACAGAATGCCCTTTTGCCTAGTTCAGTCCTGACACGAGGAACAAGCAAGTGAAGGGTGTTGCATGAACGCAGGGCATAATGGCTTGTAGATCCATTATGCCAAGCCGAGAAGAGCCTTGTAAATCAAAGTCAACCAATGATTATAGCGACGGACACTCAGAGAGGGCCAGTCAGCTTTAAGATAGAGCTCACAGTGATGAGTGAGACGTCTACAACCAGTGACAAACCTTAGAGCACTATGATAAACAGAATCTAAAGATTGCAGACATTTGGCCGAGGCAGTCATGTACAGTATATCACCATAATCTAACACAGGGAGAAAAGTAGCTGATACAAGATGCTTACGAGCTCTGAGTGAGAAGCAGGATTTATTTCTGTAAAGGAAGCCTAGTTTGATCTTAAGTTTAGATACCAATTTTTCTGTATGGGTTTTGAAGGAAAGCTCACAATCGACAATAAAACCCAAGTACTTATAACTTGCAACCATCTCGATAGGCCTACCTTGCACGGTTGAAATAGTTGGGATGTTCCCTGTTAATTTACTTTTGGTTGAGAATACCATAAGTTTGGTTTTGTCTGCATTTAAAACCAATTTAAGTTTCTGCAGACGAGACTGGACCACATTGAAAGCAGACTGTAAAAACTCAAGGGCCTGATCAATTGATGAAGCACAGCAATAAATGATTGTGTCATCTGCATAAAAATGGTAAAATGCATTTCACAAATTGTCACACAAGTGGTTAATGTAAATAGTAAATAAAACAGGCCCTAAGACCGAACCCTGCGGCACACCCTTAGAGACCTCCATAAAAGAAGATGTAGAGCCAGCCAGCTGGACACCCTGTGTTCTGCCTGATAAATAGTTGGAAAACCAAGCTACTGCATGGTTTGATAAACCAATGTGTTGAAGGACATTCAGCAACAAACTGTGGTCAACAGTATCGAATGCCTTTGATAAATCTAAAAAAGTGCAACACAGTATTTTTTGCAATCCAATGCCGTGAAAATATCATTTAAAACTTTAAGAGCGGCTGTCACAGTTCTGTGTTTTTTTCTAAAACCAGACTGGTATGATGATAAAATATTGTTTGTCTCAAGGAATCCTTTAAGTTGGTTACTGACAATTCTTTCAAAGACTTTGGCCACAATACATAATTTGGAGATTGGCCTGTAATTATTCACATCTGAAGGTTCCCCGCCTTTTAGCAGGGGGAGAACAAAAGCAGATTTCCAGACTTTAGGGATTTTATTACTAGTGAGACTCAAATTGAAAATAACCGACAGAGGCTCTGCAATAAGGTCAGCAGCCAGTTTGAGAAAGAATGGCTCAATATTATCAGGACCAGCTGCTTTTCCAATATCCAGCATTTTTAGAGCCTGATTAACATCAAAGGCCGACACAGTAGTAAAATGAAAAACACAATTATTGTGCCTAGGTGCAACCTGTGTAACCTGAGTATCAGGAAATAAAACAGAATTAGACGACTCAGAATGTGAAAAATCAAATAAAAAGCCAGACGAAATAAAGTGTTCATTAAAACAATTCAGCATAGCAGCTTTTTCTGTTACAGTAAGAGAATCCTTTACAAGGACGTTTGGGAAATCACTGGCTGTTTCAGAGCCATTGAGTGTTTTTGTGACTCTCCAAAATTTTTTAGGATCATTTAAACCTTTGGAAATTTCAGTCAAATAAAATTCAGATTTGGCTTTCTTAACGACAGAAGTACACTTATTTCTAAGCTGTCGAAAGTGGAGCCAGTCGCCCTCGAGCTGAGTTTTCCTTGCCCTGGCCCAGGCAGCATCCCTTTCTCTGATAGATTTCCTATCTCAGATGAAAACCAGGGGTTATTTCGTCCCTTAACCCTGAACTTGCGAACGGGAGCATGCCTATTAATTAAGCTTGTGAATTTGTCATAAAAGTAGTTCCATGCCAGCTCTACATCATCAAAAAGAGACACTCTGTACCAATTACTGCGAGCTAGATCATGCATAAAAGCCTGCTCATGGAAATTTTTCAGGTCTCTTTTGCACAGAATACGAGGCTTGGTTTTGGGTAATTTAGTATTTCTGACAGCTGCAATAGCACAATGGTCACTCACATCATTAGCAAAAACCCCTATATCCGTGTACTTATGTGGGGCATTTGTTAGAAATAAATCAATTAAAGATGATCTAGTAGGATGTTTTAAATTTGGACGAGTTGGACTGTTTATAAGTTGAGTAAGATCTAAAGAATCACAGTTCATGCCATCAGATGCTTGCACTTTTTGTTGGTCTGACAACGGCAAAAAAAATGTTAGCTCTTCGCTGGCAGCCTCCACATTCCCTCTCCCGGAATCATTGGCTAGAATCTCTACTAGATATATCATATATGGAGATGTCAGTTGCAAAAATGCATAATGCCAAACAATCAACCATCAATGCCTGGGCTTCATTTACTGACAAAGTGAAAGATCTTCTCTGTGTGAACAGTGGGTCATAAACCCTGTATGAAAATTCAATGCATATGACATGCAATTGCTTGCGTATTCACTTTTATATTTTACTTTTATTATTTGTATTTTCTTGTTTTATTTTTCTTTTCTTTTTTCCTTTCTCCTTTTAATCTATTAAAGCCCATGCATTGTATTGCAATCGAGTTTGCCGCCAGGGGTGGGGGGGATGGGAGTTAACTGTCTTTGCTGTGTATCTGTTGCTATGTTGTTGTTGTTATCTGTGGAAATAACAATAAAAAGTTGTTAACAAAAAAAAAAAGAATCACAGACAGTTTTCAGACTGTCTGAAGATGAGGTCAGCCAATCGAGGTTTAGATCACCTACCAAAATAAGTTCATATGAATTCAACTCTGCAACATATTTGGATAAAGAGGACAAGGCCTCAGCACAGGCTGAAGGTGGTCTGTAGCAACCCATGACGACAAGTGATTGACCCTTAGTAAGTTCAATTTTCAGGGCAAGAAGTTCAAATTGCTTACAGATAGACAAAGAGAATAGGAGGGTCGCATTAAACTTATTTTTTATGTAAATAGCTATGCCTCCACCTTTCTTGGGACGATCACAACGAAAAACTTTATAATTTTTCATTGCAATTTCTTTATCAGAGATAGATTTACTCAGCCAGGTTTCAGACAGGACAAGAATGTCGGTGTTTGTTGTCTGCGTCCAAATTTTTATAAAATCTAATTTAGGGAGCAGGCTACGGACATTCATATGCATAACACCAAGGCCAGATTTGGCTCTAAAATTATCGGGCGTAGCAATACTATTAAGAATGGGTCCAGGATTAGGCTGAACATTTCCCGATAAAAGAAGTAAAAGAAGAATAAGGCATCTACGCTTCACCATAGTTGGAGACACCTTGTCATTAGTATCAGACATGGCAAGATCAATAAGTGATAACTCAGTGTATGTAAAATAGCTTTTTATAACTGAGAAACACATTAATGGAGCATGTTGGGATCAATGGTGGACGGTCCCTCCCAGAACAGAGGCCGTAGTCCTGATGGCTCGGCGTGAGTTGAGTTCCAGCTGACTATCACAGCTGAGGGCAAAGTCAACGGTGGGCGTGACAATTTTTTGTTAACACCACCACGCTTGTGTTGGAGCACAGTTCCAGTTTTACAAGTGTACCTCTCCATAATGTTCATCTCAAATCAGACTTGCTCTCTGGGCCTGTAACTGTTGGCGTTAGTGTCTTCTCTTCCTTTCGAAGGTGTTCATTTGCTTCTTGGTAATGATCTTGCTGGGGATAAGGTTGTGCCCTACCCTGTTGTAACTGACACTCCTTTGATTGATCAAGAATCTGACTCTATAGAGGAGGAAATTCCAGACCTCTATCCTTCATGTGCAGTTACTCGTTTATGGCCAAAAAGGCTATTCAAGATGATGCTGACCTGGACTTCAACCTTGCTGACACCTTCATTGGGCAGTCTTTTCATCAGGAACCTTCCAGTCCTGAGATGTCCGGGAAATCTTCAGACTTGTCCTTGTCAGGTCATTCTAATGGCAATCTGTCTCGAAAAAACAACTTATTCAGGAGCAACAACAAGCTCGTGATCTAACGCATCTTCTACCACAGGCTGCAAGTGAACAAGAGGCTACTCAAGTTCCTGTCTGTTTTTACAACAAAAATGGTGTGATTATGAGAAAGTGGCATCCACTTGATGTTTCTGCAGATGAAGAGTGGATGATCACCCATCAAATTGTTCTTCCAAAGTCTTATCGTCAAGAAACTCTTAGTCTGGCCCATGACAATCCTATGTCAGGTCATTTGGGTATCAAGAAGACCCTTCAACGTGTCAGGAATCATTTCTTCTGGCCTTCCATGAGGTCCGATGTACAGGAGTACTGCAAATCCTGTCATACTTGTCAAATGGTTGGGAAGCTGAACCAGAATATTCCAAAGGCTCGACTTAAGCCCATTCCCGCTTTTGAAGAACCATTCAGTTGGATCGTCATTGACTGTGTTGGACCATTGCCGATGACTAGATCTGGTTGTGAGTACCTACTGACTATCATGTGTGCTTCCACCGGTTCCTGAGGCAATTCCACTTCGTAATATCAAGGCGAAGACCATCATCAAGGATCTTAACAAGTTTTTCTGCTTTGCTGGGCTTCCTAAGTCTATTCAGTCTGATCAAGGGTCATTTTTTGTAAAATTTTTTTTATAACCCACTGTTATTTATAGAAATTTTTGGACCTAATCAGTGAAGAATAAATTTGTTTAAGTTGTCATTGCTGGTTTTCTTTGTAGTGATTTTCGAGTCACAACAGTGTGAGTGTCGTTTCTGAATACGGGCCTGAGTCTGTCTCTGAACACATCACACAAGCTGCAATTACACTCTCCTACCACTGGGGAAAGACAGAGTGCCACTTTTACTGCTCAATTCGAGGCACCACAGATAAATTAAAAAAAAAAAAAAAATAGTGGTAAAGCCACTGCGCCCGCTTGGCCCATCGAAACATGGCCAAAATCAAACTTGGCCTAGATTTTCATCCCATGTACACGCATATAAAATGTGAAAAGGATCCATCGAAAAACTGAAGGCGCGAGAGTGCTGACAAGGCAAAAAGTTTAGGGACGCACGAAACGACGCACGACAGACCGCCACGAAGGCATCTAACCACAGTATAAGCTAAAGGCCTTGGGCTAAAGGCCGAGCAGACTAAAAAGGATGCGGCAGACTGACCCTGTGCTCCTCCCTGATAGATTCAGTCAAATTGTTTAATTTGAATCAACACTCACTTGCAGGTGATTTGCGTGTTGTCTTCTCTTACCTGAAGCTTAGATTGACAATAATGAAGCCATCTGGCTTGTAATTGGTTGTTCTTATTTGGGGAGAGCTGGTCCCACCCCCTCCTTTGCACAGCAGTCTGTTTATACAACTAGATATACAAATCCATGTCATCAGCACAAAACTGGCGCATGTGACAAAGCTTTCCAAAATCCCTGAAAACTTTTGTAGTTCATTTGTAGTTATAAATGGCTTAAAATGACAATGCATAGGTTCTGTTTGTGTGCTTATTGTTATGATCCAGACAAGGAACCAGGTGCAGAGACAGAGTACAATCCAAAGGTAAGGTTCATTGATAGTAACATAGTAATGACTGCCAGGATTTCCCAGAGTAGAATGACACAGTTCAGTTCGGATGGTGGTGGGTTTGGGTGTAGGGCATGTCTGTGCCCGGCCAGTGGTGTCCCGGGCCAATAGCTGGATGTAGACACCATCACCAGAGCAGAACTGTCAGATGTCTGGTCTGAAGAGCTTTGCAAAAACGCAGTCCTAATCCTGATGACTGCAGAAGGCTTGGGAGGTGTTTCTGATAAACTGGGTAGAGGACGAGACTGAAGACTGCTTAAAAGGAATGTGATCCCAAGGAGGTACAATGGGAATTCACACGAGGCTTGTGACAATCGTAAAACAAAGTTGTAGTTGTTAATAGTGAGTTGCAAATGATGTTTCTGTACACTTGTAATTTGGGTTTGTGGATGTAAATGCCAACTCACAGCTAAGGTTTGCATTTTTTTTTCCAAAACCAGACTTCAGAAACATCAACACAGTTTGATATACAGGTTAATGAGAAGAAACAACATGTTTTCAAAACTTCATTACAAAACCACACATCACAAGTACAAGAAAAAACTGGCAAATATAAAAGTTCTAACCATTCTGTCATTAAAATTATTCCATACTTTTAAGGAGCCCCAAAAGGCAGCAAAAAATTGGCCACAACAGGATTCAGTGAGAAGGGGTAAATCAGCTTGGTTTCCCCTGTCATATTACTCAGAACACTGTGGTCTGAAAACTTCAATGAATAATTTGAAAACTGCAATGAATAATCTGGATATTCATTGAAAAATAAAAATATAATATCCTTGGACTAATCCTCAGTACTTTTTGGCATACTGTACATCCCAGAATTTGTTTGGCCTTTTTTTCAATTACAACAATGATTGTTCCTGCTCATGGCGGCAAAGGAAAACGGCTACATAATAGTTTCACTTCATTTATTTCACATGTAAATACTGAGTATGGACCATTCCTTGTGCGCATGTAATATCTCTGATATTAAAATACAGGAACTTAATTTCAAACAGGCAACAGAGGAAATAATCTAACACTGTTTTTACAGATCTAAGTCCGTGTGCATTTACTGGTGATCAATTTCCCATGTATTAAAAAGTGTCATGTAATTTTAGACAGGGTCAAATTAGCGCAGTGGTTGTGTTGTTTTGTCAGAGATCACAGAAATCAGGGCATGTATCCCAGCCCACTGTATAAACCAACTGCTGTTCACACATCAGCGCTCCTCCAACTATGTGACTGTGTGTGACAGGATTTGTATAGAGGAAGGGGCTTTGCATACCTGTCCTGCCTCACTGCTCCACACACTTTAAGACCCCCAGTGCTGATCAGTGACTGTCCAGTCCTTTCACACACGCTGACACAGACAGCATTATGATGATGTCAGACTTTCTACTGCTGGTGATGCTGGGACTCCTTGTACAGGGTGAGAAAGTTCAATTCATTTAGATATAAATTTTGGTAACATTTTCCTTTTTCTTTGCTGAGTTTTTATCGCAAATATGTCTACACAACTGTCCTATTGTAGCATTTTCAAAATTTACCAAAATATAGCACATTGTTTGATAATATTTATGTGTTTTGACACCATTTCCATGTTAATCCTTTTTCAGAATCAATGGCAGATATAGTTGTGACTCAGTCTCCAGCAGCTCAGGCTGTTCAGCAGGGAGACACTGTCACTATCAGCTGTACAGCCAGTCAGAGCCCCAGCTACCGCAGCTGGTACCAGCAGAAACCTGGTCAGGCTCCTAAACTTCTGATTTATTGGGCCACAACTCGCCAGTCTGGGATTCCTGATCGTTTCAGTGGGAGTGGATCTGGGACTCAGTTTACACTGAAAATCACTGGAGTCCAGGCTGAAGATGCAGGAGATTATTACTGTCAGAGTCTCCACAGTGGTCCTGTGTTCACACAGTGTTAGAGAGCCGTACAAAAACCTCCCTCAGTCAGGCTGCACAAAGACTGCACTGCTGCAGCTGGGACCTACTGCAGGTGCTGAGGGGAGAGCCACTGATCTGAAACACTGAGAGGTTCTGCTCTGAAACACTGAGCTACTATGTACTATGTACAGATAAATAATAACTCAAATTCTCAATAACAATACACTTTCTGCTAATGGTAATACAGGAAAATTTGATCATTCTTATGAAAATTCTATTCTTTTTTCTGATAATTTGGAACTAAATTGAAAGAATACAAAAGAGTTACATGAATTTATCCTCATCTTTTTTTTATGGCATTTCAATGATCATTTGGTATTCAGGAGCTTAATGTGTGCTGAGAAAATATTCCCTACATCATCGCACCTCCGCCAGCCTTTACTGTTAACATAAAGCAGAATGGATCCATGAATTCATGAAGATCAGGCCAAATTCTGTCCCTCCCACCTGCATGTCACAGCAGAGATTGAGATTCATCAGACCGACTGATGTGTTTCCACTCTTCTACTGTCCTGTATTGGTGAGCTTTTTGTAATGTCTGGTAATTTGAGTTACTGTCAGGTTTAACCAGTCTGGCCATTCTCCTCTGACCTTTCTCCTTTGACAACATAACTGCTGATCTATTGATGGTTTTTTTTTTCTTCACACAATTCACCATAAACATCAGGGACTGTTTTTCCTGAAAATTCTGATCTCGAGACACTCAGACCACCCCATCTGTTGCCAACAGACATTGCTCTGTCACTTAGATTCAAGTTCTCCACTATTCTGATGTTTGGTCTGAATAACAGTTGAACTGCTTGACCAAGTCTGCACGCTGTCATGAATCATGTTGCAGCTACATGATAGGCTAAATAGATATTTAGATTAACAAGCAGGTGTACAGATGTATCCAATAAAGTGGCCACTGCCTGTAATGAAAGAGGAAATTACAGGCTGGTATTACGCTTGACCTGGCCAGTGCAAAATTGGCCAAAGCACTGACAGTTCAATCATGGAGACTCTGAAATTAAGATTGAAAAGATTTACGAACATTGAAATAAATACAAGAATATCTTTTGCGATGACTCCGTCCTCAAGGACCCTTCAGTAAGGTGCGTGCAGATCTGCCAGTGCAGCAGGCAGTGGTGAAGCCATCCCCCATGTGGAAGGAAGGGTCCTCAGCTCAGTTGGGAAATGATGGGTTTGATGCTGAAGAGGCTGGAGTCAGAAGCTGGTGATGGTGGGTGATGTGAAATCTCTGTGAACAGCAAACAGAAACACGTTATGGACATTTTTACTGAGGACCGATGGTAATGAATGGGTGAATGCAATTGCTTGACCATCATAGGTCTCATGATAAAACTTTCTTTTACACTATCATCACTGTAGAGGGTATCAGCCCTGTATCTGCTGTTTGAACAGGAATTGCCTCACTTAACATCGTAAAAGTACAGTGTTAAATGTGAAAGGAGGACCTGGTCATGACGGTGCGGGAAAAACTCAGCACCGTTTCATTGTAAACAACTGCTCAACAAATAATCTTTTTTGGATTTATGTGACAGTTTGATAGCGTGGCTCGACGCGAGTAAAATGGATGGGGGCAATTAGCCGTGCATGTGTGATGTCACTGGCTCTCTCATTTCTGTCACTGAACTTTGATCTGAACCCAGAGGAATTCATGAAACACAATTTACAGAATCTGAAGCTATATTCAGTTCCCAAGTTAAAAGTCAAATAAAATTTCAGAAAAGCTGAAATTAATGCAGCTACTTCATTGCGAGGGCAAACTGTTTCAGCGCACAATGCACATGTCCCAGCTCTATAGACCAACTGCTGTTCACACATCAGAGCTCCTCTAACTGTGTGTGACAGGATTTGTATAGAGGAAGGGGCTTTGCATACCTGTCCTGCCTCACTGCTCCACACACTTTAAGACCCCCAGTACTGATCAGTGACTGTCCAGTCCTTTCACACACACTGACACAGGCAGCATTATGATGTCAGACTTTCTACTGCTGGTGATGCTGGGACTCCTTGTACAGGGTGAGAAAGACTGATCCAGTTTACTCTTTTTGAGCTAACTTTTTTTTTTTTTTTGCAGTTTTCTCAAGAGTTGTATTGATTTATAAAAAATCCAATAATTCATCAATCTGGTTTGGCACTTGGATAGGTGCAATTACATTCATTTCCATGTTTTCTTCTTTAGGATCTGTGGCAGATATAGTTGTGACTCAGTCTCCAGCAGCTCAGGCTGTTCAGCAGGGAGACACTGTCACTATCAGCTGTACAGCCAGTCAGAGTGTTCGTGGCAGCAGCTACCTCCACTGGTACCTGCAGAAACCTGGTCACGCTCCTAAACTCCAGATTTATGCTGCCACAAGTCGCCAGTCTGGGATTCCTGATCGTTTCAGTGGGAGTGGATCTGGGACTCAGTTTACACTGAAAATCACTGGAGTCCAGGCTGAAGATGCAGGACATTATTACTGTCAGCAGGGTGCTAGCGGGTTCACGCAGTGTTAGAGAGCCGTACAAAAACCTCCCTCAGTCAGACTGCACAGAGACTGCACTGCTGCAGCTGGGACCTACTGCAGGTGCTGAGGGGGGAGCCACTGATCTGAAACACTGAGAGAATCTGCTTTCATAGAATAAGCTACTTAGATAAATAATACCTCCATTTTCTCAAACTTAAGTTATTTTCCGTCAAGTCGTTTCTCTGAGTATTAAATGCTGTTTATTTTAAAATTTGTCTTTGAAAGAACATGATGGAAAAGGGCTGGTTTTTGCTCTTAACACCGTTGCAATATCAGAATTTTGACAAGATGCTAATTTTTTCCTAATAATCTGCCATTTTTAATGTTGAATTGCATAAACCTCTGAATATATTTATATATATATATATATATATATATATATATATATATATATACACACACACACACAGTACTGTGCAAAAGTTTTTGGTGCATTTGACACAATTCGGTGACTACCCTCAGCTGAAAAATTTGGGAAACTGCCTGCAGTTTTGTAGATTTATAAGATTATTGGCTGTTTGGTTGTTCGAAGCATATAGGAGAATATGCCACAGTTCCTCTGCAGATTCACAGTCTCACTTGCATCTCCCTCCCCAGGTATTCCCAGACAGCCTTAGTGATGTTGAGATCAGGGCTCTGTCACGGCGTATTTTTTGTATCAGCTGTATTTAGTGAAATTCAAAGTTCTTTAGAAAGATTTCTATAAATTATCATTTGAAGACTCAAATGTGCTTGTTGTTATTTACAGTACCACTAACATGGAGAACTAAAATAAAGATCCAACATCAAATTTAAATTAAAAAAAAAAAAATAAAATAATGTAGGGTGCCAATGACTTTTACACAGTACTTTGAAATATATACACATACATTATTAAATATACACTGAACAAAAATATAAATGCACAACGTAATTTTTTTCAAATTATTTTTTATCAATCGGGAAATATTTCAATAAAACAATTATTATTTTATTCTTGCCTTGATATTCAAGCAACAGAAACATGATTAACAATTTACTGTACACAGTTCATGAGTTATCACAGCCTGCACCCACCAGGGGTCAGCGGGTGGTGTTCACAGCATTCAGTAACGAGTGTGTCCACCATCCTGAGTGGACGAGATTGTCAATAGTGGCCTGTGGAATGTTGTCCCATTCCTCCTGCAGCGCAACTCGGAGCTGGCGCACGTTTTCTGGAACCGGAACACATTGTCTGACCCGCCGATCCAGAACATCCCAAAGGTGTTCAACTGGCGACATATCAGGTGAATATGCTGTCCAACTGAGAACAGGGACATCCTCCTCATCAAGAAGCTCTGAGCAGATCCGGGCAGAGTGTGGCCGGGCATTATCCTGCTGGAATGTCACGTGATGGAGTCGCACAAACGGGACAACTAAGGGCCTCAGGATCTCGTCGCGGTACCACTGCCCGTTCAAGTTACCCTCAACGGAATGCAGATGGGTACGCTGTCCATGGCATATGCCTGCCCACGCCACTGCACTTGCACCACCATGTGCCACCCAATGCACGACACTGGTGTCAGCGTAACGCTCGCCCACACGTCGCCATACACGTTGTCTGCCATCAGAGCCGTACAGTTGGAATTGCGATTCATCGCTGAATACCACCGTCCTCCACCGTGCAAGTGTCCAGCGAAGTTGACTGTTGGCCCAGTCGAGTCTGTACCAGCGACGAACGGCGGTCAGGTCGAGACCTCGGTGCGGTCGGTGGGCTCGGAGGTCTGCCTCCTTTAGGCAGTTTCAGACAGTCTGAGCTGATATCCTCCTGTTGTGCAGTCCAATGGTCTTGTCAGCTGTCCTGGTGGCTGGTTGGAGCCGATCACGAAGGTGCTGGAGCCGCATGTGCCGATCCTGTGTGGGCGTGGTCACACGTGGTCAACGGACATGTGGACGATTCACAGTGCTGCCAGTCCCTCTGAATCGACTTCTCAACCGGCTGATGGTGGAATGATGCACATTCAAGTGTGTTGACACCGCTGTCACAGATATCCCAGAGTTCAGCTTGCTAATAGCACGCTCCCTCATGACGTGTGACATCTGTGGCATTGTGACTTGTGATAAAAGTGCACATTTCGGGGTGGCTTGTTATTTACCCTAGTGCAAGGAATGCCTGTGTATTGGTCACGCTGACTGACGAACTCAATGCTATGCTCTATGCAGCTCAGGGGCAGAATAACTCAATAAGTGAGTAATCTCACAGGGAGTGGTCAATGAGAAGTGGGTCACCAGAATTCAGCCAAACAAATCATTCAGTACACCAATAAACACAATTTGTGGCCATATTTCATTATAGGTCAATTTAACTCAGCATTTTTGGTTCGTGCATTTATATTTTTGTTCAGTGTATATGTGTGTGTGTGTGTGTGTGTGTGCGTCTGTTTACCTACCCTTATGAGGACCAATTGTCCCCACAAGATATGTAATTCCAGATTTCTCTGTAATTGTGGGGACATTTTCAGGTCCCCTCAAAAAAATTGAGCTATTTTAGGGTTAAGGGTTAAGGTTAGGGTTGGGATAAGGTTAGGGTTAGGTATGTAGTGTTGAGGGTTAAGGTCAGGGAAAGGGGTTAGGGCATGAATGGAAGTCTATGGAATGTCCCCACAAAACATGAAAACAAACGTGTGTGTGTGTGTGTGTGTGTGTGTGTGTGTTTTGTGTGTTTTCACAATACTGGAGAGATTTTCAGGACAGGTATTGTTCATTGTTTTATTATCAGCAGGTAATTTGTGATTATTTTGTTAAGCACATGTTAGTGATATAGTGAGGATTAAACTACCATTTGAACCCGAGTACAACCCCAATTCCGAAATAGTTGGAACAAAGTGCATATTATGAATAAAATCAAAACGCAAAGATTTCAGATCTAACCAGCCAGAATTTTATTCACAATAGAACAGAGATAACATAGTGTTATGACATGAAAATCACAACAAAGAAAACCAGCAATGACAACTTAAACAAATTTATTCTTCACTGATTAAAAAAAAAACTTCTACAAATAATCCACTGTTTAATCTTATAATAACACTCTAATGCCACTATGTAACTCTGTTGCCAGAACAAAAGCTCTGCTTAACTGAACAAAAGCACAGCATTTATATAGACTAGCAACATTCTGGAAAGATCTACAGGATTCCTGGGTAATCCCGCCCCCTCCAGGCAGGAAGATGCCAGAAGCTTCTAGAAAGCACTAGTCTGTTTCATCACAAAGAAGTGGCATTGCATCAGATCATGTTTTTCAACAGTCATACCACCAGAGGGTGCCAAATGATGAACAAAATAAACAAATAGCTGACCAGCAAGGCAGCACAAATAGTATGTAACAAATCTCCATTTACAAATGATATACAGTGCTTCACATAAAACACTCATACATAACAATAGCAAATGTTGAAACTGAGAAATTTTACAATTTCTTCCACAAAATGAGCTCATTTCAAATTTGATGGCTGCTACAGTTCTCAAAAAATTTGGGACAGGGGCCTGTTTACCATGTTGTAGTATCCCCTCTTCTTTTTAACCCTTTCGCAGGCAAATTTTGGCCCAGATGCATACCCCCACGGACGGATTAATTTTGGGTTTTTACCAAAATATGATTGTTATTCAAAATAACAATAAAATAACACCAAATCTCATAATAAGTTTCCCATAACTGATGTTTTTATGTTTTAATCCTCTCCAGAATCGCTAAAATCGTTTGGATCCAAGTCACTCCCGCTCTCTGGATATTCAAACTCATCGTCAGAGTCATTCAATAAAGCAAAAACTTCATCCACGTTGTATTTACGTTTAGAAACACGGCTAGAATGCCGGCTATTTGTACTAAATCGATGCCATGTTCACATGTCCCACAATTTGACCGGAAGTAGTCTCAGATTTAGCGTTTTAGGAAATCCCATGCCTCGTTCACGGCTAAAAATACAGTGCTGGGCGACCTGAGAGACAGCCAATGGTAATGAGTGTAACTAACAAGGGAATTCCCGCAATCGGGGAATTTAAAGAAGACTTTATAAAACACGTTGGTTAAAACGACAAAAATGTAACTGTGCCTGCGAAAGGGTTAACACAGAGTGGAGGCGCCTGGGCATTGAGGAGACAAGTTTCTTGAGTTTAGCCATTGGGTCATTCCATGTCAAAACAGCCAATATAGAGGTGCCTTGTACATGACACCTCTAAGATTTTGCTCACATTTTGTTCAAAAATACTTTATGGTACCAAACAAAAGAATCCCAAGTTTCATGTCAGTATCTCTGACGGTTTTTGCGTGAAAATTTCTAGAAATTTGGGTGAAACGCCCCTTTTTGACTTATGTGAATTAAGTCATTTCGTTTTGTAGTATTTTGGAAGGACCATAACTTCTCATTTAATAGAGACAGGAAGCTGAAATTTCATAAGCTGGTGCATTCTGGCCCATATATCAGGATTCTGCAGCCAGAATCACCATGAGAGATCAGAGGGGTGAGAGGAGGGCCCCCAAAATACAAATTTTTTTTAAGGCGGCAAGGGATTTTTCACTTTTTGGGGGTCCCTAGGATTCAGTTCAGTGAATGTTACTGTTCGAAATGTGTTTCTCCCTCATATTTGGGAACTTTCCCACCACCAAACTAAGTTTTAGGGTACTAGTACCATTGGTGGGGGACTTGTGGGGGTCAGAAAACCACTTCGGACCAAAATGATCCTCTCAGACCCTGGACTTCAGACACCCAGATGACCCTGTGGGCACTTGATGATGGTAATGGCATTTTAACCAGACAAAAATACATATTTAAACATTCATTTACTGAAATAAACACTTTGATTATCAACCTCCTTCTATATAACATAACATAACATAACATGAATGGCAAGAACAGGCCATTCAGCCCAACTAGGCTCGCCAGTTTCTTTATACTATTGTGAATATATCACTTCAGATACTCAATGACTCAATGGTATCTAGCTTTAAGTCAAGCCTGCTCTTGAAAACCCCCAAGGTCTCTGCCTCAACAATATAGTCAGGCAAGCTATTCCACATCGAATTTACTCTTTGGGTGAAGAAATATTTCCGAATATCAGCGCTAAATTTACCTTTGGTCAACTTCCATTTGTGACCCCGAGTTCTACTAACAACACTTGGTCGAAGGAATCCTACATAATTCACTTTGTTAATCCCTTTAACATATTTGAAGACCTCAATCAAATCATCCCTTAGTCTCCTTTTCCTAAGACTAAAGAGATTAAGGATCTTCAGCCTCTTCTCATAGCTTTCATCTTTTATACCTGGAATTAGCTTAGTGGCTCTTCTCTGAACTTTCTCTAGAGCCTCTATATCTTTCTTAAAGTATGGTCCCCAGAACTGTACACAATACTCCAGATGTGGTCTGACGAATGTGTTGTACAAAAGAAGCATCACCTCCTTGGATTTGTACTCAATACTTTTGGCAATGTATCCCAGCATCTGATTGGCTTTTTTAACTGCTACGGCACAATGGCTAGAGCCTGTGAGGGTTTGGTCAACAATCACTCCCAGATCTTTCTCGTGTGGAGCACATTCCAGTTTTTAACCTCCCATGAAGTAATCCCATCTAATGTTTTTATTACCTACATGTACAACTTTACATTTCGCTACATTAAATTTCATTTGCCACATTTCTGCCCAATTCTGGATTCTATCCAAATCATCCTGAATCACTTTAGTGGACTCTAAACTATTTGCCAAACCCCCCAATTTAGTATCATCTGCAAATTTAACTAATCTGCTCTCAATATTCCTATCAAGGTCATTAATGTAGATGAGGATGGGGTCCCAACACCGATCCCTGGGGGACGCCACTCCCCACCATACCTAGCTCAGATTAGATACCAATGACCGCCACTCTTTGTGTTCTGTCCTGTAACCAGTTTTGAATCCACTCCAGAATACCTCCTGTAACTCCAATGGAGCTCATTTTAAAAATTAGTCTCTTATGCGGTACTGTATCAAATGCTTTCTGAAAATCCAAGTACATGATGTCATAAGCCCTGCTCTGGTCATAAGTCTTGGTGGCCTCTTCAAAAAATTCCAGAAGGTTTGTCAGGCATGACCTTCCCTTACGGAAACCATGTTGGCTCAAGTTACTGTTACGTTCACGAAATAAGTCCAGCTCATCTTTTATAATAGATTCCAATATTTTGCACGCAACGCAAGTTAAATTGACTGGCCTGTAATTTCCTGGCTCAGTACGGTCCCCTTTCTTATATATTGGTATTATATTGCCCTGTTTCCAATCATTTGGTATTTCTCCAGTTTCTAAAGACCCTTTGAAGATGGCGGATAGCAGCTTAAAGATGATCTCACCAACTTCCCTGAGCACTCTAGGATATAAGCTATCAGGACCCGCCACCTTATCTGCCTTTAGTTAATGCAACATGTGTAATACTTCGTTATCCCTAACCTCAATTTCCGCTAAATAATCTTGAGTATTTAACATGCCCTCTGGCCGAATAAAGACCTACTCTGAGGTAAAATTCGTCCCTTGAGAATCAGCTGGTTCTATGTCCACTTTTCGCGGAAATGGAGTTAAGTATACCAGGACATTCTAAAATCAGTTAGGTTCATGTCACTTAGTGCTTAGCTCCAACCTAAAGTCTACACCATATTAACACGTAGAAACATTTAGTTCTATATCCTGAGTGGGGCTCGTTTCAAATCAGGTGGTTCTATGTCCAAGGAACCAATCAGGGTCCGTACCTGGATCATGTGACATTCGCTCAAAATGGCCAAGGAGCACATGTAAAGCACGAAATGAGAACTCCTCAGAAAAAACGTTCGATTTTGATCTCTTCTGAAAGACTTATGGTTTATTTTGATGGGTAAGTTGTTCACCAACAATGTATACACACTGTAAATCTTAATTTTGTCGTGTTAGGACTGGTGTGTAAAAGTCACATTCGTCAATATGCATGGACATAGAACTACTTAATTCTCAAACGATCAACTCTAGGTCTAGTGTGCTAATGTACAGTGCACTTAATATACAATTTGTCAGCGACAGCGGGGCAACCCAGGGATATCCGGGGAGACCCCCCTACCCCCTCCCCCGCCCGCTCGCCTGCCCCACCCGAACCCCCACCCCACCCACCATTTAGGCGGTAGCTAGGCCTACCCCAATATTGTAGTTGATTTTACAGAACATAGGCCTATGCTATTTTCACAGAAATTGTTCATGTTCACATTTGGCATTTTTGAACGGGCAAGGCTGTCCCGGTGTCAGGTCTAAATGAGAAAGGTGGCTCCTTTATAAACTTGTTTATTTGATATACATGTAGTTATTTTATATGTGAGTGTATGAAGCATTTTGATGCCAAATTTTGCATTTTGTATATGTACTTAATTTTTCTAATTTTTATTTTTCATGCTATTGATTCTGGTCAGTGGGCAATGCTGTCCAGTGTCACAGGTTCAAATGAGAAGGTGGCTCATTCATCAATCTGTTAATTTGATGCAATACTTTTATCTATGAGTGTATGAAGCATTTTCAATACTCATTAATCCTCAGTCTTATAAACGTTGTTCATGGTCTCCCAGTACATTTTTTGTGAAATAAGCATAAAATACAGGTAACCATTCATTGACTAAAACGTTCTTAGTTTGTTCATAACTTTTTTTAAAACAACTCTGATGGACATAGAACTTCCTGGTTTCGATCATACGTAAAACCAGTAAAGGCACCAGGTCCTATGTTGGACATAGAACTTGTTGACCAAGGGCAACTTACGTTCCTCGGAATCAGAAGGTTCTATGTCCATTTTTGACTGCTTATATCTCTAAGCCTATGGAGATTTTGAACATATTTGCAATATGTTTAGGGTACCTTCCACAGTCAACAATATTCCACACAAAATAAATTTTGATAACTCTCTAAACATCAGAGATAAGATAGTTGAAATTTTCAAACTCCATTTTCTCAAAATGAGGAAAAGTGGACATAGAACCATCTGATCCTCAAGGGACGAATTCTCAACAAAGTAACTGTTTAAGGCATCCGCAATATCCTTGGCATCATATAGCAGCGATCCATTTTTATTCTTTATGCACTTAACCTGCTCTTTGACTTTCCTTTTTCTGCTACAGTACTGAAAGAAGCGCTTAGGGTTAGTTTTTGCCCCCTCTGCAATTTGTCTTTCATACAGTCTTCCAGCATTCCTCAGCTCTTTTTTGACCACAGCCCGTATTTTACAGTATTCAGCCTTAGTGTTCTTATTGTTATCCTTTATGTACATCTTATAAAGATTCCTCTTTTCCCTCAAAATCCTACAAATACTTTTGGTCATCCACTGAGGATTCTGCTTTTTCAGCTTACTTTTGGACACCTTTGGAATGAATTTGCATTGTGAATCAAGTAAAACCCCCTTAAATCTTTCCCACATCTCATTTGCAGACTCACAGTCCAGGAGTGTCTTCCATTTTATTTCACTTAGATATGAGCGCATCCTGTCAAAGTTTGCTCACCTAAAATTGAAAATGTTTGTTTTTGAATACACCTTTTTAACTTCCCATGAAACATCAAAATTAACAGCAGAGTGATCACTTGTCCCAAGTGGCTCCAGTACCTCAACATTGCTAATTCTATCTGGGTCAATACAGAGCATTGAGTCTAAAATTGCCTTCTCTCTTGTAGGTTTATTAACATACTGCACCAAAAAATTATCATTTATAACATCTAGAAATTCTTCCTCCCCCTACCCTGTCCTTTCACCAATTCCCAATCGATACTAGGATAATTTAAGTCCCCCATAATAATAGTCCCTCCACCTCTACAAGCTTGCGTACTCCTCTTAAAAAGCATTTCATTGACTGTACTGTCCAAAGCTGGTGGTCGATAGCATACTCCTATGTTTAAACCTGTCTCCGTGTTTGCCAATGAGCCTGACCCAGATATCTTCACAGGGCAAGGAATGTTCAATTTCGGGAATTTCCTGTACATTTATGTTTTTGTTCACATAGATTGCTACGCCCCCTCCTCGCCCATTGCATCTATCCTCCCTAAAGAGCTTATAACCTTCTATATTATAGTCATCTCCATCCTCTTCACTAAGCCATGTCTCTGTAATCCCAACTATGTCATAGCCCTCACTAATCATAACGGCCTCAAGTTCTGGACATTTATTTTTTATGCTTCTTGCATTTAGATAAAAACATTTCAGGTTATCACGAATGCTCTTCCCCTTCCATTTCCCATGCGGCCGCTGCTTCAAGCCCCTCTCTACGCTTTGTTCCTTTAAAAATATATCATCAATAGTGCATATAACGCTGTCAGCTTCCATCAGGTCAGTCTGCATTTCCCTATGTATAACACTCTCTAACCTCCCTGCCCCCAAGTCCCTAGTTTAAATAATCCTGTGCTACCCTCAACATACGCTGACCCAGTGCAAAGGTACCCCTCTGGTTCAGGTGAATGCTCGCTAGCTAAGTAAATGGTGAAGTTATAATTAGGGACTTGGATGAAATCGCGAACCAGTTCTTGCCACACGATGCTGAATTTTCATCAATATCTGCTCGAAATAGGTAACATCATTCAAAAAATTGCAGTAAAAAAACTAGGCTGAACACCATCCTAATTTTTTTGTCAGATGAAGTTGACAACTATAGCAATCTATGGTAAAGATTTGAAGGATGTGGTCAACTGCGCACATGTTGAACCATGGACTTCAAAATTGCTATTTTTTCCGTAAAATGAAAAACGAGCAAAATTTTAAAAAAAATTTTCTTCTCATTCCTGCCAAGATACAAACAAGATTAAAGTGGATTACCTACGAGAGGTATCACTGCCCATGCACCAAGAGGAGGGATCAAGGGGTTAATAGATCAAAGTTACTATACTCACTTATTTAAAAAATAAAAAATAAAATAACATTTCGAAGAAATGCCGAACATGACAAAGTTATAACACAAGGGGAGGTGTAGTAGTACAAAAGGGGGCAATCCCTACACCCCTGGAGCCATTCCACACATGGGTGATGGATTTCTTACATATAACTCAGTGCAAAGGGAAAGGTATGTGTTTGTATTGGTCTGACTTTTCTCTAAATGGGAAGAAGCCTTTTCAGTTACGTCTATAGATGCTATCACAGTAGCAAAAGTTTTGAGTAGAGAAATTATTCCTCGGTGGGGAATTCCAAAGGCATTGTATAGTGACAATGGGCCAGAATTTAGGAATGAAGTACTGACTCGCCTGGGAGCGAAATTGGGAATAGGATTGAAAAAAAACTGTGTGTATCATACACAATCAGTAGGATTAGTGGAGAGAACTAATGGAACTCTGAAAGCAAAACTACGCAAAGCCATGGCAGAAACTAAGTGGAACTGGATTGCATGTCTGCCATTAGCATTAACCAGTATGAGAATAACACCACAGCGGTCATTGGGGTTGTCACCTTATGAAGTAGTACATGGGAAACCTTTTGAATTACCACAGTTATTGCAGAGAACACAAATAGAAGAAGCAGCTCTGGCAGAGTATATGAATAGGATGTTAACTAACAAGAGTGAGATTCGAAATGTGCTTCCTCCTAGATCAGCAGCGGAGCTGCCACCAGGGGAGATTAAGCCTGGAGATTGGATCCTGGTGCGAAGTGTCAGTAAAAAAAAAGAAGGGGAAAATTGGCTCAATTAACCAGGCAAAAGAATGACTTAGAAAAACTGAAGAAAATGAGGATAATGTTAAATTCATAAAAGATGAAGCATTGCTGATGTTTGAAAAATACTTTGGAGAGTACGAAAGGCTCAATGAACAATTGTGTGAATTAATGGATGAAGAAGAAATTCAATCAGATCAAGATGCTTTTGAGACAAGGCATTCAGAATTCAAGCAGTTCTTACAAGAAATGAACAGGTGGATTTCAGATGTGCTCAGAGACCCTTAAGAAGAGGAAGAAGGTATTTGGCCACAGGATAGTGCATCTAAGTCCAATTCAGTTGTAAGCCGTACTTCCAGCATTAATTCTGCAAAGCTAAAAATCAAAGCAGAACGTGAAACACCATTAGAAAGAGCTGCTGCGATGAAAAAGAAAGAAGCACTAGAGAAGGAGGAAATCTGCCTGAGATTAAAGAAAGAGCAATTAGAAATTGAAACTGAACTTGCTGCTTCAGATGCCAGATTGAAGGTGTATGAGGAATTTGAAGATGCTCATGAGTCAATGGACGATCTCCGTAATACACTGCCAAGCTTTAAAGCAGAACCCCTGGCTAGTAGACATGAAAAGCATCATGTTGCCAGTGGTTACGCGCATCATGGAGCTAGTGAGCTTTCTCTTGCTTTCAACCCAAACGCCAGCTGTGCGATTTGGTGCTTCAGACAGAAGAAAGCCATTGTCAAGTTTTGGTGCTGCCAGCAGTACCCCGTGTCCTGATCGCTGTGACCGCAGGGATACGTCTACAGACAACTTACATGAAGTGCTGCAGCGGCAAAATGAAGTCACTGAGATGCTCACTAAACAGCAGAGTTTGTCCCAACTCCCTCATAGAGACCTACCAACATTTACAGCAGACCCTCTGACGTATAGATCCTTCATTAGGGCCTTTGAACCTGCAATCGATAGCAAGACAGACAGCTATCAAGATTGGTTGTACTACCTTGAACAGTTCAGGAGTGGAGAGCCGCTTGACTTCATTCGTAGCTGTGAGCACATGAGACCAGACAAGGCTTACAGAGAAGCTAGAGCATTGCTTGATCGTCACTATGGAGACGAACTGACCATCGCCACAGCGTATATCAAGAAGGCAATGGAATGGCCTCAGATAAAGCCTGAAGAAAGAAAAGGATTGAATACCTTTGCATTGTTCTTGATTGGATGTTGTAACACAGTGAATGATGTGGACTACATGGACGAGATGAATAATCCCACCAACATGAAGGGCATTATATCCAAGCTTCCATTCAAATTGAAGGAAAGATGGAGGAGCTATGCTTATGACATTCAAGAAAAAAGAGGAAAAAGAGCCAGATTTCCTGACTTAGTGGAGTTTGTTTACCATCAAGCGAAAGTCGCAAATGATCCACTGTTTGGAGATATCCTAGACTCCACCTTTGGAAATCAGAAAAGCATGAAAAAGAAACCAAGCCCAGTGAAAGCTGAGTCCAAGAGAAGCAGCTTCGCTGTGAATGTATCTACCACAGAGAAGGATGCTGGTAAAGGTCAGTCAGAGAAGAAAACAGCCACAGTTAAGTCTGCAAATGTTTTCCAAAGTCCCTGTCTTTACTGCCAGAAGAACCACGCACTGAACGTGTGCAACAAGATTGTAGAATGGCTGGTAAGAATTCACTGCATATTTCATTTTACAAAAGATTGTTCCATTCCGAAACCAGTAAAATTCATCTGTGCCTTTGGGTTGGGTTCTGAGCGGCACCTCTGTAAGATCTGCAAACGCTGATGCGTGGGGGAGCCCAGAGGCTGTAAGCGACAAATGGTTGATAAGCTCGGTCCAGAGCCATGCCAGATAGCAATAAAACTTTTGTGGACTTCCCCCCAGAATGCTTGTTCAGCCTGCATGTGGAAGGTGTCAATGGTCTTATTGTTACTCTGTACGGGGGTAGTTGCAGGGCTCTGGCTGACACAATGCCCCTGTGGGAGTCATATTACTGTCCTCAGTCTTAAGTTAAAGTCCAGTTATATTAATCTGTTTAAAATAATCTAAACCTCTGGAAACTGTATAATATGGTTATATGTTCAAAATTCTGCTAAGAAATCACTTCTGGACTTATAACCCAATTTACCTATATATTAATTCATCTTAAGACTTTTTCATGACAACTGCATCATATTAGTGCATATTCATATCATGTTTGGTCTTGTTATTCTCGGGGGGATCCAAGGAGTTGAATGGAGTATGTTTCATTCCCATTGAAATTATGGTTCATTCCCTTTTGGAAACTCCTGAGAATTTGGACAGAATCCTCTCTGGTAATCACCCTATTCTCCTCTCTCTGCTGAAGTGTTTTATTACATCCTCCCAATGGTGGAAACCCAAAAACCGGATTCGACCCCCCTTCCAGGTGTTTATGGCCATGCCGCCTGGATCAAAGACGTGATTTGGCTTAAAGCAAAGAGAAACAATCCATTCTGGGAAGATCGTATCCGATCTGTCCCCGCGTACGTAAGTGCGTGAGTAGTCCTTTTAATTATGGAAGATCGTAGTCGACTTCCCATACACATCCCTATGCCGTATACAGCCAATCTATATAGTCAGGGAAGATCGTATCCGATCTCTCCCCGCGCATGTTAGTGCGTGAGTAGCCTTTTCAATTATGCAATATCGTAATTTGAACTTCCCGTGCACGTCAGTGCGTGTGTATCCTTTTCCTCCAGGTATGACTTTATTCTCCTTTTCTAAATTGTGTGTAACTAGAAATTGGCTTAATGTTGATTTGTTTGATTTAAGCTCTTGCCTACCTGGTGAATAAATTATTGTTATTCCTTTAAGCTTGTGTGGTCTCAGTGACTCTTAACACATGTACATTCTTTCTAGCCCCGTTGCGGCGGATACTTAGGGGGTTAATCCCAACCGAGGAACGACTGGCCAGCGGCCCGGTATGGGAATTGGTTTTATTAAGTTGGAGAGACAATCATGATCTTAAAGGGTTTATGTATTGCCGGTTCTGGGATTTTAGCCTTAAGGAACCCCATGGAAGAAAAGTCGGTTATCTGTTAAAATTCCCTGAAGGAACCCATGGTAGTGCATAGATCTGGGTTCGCTGTATTCACGCCAAAAGATGCTGTTGCAGTGATGGCTGACTTCCAACCTCTAATCTAACCAACGAACCTGGGATCCGGACATGGTGTTAAAACCCGGGAACATTAATGGAGTGACGGCGGTTGTCTTTTAAGAGTTCGAGGTATAATCGACCCGAGATTCACGCATGTGTCCCTAAACTATAAATTCTAATTCTAATTTGGAGTCAGATATTTAACGAGGGTTTAACTAAATTTGGTATTCTAAATGTATTATGGAGTCAGATTAATTGTAACCGTTGTGCTTTTGTGCCCCGTTCTTCGAACGGAGAAAATATATCCATTTTTTTGCGATTCACACCAGCCAGGAGGTCATGCGAGTTAACGCCAGCCAAAAGAACATGTGGAGCCTTCAGCCCCTGCAATTTCCGTCATTGGTATTGTTTTGTGGGTCTTACAAGATTACAGGTGAACCTTTCAAAGAAAGAATTCAATTCTTGAAAACGAGCGGTCTTTAGCTTCAGCTGCTCGACAGCAGGTCACTTGGCTAAGGACTGTAAGAAGAAAGTTTCATGCTCCCGCAAACACCCAGCTATCCTGCATGTGGCAAAAGAAGACGCCGCATCGGCCCAGAACAGCGCAGACGACAGTTCACAAGGCACAGGAGAAGTCACAAGTGCTCTCGTGTCTGCGGGCTGTAGAAGAGCAGACCACACTTGGCCCGAGAACAGTGAGAGTTTACTGCTCATTGTGCCTGTGCAGATAATGCACAAGAAAGGCACAAAGATAGTCAAGACCTTTGCATTCCTGGATCCAGGAAGCACAGCGACTTTCTGCACTGAAGCCTTGGCGAACCAGTTGAACATAGGAGGCAGAAAGACAGAGTTCCTTCTCAGCACCATAGTACAAGAGCAGAAAGTGAGTAGCTATGTGCTTACTGATTTGGAGGTGTGTGGCTTAGAGGAGCAAGAATACATTCAGCTGCCCAGTGTGTATACTCAGCCAGATTTACCTGCAAAGAAAGCCAACATACCACAAGAGACAGATTTGGTGAAGTGGCCTTACCTGAGTCGGGTCCATCTCCCAAAACTTGAAGCAGAAATTGGCCTTCTCATCGGTGCCAATGCATATAAAGCTATGGAGCTGCGGGAGATTATTAGTGGCCAGAACGACGGACCGTACACCGTGAAAACAGCGCTTGGTTGGGTTGTCAATGGGCTAATTAGCAGATGTCAAGAGAAAGAGTCAGATGATGACGAAAGACTGAGTTTTCTTGTCAACCATATCTCCGTGATGAGCATTGGAGACATGTTGATGAAGCACTACAATGCCGATTTCCCTGAAAAACGGTGTGAGGACAAGCGAGAAGACTCTCAACATGACAAGCAGTTCATGCATGCTGTGACTACATCAGCACAGCTCGTTGATGGTCACTATTGCATCAAGCTGCCTCTGAAAGATGACAAGGTGAGGATGCCATGCAACCGTGGTATTGCTGAACAGAGACTTAACTCCTTGAAGAGAAAGTTCAATAGGAACCCAGACTTCTCTCAGGAGTCCAAGACCCTCATGAACAAAATACTGGAGAAAGGCTATGCAACAAGAGTTCCAGAAGATCAGTTGAGTCGCAATGATGGAAGAGTGTGGTTCATCCCGCACCACGGGGTGTATCATCCGAAAAAGAGAAAGCTGCGAGTCGTCTTTGACTGCGCAGCAGGGTATCAAGGCATGTCATTGAATGATCAATTTTTGCAAGGGCCTGACCAAACAAACACCCTCATCGGAGTGTTGCAGAGATTTAGACAGGATCCCATCGCAGTGATGGCAGATATTGAGTCTATGTTCTATCAGGTGCGGGTTCCAGACACAGATCTGCTACGCTTTCTGTGGTGGCCAGGCGGCGATGTGAATAGAGAAGCAGCTGAGTACAGACTGTGTGTGCATCTGTTTGGTGCTACATCATCCCCCAGCTGTGCGTCGTATGCACTGAGAAGAACGGCAGAAGATGCAGCGACTGAGACGACACCAGAGGCCATACAGACTGTCCTCAAAAACTTCTATGTTGATGACTGCTTGAGGTCGGTAGACACAGAAGATCAAGCAGTTGCTCTCATGAAGGAGCTGATGACATTGTGCGCTAGAGGTGGTTTCCACTTCACCATGTGGATCAGCAACAGTAGAGCCCTGCTGTGCTCCATCCCTGGCTACGAACAAGCAGATGAAGTTAAAGATCTTGACTTGGAGAATGACAAACTACCTGTGGAACGAGCACTAGGCATGCAGTGGTGCACTAGTTCAGACAACTTTAAGTTCAAGATATACCTTCCAGGCAAATCGTGCACAAGACAAGGCATCTTATCTGTTGTCAGTTCGGTGTACGATCCTGTGGGCTTTCTGGCGCCTCTCCTCTTACCCATCAAGCTCATTCTGAGACATCTCTGCAAAGGGAAAAGTGGTTGGGATGAAGAGATCCATAACAAGCCACGCAAAACATGGCTGAGGTGGCTAACAGACCTCGACAAGCTTTCAGAACTGGAGGTCAGCAGATGTTTCAAGTCTGCCACGTTTGGGCCAACCAAGACTGCCCAGATCCACAATTTTTCTGATGCCGGTCAAGATGGATATGGCGTTGTGTCATATCTCTTGTCGACAATTGGCCAAGGTGAGAAACACGTATCCTTCCTGATGGGAAAGTCTAGAGTCGCTCCGCTCAAACAGATCACGATTCCTAGAATGGAGTTGACAGCAGCGATGGTTGCAGTCAAGATTGATCAGATGCCGAGAGAAGAACTCGAAGTTCCCCTAATAGAATCGGTCTTCTGGACAGATAGTACAACAGTACTAAAGTACATTGAAAATAATGCCCTTCGTTTCAAAACGTTTGTTCCAAATCAAGTTTCGTACATTAGAGAGGCGACAACTTTGTCTCAGTGGAAGAATGTCAACACCTCACAAAACCTCTGTAGAAGACTGCATGCAAAGGCAGGAGAGCAGAAAATGGCAGATTTGCCGCAAGACCGTCTACTCCCCGACAAACCACCCTTTACTAACACGGGTGTAGATAACTTCGGTCCATTTGAGGTCAGAAGAGGACGGGCCAGAGTAAAGCATTATGGAGTTCTATTCACGTGCTTAACTGTCAGAGCAGTGCATATTGAAGTAGCCCGTTCCCTTGACACGGATTCATGCATTAATGCCCTACGGCGTTTTCAAGCAAGAAGAGGACAAGTGTCAATCATTCGTTCCGACAACGGTACAAATTTTGTTGGCACTGAACGAGAGCTGCAAGAGGCATTAGCAAAGCTGGACCAGTCTCGTATCAATGAAGCAATGATGAGAAAGGGAGTGCAATGGATTTTCAACCCGCCTGCCGCATCCCACTATGGCGGAATTTGGGAGCGTCGAATCCGCACGGTAAGAAAAGTGCTGTGCTCTGTTGTGAGACAACAGCAATTGGATGATGAAGGGCTACAGACTTTCCTTTGAGAAGTTGAGAGCATCATCAATGGAAGACCCTTAACCATGAACACAGACCACCCGAGTGACCTCGAGCCACTAACGCAGAATCACTTACTCCTACTGAAAGCACAGCCCTGCTTTCCGCCAGGCGTGTTTACCAAAGATGACGTCTATGCCCGCCGTCGCTGGAGGCAAATCCAATATCTGGCCAATCTGTTCTGGCGAAGGTGGACTCTTGAATACCTAACTCTGTTGCAAGAGCGTCAAAAATGGCTCAGTCTGAAGAGAAGTTTCAAGGTTGGAGATGTCGTCCTCTCGCTGACTCGTCCCTCCCACAAAACGTCTGGATGTTGGGCAGAATCACCAAAGTGATGCCAGACTCTAAAGGAGTCGTCCGAAGCGTTGAGGTCCAGACGAAGACCAGCGTCATCCAGAGACCCATAACAAAACTGTGTTTATTGCAAGGAGAAGAATGAAGAGTGAAGAGAAAGACTTATAAATTATCATTACCTGTTGAATAGACTGTAAATACTTACCTGTGAAGAGAGAAGTAGACTCTAGTTAAAGAAAAAAGATTTGAGAAATGTTAGTAATGACGTAAATGGCTCCAAGTTAAGTAAAGTTAGTAATTGATCTGCTAAGGCTTAGTCAATTAGGGGCCGGGATATGTTGTAGCCATTTTCTACACATATAATTTAAGATAATTTGAATCAATATTCTATTTGAGATGTTTGGGTTTGAAGTATTTTCTGTTCCGTGTTGTAATGTTGAATGAAGGTTTGGCCAGTGACTAATGACGCGATAGAATGGTGTTTTCTCATTGGCTGTTGTGTGTATAGTATAAATACATCGAGAGCCCGCGAAACGGCAGAAGCCACTGGACCTTGATGCAACACGGTCTTTTGACCAGCGCACTAATTTCCGTTAGTTTACTAAGAAAAGTTGATTATTTTTCTATTTTGTATGATTTCAGTTTTGTAATAAAGATACTAAAAGAAGAATTTAGCTTCAAGACTTTTGCTTTCCGATGTCAGTGTGTTGCGTGCAAAAACTTTGAGGTCCGGAGCTAGTGAGGCAGCCAGCTGCTGCACCCACAGTAAGTGCAGGCCACATGCCAACCTCACCTAGGGAAAGAGCATATGTGGGGGCTGGATAACCACCTTCCTGAACTAGGAAACCCTACACACATATATGCTACTAATTCATGGTGGAGATGTGCAAATAGAACGGCACGTTCTGTTAATTGTACTGAGTGTTATGTGTGCACATACCTACCAGCCTCCATATCTACACCCAGAGCAGAGGTGTTACAAGTTGCAGCGCCCACAATGAGTGTGAATAGTACGATTAAGTGCGCTATGGCAGTGTTTACTGCTCGTAGTGGATTACCCTCAATGGACCCCAGTGTACCCCCGCTCAACATAGTAATGAACTCTGGGTTAAACTACTGCACTGACAAAGATGGGTACCTGAAGTTTGGAAATATGAGTTCTAATGTTCCGCTCATGGTAGCCCACCATAGTTCAGAGCAGAAGTTTTGGCGATGTGTCAAAGGGAATGGCACAGTATCTGTGGGAGTAACCCAGGGGTGTCAGGGGAAATTACTGATTTTCTGTGGTTATCCACAAATAACAGAAACATCCTTTTTCACTGGGAGAGAAGACAGTCCAAATGGTACACTATGTCACCCGTGGGCACCTCACTGGAATGGGACAAGAGCTGTGGACGGTTGGTTTTGGTTGTGTGGACATCGGATATATGTAGTATTGCCGCCAAATTGGGGAGGGGTGTGTGCTTATGCAAATGATCACACATACATTGGCCCTCATTTATCAAACTTGCGTAGAATCTGGTGTAGATTCTGGTGTAAATATCAGCGTTCGCCAGGTGTCACGTCTGATTTACTGAAAGTGTGTACGTCGATGATTTCGGTGTAGAACTGGCGTGGCTTTGATAAATCCGGCGGCTGAAACCATCGTAATTTACATGACACGCCCCTATAAATTCATGCTCCGGGAGGCATAGTCCTGCCCACTTTACGACATGGACTCTCGAGAGACGGCAAAGAAGAAAGAACTTCACTGGCGAGGAAATTTAAATTATCACGTCCGAGGTGGAGAAAAACAAAATAATTTTATTTGGAAGCCTTAAGAGTGGAATAAAGGGAGCCCAGAAGGCTGCAGTTTGGAAAACTATTGCTGCTGCGGTAAACCCCATTGGGGTGGAAAACCGGAGTGCAGCAGACGTTTGATTTAATTCATTAATAAATCGAAGCGACTATTCGCACTTATTTAAGTACGTCCAAGCACAAAAAAATTGATCGAAATTCGCGTTAGACGCACTTAAAAGTGTGCCAAGATGCACATTTCTCCATTGCCCACACTTATTTTAAGTGTGTCCAAAGCTAAAAAAAATTTCTTGGCCAAACTTATTTTAAGCAGTACTTTCTATAAGCGGCACTGGAATGGTCATCAACTGGCGCACTTATAGGCTAAGTGTGGCTAAGAAAAAAAATCAGCATTGGCCATACGTATAAGTGCGAATAACATCGGCCTTAATAAATTCAATTTATAGATCCATGATATTTCATGTTATATAGCCTACATAATTGACAATCCAAATGCTTTACATGTAGGTTAAAAAAAAAAAAAAAAAAAAAAGTGGTCCGATTTTAAGATCGCCACCAAAAAACGAGTTGCGGCGCTCAGGCTCAGCAGCGCACGGACCGGTGGAGGCCAACCAGACTCGAACCTCCAGCTATCACCGTTCGAGGAGCGGATGAGTCCCCACCGCCTCGATCGGAGCTGCATGAGGGTAATTGTTAAAATACGGTCTGCAGAGATCACTCTTCATTGTACTTTTATTAGTATTACTCCATTACATTTTATTGGGTACCACACAAAACGAGCAGCCACTCATCACTTGCCCGGAGGGAATCTTCTCTGTGCCGACAGTTCCTCTCACGTCGGACAGAAGCTTATTCCTCTAACAATAGAGGATCTGCCATTGTCAACATGTGATCACGGTCGAAGTGTCCGTAGGCCTGTATATACCGAGCAACAAAAGAAACGCAAGTTAGCTGGTTAGTTAATTAGTTAGTTAATGTAGGTACTCTTATGGTTACTCAGTCAAAGTGGCCGCAAAATAAAGAAAAATTTGATGAAACGAGTGTAAATGTGCACGCGCAAGTAATAAATTTGATTTTCTAAAATAATTACGCGCAAAAGTATTTTCCAGTCTGCCTTTACTTAATTTGCGTTTCCTTTGTTGTTCAGCGTATATATCTGACTGGATGAACATCTGACATACCACACAACATATCTGCCAAGCCACGCATTGCGCTTAATCAAATTGATTGTAATTGTCAGCCGTCTGGCCTGACAAGCAGGTTGTCTCAAAATATAAGTTTAATTAATTTCTCAACACAGGTGCCTAATTTATTTATCTATTTAGCCTATTTATTCATTTTACTTATAAGTGTAACAACAGCATGACGTCCACATCGCTGCATATTACTCCTTTTGACAGCTGCACTCGTTCCTGCGTGTTATTCGCTGGTTTCAAATTTGCGTACACCTGGTCAGACCTGGCGTGAGATTTTTGCGGACCGTTCGCTCACATTCAGATTGATAAATGCCGATCCTTGCGGGAGATTTTGCGTACACCCATTTTTTTGGTGTACGCACGTTTGATAAATGAGGGCCATTGTGAGCGCAGAAAGAATCACCACACGACGGAGGCGAAATGCAGCAGCACCTCATGATCCGATGTGGGGGAACAATGTTCCAGCGGATGCTTTCTCCCTGTTCCCGCAGCTGGGAGTTGGACAGGTAATGTTGCGAATGGACACTGAATTATCGCCTAAGTGCACTTATTGTTGTGTTTCCAGTGTCCTGTGCCGTTCTGCCAGGACACTGTGGGGTTTTAACAGTTTCTTGTGCCAGGTTTCTGCATTCATAGTCATTACTCATGCCATGGTTTTAACAGTTCTTGTATCAGGATTCATGATTCACAGTTTTCACGTTTATTGTTCATGTTTTTTTAAATTTTCCATGTTTTGTATCTCTCCAGGTTCAGTCTGCCCAGCCAATCAACCTCTCCAGTGTCTGCGTGGTCATTTCCATTTTTTACTTCTCGCACTACATTCGGGAGTGGCTTACGGTTTCAAACTTCTTTCTGACGCTTCTTCCTTCAGGGCTTCCTAGTCTTCATGCTTGTTAATTATTTTAATTTATTACTAACAACCAACTAATCAATCACGGGGGGTGTTTCCATTAGATAGGCACGTACTAACCATAACTAATTTAGACAGGGATTTAACTCGCATGCTTCCTACTTTCGCTACATTCTTACCTGTGCTTTACTGCTTACTAGTTTAACACTTTTACTGTTCATAGTATCTTATTGGGCTCTTATATGCTGCAACACGCTCATCTTCTTAATGAGCAATTACCTGCTCTTATTGTCTTGTCACGGCACAGCTGTTTTCCTCTCTTGTCTTGCGTGCCATGTAATTAAACAATCTCGTTTCTCCCTGTCGGTCTACAGGTGATCCTCGTTGTCTCGTGATTGTTCCTGCCATATCTGGGGAGAGGTTGAAGCTGGCTGGCAGACAGAGTTTCGTTTTCATGCCCGTTTCTTGCCATAGCTTTTGTTTTGCATTTTTGCATGTGCCATTGCTGTCTTTGTTTATTGGTATTCCTCCCTAGAGTTTCTCGTGGCTTTTGTTTTCTCGTTTTGTATTTTTTGTTTATAGCTCTGAAGCTTTCCTTGGTTTGATTTTTGCTACCCTTTGGGCCGAGTTTTTTGTTGGCCATCTTGCCGGTTTTGTTTTCTGTTTTGAAATAAACCCTCTGAGCCTATTCCTGCGTCTCGTGCCTGGTGTCCACCCGTCCTCTGCAACACTTATAAATGAAACCCGTAACATCACTAGGAGTATACAGCAAGAATTAACAGCCATACGATTGATGACGTTGCAAAATCGAATGGTACTGAATCTATTAACGGCAGCACAGGGGGAAGTGTGTCAGATAATAGGAACCTCATGTTGCACCTACATACCAGAAAATGATGAGGAGGGAGGAGTAATAGACCAAGCCTTGCAACGTTTAAAAGATCTATCAGATGCACAGCTGAGTGACTATGTATCTGACAGTACCTGGTGGCAGTGGCTTGTTTCTGGGGGGTGGAAAGCAGCAATAACATCTATATTGAGCCTCATAGCAGCAGGATTCGCAGTACTGCTCTTTTGTAGTTGCTGTGGGATTCCAATAATTAAAAGTGTCATGTCAAAAATGTTGAATGATGACCCACAGTTTCAGATATTTATGTTACAGGATATCGAGGAAGGACATGCTCTGCTGGAGGAGCCATATAATGATGTGATAGAAATAGGGGACGTGTTCAAATAGAATATTTCCCATGAATGAAGCACATGCTGGAAATTGAGAGAAGCGGCATGTTAGCAGATTATCAATTATAAAGAGGAGGGAAATGTGAGAGGAATTTAGTCATAAATTGCTAATTTAGTTATAAATTGCTTATCCTTCATTGACCTAGGCTGTGGCCTGGGCCTATGTAATTGTTAATCATTGCAGTATAACCTGAAATGAAATGTACTGTAACTGTATGAGATGAGATGTGCGTATTCCCTCTGAAGCCTAGGGAACCTGCGAGGCCAGACCGTTCATCTCTGTACAGTTTGTTCCTGTGTAGCTTGCTGGACCTAGATAAGACCTAAGGAAACATAAATCACTGCTGGGGGAGAAACTCCTTCTCCCTGGGCCGAAGAGATTCATGGAGCCAGAATCTGCGTGGGATGCACGCACGCAGCTGTAATGAGTCAGTCCCAAGGGGAGGGGATTGTGACATTCTGCTCATACAAATATTCAAGCAAAAGCGGATTTCGGTGTCTTTGTTCTTTGTAACGGGGACCCTACATGCACGTAGTATAGACTGAATCATATTTTTACTATTTCTCGGAGTGTTTTCTTACAGGATACAAATTAAAATTCCCACAACATGTGGCTCTTAGTGCCGCCCCTAGTATTGCAGAACGCAGCGGATCTATGGGAGAAAACCCTGAAAAAAAAAAAAAAAGGATCAGTCCCTGCTAGGGTTAGCCCACTGGTCCTTTCAAGATAGCCTCTCTGGTGTTAGTACTGGTGATTTGTGTTGCTATATAATTCCACTCCAGAAGCTACCCACTGAGGAACGCAAGTACGGAAGAGGGCAGCCTGCTTGCCCACTGCACATGGCCAGCAACCCTTAGTAGTGGTATTTAACCCGTTACGGACCCAGAAACATCTTATGAGCAATCACATCATCAACATCTGTGTCGTAAATCTGGGCAGCATAATAGCCAGCATGACGGACCCCGGGTAAAGCCTCGTGGACCTCGCGGCTCTGATCAGCCCAGATCTGCTCGCAATTGATCTATGGCTAAGCCCCGCCCCCAGATGCGATGAGCCAATCACAGTGCGTATTCTCTCCCCATATACTCGGACATTCTGAGCCTGAGCTTCCATTGAAATGCATAACGGAAACTGCAAATCGTTCGCTTTTATGGGGTTTTAAAATGTTTCTAAGTTAAAAAAATGGTCAAACGCTGTGCTTGGGGTAAATTTAACTCTGATACGAGGTATCCCGAGAGGCTGGGCGATGGGGTGTATTGTATACCCTTCTTAAAGCCACATCAAAACCGAGAGAAGAGTCTGCTCTGTATAAAGCTGCTTTCACACCGGACGCGAAACAAATTTTTCGCATGACAGATTATATTCAAAGTTAATGCAAAGACGCTTCACATTGACTTTGAATGTAATCTGTCGCGCGAAAAATTCTTCTCGCGTCCGGTGTGAAAGCAGCTGAAAGCTTTGTGGAAGACTCCACTATCAGCTTAACATACCAAACGAAGGTCAAGAAGGATGTCTACATTTGTTCCAAGCTAAGTCAACATCGTGTTTAAGGCGACATCTTGTCACTTCGCTGGAGATTAATGTAAAGTTATATTTTACATCGCTAAGTTAGCTAACGTTAACTAAAGTTAGTAAACTCTATGGCTAACTTCAGTGCTGACGGAGGCTTAACGTGAGCTCCTGGCTGCGTTGTTCACCATGTCACCTTGTTTACTTAGGCGTTCTGTCACGTCAGGTTAGATTTCCTAAATTCAGTAGCTAGCAATAATAATACGTAAGTTTTACCCTGCAGTGCACGAACAATGTTGATCCTCTATCTTGTTGTGTGAGAGGGTGACGGAAATGAGATGCGGTTGATCGCGTTTGCACTGAGACCTGAAAATTTTAGCTTCTAATTTAAACTTTTCATTGACCTTCTCCACTCTAAATTCATTAATGTATCCCTCCAATGCATAGTGTAACCCTATTTGCTGACTTCTTTATGATATTTGAGCCTTCTATCGCCAAAAATCATCGATAGCATCGTGAAAAATATCTCCGACTGTGATACCAGCCATTAGCGCCTTTTCTAAAATGTTGATTGTTTGTCCGAGTCAGTGGAGGGGGCAGGGCTTAGCCATAGTTCAATTAGTAAATTTGATTTTCTATGATAATTACGCGCAAACTTATTTTCTGGTCTGTCTTTAATTAACTTGCTTTTCTTTTGTTGCTCAGTATATTTGCACCGTAAAGTCGCCAGCTCACTTCACCGACTTGGCTACGTTTATGTTGATCATAGACGAACGGCAAGGAATGCCCATTGCTCCACCCACTCACATCAGCTGCAGTGCTAAATTCGGAGGAGACGAGTGTAACACAAGGTTAAAACACCAGCAAAGTTGTTTGACGCCAAAGAAGACCAAAACACGGCTGCAAATAATGTGGGGTTTATTGCTTACACAATGTAGACAGAAGGGGGGAAGTAGGGGGACAGCTGCCCACCTTCAGGGTAATAATACACACAGCAATCACAGATAGAAAAACCCAGTCAACCTAATTGTCAAAACCCACTGAAAAACATGCTCAGTAGGTCTATGATGAACAGGGGAAAAGCCACTACAAATACATTCAAATTTGGGGTAAAAAGGTACAAACCACTACAAATAGGTACAAAAAAAGACCTGTGGTGAACAGCTAACCCCTTACTACAGCCAGGGGCCCACAAATGACAAGCTTAAAACCCTACAATTAAATACAATTTAAATAGTGTTACACAAAATTATAACAATTACTTTATTAAACTCATAAAGTGTTAACAAGGATAAAATCAATTCCACTCTACTAAATACAAACCGATATCTATGCTGGGCCACTGGCTGAAGTACTTGGTGGCGCACAGTGTCTCAGTACAGGTTGGCCACCCTGTCTGGGACAGAAACAAACACAACCAAATAAAACTAACAACACACCTACAGATGGAAACTAGAATACCAATCTACACAACTAATCTGTAGAGTCTGAACAGGTCAATCAAACAGCTGCATCACATACCAAGTATCTAACACACATCACACCTACAAACAAAAGAAAAATCCTGTACACCACCAACCTTACCCCCTGCACAAAAGGTGACCAAACAAAAAGAGGAACCCCGGCACCTTCAACTTCCTGTTTATATATGGCAGCCAATCTTTACAAGCCAGGCACTTCCTGTTGCTCAGAACCACAGCTCCCCTAGTGCCCTGGCCTAGTCATTGCACCCACCCACCATCAACATAGTCCATTCTCTTACACGAGAACGCGCTTACATATGAGGACCGTTGGTGTTCACATAGCCTGAATATAAATAAAACATTTTTTTGTTGCCAAGAAACGAGGCATCAATGATTTAAAAGAGAAAAATAAACAGTTTCAGTATCGATAATGTGTGACTGTCAAAAAAATTTATTCACAGATTTATCAGCGTATCTTTTTCAATTATTCCCTATGGAGAAATTTCTTTTTGGCCCCCATGGTATCACGTGACCTGCAATATCAGCTTGACCGCTAAGCCCATATCGGCGTGCGTTCCAGCCTTCGTTGTTTGTCCAGTTCTCCTGATAGGTCCATGGTCTGTCCAAGTGCTATTGGGTTAATTGTAAAAGTAAGAGCATTTACACAAACACAATACAACAAGAACTTGCAGGATTAGGATTTAACAGCTGAGTGACCATAAGACAACCACTTATTAGTCAGGCTAAAAGGGGAGAAAAGAACTTTAGTTTGTGAGGGAGCACAAAGATTGAACTGTGGAGTAATAGCAAAAGGTCATGTGGTCTGATGAGTCCAGATTTATCCTATTCCAGGGTGATGTGATACCTGGGTAACAAAGGAAGTCCATGAAGCGATGCACCCGCCATCTGTATTAGCCTCTGGGGACAGTGTTATGATCTGGGGTTGATTCAATTGGTGATGTTTAGGCTCCGCAGCATCATGCAGCAATGAAGTTAGCAGACTACAGGAATATACTGAACGACTAGGTTATCCCATTAATGTTTTTTTTTTTTTAAATCCCTGATGGCACAGACATATTCCAGGATAACAATACCAAGATTCATCGGGCTCAAATTGTGAAAGAGTGGTTCAATGACCACGAGGAATCATTTTCACACATGAATTGACCATCACTGAGTCCTGACTTTAATCAATTGAAAGTCTGTGGGATGTGCTGGAGATGCCTTTACGGACTGGATTATTTCTCCTTTCATCCAAACAAGATCTTGACCAAAAATTCATGCAATTCTGCGACACAGAAGGAAGGTCATGGGTTTGATTCTGGCCTGGGGCCTTTCTGTGTGAAGTCTGCATGATCTCGCCGTGATCACTGGGGTTTACTCTGGTTTCCTCCCACAGTCCAAAAACACGCACATCAGGCTAACTGGAGACCCTAAACTGCCCACAGGTATGAGTGTGTACATGGTGTGTGCGCCCTGTGATGGATTGGTGAGCTTCCAGGGTGGGTCCCTGCCTTTCGCCAAGAGTCAGCTGGGACAGGCTCCAGCTCCCCTGTGGCCCCACTGAGGAATGGGCAGGTTTAGGTAATGGATGGATGAACATTGCAAGTGATTGTAAAAGCAATGCCACAACAAATGCGGAACATGATCACACTTAAAGGTGGGCCAACAAAATATTACAGTGAGCATCATTATTATATTATTTTTTTTTTTTTTAAGCAGTGTATGAAGACAGGAGCTACATGTGATGATTGAAGGAAAAGCTCACCATAAGAGAAATTGATTTGATTCAATATATATTCATAAACTGAGCATGATCAATGCATGTGAATACTAAACACAGTCCATTTGCAGTTACCCCTTGAGAAGTTAAAAAAAGTCCAAAGAGGTGAATTAACTCATTTTCAATAACAGAAACAGTGCACATGTCCCAGCCCTCTATAGACCCACTGCTGTTCACACACCAGAGCTCCTCTAACTGTGTGAGACAGGATTTGTATAGAGGAAGGGGCTTTGCATACCTGTCCTGCCTCACTGCTCCACACACTTTAAGACCCCCAGTACTGATCAGTGACTGTCCAGTCCTTTCACACACACTGACACAGGCAGCGTTATGATGATGTCAGACTTTCTACTGCTGGTGATGCTGGGACTCCTTGTACAGGGTGAGAAAGATGGAACATCTCAATTTTTTTTTTTTAATTTACAGTTTATACAACTTTCTCAGTGGAGTTGAATTTATTTCATTTCAAATACGCTTTAGAAATTCATTCCGTTTGACATGGTTTGTCTGTATTGATATCTATTTCCATGTTTTTCTTTTCCAGAATCAATGGCAGATATAGTTCTGACTCAGACTCCAGCAGCTCAGGCTGTTCAGCTGGGAGACACTGTCACTATCAGCTGTACAGCCAGTCAGAGTGTTTATGGCAGCAGCTACCTCAGCTGGTACCTGCAGAAACCTGGTCAGACTCCTAAACTCCTGATTTATTATGCTACAACTCGCCAGTCTGGGATTCCTGATCGTTTCAGTGGGAGTGGATCTGGGACTCAGTTTACACTGAAAATCACTGGAATCCAGGCTGAAGATGCAGGAGATTATTACTGTCAGAGTCTCCATGATATCAGTGGTAGCTGGGTGTTCACACAGTGTTTGAGAGCTGTACAAAAACCTCCCTCAGACAGACTGCACAGAGACTGCACTGCTGCAGCTGGGACCTACTGCAGGTGCTGAGGGGGGAGCCACTGATCTGAAACACTGAGAGGTTCTGCTCTAAAATAGTTTGTGCAGTAAAAACACACAATTTCTCAGAAGTAATGCACTGTTTGCATGTGGTAAGATAAGTATATCCACACATCTGGTGAATATTTAGTGTATTCCTCCTGATAATTTAGAAACTTAACAGAACGAACACAATGGAGATAAATGGTCCAAAAATTATTTTTTATGATAGTAAAATGGATTTCCTACTTGGAGAAAGATTTTTCATTTTCTGAGTAAACAGAAAGGTGAGCAACAACAAAGCACTCAATTATATACTGGAATTTAAACTGAGTTCACTGGAACAAAAGTGTCAGAAATAAACAGGGGCATTTCTTGCGTTCACCCTTTTACATATTATAATTCTGATATGGGGTACATCATAATGTCGGATGTTTATCATGTCAAGAATTTTTCACATTTGTCAGTATGACCATAGTTTCGATGAAGAGATGTCCGGGAAAATACATACTCTGTGACCTACATGGCATTTTAGTAAATTAATTGAAGGACTAAATTATCTTGAATCTGCAGAGCTTTCAGAGATTAGAAAGAGCATTCAGAGGCGAGAAAATGCACTCAGAGATTAGACAGAGTATTTGGAGATTAGAGAAAGTATTCAGAGATGAGAGAGAGCATTAAATGAAGTTAACAAAGCTATTCACCAGAGACACTTCATGGAGTTTAATCCAGATGTGATCTGCACTGATAAAGACAGAGGGAGGGAAGATTGCTCTTCCACTCTCTGCCAGTGTTCCCCCTGCTTTCTCCCAAACTCCTTATTCAGGAATATGTTCTCTTGAACCATCACTCTCATTCTTGAATCATCACACTAAGTTTTTATTTCCTTCTCTTTAATATTAGCAAGAGGGAGAGCATAGGTTTTTCCACCTCACTATGAATTACTGCTGATTTTTGCGGTTAAAGAACGCAAATTTTAGTGATATTTTAGCCAAACATTTTCTGTATTGAACATACTGTATGTTTCCTCCAAAAAGAGCTGACCCTAAATGTCACTCAAGCTGCGATTACACTTATCAACCATAGGGAGTGCTATTATGTCTTTTGAAGTAACAGCACATTTGTATAATAAAAGCAAGAAAAAAACTTCAGGCTGTTATTACATTCAGGCCAGTACAAAATCAGCCAGAGTCAAACGAGACTTACAGAGGGAGTCAGTCTCGGCTCAGTTTATCCTGTGTTGTCACACAAGAACATTTTGGCAGCTCATTGTCAGTCTATTTGCATGTCAGCCTGTATTAGCTGAACAGGATGTACGGCCCTCCATGACAATGGCTGTACATGCATGTGAATGAGCAGCAGTGTGTGTAATAAAGGCTGCTGGGAACCAATGCATTATGGGAGAGGCAATTTTCCTCTGTGCTGTCACAGCGTGATGGAGCATGTTAAAGGTGTAGTCAGTGATGTGGGAGAAAACGAGTTGAGAGGTTGTTGATATTTGAAGTGTAAACGAATACAGACCCACCCCTCCCTTCATACTCCGCTCCGGGGTCCACCCCCGAAGTTCATGGACGTGCACTGTCATGGAAAAGGCATTAGAAACTGCGTAGCTGACCCATATGGCGGAGGCCGGACCCTCCAATGCTCGAGGGTAAGTTGGCGAGGGGAAGCCGTATTTATTGCTTTGAAAGTACGTGTGACGAGTTTTAGTAGTATTGTAGCAAAGGTGATAATAAGCCTGTCATATAAAGAACTGCTAAAGCATACTTGTCAGCGCAATGCCTCAAATAAGAGTCTGTGTCCACAAACAGACTACGTCAGGAATGCATTTAAAAATCGTTCTGGCTAGTTACAAGCTGAAAAAGTGGAAAATGGATTCGGAATTTTTCCCGGTACAAGTTATTGATTTGCGAGCTCCACACAAGCAATGCTTACACCGTTTGCGTGTTTCTGCTATGAGCTCATTTAGTAGCTTGCTGTCGGAATTGTTTCGTTTTGGAAGAAATGGTTATCAGGAGCTTATGGCAAAATTTCTTCCTGAACAGTGGGTATATAACAGTACAGCTACAACCGCATGCATGCAAAGCGAGACAGTATAAGCAAAACAATAAGCTGAGACGAAGGCGGTTCATTTTATTCTATCTAGTCGCACATATGTACAGCGTTTGATTGCGCAATTCCCCGTTGATTCCTTACATAAGATGTCAGACATTCACAAGAACTCGTAGCCACAAGTTCAATTTGCGAAGCTAAGGTTAGCTGACCCGCCAGACAACTGTACCCACAACTCGACTGCTATTATAAATAGATAACACCATGACAACGGTACATTTTGGCAGATTTAGACAACATGATGAATGCCTGACGGCTGTTACTGTTGTGTGAAGCACGGCAAAGCTAATGTTGCTCACCTTTCCAGCAGAGAGATGGCAACCTCCGCGTCCGTTTTCAGACCCTTCAATTCGCGGAGCTCCCTCCACCGTCGGAAAGCCACACCAATGCTGACCCGGGTCTTCGCCCTTTCATGGCCTTCTTTTTTAATTTATGTTCCTCCGACTGTTTTCTCTTGGGCTGTTTTTCAGCCATTGCAAATGCTGCAATGCCGTGTCTCTCTGTACTCTAACTGCGCAAGCTACGCGACCTGCTACTCCCTCCCGTGTCTGACCTGTGCACGAGTATGAACCTGCCCCTGGGCGTGGAGGGGTGGACCCATGTTCTGGTGGCTCGGTCCGAGCCACAGATTTACCTGCTTAAATTCAGAGCCCAGGCTGTGTATTGAAACTGGATTTTTTTTCAGCATGCTCTCAGAAGTGACAGCCTGCAGATAGTGAGGAGAAATAAGGTGATTTTGACAAAAAGTGCGTGGATTATGATCGCTTACTATACCTTTAATGGCATTGCATGGCCGTCACAACCCTCATACAAGCCGAATAGGCTCTGAGTCTGTGAGAGTTTTCTGGTAAATTGGTTGATTACCTCATTAACTACATTAGTGTGATCAGTTGTAACTACTCCCTTGTGTCTGATTGTTCACTAATTTTAGGTGGACAGTGTTGTATCAGTTGGGAATGGACTATCTCATGATAAGAGGATTCTCTAATAGTCCAGTTCATCTACCAGTTCTCCTCCCTAATGACCCTCCAGGGAGCTGAATCATTAGTGAGGTAATTAATAGGTACAGAGGGTCCTTCATGCCTCCTTCCATTTGTCCCCATCCTCCTCATTATAAGCCTGCCGCAGCGGCTCATACTCCATCCTGCAATAGGCTGCCACTCTGTTCATAACAATGAGCTTGTAAATATGATCTACAAATTAAGTTAGGAAACAATAAAATAGTTTCAGAGCTGTGAAATATGATCCACAGTAACGATTTATTTTGCTGCCCTGGAAAAAAAATACCACAGCTATCAAACACAGGAAGAAAAAAAGTTCCGTCTTCTGTAAGTACTTATTTCCTCTGTGAGAACAAGGCTTCTCATTCTTATCTGAACTTCAGCATCAGTGCTAATACAGAGACGATCCAAAGTTCTAAGCATTAAAACATTCCCACAGATCACATGATGTGAAATTATTAAATATTTTTTACAACCTTCCCACATATCCCGGAGGTATTCATCAGCAGCAGATAGAGAATCACTAAATGACAGAAAAATGGTCATTAAATTGGTGAGTTTGATTAAAAAAAGCAGGAGTCCCAGCCCTCTATAGACCCACTGCTGTTCACACATCAGAGCTCCTCTAACTGTGTGAGACAGGATTTGTATAGAGGAAGGGGCTTTGCATACCTGTCCTGCCTCACTGCTCCACACACTTTAAGACCCCCAGTACTGATCAGTGACTGTCCAGTCCTTTCACACACACTGACACAGGCAGCATTATGATGATGTCAGACTTTCTCCTGCTGGTGATGCTGGGACTCCTTGTACAGGGTGAGAAAGACTGATCCAGTTTACTCTTTTTGAATTAACATTTTTTTTTACGGGTTTGCCAAGAGTTGTATTGATTTATAAAAAATCCAATAATAATTCATCAATCTTGTTTGGCACTTGGATAGGTGCAATTACATTCATTTCCATGTTTTCTTTTTCAGAATCAGTGGCAGATATAGTTGTGACTCAGACTCCAGCAGCTCAGGCTGTTCAGCAGGGAGACACTGTCACTATCAGCTGTACAGCCAGTCAGAGTGTTCATGGCAGCTGCACCATCTTTGATGATGACACGGACACGTGTTATTACTACCTCCACTGGTACCTGCAGAAACCTGGTCAGGCTCCTAAACTCCTGATTAATACCGCCACATATCGCCAATCTGGGATTCCTGATCGTTTCAGTGGAAGTGGATCTGGGACTCAGTTTACCCTGAAAATCACTGGAGTCAAGGCTGAAGATGCAGGAGATTATTACTGTCAGCAGAGTTATAGCACACCGTTCACACAGTGTTAGAGAGCCGTACAAAAACCTCCCTCAGTCAGACTGCACAGAGACTGCACTGCTGCAGCTGGGTGCTGAGGGGGGAGCCACTGATCTCTGACACCAATATTGCCAGCAGGGCTGTAGGGGGCGATGATGAGCCACAGCCCTGAATACACTCCTCTGTGCTGAAGAGGAGCTACTCTGTGTCAGATACAAAACCCCAAGCAGAGCTGCTTCTGAACCACACACACACACACACACACACACACACACACATCCACACATCTGTACCACAACATCACAGCATCACATAGTGTATCAGGTCACAAGGAGCAGTAAGTCTTTATCACCCAAGTGCTCTGAGTTCAGGCAAAAGCAGAGGATGTGTGTTTCTCACAGAAGAGGAATGAATGGATTGCAAATTAACTTTCTGAGGAGTGTTTTCAGTTCTGCAAAGACACATCCAGTCAGCATTTGAGCAGGGATGAATTGAGTCACAGTACCAAATTGCGCTGGCATACATGCAATCTGATTGGCTTTTTCAGTTATACATGCAACTTTACAAGGTGCGGTTCAAAGAACGAGAATTTTTACTTCAGTGAATCATAATCAAGCGGTCACATGACTGAAACAGATAGCCACTTCTGGGACAGCTTCTTTAAAGATTAAAATGGGGAAATCAATGATATACCAACAGGTTTTGTAGAATTCAAAATGCAATAAAATGTAATACTCAGCTTGAACAAAAACTCATCTTTGCTTTTACTTAAAACCATTTCACTTTATTGCTTGTCTTTACTAAGAAAAAAAAAAAAGCTTCCCTCAAATGCAATGGTCACATCTGCAGACATAATCAAGAATCTGATTGCACAGGTTCAACTGACAGTTTCGTTCCGCCACCGAAAGTGACACAGTGATACAGACTCATTAACCCGCCGTACAAAAACCTCTGACTAAACATCAGTGCTTAAAACACGCAGCCATTCTCTGTCTTATTTCGTTCGTTCTGACTTCACACAGCTTATCAGTTTGAAAAAGCATTGTTACATGACCTGTATGTCCAAAGTAAAATGTTTTCATTCTGAGCTTTTAACGTTGATTATTTTTTTTTTCTTGTCTCCTGCTTTTAACCACCGATTCAACAGGCACAAGATAGTCTAGTAGGCTCTGTGTACAATATGATTAAAATATGCAGCCCAAACTTTATAGAAAATGGATCTATAAAACACATTTTTGCACACAGGCCGAGAATAAATTCCGAAAATCTTGTTGATTGGCCACTTACGTCCTACTTCCAGTCTGGTCCCGCCACCGAAAGTCCACAGACTCATTAACCCGCCGTACAAAAACCTCTGACTAAACACCAATGCTTAAAACACACAGCCATCCTCTGTCTTATTCCGTTCGTTCTGACTTCACGCAGTTCATCAGTTTGAAAAAGCATTGTTAGATGTCCTGGTTTACGTCCGAAGCAAAATGTTTTCATTCTGAGCTTTTTACGCTCATTTAATGCCCCCCCCGTCTACTGCTTTTAACCACCGATTCAACAGGCACACGATTGTCTAGCAGGCTATGACTAGAGTATGATTAAAACATGCAGCCCAAACTTTACACAAAATCTATAAAACATCTATAAAACACAAATTTATTCTCGTCAGAATCCCGAAAATCTTGTTAATTGGCCAATAGTTGGTCCCGCCACCGAAAGTCACAGTGATTCAGTCAGATTAACAAACTGTACAAAAACCTACCCGCTGCACACACGGACGCTGCCTGACTGTGGTGTGTCAGTCCCCTGCTGGCCAATATTCAAATGACAGCTAAAAATTGAGACGCTGACCCAATCCCATACCGCTCCCTCACCAGCACTTCACTACCGAGTGTCACTCCCATGGACTGTATAAAAATATGGACGCAGCACTCTGGTCTGAAAAAAGAAGCCCATGCGGAAGTACCGTAAAATGGCATTCTATTTAATGGCTAGCAGATGGCGATTGCAGAAAGAAGTTCAATGCTCTAGAAGTCTATGAGAAAATGACTCTACTTTCCCACCTGATTTTTCATTTAAATTATCATTTTTCACATTATGTTATGGTAGCTATAGCAAGTTTCAAGTCTCCTTCGATATATCATGATGTTCGTTTTTGTAAATTATGGTCTCAAGTAGACAAGAATAAAGGATAAAGCCAGAATATACTTTAGAGGCGTGGCTATCCTCTGGTCCTCATCCGATACGGTCAGATCCACCTCTAACGTCCCTCCCCGGATCTTGATTCTCGCTCTCGTCCAATAGAAATCACATCCGGTTTCAAAATGACAACATGGCGCGATTCAAATTGCCAAAATCGAGGCTTCCTTTATGGTATGCTGAAACCAATGGGTGACGTCACGGTTGCTTCGTCCATTTTTTTATACAGTCTATGGTCACTCCGTGTGAAGTCTCCCTCACAGCGATGGAGGGAGCTTCATAAAGGGGGAGGGTGTAAAAACGTGCATAAACTTTGGGGTGCCCTTGCCCTTTCCCTTTATCCAATGGGAAGCAGAGGTAATCATCACCATGCCTACCGATAGGTGCGTTGCATTGTTTACGACAGTCAAGTTCCCTAATGATACATTTCTTACCCAAAGTATTTAAGAGAGGGTAATGCAATTGAATAAAATTTATATTAATAATATCTAATACACAGCATTGACAAAGATTAAGGCATTTGTCCATGAAATGGCACATTTTGAAAAAGAGCAATCATTGATTCAATGAATAAAACTACTCACTCAGTGTTTACTCGGGTGCACATCTGCACGTTCATTTCAAAATACAATGTAAACTTTAGTTCTGTGATGTGCACATGAAATAGTCAATCAAATGTCCATTTGAGGTAAGGTAATGTTTGACTTATCTTTTGGAAATAGCCGCATGGAAATGACATTTGTTGTGCAGTGTTTCTTCCATCCCGGACACAAAATAAGTGCTGCACTTGAAAGGAGGGTGGTTTGTAAGCTTGCATCGGTGTAGACTCGCTGTGGAGTGTTTAATAAGCCACTTACACTCCACGGGGATTGGGTTGGGATGGCACTAAATGTGGCGGACCCTCCGCGGGAACAGAGGGGGAGTGGATAGGGATAGTGGATTTGGGATTGGGCCGCTGTGTTAGAAAAGCTGATAAACGGAAGTGGTTACCGTGCAATCCGATGTGTTTCAATCAATAACGTTAATCAACTGTCAATGGAAATTATTAAACCAATGTTAATGAGTTCAAAAGAAAAGATACCTGTTGAAATTAAGATAGGTTGTGGTTTGAGAAGAGGTGTTGAGTGTCTCTCCAACATACATTCATGCATAAAAGAACTCTTAAGACTTAATTTTGAATTAAAAAAATATATTGTCCCAACAACCTTTTGTAAATACTTAGGTGAGTTTCATTAGTATATATATTGATTTTTTTTTTTTAATTTATTTACCAGTGTCTGAATAAACCAGGGATGTGCAGTTAGGGTAGGCAGTGACTTCTTCATTTTTTATCGCCAGATTTTGTCAACCTGTTTCTACGTACTATGTTATGGAGGGTATTTTTGTTCATAATCCAAATGAAAATTAAAATTATGCCTGATTGTTAGTCAATCAATTTGACCTTTTTTCCGGTCAATTAAGCCTGTAATGATTAAGAGGTGATTGTGACAAAAAGATTAATTTACCTTTATGCTTCAATTCGAGACTGCAAGGAAGTAATAGCCTGGAATCCATTCGTATCAAGCTTTGGTCGCTCCCAACGGTCACTTGCTTGTACGTCTGGCCTCAGTCGGTAGACCAGCGTTTGACTTTCAAATATTCGCACCAATGCGAGATCTGTGATTGGCTCACAGTCGCAAGTGTGCCCCCCTCCCCTCTTCAGACAGACTTAAAAATAAATAAAAAATACCACAGGTCTGCATTCAACGGAAGTCCCGCCTCCCGGCTCGTGTTTATACGAGTATTCAGCTGAGTGGCAGCAGAGTCTCTGGGCAATGAACGAGCCGGGAGGCGGGACTTCCGTTGAATGCGCGAGCTTACTTGAAGCAGAACTGGGGCCTATTGCACAAAAGTCGGATCCTGAGATCCTGGATCAACGCCAAAGCGAGGATTGCCATATCCCAAACAGCGCGTTGCTGGCTTAATTGATTGCACAAAGTCAACAGTGGGTGGAGGAGGATAGGTTAAGTGAAGCCCGGTGCCGCTGATCCTGCTGAGTGCGCGCACACGGCTACGTCAAATAGACCCCGAGATCGATCTCAGAATCGTTGATCATCCCTATAGTATATCTCTGCAGACCCGGAGGCTGTAAATTCAGACCCACTCGCAGTTCTGGGACCGCATTTCTAGGACCTTAAGTTTTCTGCGACAGCGCCACCTATTGAGGGTTAGGATTAAGGTTAGGGTTAGGGATAGGGATAGAGATACGGATAGGGTCCTAGAATTGTGGTCCTGAAAGTGCGGTCCTGAAACTGCTGCCTGCAGGGACACCCTACTCAATCATCACCATGGACACTAAGTAGCTGCAGCAGACGCATGCGCCAGCTATATTCAAAGACCGCGTTAAGGTTCGGGCAGAGGGACGATGGGATCTCTGAAATGCCTCTGCTTGCTACTGCTTCAGTATCTGTCTGAATGGTGCGAGACGTTTGAGAGGAGTATTAAAGTGAGCTAAACTCAAGTGAAAATAAACTCGGGAGGTGTTTCAGCACCGTCGAAAAGGAGTAGCTGATGCACGTTGGCGTTACCGTGAACGAGATAGCCCGTCGCTGCCAGACAGATTTATATGACATCAAACTTCTTCGAAAGGTTGATGTGCTTGCGCGCAATATGCTCATGTGAACTTTCACGATTAGTGTTAATGGTTAGCTTTTCATACACACATTGCACACGTATCCAGCACTAAGGAAACGACTTTACCTTACCCGTCGCAGTCTGAATAAAGACGGAGAGAAGTCGCAGCAGTGCTGTATGTAGGGAGTTACTGCAGCGATTAAAGACCGCGCTGAAACACGGTATATATACAGCACTGCTCATTTTCTACTTTGATTGAAGTCTCACTTTGGGGAATAAGGACAAATCTGATGACGGATTCTAAATATGATTAAAATGTGACATGGAAGGGGGACTGATTGAATTGTGATGGTCACTGTCACATGGATAATTGATTATAATGATTGGCTATTTTACTGACATCAATGGTCACAAGTTTCTAAGATAATTACTCTGGGCCTACTATAATTAAGATAGTAATGCGTAGTGGATAATTCAGAATGACTATTAAGGACATTGATTTTCAATTTGGGTGACTGCTGACTGAGGTGAGGTGAAATTGGCTGGAGGCAGGAGTTTAGTTAGTTCGTAAGCCTGCTCCGGAGCTGGCTAGCTCCACAGACTTTGTTTCCATAGTAACGAGTGCCGTGGCTTAGCTCGCACGCTCTGTGCAACCGAAATGGGGCTTGAGATCAGGCTAATCCCGTGCCGATCCTGGGCTAATCCCTTATCCCGCCTTCGTGCAATAGGCCCCTGGTATTTTATTATTTTTAGCGAAAAATAACCGCATTTCTAGAGTTCTGAGGATACCAGTGGACAAAGCTGACTTGGATTATACTGGACGAGGCGTTGGACGATGGTTTGAAAGTTTGCCAACGGACGTTTTGTGGAGTTTTCCCATTGCTACTGCATGACCCCATTTGCTTCCAGCAAAAAAGGAATTTGGATAATTTTTCAAAACTCTCCAATGGCCATAAAGTTGCGCCAGGTGAAGAACAACTTCGTCCGTTCAAGACATCTAATGGTGAGTAAGTGATATACGAATGACAGTTTTTGGGTGGAGTATCACTTAAATCTAGCTGATGCAATCATGCCCTTCGAGCAGTGGCGGTTCGTCGGCCGTAGCAAAGGGAAGCCAAAACCTCGCCCTTCAAATCTTAAATGACTTAAACATTTCGCAGTTTACTTTTCTTGATCAGCAGTTGCTCATACGAATTGGTAGGACAGTCAAATTTATTTTCGATAGCAAATGACATCGCAAATTATCAATACGTCTTTATAAACTAGTTTGCGAGGCTTCTTTCGCAAGAAGCCACGACAATCCGTTTTCTACAATCTTAATATAGAAGTAAAGAATGCGATGTTGCACAGCTTATTGCTTAATGAGCCTCACTAATCAATTTGCGAATCTATGCCGTTTCATGAGCTTCTTGAGCGCAGAATTTATAAAGACGTAGGCCTATGGTAATTTATGTTGTAATTTATGTGAGAAAGAAAACCCCTCATAATTTCGTGGTGCAATGTATAACAATGCTATCGAAAATAAATGTGACTCAATTGACTGTTCTAACAATTGGTATGAGCAACTGCTGATCAAGAAAAGTAAACTGCGAAAGGTTTAAAGTCATTAAGCTTTGAAGGGCGAGGTTTTGGCTTCCTATTGTTACGGCCGACGACGCGGTTGGCCCTTTCGTATACGGTCATCATGTTCCCAAAAGGTCGTCATGTTCCTAGAAACACGTCATTTCCGCAACCTGTTCCCAGCGTGAGTAACTAAAAAATGTCACAGGTGGCATTGCCACAGCAGAAGTCATGTTCTCCTTAGAAGAATTGATGGAATCAGCACTGGCCGAGAAAAACGAAGAATACAGGGAAGTTGATAACAATGAAGAATTAAATAAATTCGTTACTGAACATTTGCCGGACGATTCTACCTACGAAAATCTTAATCTGTTCACGAAGGTAGAATCCGCTACGAAGCTAAGTGCGACAACAGGTGACATTTCCACGAAGAGCCTGGATATGTGGCTCATTGAATTTGAGACAATTAACAATATGACCCTCCGTTTGGGGAATCGGAAGAAAGAAACAAAGGGCTACGTTCTGCAAAACTACTACAGGTATGTATATTCTTGTATATTCTCGTGACATCTTCTCACCTGTTTGTTGAATTATGAATCTTGTATTCATGACAATTTATCATAACTTACTGTATTTTCCGAGTTCTTATAAGCTTTAACTTTAAACCCCTCGTATTATTATCATAGATATAAAATATTTGCGTCTTTTTACCTTCACATTCGGGGTTGATAAGAAAATCACCATTGCTATAAAATAAATAATATATTAATATACATATTATTTTTCATCAATAATAATATTAAAATTTATATATAACACGCTTGCCAGTCCTTAAAATTTCACCAATTGTTAATTTGCCCGATATTACAGTATTTCATTTCTCATATTTTTTTGTTTTGTTATATAATAATCAGTAAGCAAGTAGATACTAAATAGTTCATATGCTCTCCATATTATTTATATGAATATGGAGTAGCGAGGAAGAATTGCAGCCGTTAGATATATTACACAAGGCGTCTTAATACACATACTAATATTATATATATATATACATACACACCGTATTTAGGTAGTCTCTCTTTCAGCTGCAGAGGAAACTATTTAAATTAAGCCAAATACCTTACTCAACATCATTATTATCACAGAATAAAATTATTTAACAATAAGGATCCTCGAAAATGTTTGCATATTTTACATAGTTGTTATTTTTTTCTAACAGGTGTCAACACAACACACGAAACTGGATCCCAACAAAGGACCCTCAAAAAAAGCTTACAGCAAATCCATCAGCAAGGGTAAAGAACACAAATTGTCCATTCAAGAAGAACATCAAAATAGACACTGAACAAATTTGTCACATAGACCTGACATTTCATCATAATCACTCAACAGGTAATCTTGAAGCTACTAACTTCAATGAAATATCAGAAGAGAGCTATAACAGGGTAAAAACTTTGTTTCAGCAAGGATGCACCCCAGCCATAGCTAGGCAGAAGTTTCTGTTAGAATTTAGAAAAGGTTGTAAGGATGACTTGGATTTCCACTTGAAGAAAGCAAACCGCGCAATCACTCCCAGAAGGAGGGATTTTAAATGTATGCACACTCGGTACACCAAGGAAAGATATGGGGGTCAACATGTAGAAATGTATGACAAGCTGATTGAAATGTTGGACCAATACACTGAGATATCTCCTGGAGCCTGTGTTGATTATCAGTTGTATGGTGGTGAAACAAGACCTCTGATTATCACACTTATGACTCCAGTGATGAAAAGGGTAGGAGAGGAGGTCACACAAAGTGGTGAACTGCTGTTTGTTGATAGTACTTCTAACACGGAAGAGCATAACTTAAAGGTATTTTTTCTGTGCACACACAGTGTTGCCGGAGCGCTTCCCCTTGGTGTTCTCATTACCAGTGATGAAAAAGAACATACCCTGAAACAAGGATTTACCATGCTGAAACAATGCCTCCCTGAAAAAGGTTTCCATGGCAGGGGAAGGGAGACAGGGCCACAGTTAATCCTCACTGACAACTGCAAAGAAGAAAGGGCAGCACTGGAATATGTCTGGCCATCGGCAAAGCTCTTGCTATGCATCTTCCACATTTTACAACAGACATGGAGATGGATCATGGACAGGAGTCACAGGATCATTGATTGTGACAAGTCAAAGATATTTATGCTGTTTAAGAAGGCTTTATATTGCAATACTGAAACTTCATTTGCTGCAAAGTACTGTGACCTTCTTCAGGATGACATTGTGGGGAAGTATGAAAATGTTGTTGCCTATTTTGAAGCACTGTATGAAGAACGGGCTGACTTCGCCCTGTACTTTAGGTCAGAGATCTTTACTAGAGGCAATCAGACCAACAATTTTGTTGAGGCACAGTTTTTGGTTTTGAAGGACACAATTCTCAGCAGAATAAAGGAGTATAATGTTGTGGCTCTTTTGGAAAAAATAACAGTGGATATGGAACAGCACTAAAAGAAAAACTGCTGTCTGTCTCCGATGGAAGCTATGACTGCAATCTGAGGCACCGATTCAGTGGGAAAGGAAGATCTAAGAATGACAGGCTTGGATTCAGGGCCCCCACAGAAGAAGAGCAGAGGCAGTTGATATGTTCTCTTAAGCAATTCCCTAATGAGGTGTTTGAGGTTGACAGCCTGACAGAAACAGAGAAAAGGTAAGGCATGTTGTCATTTGCAACTTACATCCTGTAGATATAATTATTTCTAAACATTACATTACATTACATTTCTAAACACTACCTCTCCTTCTCTTTCTCTCGCTCTCACTCTGTTGCTCTCTCAATCTCTCTTACTGTGTCAATCTCTCTTTTACTCTCCTACTCACTCTCGTTCTCTCACACACATACTCTCTCACTCTCTCACTCTTGCTCTCTCAATCTTTCTCCCTCACTTTCTTTCTCTATCTTACTCACTCTTTTTCTCTCCCCCTCTCACATTTCTCTCTCATACAGACACTATTTCTCACGTTCTCTTTTTTCTCTCTCTCTGTGTCTGTGTTTATAAAAGAAATACACATGTGCCTTGTTTTATCCTCTCTCACTCTCTCTCCCTAACTCACTTTGCCATTCACTCATACACTCTTTTCTTCTGTCTTTCTCTCTCTCACACACTCTTTATAAAATAAATGTCTGTGCATTGTTACATCCTCTCTCTCGTTTTTTATATATATACATACATACACACACTGCCCGTCCAAAAAAAAGTTGCACACTGAAATATTTAGTTGGAACCCCTGTATCTTTGATTACAGTGCAAATTCATCTTGTCATTGTTTTGATAACCATATACAATGCCAGAACATTTATTTTCGATCAGAAATGCCATAATTTTTGGCTGAGATCTTGTCTTCTCGACAAAATGGTTGAACCACTCGGTGGTCTTTCTTGAGCACATCCAAATAACTTTTAATGTGTTTAAGGTCAGGACTTTGTGGTGGTAAATTTGTTTGTGAAAATGATTCCTCATACTTGTTTTTCTCATTCATGGTTTTCTTTGCTTGATACAGTATTTCAGAACGGGCAAGTTATTGACCTGTAACATCTTTTCCACCATCAAGGGATGTGTCTTCCGACGTGATTTTTTTAAGAAATGAGTAGCAACATGCTTCATCAGTTAGGGTTAAAATGATTATTGCCAGCTGAAACATATTAATAACTGCAATAATGATCCAATTATAGAATTTGTTCAATTATTTCTAAACTGTGACTTTTTTTTTTTTTGACGGGCAGTGTATATATATATATGTATGAAAAGTTTTATCGAAAGGCTGGTTAACTCCACTGAGTCTGAATTGAGAGAAATGGCTTTCCGTGCAATTACCATTTCTGTAAAACTTTGAATAATGATTTTTTCTACTATTGAAAATGAGCCAAATGGTAACCAATTGGCATATTCATTTCAAATCCAGCCACAGCAATATTCTTTAAAAAAAAAAAAATAAATAAAAATTTACTGGGTTTTTTTTTTTTGCAAAACGAGTTAAATCCATAGCTTGCTTTTATTGCAAAACGGGTTAAATCCAATCAAATATGTATGTTTCTTTGTTGTGGTGTCGGGAAACTATTCATTCAATATTGCTGAACAACACAAAATCACACACTCACATACCCGTGCACATTCACACACAAACACACACACGCACACACGACACCACCTAATGTCAGTCTTTGTTCGCTGGACAAACACTATGGTCCTGAAACATAAACATGCATGTGCATGTAAACATAAATACACACACACACACACACACATACACACACTAGCATGCATGCACATACACACATACACATGTATACACACACACACACACACACACACACACACCCAATGTCAGTCTTGGTTTATTGGACACATCAACACTGTGGTCCTGAAACACAAATGTGAGTGCATGTAACAAAAATACTCACACACATACACAGACAAGCACACACCCAATCAAGCAAATACACAAACACAAAATATTATACACTCATGCACATAAAACACTGATTCCTTGTTGTTTAGTTGTGGATATAACCCGATTTGCAAACAAACGGTGGTGGCACTTAAGCCGTTTTGCAAAAAAACATAAATTTTGCTGATTAAAAGCTCTGAATATATTTCACCTGTCAAAAACCTGATTTCACATCAACGTAAGACTATATTATTTCAAACAATAGAGAAAAGAAACAAGCAAAGTGTGGATTTGGTGGTTATCCCGTTTTGCGATCAAACTCTTCATATATTTATATACTTGTACATTTGTTGTGAGAAAGGTAAATATGTATATAATTAAGGGATTTGTTTTGTTTCAGGTATACAGTTGACATGGCTTTAGGATGTTGCAGCTGTGATCATGGAAAGGATGGATCACCATGTAAACATCGGTATGTTCTATGGGCAAGCAACATATCTAACAATGTAAACTTCATTCCTGTCTCCTCACCATTGCTTCGACAGAAACTGGCTTATATAGCTCTGGGAAAATCTCTACCCCTTCAACACTACACAACACTAAGGACCAGCATCAGTTCAGCTGAATCTCAAGCGAATAATATTGAGAATCTCCTTCCAGTCAGAGAAGGACCAGTGCCAGTGGAATCTACGGTTGCTGAAAGATCTGAGGGCGAGGCCTGTGTTACAGATTCACATGTCTGCTCTGGAAATCAGTTAGTGCAGGATGCCATTGCAGCCATGGGCGAAGCATATCACTTAATTGTTCAGAAGCTTGAGAATACTCAAGATTCAAAATTGGCTGAAGGGGTTTTGAAGTTCAATAGAAGCTTGAAAAAACTTTCTCAAAATATGCCAGGGAATTTAACCACAGCATTGTTTACATTTGGTGCAAGTGAAATCCATCGAAGTAAAAATGGGAAAAAAATCAAAGTCCAGCCTAATCGTAAAAGAAAGTCAAGTAATGGCAGCAGACAAACTGGCTAAAGGTAAAATTGCAAAGCTAGAAATACCAGCCAAACAAGCAAAGAAGTCACAGGTAATCAAATCTTGTCCAGAACAATTGTAGCATTGCAAAAAAAATCAGGTGCTCATGTAATGGGCACAAAGACAAAGCAGCCTGTCAAGAAAGCTTGTAACAAAGTTGACAAGGCTAAGAGAGAGGAAAATTAATTACTATATTAGGTTAATGCTTTTACTTTCATGTAAGTTTAGTCAGTGTGCAGTAATTGTAGAAGACATTGGGAAAGTAGTTACAAGATTTCCATTAGATAGTTGGAGATTATTCTTTATGCTATAATCTGTTGATATGCTGTGCAGTTTGATACAGGATTGTCTTTTACGTGCATCATTGCATGTGAAATAAAAGGGACATAGTCATCTGATGCAATTAAAAGTTCTTGCTTAATGTAAGAAAAATCTCTGAAATAAAAAAGACACTGTTAATGTATTGCTGTCTTGTTTATTCTGTTGACTGTCAGTCAGCCACACTGCTCCCATGTTGAGTACCACAGTTCCGACAGATGTCACACCAGTTACAGGCATGTTTAATATGCAATACTTTGCAAAAAAATCAACATATAAAATATATCTATGAACAATAACATGTTAAGATTTAAAATAACCGAATAAACCTCTGAAAATAACTTTTTTTCATGCATGGAGCTTCTTATGTCTGGTCAAATTTGACTTGGTTGTCACACTGAGTCCACAGACATCACAGAGAAGAGTTTCTCGCTCCCTTAGGTGGATCTGGCTATGCTTTAAGAGGTTCTGTTTGCAAATAAAGTTCTTGTTGCACACCTCACACTGAAACTTTCCTTCATGTATTTTGTTGGTATGCTTCTTCAGTTCCATGGCTTATTTGAAGGATTTGCCACAGACATCACATGTTGCATCCTTACACCCCTTCATGTGGTAGCGGTAATCCTTATCCCTAATGAAGGACTTGCTGCAGTTTGAACACTTTTTTCTGTCATTCTCAATGCCCATATCAGTATCCTCCCTCCTCCTCTGAGCTTCTCCTCTCCAATCCTAAGTAAGAAAAATAGGAAACAACTCTCTCGGCTGGTTGAGATGGAGTGAAAAATATTATAATTTTTGTTGAAATATTGACATATGTAGAAATACTTGTATTGAATATTGTGATCACACTTTATTATTTTTTGTTGTATCACTGAATTACAGGGTGGTATTACCTTTCTTCTCTCCCCCAGCTGCCTCAACATTCTCGCTGCCACGGCAGAGGTCTTTCCAATATTTGGCTTTTCTTCCTTGTTGGGAAGCTTCTCCACAATTGCAGGCTAAAAGAAAAGTCCATGATTGTATGAGAAACTCTTGTACAGATAAAGTTAAACCTCTATAATGTGGGCACACTTGAGACTGGGCCAAACTGTCCACTTGATGGAGGTAATGGCTGCCACATACAGAACTGGTTTATGATTGTTGTTATCAGTAGTCATCTAATATTAAAGGGACCTATTCCAATATCTGACGTCTATTAACTTAAACTAATCCCTTGAAATGTTTATAAGAATAGGAGAGAAAAAAAAGTCATTCCCACAGCACACATAGTATTTAGATATCCACTTGAAAATAACATATGGGGGGGAGGTCAAAATAATCCAAACATATTCCAGAAGGCAGTCTGATGGCAGGTCAGACAAACCCGAGTTTTGCAACTGGTGTCCTTTCAATTGCCACTCATATGAAACCAAACCCATTAAGTTACAGGGTCTTTCCATATGTTGACATTGCAATATTAACTAACAGCTTGTAGACAAAATGTTCATGCGTCCAACACAGAGGCATTATAAGAAATTTTCTTAACAGGAATAATCTAGAGTTCATTAAAATGTACTCAGTAAGCCAGAAATCACATAAATTCGACAGAAAGGATAGGCTTGCTTTAATACAGTCTTTGCTTAGTGATCAAGTTTTGCTAACAATCCATTTGCAAGTACATTGTGTATTTTTTTTACCCACTATGCTAAACGAAACTTTAAATTTATTTATTACAAACATAGTTCTTCTATTTAACGAAGCCATGCATCTTAGACGTTTTGGAATATTGGTTAATCGATGCTAAATGACCTGCTTCACCAGTCCCGTGCTGCATAGTTACAGATGGTAATTGAATCGGGAAAGTCCACGGAATTCCCTGACTGACAACAACCCCCCCGCTTGACTTGCGGTCTTGCGCTGAATGCTTATATGACAGGCCATATGATTGCTTGGTTCGAAATATTTCAAATGACAAAAGTTATAATGTGAAAGGATACAATTAATGTGCATTTACCGCTACTGTTTGCATAAATATATTCCAGCCTGTTCGTTTCTTCGTCTTCGTACTGGCCGCCATTCTGACAGATATGCAATGCGCACAAGTAGTTGGAAAGATGATTAGGAACATGACGACCTTTTCGGAACATGACGACCGTATACGAAAGGGCCAACCACGCCGAGCGGCGACCCGCCACTGCCTTCGAGCTATAGCTAATGCCAATTACCGTGAAATACGTTATGTAATTTGAGTATTATTTAATTTAGCCTTTATTATACCGGGGAATCCCACTTAAATAAACAAAATGCAGATATGGCCAAACATTAACCTGTTCAAAACTTAACAACCACTCCAAGAGTAAACGCAAACAAACCAGAATCTAATTTTTAAGCTCATGTCAAATAACATTCACGAATGCCGTTGCTGGCCAGCTAACTCATTTTCGATTGGTGGTTCTCGCCAAGAGCAGAAAACATGAATATTCATGTATTCACTTTATTAGTGACGTAAGGGCTAAACGCTGGCTATACGACTGAGGCCAGACTGATAAGTCAGTGACCGTTGGGAGCGACCAGCACTTTATCAGTATGGATTCCAGGCTAAAGAAGTAAATCTTAATAATTAATTAGGAAAAAATCTCAACTCTCTCGGTAATTCTGTAGGCGATATTGTTTTGATCTTTTGTTCATCGGATTATGAAAGAAGACTGAAAATAAACTCCCTATTTTTTAAAAATGGCATTAAAAAGTACATGTTCAAGGGGGAAATATTATCGTAAACATATTGGCCACACATTGAACATCGCATAAGAAAGGTTTTAATATTTGTTAATGGCATTGCATTAGCTTCCTCTAAGCAAATATGGACAAACTTGCTGTCTCGTGAGCATTTTAAGTTCGATGCACTGAGCAATAATGTCGTGCATGGAACTGGCACGCCATTCTGCCGTTTAGTCTTGTAAATTAGTTAATCAATCCTCAGATTGCTAATCAGAGTTATCGTTTGTTTATCGGTGAGGATCCTGTCTACCCTAACTGACCTCCGACGGCATGTCACTGGTATAAACCATGATCAAATATCACATTCACTCATAAAGACAGAGTTCAGCCACCAGTGTGACCTCCGTGCGTGTTGATACAACTATGACAACGGCAACACATGGTTCGAATGAAGGCTAACAGTGGGTATATGTTTCTCAGGAGTGTTTCGCCGTTCCTACCAGAGCACAGTGGTCAGCCGATGGAGACTCAATCACTGGGGACATCTTGTTCCAACAGCTCTGCCCAACTGGTCCCACAGGAGTTGAGTGGATGACAGTGTTACAATGCAGGTCATGGCAGAACATTCACATTCTGGCCTGTCTGGTGGGCCATGGTAACACTTGCAGTGAGAGGACAAGCGTTATCCTGCTGTTGAATTCCAATCATTATGGTTCAGTAGGAAAAGTATTGGCAGCGTGTGTCAGGACCTTACAAAGTTACCGCTGTGCAGTTAGGATACCAGTGATGACCACCAGATGTCCTTTTTGAGAATAAAAGATGGCCACCGTGATCATCGCAGTTCTGCCGCCCTAACGGTTGACATGGCGCACACAGCATCTAGCATTACGTTCATCACATCTCCACCATTTCCTTTATCGGCCGTCTGTGTTATGCTGAGGGAATCTGGATTCATCAGTAAAAGAGACAGATTTCCACTGATGCAGAATCTGGTGATGGTGGGGTTTGGCCCAGTTAAAGTGTTGCTTTTAATGCTTGTCCATCAGGATCATTACCCAGTACGGTCTTTGGGTATGAAGTCCTTGTTCCAGGAGTGTCTTGTGTCATGTGGCTGATAGGTGAGTTATGAGTATCCAGTGTCTCTCTGGCTGTTAGACCAGGAGTTTGGAAACAATCACTTATATGTACAAGGTTGCTATAGCAGGCCTGCACTGGTGCTGTGGCCTTTAGATGGCCAGAACTTAGTCTATTAAATGTGGAGCCAGTTTATATCTACCGTGTCATTAGCTGAGTGATTGTTGAGGGAGCACAGCTCATTCAGCGTGCTACTACAGTGTTTGATGTGCTCCCCTGCTGATCTAATTGACATTCATTGGGCAAGGCATTGGGCCCCGTTTACACCTGGCATTTGCATGCGTTTGTTGTGATCGAATTGCAGTCGGATAGTGCTTGACCTCATAAAAGTACGGGTGTAAATGCACTCAAGACGCATTGAGGATGGATTGTGATCCGATATTTCAAACCACTTACGTAGGTGGTCAGGTACGGATTCTGGCCACATTGAACAAAAGTGTAAATGCAAATGTGTCTCTAATCCGCATACAATAACTCCGTGGGGGGAAACACCAACAGTAAAACTCAGTAGATAAGTCGCATTGGTATATAAGACGCAGTGTATTTTGTGGGGTGTTCCATCAGTAAAAAGGGTTTCATATCAAAGACTGTGTTATAGTAGCTATTCATTTATATTCATTTTAAACAAAATGGCGATTTCCATTTTGTTCAGCAAAGTCATCGACGGGAAGTTCTTTCGAGAAGTTTTCGCTATGTTGTGGTGGGCTATGCAGCTTCTAGCTGTTAGGAGACCAGAGAGACTGAATCCAAGCTCTGGGACACGCGAGCAAGGTCTAGCTCACGGCGCCCTCTCCTGGGTACACATTGGAACATCCCTCTTTACCTCTCGCAGCACTTTACTGGTGTATGGGACGCACCGGTTTATAAGACGCAATGCATTTTTAAATGAAAATATTGCATGAAAGATGTGTCTTATTTACCAGTTTTTACGGTAAGCAAGGCGCGCCACTTCATGAGATGGGCGAAGAAGAAAGTGACGTTAGCGGGACAGATTGCAATGTGGACGCTGGAGGCGCAAGTAAATACCAGCCTGGTATTACCAGGTATAAATGTATGTGGTCAAACGCTATCCGATAGCATTCCGATCACAAAAAAACACATGTTAATGCCAAGTGTAAATGGGGCCATGATCTTTTAGATCAAGCTCTGAGTGATGAACCTAGGAGCTCATCTCAATCAGCAGCTCTAAGGCACAAAGAGAAGGAAGGTACAGGTGGCACCATGATTAAGCCCTGAAAGCCATCACAGGACCAGGGCTGAGTGGAGCAAGAGGACCCACCCTTCTAAGCAGGCCGTCAGTCTCATTTAAGCTGGGGAGCAGCTGACACCCCTCCCTGAGAAAAGATCTGCAGGGATCCTGGCCTCTGCATGGAACTGGCAGCTGATGGTGGATCTGGGGAAACAGCTGAAGTTCTCCCAGCTCACTGTGGCCTCCATCTTGAGGCCTGATATACTTCTCACCCCAGAGTCCACCAAACATGTTGTCCTGCTGGAGATATAGCTCTCTTGGGAGGATCACCTGGATGAGGCCTTTGAGATGAAGCTCACCAGGTCTGAGGGGCTGGTCAGTGAATGCAGGTGAGGTGTCTGGAGCACAAGGCGCCTCTCAGTGGAAGTAGGTGAAGGGGCTACACAGCCTGGGGTTTGGTCAGAGCTCTCAGTATATTAGGTACAGATGGAGAGGAAGAGAAGACCCACACACAATATCACTGAAGCAGCAGAGAGAGTCTGTAAATGGCTGTGTCTAGAGAGGCAAGCAATGGGAGAAAAAGTAACCTACTTACTATCAGTGGCTTTAGAGAGGAGAGTAATGAGGGGTAAAGTTGCTCACTGCTGTCTGCACACAAACTGAGCTCTGATCAGCCTCAGCTGGGTCACCTGGAGGAGAGTGTGTGATGCTGAAAGGCCCCCAACACTGGAGGATTTCAGGAACTTCACATACGATGTTTCCTGACACATTACAGGATGCAGCTTCACAGTAATACAATATTGCTAAACATTGCCCGAAAAGCAGCTATAGAGGGCACTCAGTAGAGCGGATACCCACGCCACATCATATAACTGTTCTTGTGGTTACAGAATATGTTCCGGATTATTATTTTTTAATGACTGATTTTAATGAAGGATTAATTTGAACAGAATTTTAGCAAAGACACTCAAAGTGTTTGCTGTGTGATGCAGTGGAGTTAGCTGCCTTTTGACACGTGATACACCTTAGCTCCATCTGTGACCATTTTGGTGATTGTAATTTCACTGTCGAGTTTGGCCCTCAAAGGTCACTGACTATCAAGTTGAATGTCACCAAATGAAAGTTCATATGTGACTTCCTAGATGTCTGTAACACAAACCTATGCTCAATCTGTGACCATTTTAGTGATAAAAGTCATTGAATTTTCATTAGATCACATTTGACCTTCAAAGGTAAATACGAAGGTCACCAAATGAAACTTCCTACATTACTTCCTATATGCCCACAATACAAACCTAAGCTCTATTTGTAATAGTGATAGAATTTGGTGATATAAGTCATTGAAATTTCACAATGTGAACTTTGACCTTCAAAGGTCAACTTCAAGGCCACCAAATGAAAGTTCATATACTATTCAAAAAAAGTAGGGGATATTGGATTTACAAGTACCATGAAATGCAGATCATGAGGTCAGGAAGGAAACAAATGACATAAAAACATTAAGGAAACATTTGTCAATTTATTCGAAACCCTGTGTACAGTCAGTAAAGGACAGATTCTCCAGAATAAGGGTCGACACAAACACAGGGTCACACAGCAAATTTACCACCATTGTGAAACAGAGTCAGTAGCGGTAAAACCCCCTCGGTTGGCTAGACAAGCTCGACCAAGCGTGGCATACTCCTAACGAGACGTCCCAGGTCATTTTGGGGAACGTTATTCCATTCCTGTTGCAATGCTGCAGCAAGTTCTTGGACATTGGCAGGAGGTTGTTGACATTGGCGTAGCCGCTGTCCAAGCATGTCCCAGACATGCTCGATGGGGGAAAGGTCCGGACTGAGTGCTGGCCATGGTAATGTGGTGATATTCTGCTGCTGGAGGTAATCTGTAAATCGATCCTGGCCCTATGACATCTGGCATTTTCATCTTGGAAAATGAAAGGGCGGCCAAACGAAAACGGCGGCCATAACGTTGTCGTGCAAACGCGGCACAACATGGGGTGCCAAGATGTTGTCCCCACACCATAGTACTGCCCTGTGACACGTCCAGCAACAACATGCAAGTCTGTTCTGCCGGCAGCAGTGATGCCTCCCCACACCATTACAGATCCACCCCCATATGGTCGGATCATGTCTAATGACGTATAACGTCATGGAAACGTTCTGTCCTGAGCCGGGTTGCCAAACCCTCCTGGTCTATCTGTCAAGGCAGTCCACAGTGAACCTCGACTCATCTGAGAACATTCCATCGGCGATTATCCCAGCGTTGATGATGGCGACACCATTGAGTCTGGCCCTAATGTGGCGATCCCTCAAACAGGGAATGACACGAGGACGTCGAGGCGTGTGAAGTGAAATCTGTGCAGAAAACCCAAAATTCCTGATGGTCTGGCCACTCACTACCAAGCCAGTATCTCTTTGAAGTTGAGACCTTATCTGATTTGCTGTTACCATAAACAATTTCTCCCACAGACAATAGTGCGGATGAATCTGTCCTGAGCCTGAGTTGTTTCCAGTTTAAAACAACATTCCTCAACAAGCTATTGGATTTAGGGATTTCATCATCTACGGTCTATCCTGAACAGACCCTTGAATGCCCGTGATGTCTGGACCATAATCTGCATGATGACAGACTGGGTCAGTAAACATTCATTGCCCTTGCCACAACGACCTGTCTTGTGATGCAAAGTGGAAAAGTGTGTTCTGTGGTCCAACCTGTTTTGGAAACTGCATGCCAAAGGGCCATCGGACTGTAACCTTCTCCTCCTGTGTTAGGGGTGGCGCCCAAGGCATGGTCTCTGTTTAATTAAAGGTACATACTTTTGGAGCAACCACCATCCAAGATAATTCATGATGCTTTCTCTTCAAAATCTTCCTTTACAGTGGCTCTAACCTTCCAATTCAGAGTCATGCAAATTTGTGGCACACCCCTTGATCATCAATAGCATCCCGTGCAGATCGTGAAAGATGTGTCATTGATGTGTTTGGGTGATGAATTTCTTTGTTTGAAATGCTTCCTCAATAAGGATAACTATACAACATGGTTTCGTATCCCTTTGTACAAAAGTATATGTGAAAATTTTGATCTCAAAATAAAATATCCCCTACTTTTTTTGAATAGTATATATGACTTCCTATAAGTGTTCAATACACATTATGTTCCCAATCTTCAATATTTTCAAGCCTAGAAGCCTTACAAAATTGTAACATTTTGCTTGATTGTACATAAAGTGTATCAAGGTGAGTTGATTGCCAGATTTAGAAAAAAAGTTATCAGACAGTTTGTCAGAAATAATTTTTGAGAAATTTCAAGTCCTATCTTTTAACATTGTTAAAGGGGACCTCGGATGCTATATTTCCAAGGTTATATTTTGATCTTGGACTCCCCTAGAGTACTCCTGATTGTTCAAAGCCCACACAGGGTCCTTATTTAGCTCAAACTGCCATCCTCAAAAAACCCCATTTGTAGCCCATTGTTGTCTCTGCCTGAAACGCCTCATTGGCATGGCTCTTCCGCTATGGCCCCCACTCCCCGTGTGCCCACTTTCTTCTGACTGGCCAGCTCTGTGGAGGGTGCATCTAGGCAGGACGAGGCAGCTGAACGCAGTTTCCGGGTCTCAGAGTGAAACGTGAGACGCGTCTGCCATCTGAGCTAAGGAATCAGCGGGGAAATTCTGCAATCAAACGCAGTACATGTGTATAGATCTAATGAAATTAGCTTGTTCTAATAAACGCAACGGCGAAAGTGGATGACGCAGTGCAAAAGTCTGGCAGCTCTAGCATGAATTTGCTATCGGCTACAGTTTGCTACGGCAACAGTTGGTGAGTACCGCGGTTTTTCTACTCCTAGCTAGGATGCAGGGGAAGCTAGAATCCACCCCATATAGACACATTTGTAGAACGGGTCGACATGCCCAAGTGTAGACCGGAGACCATAGAAATCCGGTGGGTCTGAGTTTAGAGGGAAACATGGACAGTGAGGGGCAGCTAAAAGTGGACCAACAGCTTATGGACTGCTTCGGTGTGTATTAGGACCTGCTGGTTCGTGTGCATAGCTGTGGTGTGTTGTTAGCGTGGAGAAACAAACAGCTTCAGCTGGTATATACGGAGGGGGCGAAAAGCTCCAAGCTAAAACGCCTTTCCGAAATTGTCTGTGGTAATGGTTTACTTATTGCTTCGGAATGACCAGCTTTTCCTTGCGGAAAATGGGCGCATTATGTATAGCGTGTGAGAGCTAGACAGAGCTCCGGTTATGTCATGAACATAATACAGGTTTTACAGACCGTAAGTTCCGCCTGCGTGAACCGTTGCTTATTTGGAGCTAGCGAATCAATCACTTTTACAGGAAAGAATTTAATATTCAATCGATGGGAATGCAGAGAAATCGTTTGTTACACCGGACACATTATAGGCTGTGCGCTTCCCTATTGCTTTCACTGGTAGTATCAGAGAGCTTGCCCAGACATTGGAGATGTATCAGGCTGACCCCGGTCATGGATAAGTAAAGCGATCGTTTCATAAGCACCAAAAAACGCACCCCAAGCGCTGCAAAATCTACGTCTGGTCTAACAGCAGCCCAACTCGGCAGACACATACAGCACCTCTCCGGTTAGCTTCAACTGTAGTGGCTACAATCAGGCAACGTTATGATGAAACTGCCACATTGATGCTTACCGAAGTAACACAAGCATACCGATCATAATTGCTGCATATATGTTAACCAGGAGCATTTTTAATTAGCAGAGCACGCAAACTAACATGCAGTAGCTGATAAGCGGTCATGACTTTGAATGTAATCTGTCGCGTGAAAGATTTGTTTCGCGTCCGGTGTGAAAGCTGCTTAACGCATCCATAACGCCTGTATTCGCATCTTTGCATTTACTTTGAATGTAGCTAATCTGTTGCGTGAAAAATTCGTTTCGCGTCCGGTGTGAAAGCGGCTTGACGTGCCCAAAACGTGTGTTCGCGTCTTTCCATTGACTTTGACTGTAGGCTAATCTGTCCTGCGAAAAATTCATTTTGTGTCTGATGTGAAAGCAGCTTTATGGATAGTACGCGACAGCTAGAGAGAGCTCGGTTATGTTATGAACATAATACAGGTTTTGCAGACCGTAAGTTCCGTTAGCGCGGACAAGTTGCTTATGTGGAGCTAGCGAATTGATCACTTCTACAGGAAAGAATTACCTATTTAATCTCTGCCTTTTTCGGCTTTTTATTAGCCACAACAATTTCTAAAGGGGGATGAAATTATGTCCAGGTAGTGCAGAGGAATCATTTGTAAACTGGTAGAGCTTCTGCGTTTCGCAGTGCTTTCACTGTAGCACCAGAGAGCTTGCTCAGACATTTGTGAAGCATCCGGCTGATCCCGGTCATGGATAAGTGAAGCGATCACTAACTGTAGTGGCTACAATCGGGCAACGTTATGATGAAACTGCCACATTAATGCTTACCGAAGTAACACAAGCATACCGATCAGAATTACGGCATATAAGTTAACCAGGAGCATTTTTAATCAGCAGAGCACGCAAACTAACATGCAATAGCTGGTAACCGAGCGGTCATAACCACAGAGACAAGCCCTTGCAATACAGGTTTTACAGACAGCAAGTTCCGTTACCGTGGACAGATGTACCAAGCAACCAAATTACAAACAAGTATTAAAAGGTAGCTTCAAATGAGGTTTATGTTCACGCACCTTCTGTAGAATTTCCCCTGATATCACTCTTGCATATTTAGGACACAAACATTAGCAACAGTAACTTGGCTACGTTAGCCACTGTGCTACAGCCACAATCAACTGGCAATCACGTCAGGTTGGCTTATGCAGTAAAAGCAACTTACAGCTTCTGTGTCTGTGAGTCAAGGACAGTCGCGACCGATACAGGCTTTATCTTCAGATATTTTAGAAAGCCTGCACTTGAGGCCAGTTGTTAGTGCTAACTATCGCTAGCGGTCCTGCTAGCCACCCGTAACACGTTAGCTTCACTTACATTATTTGCTGTTATATGGTTACTTACAGCTTGTGGATCCGAGCGCTTGATCGATGCAGCTGCTTCAGGTTTGAGAAGCAGCTGAAACACTTATCCTGTGTCGAATTATCCTTTATTGACAAAGCTGTCTTTGGTGAAATGCTGAGTACAAACAGCTAACGTTCCCTTTGGCCGTGGCTGTTTGCTGCCAGCAAACAAAAAAAGCTACCCACTGATTTCTGGGAGCATCGTCTTTTCGAAGAGAAATACTTGTTTTTCTTTGCGTCCAAAAGTAAACGGACAAGTAGCTTTGGGAGAGATACTAACAAAATTGCACCTCAAATGATCTGCGGTTCTTCTTTTGTATTTCCAAAAGTGTCGACGCTACTAAGGCATAGTATGATTTGCCGTTGTTAGTGCCTGCTAGAATAGTTTCCGGTGTGGGCGGGTCCAGCGCAGTGGTTGGCTCTGGCTAGGTCTGTGCTAATTGGATGGCACAACCTGACGTCAGGTTTTGCCCAGATCTCGTGAAGATCTCGGGAGGAGCTGTTCAGAGAGGAAATCACGCTCACGAAATCACGTTCTTGGATTACGGCAAAACCCCTGTATCTTATGTTTAGAAACTTTTCAGAGGTTGAGCATGGACAACCAACATTATTGTATTATTACAATTATTAGTTATTAATAATTATTATTATTATTAGTATTATAACCAATACTAATATGTATTAAAAGAAGGATCAGCATAATAGGTCCCCTTTAATATTTTCCTTGACCTCGCGTTTGACCTTTTAAAGTCGTCTGTGGTCAAATTTAATATTGCCAAAATATTGGTCACCTATGACTTCCTATATGTCGATAATACAACCTTAACCACTATCAGCAACCATTTGGCCTCCACAGGCCATCTTGCATATTCTCTATAAGACCCAATGCTAAAGTCCAGTGCCCCCACTAGACCCACTTCTCTCGATTCAATCAAAATGGCGCTCGCACTACACATTGTTGATTGCCTGATGTACAAAAAAAAATTATTGTGCAGTTTTTGAGAAATAATTTTTGAAAATTTCTCAGTCCTATCCAATATGGTCTAGTAGTATGTTGAGGCAAATTTACAGGAAAATTCATCAAGCCAAAAAAAAAGAGAAAAAAATGTTCCGGACGACAGACGATGGACGCCACACCACGACAATAGCTTATCGGCCCATAGGGCCAGTAAGCTAAAAACAGCTACTAACAGAGCACATATCCCAGCTCTCCATAGACCCACTGCTGTTCACACATCAGAGCTCCTATAACTGTGTGCCAGGATTTGTATAGAGGAGGGGCTTTGCAAAACAATATATATTCATAAACTGAGATGATCAATGCATGTGAATACCCACAGTCCATTTGCATAGTTACCCCTTGAGAAGCTGTTCATTTTCAATAACAGAAACTCCTGTCCCATAACTGTGTTCACACAGGAACTTTGACATTTGTATAGAGGAAGGGGCTTTGCATACCTGTCCTGCCTCACTGCTCCACACACTTTAAGACCCCCAGTACTGATCAGTGACTGTCCAGTCCTTTCACACACACTGACACAGGCAGCATTATGATGATGTCAGACTCTCTACTGCTGGTGATGCTGGGACTCCTTGCACAGGGTGAGAAAGATGAAGCCATGTAACAATTTTTTATTTGCAATTTTTTTTTTTTTTTTTTTTTTTTTTTCCCGATGAGAATTATCTTTTTCAAATGAAATATGATGCAATGATGTAACTTGTTTGAAATTATTGATCTGGATTGATATTTGTTTAAATATTTCCTTTTCCAGAATCAATGGCAGATATAGTTGTGACTCAGTCCCCAGCAGCTCAGGCTGTTCGGCTGGGAGACACTGTCACTATCAGCTGTACAGCCAGTCAGAGCCCCAGCTACCTCCACTGGTACCAGCAAAAACAGGGTCAGGCTCCTAAACTCCTGATTTATGATGTCACAAGTCGCCAGTCTGGGATTCCTGATCGTTTCAGTGGGAGTGGATCTGGGACTCAGTTTACACCGAAAATCACTGGAGTCCAGGCTGAAGATGCAGGAGATTATTACTGTCAGAGTTACCACGGCGGCCCTGTGTTCACACAGTGTTAGAGAGCCGTACAAAAACCTCCCTCAGTCAGACTGCACAGAGACTGCACTGCTGCAGCTGGGACCTACTGCAGGTGCTGAGGGGGGAGCCACTGATCTGCAACACTGAGAGGTTCTGCTCTAAAACACTGAGGTACTATGTGCAATAATAACTCAGATTTTCAAATGCAATAAGCTCTCATTTTGTCAATTAAGACGAATAGTAGCTGAAATGAAAATAACTCAAGTCATGAATTGTGTTGTAAATTTACTGACCTTTGAGTCAGAAAAAGAGGAATCGCATACATAGAATACCCCTGCTTCCTGAAGGTCTAAAAAGAATGACTTCAGAATTTGTGATGTTTTGCACATTTAGGATTTTTGTTGCTGTGATACTTAAATGAAGCTTAATCCAGATGTGATCTGCACTGATAAGACAGAGGGAGGGAGGATTGCTCTTCCACTCTCTGCCAGTGTCCCCCCTGCTCTCTCCCAAACTCCTGACTCAGGAATATGTTCTCTCGAACCATCACTCTCATTCTTGAATCATCACACTAAGTTTTTTGTTCCTTTTCTCTGACATTAGCAAGAGGGAGAGCTCAGGTTTTCCACCTCACTATGAATTATTGCAAATTTTTATGGTTAAAGAACACACATTTCAGTGTTATTATTGAAAATTTTCTGGATTGAACATACCGTATGTTTCCACTGAAAAGAGCTCACCCTAAATGTAACTCAAGCTGCGATTACACTTATGAATCACAGGGAATGTGATTATGACTTTTGAAGTAACAAAACATTTGTTCAATTAAGGCAAAGAACTTCAGGCGGTTTTGACATTCAGGCCAGTGCAAAATCAGCCAGAGAACAAACAACACTTTGAGAGGGAGTCAGTGCTGGGCTCATTTTTCCCTGTGTCGTCACACAAGGACATTTCTGCTGCTCATTGTCAGTCTGTCTGCATGTCAGCCTGTATTAGCTGAACAGGACGTACAGACCTCCATTTCAATGGCTGTACATGTATGTGAATGAGCAGCAGCGTGTGCAAAAAAAGGCTGCTGGGAACAAGTGCATCATGGGAGAGGCAGTTTTCCTCTGTACACACAGCATGGTTGTCGCAGCTCTCACGCCTGCCGAACAGGCTCTGACTCCAGTGGGTTTTCTGGTAAACTGGTTGATTGTCTCATTAACTCCACTAGTGTGATCAGCTGTAACTACTCCCTTGTGTCTGATTGTTCACAAGTTGTAAATTGTTGGTCGTTTGTCAGTTGGGACTAGATAATTTCATGGGAAGAGGATTCTGTAATAACACAGTTCATTTACCAGTTGTCCTCCCTAATGACCCTCCAGGGAGCTGAATCATTAGTGAGGTCATTAATAGATACAGAGGGTCCTTCATGCCTTGTTCCATTTGTCCCCATCCTCCTCATTATAAACCTGCCGCAGCAGCTCATACTCCATCCTGCAATAGGCTGCCACTCTGTTCATAACAATGAGCTTGTAATTATGATCTACAAATTAAGTTAGGAAACAATAAAATAGTTTCAGAGCTGTGAAATATGATCCACAGTAACGATTTCTTTTGCTGCCCTGGAAAAAAATACCACAGCTATCAAACACAGGAAGAAAAAAGTTTCCGTCTTCTGTAAGTACTTATTTCCTCTGTGAGAACAAGGCTTCTCATTCTTATCTGAACTTCAGTATCAATGCGAATACAGGGACGATCCAAGGTTCTAAGCATTAAAACATTCCCACAGATCACATGATGTGAAATGATTAAATATTAAATATTTTTACAACTTTCCCACATCTCCTGAAAGTATTCATCAGCTGCAGATAGAGAATCATTAAATGTCAAAAATATGGTCCTTAAATTGGTAGGTTTGATTAAAAACAACATGTGTCCCGGCCCTCTATAGACCATACATACACCAGAGCTCCTCTAAATGTGTGTGACAGGATTTGTATAGAGGAAGGGGCTTTGCATACCTGTCCTGCCTCACTGCTCCACACACTTTAAGACCCCCAGTACTAATCAGTGACTGTCCAGTCCTTTCACACACACTGACACAGGCAGCATTATGATGATGTCAGACTTTCTACTGCTGGTGATGCTGGGACTCCTTGCTCATACAGGGTGAGAAAGATGATATCATCTTACCATTTTTTAATGTACAATTTATTCAACTTTTTCAGTGGAGTTTTAATTATTTACAATTCAATACGCAGCAGAATTTCATTTCATTTGTCAAGGTTCATTTCCATTGACAGTGTATTTCCATGTTTTCTTTTCCAGGATCAATGGCAGATATAGTTGTGACTCAGACTCCAGCAGCTCAGGCTGTTCAGCTGGGAGACACTGTCACTATCAGCTGTACAGCCAGTCAGGGTGTTCATGGCAGCAGCTAGCTCAGCTGGTACCAGCAGAAACCTGGTCAGGCTCCTAAACTTCTGATTTATTCAACCTCAACTCGCCAGTCTGGCATTCCTGATCGTTTCAGTGGGAGTGGATCTGGGACTTAGTTTACACTGAAAATCACTGGAGTCCAGGCTGAAGATGCAGGAGATTATTACTGTCAGAGTTACCACGATAGTGGTGCGTTCACACAGTGTTAGAGAGCCGTACAAAAACCTCCCTCAGTCAGGCTGCACAGAGACTGCACTGCTGCAGCTGGGACCTACTGCAGGTGCTGAGGGGGGAGCGACTGATCTGAAACACTCAGAGGTCCTGCTCTGAAACACTAAGCTAATGGAGATTCATGAATTTATCCTCAGCTTTATGGCATTTAAATGATCAATTGGTATTCGGGAGCATAATGTGTACTTATAAAATATTCCCCACATCATTGCACCTCCACCAGCCTTTAGTGTTAAACATAAAGCAGGATGGATCCATGAATTCATGTAGATCAGGCCACATTCTGTCCCTCCCACCTGCATGTCACAGCAGAGATTGAGATTCATCAGACCGAGCAATGTGTTTCCAGTCCTCTACTGTCCAGTTTTGGTGATTCTTTTTTCACTGTAGCCTCAGTTTCCTATTTTTTGCAGACAGGAGTGAAGCCTGGTGTGGCTTTCTGCTGCAGCCTGTGCACTTAAAGGGTCAACATGTTGTGCGTCAGAAAGGCATTTCTGCATAACACTGTTTGAACGTGTGGTTGAACTATTTTGGCCATTTTGTCAGCTTGAACCAGTAAGGCCATTCTCCTTTGACCTTTCTTACAAAAATAGGGATTTTTGTCAACATAACTGCCGCTCCATCAATGTGTCTTTTTTCTTTGCACAATTCTCCATAAACTTCAGGGACTGTTTTTCTGGTCAAATCCGATCAACAGTCTCAGAGACACTCAAACCACCCCATCTGGCACCAATAATCACTCCTCTGTAAAAGTTTCTTTAATCCAATTTCTCTACCATTCTGATGTTTGGGCTGAATAACAGTTGAACCTCTTGACCATGTTTGCTTACTTTCATGAATCACATTGCTGCTTCATGATTGGCTAAATAGATATTTGGATTAACATGCAGATGTACAAATGTACCCAATAAAGTGGCCACTGGGTGTAATGAGAGAGGAAATTACAGGCTGGTATTACGCCTGACCTGGCCAGTGCAAAATCAGCCAAAACACTGATGGTTCAATCATGGAGACTCTGAAATTAAGATTGAAAAGATTTATGAACAATGAAATAAATTTATTAATATCTTTGGTGATGACTCCGTCCTCAAGGACCCTTCAGTAAGGTGCGTGCAGATCTGCAAGCGTAGCAGGCAGTGGTGAAGCCATCCCCCATGTGGAAGGAAGGGTCCACTGGGTGATGTGAAATCTCTGCAAACAGCAAACAGAAACACGTTATGGGCAATTTTACAGAAGACCGATGGTAACGATTGGGTGAATGTAATTGCTTGACTGTCCTACATGTCATAACAGAACTTTATTTTACACTGTCCTCACTGTGAGAGGGTGTCGGCCCTGTGTTTGCTGTTTGAAGAGGAATTCTCTCACTTAACATCTGAAGACTACAGTGTAAAATGTGAAAGGAGGACCTGGTCATGACGGTGCAGAAAAAACTGAGCATAGTGGGGATTAGAGCAGAATCGCACCTCAAAATCTCCCCTTCTGCTCAATCCCAATGAAACCTTCCTGCCCTCAGCGCTCTGTTACATCAGTAGAGTTCATTACTGCCTCACCATCTCTCTCTCTCTCTCTCTCTCTCTCTCTCTCTCACAAACCCACACACAATCACACACGCACGCGCACACACACACACACACACACACACACACACACACACACACTTTTTTTCTTTTGATTGTAAACAACTGGTCAACAAATATCCTTCTTTGACTTTATCTGTAAGTTTGATAGTGTGACTGGAAGCGAGTAAAATGGATGGGGGCAATTAGCTGTGCATGTGTGATGTCACTGGCTCTCTCATTTCTCAACTTTGATCTGAACTCAGAGGAATTTATTAAACACAATTTACAGAATCTGAAGCTATATTCTGTTACCAAGTTAAAAGTCAAATAAAATTTCAGAAAAGCTGTAACTAATGCAGTTTCTTCATTGTGAGGGCAAAGTTTCAGCACACAGTACACATGTACCAGCCCTCTATAGACCCACTGCTGTTCACATATCAGAGCTCCTCTTACTGTGTGTGACAGGATTTGTATAGAGGAAGGAGCTTTGCATACCTGTCCTGCCTCACTGCTCCACACACTTTAAGACCCCCAGTACTGATCAGTGACTGTCCAGTCCTTTCACACACACTGACACAGGCAGCATTATGATGATGTCAGACTTTCTACTGCTGGTGATGCTGGGACTCCTTGCACAGGGTAAGAAAGATAAACAAAATTAAACTATTGATTTTGGTTATACTTCACTTTTCCTTTGCGAAATTGTCATTAGAGCTGAATAAAATTATGAATAATATAGCTTGTTTTTCACCAGTATTTAGCTTCATTGACATCCAATTCATTGTTTTCTGTTTCAGGATCAAAGGCAGATATACTTGTGACTCAGTCTCCAGCAGCTCAGGCTGTTCAGCAGGGAGATACTGTCACTATCAGCTGTACAGCCAGTCAAAGTGTTTACAGCAGTACTTATCACACAAACCGTCTCCACTGGTACCTGCAGAAACCTGGTCAGGCTCTTAAACTCCTGATTTATTATGCCACAACTCGCCAGTCTGGGATTCCTGATCGTTTCAGTGGGAGTGGATCTGGGACTCAGTTTACACTGAAAATCACTGGAGTCCAGGCTGAAGATGCAGGAGATTATTACTGTCAGAGTCTCCACAGTGGTCCTGTGTTCACACAGTGTTAGAGAGCCCTACAAAAACCTCCCTCAGTCAGGCTGCACAGAGACTGCACTGCTGCAGCTGGGACCTACTGCAGGTGCTGAGGGGGGAGCCACTGATCTGAAACACTGAGAGAATCTGCTCTCATAGACTAAGCTTAAAAAGTAGACTAAGCTACTTATAAATAATACCTACATTTTCTCAAACTTGAGTGATGTTCAATCCAGTCGTTTCTCTGAGTATTAAATGCTATTTATTGCTATTTATTTGTCATTGAAAGAATATGATGGAAAAATGCTGTTTTTTGCCCTTTACACCTTTGAAATATCAAAATTTTGACAAAATGCTAATTTTTTCCTCACAATCTGCCATTATTAATGTTGAATTACATAAACCTCTGAATATATATATATATATATATATATATATATATATATATATATACAGTGCTGTGCAAAAGTTTTTGGTGCATTTGACACAATTCGGTGACTACCCTCAGCTTAAAAATTTGGGACACTGCCTGCAGTTTTGTAGTTTTATAAGATTACTGGCTGTTTGGTTGTTCTGAGCATATAGGAGAATATACCACAGTTCCTCTGCAGATTCACTGTCTCACTTGCATCTCTCTCCCCAGGTATTCCCACACAGCCTTGCTGATGTTGAGATCAGGGCTCTGTCACGGCGTATTTTTTGTATCAGCTGTATTTAGTGAAATTCAAAGTTCTTTAGAAAGATTTCTTTAAATTATCATTTGAAGACTTTTTTTTCTTGTCATATTGCGAGGTAACTGATGGTCAAAGAATCTACCGGAAGATTCCTCTTTGGCACCGCACTGCTCTTTCATGCTGATAAAAAGCAATTTGTGTTTTATTTGCCAAAGTATTGCCAACATAATGGTTGCCATGGCAACAAATTAGCTTTTTTTCAAATTTAAGTCAATACAAGCTTATTGCAATGATAACAAGCTAAAATTAATCTGGATTCAGATTTAAAGAGGCAAAATCTTTACACTCTAAGATTGCCATGGACTAAAACTGACACCAGATTCTTGTCAAAAACAAGCTGATTTCCAAAATTACTCATTCACTTATGGCGTTCAGTGAAACATTCACAAATGCGAGGTATTGTATTCCTTTATAGTTTGTCTTAGTCGTTGACTGAAGAGTTTGTTTTCTTTATACTGAATATAGTGAAGCTCCAAAACCTTGCAAAGTCAGCACATACTGCTTTGAAAGCTTGTTCACAGAACCGGACCACAGTTGTGCTGATGACAGAAGGCTCTCAGGTGGTCTCTGATGATATGAAATTTTGAGGTTTTACTGATGGACAGCTGCATGTAAACATCGCAGAATGTAAGGACACGATCCTCTCAGCAGGGGAGTCAGTATAAGTGAATGAGACATTTTGGAGACACAGAAACAGCCATTAAGACAATTCATCAACTTCATTGCAAACTTGTCTTCAAACCATACAGGGTTGACAGCTTTTTTCGTTCCAAGATAAAATGTAACATTCAACTGTAATTCTAGAGCTTATTGCCATGTTCTAAATAAAAAGAATTATCAGAATAGTTACCTAATTATGCGTGACTGACGTTACGTGACTAACGTTACCAACTGAAACGTCAGTCACCAACAACAGTCCTTTTCAGGACTACACTCACCTGGACGTTCAGATCCCATTTATTGAAACCACTCCTGGTTCAAACCTTTTTCTGTTTTACCAACTTTATTGTATTCTCAGGCAAGATTGTGTGACGTTGTGACCTGATTGTATTATTTTGCTCAGCCAGTGGGGGTAATGAATATTCATGAGTGCTTGTGGACATTGTGACTAGCCTGTGAACACCATAAAATCTTCAGGAGCCATCAAAAGAGGTACTGTTTGACCGCTGGTGTACCTCCAATAAAGTCAACAATGATTTTGATAAATTGAGGCAAACTATCATGCTTGAAGAATTCAAGAGATGTGTTCACGATGACCTCAAAACTTACCTGAATGAACACAAGGTTGGCACACTTGAAGAGGCAGCCATTCTGGCTGATGATTTTGTTCTCACTCACAAGTCAGTGTTTTCCAAGAAAGGTGACAATAGTAGACCAAAATAAAATCCAGGTGAAAGGTCTGATTCCACCGGTAATCGTGATAAGTCCAATGTAAAGGATGGTCAGGAGAAGAAGTCGGAGAAGGGTCAGTCTAAGTCCGGTCCAGTTTGTTTCTTTTGTAAGAAACTAGGTCATGTGATGTTAACCCATGTGATGTTAACCTGATGTTAACCCTAATGCATTTGTTTCCTCCAAGAAGCCTCGTTCTCATGAGACACCTGTTGTTCCGGAACATCATGTTGAGAAGTCTGACGTCAGAAGGGAATTCTTCCTTTTGTGTCTGAGGGTTCTGTATCACTTGTTGGTCAAACCGATTCAGTGCCGATCAAGATTTTGCATGATACTGGGGCAACTCAATCTTTGTTGTTGGAAGGTACATTGTCTTTTGATTCGAGTTCTTCCACTGGTGAATTTGTTATCTTGCAAGGTGTTCAATGTGGTTTTGTGACAACTCCCTTACACTATGTTGTGCTGAAGTCAGATTTGATGTCAGGTTCTGTTGTGGTTGGGATTGTTCCGGAGTTACCGGTGAAAGGTGTTTCTTTGTTGTTGGGAAATGAATTAGCTGGAGGTAGGGTGGTTGCTGAGCCCAGAGTGGTTTGTGAGCCAGTCCCGTTGTCCAATAGTGACATTGTTGTGGAAGAGAACCCTGAAATGTTTCCTTCTTGTGCGGTGACCAGAGCTCTGGCTAAGAAAATGGCCGAATTGCAGGATATTGATGTTGAAGATGACATTGTGGATTTGTCAGGGACAATTCTAGATTCCAAGGATGATCTTCCTCAATCTTCTGATCCCAGTAAGGATCTTACTCAACATTCTGATGTGAAGTTTGAGACGCCAGTACCGTCTACGACAGAGAAGTTCTTGTCCAGAGAGAAATTGATCCAAGAACAAGAGATTGATCCTGATTTGAGCTCTCTGTTTGATGCTGCTCTCCCTAAAGAGGAGTTGTCCAAGGTCCCAGTTGGATACTTCATCAAGGATAGAGTTTTAATGAGGAAGTGGAGACCACCTGATGTCCCGGCCTCTGAGGACTGGGCAGTCATACGCCAGATCGTGGTTCCCAAGACGTATCGTCCAGAGGTTCTGAGGTTGGCACACGAGGTTCCCTTTGGAGGTCATTTAGGTGTGAACAAGACCTGCGACAAGATCAGGAAGCACTTCTACTGGTCGAAGATAAGACAGGATGTGGCTTCCTACTGTCAGACATGCCACACATGCCAGATGGTGGGAAAACCGAATCAGAAGATCCCTGTTGCACCACTGAAGCCCATTCCAGCCTTTGAGGAACCATTCAGTAGAGTCATCATTGACTGTGTCGGCCCCTTGCCTAAGACGAGATCCGGCAACCAGTACCTGCTGACGATTATGTGTGCATCTACACGTTTTCCCGAGGCAATTCCACTGAGGAGAATCAAGGCTCCCAAGGTCGTGAAGGCTTTGATCAACTTCTCCACTTTGTTTGGTCTGCCGAAGGAAATCCAGTCAGATCAGGGATTCAACTTCATGTCTGGCCTGTTCCAAAGTGTGGTGTGTCAACTTGGAGCCAAGCATATAACATCAAGCGCCTACCATCCGGAGTCGCAGGGGGCACTAGAGAGGTTCCACTCCACTCTAAAGAACATGATGAGGACCTACTGCTTCCAGAATGAGAAGGACTGGGACGAGGGCATCCCACTGCTCACGTTTGCTGCTCGAAAGTCGGTGCAGGAATCCTTGGGATTCAGCCCATTTGAGCTGGTGTTTGGCCGCACAGTCCGAGGTCCACTGAAGCTGTTGAAAGAGAGATGGCTGCAGGAGCCCAGTGAGGATGTGAGTCTGTTGGATTATGTGTCCAGGTTCAAGGAGAGACTACGTCAGGCTTGTGAACTGGCACAAGAAAACCTCAAGTCTGCGCAGCGAAAGATGAAGCGGCTGCATGACCGAGACGCCAAGGAGCAGAGCTTCAACCCTGGAGATGAGGTGTTGGCATTATTGCCCATTCCTGGAAGCCCTCTGCAGGCAAGGTACCATGGTCTGTATGAAATCATCCGTAAGGTTAACGATGTGGACTACATCATCAGGACTTCTGATCGGAGGAAGGCCTCGCAGCTGTGCCACATCAACATGCTGAAGGAGTACCAACAGAGACCTGGTGAGGTCGCGACTGTCAGCAGTTGTTCCCAGACTGGAAGGACTGAAGAACCTCAGGTGGTGAAGCTGGTAGACGATCGTCCTGTCTGATTAAGTAACTCTGAGGTCTTGGCCAACCTTCCACAGAAGCTGAGTCACCTACCACGTGAGGACCGACAGCAGCTTACGGGCCTCCTCCTGGAATATAAGGCCATATTTCCAGATGTGCCCAGCAAGACACACATCGCTAAACATGATGTGGACGTTGGGGAGGTGCAGTCTGTAAAGCAGCATCCCTACCGCATCAACCCGCAGAGGGCCCGAATGATGGAGAAGGAAGTGTCCTACATGCTGCAGAACGACATCATAGAACAGAGTCAGAGTGACTGGGCTTCACCTTATGTCCTTATTCCGAAGCCTGACGGTTCCGTCAGATTTTGTACAGATTATCAGAAAGTGAATGCCGCGACCAAGACGGACTCCAACCCAGTCCCCCGGATTGACGATTGCATCGATCAGATTGGCAAGTCCAAGTACATCACAGAGTGTGATCTGCTGAAAGGATACTGGTGTGTCCCACTGACTGAAAGAGCCAAAGAAGTATCAGCATTCGTCACCCCCAGCAGCTTGTTCCAATATAAGGTCATGTTTTTTGGAATGAAGAACTCACCAGCGACCTTCCAGAGGATGATGAATCAGTGCCTTGCAGGTCTTGAGGGTATTGGAGTTTATATAGACGACATTGTTGTGGTGTATAGTGACACCTGTAATGATCATCTGTCTCGGTTGAGGGCAGTTTTCCATCGATTGTTTGAGGCCAATCTGACTGTCAACTTGGCAAAAAGCGAGTTTGGTCAGGCCAGTGTCATTCATCTGGGCTATGTCGTTGGTCATGGTCAGGAAGCTCCTATTGCAGAAAAGGTTCAGAGCATTGTTGATTTTCCTGCCCCTGAAAACAGGCGTAGCTTGATGAGGCTCTTAGGCATGGCAGGTTATTACAGGAAGTTCTGCAAGAACTTTGCTGTTGTCACTGTCCCTTTCACTGATCTTCTGAAGAAAAATAGAAAATTTGTCTGGTCAGAGTCTTGTCAAAAGGCATTTGACAATGTCAAGTCCCTGTTATGTGCACAACCAGTTCTTCAGGCTCCTGATTTCAGCAAACCTTTCACCTTGGCAGTAGACGCCAGTGATGTCAGTGCAGGTGCTGTATTGTTACAGTTGGACAACAATGGTATCGAACATCCAGTTTGTTATTTCTCAAGAAGTTTGATGTTCACCAAAGAAATTATTCAACTGTTGAGAAGGAAACCTTAGCTCTTGTTTTAGCTGTGCAACATTTTGAGGTCTATCATTCCTCTTCAAATCAACCTATACTGGTGTATACGGATCATAATCCGTTGACGTTTCTGAACAAGATGAAAAACAAAAACAGAAGAATATTAAATTGGAGCTTGTTGCTGCAAGAGTACAACCTGATTGTTAAGCATATTTGTGGTGTTGACAATGTTTGTGCAGATGCACTTTCTCATTAAGTCTCAATTTGTATCTTAAGATTGGTATTAATTTGTATATAGTTAAGTGAATGCTTTCGAGATTTAGTGTTCTTTTGTTATCGTATTTACCTACAATGCACAGCACTTTTGTCATAAAAAGTTGTCATACATTCCAACTTTTTCTTTTATGGAGGGAGGTGTGACATTGTGACCTGATTGTATTATTTTGCTGAGCCAGTAGGGGTAATGAATATACATGAGTGCTTGTGGACATTGTGACTAACCTGTGAACACCATAGAATCTTCAGAAGTCATCTAGAGGGTTCTATTGTCTGCAGGTTCTATTGTCTGCAGGATTCTTCAAGAGCCATCACCTTCAAGATTCTTCTTTATGACATCATACAGGAGTACAAGGCCTATATAAAAGGAACTTGCAGCCAATGGGGGAAAAAATCATTTCCGGTCTGCTATACCTGGAAGCTAGACCGGCTTTGCTGAGTGCAATCGGACTTTGGATTATACAGATACCTCTTGGGTACGGACTTTGCGGTGATCAGGATCACCGCATCGAAAACATCAGATTCCAGTGGATCTTCACCATTGTCATGGGAACAACGCAAGGACGGACAGTTCGGGCTAGTGAATAGTATTTCTATCTTTAATGTAGTAATTTCATTATTCATTCCTGTATTATTGTGATTGCTACGTTCATTCACTCAGTTAGTTAATAAACTGTTTAAATTTAATCCTTCTTCTAAATCCGAATCTTCCAGAATATTCTGGAACATACACCTGTCCGTAACTATTGATAAATGAAAAGCAACAAATGAATATTGTGTTTTAGGTTAATGCTGACTAACTCTAACAAATGTGTGGAATAGTTTGTATTCAAAGATTTTTTTACAGCACTATGTACATTTGACTTTTGTAACTGACTTTATAGCAATGAAACTTGTTTAATTGTTATGAATTTTGAGCCTAATGCTTTTAACAAGCCATCTTCTACTGTTCTCACCTTGTCAATGTGGATCCTGGTATTACCAACGAAAGCATTGGATAAGAAAAAAGGTTTACCCGCTAGAGTGAGGCTAATTCATACATATTTCGATGGCGGTAAACCATGAGAAAGCATGTCCTCTTCAATGCACCATAGCTCCCTTCACCACATTATTCCAGCCAAAACAACTTCAGTTCTACAAAGCTGAACATCTGTTCTGTTCATTTCAAGTACCGTTTTCCCCAATTTCTGGAAAATAATTTTTGGCCTCTGAGCTTCTGCAAAATGGAGCTGCCAAGAAGAAGACGTGGGTATAGCCTGTTCAAAATAATGGGTAAGAGTTTATATAAAGACAAACTACATCATCGTATTGACACACGTTGGCGAAGTCACCTGCTCTTGGGAGGTCATGTCAAACCTGCCTGGAGGGGTTTATATAAACAAATACAAACAAAGAGGGCAGCAGACATACACTGGAGGCTCCTACATGGAGCAATAGCAGTCAATGCCTTCCTGTCTGTTATTAATAGAGGGATGAGCGATAAATTTCCTTTCTGTCCTGATGGGGAAACTTTGTTTCACTGTTTTTAAGAGCGTGTGCACCAGCAGTCATTGTTCATGTTATTAGAATGCTTGTTCAGAAAGGTGAGGGAGGATTTCTCCAAATAAGTGTTTGTTCTCGGTTTTAAGTGTAGAAAGTCATCAAAATACAAATGTGAACTCATCAACTTTGTGTTGGGAGAAGCAAAAATGGCCGTCAATGTCAGCAGAAAGAGGAAGATTGAGGACTCGGTAGACATAGATCTGACGCTGTTCAGTCAGATGCTCAAAGCCAGAATAATGATTAATTTTAATTATAATAAAAAGATGAAGAAGTTTGATCAGTTCAGCCTGGTGCGGGCACATGATGACAAGTTGTGATCTGTAATAGAAAACCAGCTCTTTTTCTGAGAAGAGCTGTGATAGTGGGTTTTTTTTTCTCAATGATGACTAGCACTCGACTAGAACTTATTTATTGTTTATGTCTGTGCTTCTGAAGATAATTGTATTTATTTATAAATAGCATCAAGAAAAATGATATAATAAAGGTATCTTTGAGAATCAATCTCTCTCTCAATTTAAAAGAACGCTATTATGCTGTGTTTAGTTGTTTAAAATATGTACAATGGGTCTTTAAAATAATGTTAAGAATTCAGTTACAAAAAAACCCCCACATACATCCAGGCCTAGCAAGACCTCTTCTCTCACCCCGTCTGTGCCGGCCTGAAACACGAGCCGTTTTGAAATGGGCGGGGAGGCTACGCTAATGAGGCGCTGCTCTGATTGGCTGCCTGGACACTCGATTTTGAGGGAGGGTGCAGACCCGAAAAACCAGAAAACCAAGATGGCAGGTATTTCAGGACAGCTCTGCGTGGCATGTATTTCTGTGAGACCGTACTTGTTTGATCCTGAATCTGATGCCGAATGGGAGGGGAAGGAATTGAAGTATTGCAGCAGCGTTAACAGCAGGATTTCTATCAAATTTATTAACTAGGATAAACCCCTGAGAGGAGTCCTCTGGTTTTCGAGGGGGTCCGAACATACATTACAGACAAACAGAGTAACAATCAACAATCTACAGACATATTACACCAAAGAGAATACACCACAACACCAACATAAAAATAATTAGAACAGAATGAATATTGAAATGAGCACAACCTCTCAGTGGCCACAAATAGGCCATAAGCAATCAGCAAATATTTGCCGAGCAAAACAAAAAAATAAATAAATAAATAAATAAATGAGTAAACATACACATACCATTGAGAATTGAAATTACAGTATGTTAAGTATAATATTGGGTGTAACATCATCTGGAGCATAGTACATTATTGAAAATTGAAATTACAGAGTTTTATATATAATATAATATAGGGTGTAACATCATCTGAAGCATGTACAATACAACTCAAAATAAGAAGACAAGCCACATTTAAACCTGTGAAAAGATGTCAATGATCGTATGTTTGAAGGCAAGTTATTCCAGTCTGAGGGGGCTTTGAACATGACAGCTCTGTTACCAATTGATTTTTTGACTGTAGGAATGGAGAAGAAATATTGAGATGCGTGCCGCAATTGATATGTTGAAGAATATGGAATCAATAATTGTTGTAAATAGGCAGGGTAATTAAAATGTATACATTTAAAAATTAACTGTAACCAATGATTATGTCTTATACTGAGTGTGGGCCATTTGAGTGCATTATACATGATGCAGTGACGAGTGTAGAATGAACAACCAAGAGCAAATCGACAGAGATTATTGTATGCTGTGTTGAGGGGTAGAAGGTTGGTTTTGGATGCATTTTGGTAGACAACATCAGCATAATCAAAAAACGGTAAAATGAGTTGTGAAGCAAGTTTCCTTCGAAAATTAAATGTAAAACAGTCTTTGGATCGAAATAAGACACTGGTACCAAAATTAATTTTACGAAGAATATAATCAATGTGAGGTTTGAGAGTGAAGCCATAATCCTAAATAGTTGAACTGTTCAACTCTGCAGATTCCTACCATCATTGCATGTTATTATTAAGATATTAGATTTTGTTATGAGGTTGTGTTTTGTACCAAAAACCATAGTGTAAGATTTTGTTTTATTGAGCAGTAATTTGTTAGATGAGAGCCAGTTTTGCACAATATCAAAGTCTGATTGAAGGGCATTTTGTATTTGTAGAACATTAGATTTAGAGGTGTAAATGACAGTATCATCTGCTTATAGTTGGACTGTAGTATTAGAACAGATAAAAGGAAGATCATTAATAAAAATTGAAAAAAGAAGAGGACCAAGTGTCGAACCCTGTGGTACTCCTCTTTGTTGAACAAATAATTCAGACTTACACCCTTGAAGAACAACACATTGCTTTCTATTATGTAAATAAGAGTTAAAGCAGAAAAGTGCATTTTGTGAGAAACCAATTGCATAAAGCTTGTCTAGGAGTAAATAGTGGTCAACCAAATCAAAAGCCTTCTTCAGATCAATAAAAATTGCTCCTGTGAGATTACCAGCATCAGATGCTGAAAATATATCATTAGTCAGTTTTAAAACAACAGTTGTTGTTGAATGATTAGGTCTGAATCTGGACTGAAGAGGTGAAAGTATATTATTGATTTTAAGATAATGTGATATTTGATTAAAAATTAGTTTTTCAAATACTTTTGCAACAGTACAGATTATAGATATTGGTCTATAATTATTTAGATCGAGAATATCGCCCCCTTTATATATGGTGTAATTCGTGAATATTTCCACATTGCTGGTATCTGACAGGTAACTAAGGACATGATAAACAGATCAGCAAGAGGAAACATAAGAATATGGGCAGCCAATTGAATATATCTGGATTCCATCCCGTCAAGACCAGCACCGCTACTCATACTAAGTTGTTTGATAGTATTCTGAACTTCTAGAGGTGTTATTTTAGTAAAGGAAAAGGTACTGAGATGGGATGACATATTATTGAAGCTATAATTATAAGAAAAATCAGATATTAGGTCAGAACAGACTGAAGAAAAATGCTGACTGAACACTTGGGCAATTAAGTAGGGGTCATGAATTATTATATTGCCATCACGTATTTTATTAATAGGACATTTGTCTGAAGTATTAATTATGGTTTTTATACTGTTCCAGAATTGTATAGGATTTTTAAAGTTATTGGAGAGACATGTCTTATAATAATCAGATTTTGCATTGCGGGTCATTGTCTCGGAGATATTTCTTAGTTTCCTGTATGTTTCCCAATCAGCATTTTCCCTCGTCTGCCGAAATTTAGCCCAAGCCTTGTCCCTCTGTCTAAAAATGCTTATAAGATCAGCATTTATCCAGGGAAGATGTCGACCTTTAACCTTTGAGGTTTTCCATGGTGCATGTTTGTCAACTACTTGTGTGAAATCAGAATGTAGAAAGTCCCAGGCATCTTGAACAGTTGGTATTAACTGGTACCTGTCCCAGTTAATAGATAGTAAATCATTAATAAATAGATCAATATTCATTTTCTTATGTTGTCTAATTTTAATTAATTTTGGTGGCGCTTTTGAGATTTTAGTTTTCCATACACAATAAATAACTGAGTGAACACTGAAGCAGTCTGGCAAAATACCATCTTTAATAAATCTGTTAGGATGAGAGACAAGTATCCAATCAATTAGGGATTGTGATTTAGGAGTAATCCGGATGGGTTCCTTAATTAGTTGTGTTAAATTAAGATTTTCAAAATTATTTTTATCTTTAGCAGAGGACTTGTCTAACCAATTTTTGTTAAAATCACCTAAAATAATCATTTCATTTTTACAGGAGATAGAATCAATGGTAGACACCAAACACTTGGAAGACTCTACAGGGGCAGAGGGTTGGTCTATACACATTACCAACAGTAATATATTTATTCTGATGAAATGTAATTTTAACAAAAAGGCTTTCAAAATGTGTTGGTTTGACTGGAGGTGTGATTAGCTCAGAAACTAAACTGGAGGAGACATAGGTAGCCACACCGCCTCCCCTGGAGCCTCTATCAGCGCTCTATATACTCAGTCAAAAAAGAAACTTCACACTCGTTTGGAGGTCGATAAGTTGAACATACAAGAGAAGTGGTTTTAAATAATGATTTAATTCCATTCTGTACCCATTAAGGACGGTGTACCATAAAAATCATGTTCATAATGTAACCAGTTCCACCGGAAATGCTACGGAAATGTAAGAGAGTAAAAATAGTAAGTCACAACTTGATGAAAGCATGTCAATAGCGCCAGATGCCCTCCATGAGCGCTCACAACTGCGACGCAACGCCTCCTCATGGATTGAATGATGCGTCTGAACACAGCTTGGGGGATGCGTCGCCATAATTGAACCAACATGGCACCAAGTTCCTGCAAATTCTGCGGAGGGTTCCTTACTTGACGGAGTCTTCTGCCCAACACATCCCATACATGTTCTATGGGATTAAGGTCGAGACCTTGAGGGCCACTCCATGACTTTGATGCCAGCATTCCTAAGAAAATTCCGCGTTAAATTGGCGTATGAGGTCTGGCATTATCGTGTTGGAATGTCAGACCTGGGCCATGAGCTGCCATGGATGGCAAAAGCTCTGTATCCTGCAGCAGTTAGGTTTCCTTGAACGACCATCAGTCGGGAACGGGCAGGACCATTAAAGGACCCCAAACCATAACACTACCGCCCCCAAAAACGGTCCACTTCCTGCACACAACACTGGGCGTTATGTTCACCGCGCTCCTCCAAACTCTAACTCTCCCATCAGCGGTGCAAAGTGAATCTGGATTCGCTACTAAAAACGACCCTATTCCAATCACGCTGAGTCCATCTCAGATTTCGTTAGCCCAAAGAAGCCGTTGACGCCGTTGTAACCGGGTTAAAATTGGTACACGATATGGCCGACGCATGGAGACGAGCAGTGCGCAGGCGACACGTATGGTTTGGGCAGTCACACGACCTCTAAACAATTCATTCCTAGTGGACGTTGCAGTAAGAAATCGACACGCAAATGACGTAAGACGATTTGTCGGTCTTCTGCTTGTGTCGTCACACGTGGTCTACCCGAATGAGGTCGGTCTGCTGTGGTGCCAGTTTGTTGGAGACGTGTCCGAAGATCATGGATAGTCCGTCGACTGCATCCCATAACCCTGGCAACGCCAGTGACCGACGTTCCGTATTTCAGCATGCCAATGGCACGCTTCACGCTGAATGTTTGACAGTCGTGGCATTGCAAATCAACGGATAATTGACTGTAAGAACTTGTTTTTCCGAGATGTCACTCTACCGTGCTAACGTGGGCTCAATTGCACGGTCTCATAAGGTCACGTGACTAGGAACACGAGGAAACGTGCTTTTACCTTGATGTATGCTCGCACGCTGCATGCTTGTGCACGCCGGAATTGCTGTGTGTCATGATGTCTTTGACAACGATTTACCCCTAATAATAATAATAATATCTCTTGTATTAAGTTTCAAGAAAAAATTTGAAATTTTGAGTGTGAAGTTTTTTTTGACTGAGTTATAGTACATAGTTCTCAAGTTTGATTTCATTGTCAGAGATTTGCCATGTTTCCTGGTGTGGCTACTATTGGGATTGTGTTGGACCTCACTCCATGCACAGAGTAAATCAATTTTGGCATCAGACTGAATATTCAGGATGAATGATTTAAACTCTTTAATATTATTCCAGTTAGAAGGTTGAGGTTCATCTGAATAATAATATTATTCAGAGCTAGGACAAATTAGATAATCAAAATGTTATTGAGGGTTGTGATAATATAACACAAAAAGCATACACAAAAACAAAAAAACCACAAAATAAACCAAACACAAAGAATATAGAAGACGGCTCCAGCAGCCTCAGCCATCCTAAGTTGGGCGTACTTGAGAGGGCAATATAGAGTCAATACAGACAGATCATTAATAGTCCGCAAACAGGTTGGTCTGCATCAAAGAGATTAATAGTGACAGTAGCTCTGCGACCATAAGTGAAACTAAAAGCCACTGGCATTACGACAGTTCAGTTTTGCGACAACCAGAGACAACCGGATGTAAACAACAAATTCAGTTTACGTCAGGTAACAGAAAGACACGCCAGCGAAGATAATCCGTGAATTTAAGTGAATAAGTCATTCAAAATTAAGTAGAAACAAAACTAAAATGAGTGGCAAGTTGAAACTTTAGGGTGTTTTGCTCTGTACTGTCTGGGCTTGCATGCATGTGATTGCAGCTGCTGTATTATTTGCAGCCATAAGCACCCACTGAGCTATCCAGAGGAAATTTTGTTAAAAAAAAAGCTCCTAGTTAACCATTTCCACTCAAAACAAAATGCACCTTACACTAAGCGACTAAATGAGTTCATAGCAAAAACACACAAACGGTGTAAGCATTGCTTATGTGGAGCAAGCGAATCGATAACTTCTACCGAAAAAAAAAATCCGTATCCGACCTCCACTTTTTTTTCGCTTTTTATTAGCCAGAACAATTTTCAAAGGTGGATGAAATTCCGCCACGGGAATGCAGAGAAACGCAGGTTTTTATACCAGACACACAGGTGCTTTCGGGATTGCTTTCACCGCGTAGGATCAGAGAGCTAAACCCACACCAGAGCAAGTATCTGGCTGACTTCGGCCGCGGATAAGTAAACAATCATTTCCCACAGCAGCAATAAACAAACCCAAACACATACCCTAAGCTCCGCAAAGTCTATGACTGGTCTAACTGCAGCCTTATCAGCCCAACTTTGCAGACACACACAACACCTCTCCGGTTAGCTTCAACTGTAGTGGCTACGGTCAGGTAACGTTATGATGAAACTACCACCTTGATGCTAACCAAAGTAACACAAGCATACCAATCTGAATTACTGCATATAAGGTAACCAGGAGCATTTTGTTGCATGGAATCTAAAACTAACAAGCTGTAGTAACCGAGCAGTCATAACAATGATAGAGACAACAGTTACCCTGCAATACAGGTTTTACAGACAGGAAATTTGTTACTGCAGTAACAGCTAAAATGCCATCCAAATCACAAAAAGTTAGCTTCAAATGAGGTTTATGTTCACACACCTTCTGCTTGAATGTCCCCTGATATTACTCTTGCATATTTAGGCACAAACATTAGCAACGGTAACTTAGCTACGTTAGCCGCAGTGCTACAGCCACATTCAACAGGCTATCACGTTAGGTAGGCTTATGCAGTGAAGCAACACAAAATGGTAAAACCGACTGTTTTCAGCGTCTGTGACTCTCAGTCAGTTGGTAACGATCCAGGCTTTATCTTCAGATATTTTACAAAGCCTGCGTTTGAGGCCAGTTGTTATGCTGCATTCGATTTGGCTCGGAAGTTGGAAGTCGGGGCTGGGAATAACATCATACCCAAGCTGACTGCATTCTATTAAGTAATCGAAAAACTGACTTGAGGTCAGTGGGGTGTCCTCTAGCCAGGATAGCCTTTTATTTGCTATTGTTAGTACATGTTGATAACAACGCATTACTAGTCTTTTTCACAGGCAAACACCGTGAGTAAATGAAAGCACCAGAGGTGCTGATGCCTCGTGTGTATTGCTTATACACTACTGATGTACAATAGGTGTATAGTAACATAAAAGCAAGCTTGAATACATAAACAGTCAATAGAGGTGTCCTTAAAGCAAAATCATGTGGGTGTGGCTTAACATTATGTACACAAAACGTATACTGGAAAACATGGAAGTGCTACAAAAAATCAAAATTTCTGGGTACATTTTAAAATCAAGAGAACAGTGCGTTTGTCACTCATATTGTTACTTTAGTTGATGCACACGCTGTTTGTTATGATGGTAAATAGACAGACAACAAATACACAGGTCAGATGTTTCAAAGTATGCGCACACCGAGGCATAATAAGTCCACTAATAAACTCTATTCAATAATGGGGTGTAATGACTGATTAAATGAAACGCTAATTACCCAGAATTGCAAAATGCCGTAAAGTTTGTTATTATAGCTGGCCATTTTTTGATTTACGCAGCCAAATTAACTTGGAACTGGGTAGGTGAGGTTTTCCAACTTTCCAGTTAGAAATCCCGACTTCAGGGAATGTTCAAATTGAAATTTCCGACTGGGAGCTTGGAAATCCCAACTTCCCCGTACAAATCGAACGCAGCATTAGTGCTAACTATCGTTAGCGGTCCTGCTAGCCACCTGTACCACTAGCTTCACTCACATTATCTGCTGTTATATTGTCACTTACAGCTTGTGGCTCCGAGCGCTTGATCGATGCAACTGCTCCAGGTTTGAGAAGCAGCTGAGACGCATATCAAGCATCGAATTATCCTTTACTGACAAAGCTGTCTTCGGTGAAATGCTAAGCACAAACAGCTAACGTTCCCTTTCAGTGTGGCTGTTTGCCGCCAGCAAACAAAAAAAGCTACCCACTGATTTCTGGTGGCATCGTGTTTTGGAAGAGAAGAGTTGTGCTTTTTTTTTTCGCATCCAAAAAAAACAAAGATGAGCAGCTTTGGGAGACATACTGATGAAACTGCTCCTCAAATGATCCCTGGTTCTTCTTCTTCTTCTTCTTCTTCTTTTGTATTTCCAAAAGTGTTGACGCTACTAAGGCATAGTATGATCTGCCGTTGTTAGTGCCTGCTAGAATAGTTTCTGGGGTGGGCAGGTCCAGCGTCGTGATTGGCTATGGCTAGGTCTGAACTCATTGGACGGCACAACCTGACGTCAGGTTTTGCCCAGATCTCACGAAGATCTCGGGAGGAGCTGTTCAGAGAGGAAATCACAATCTCGGATTACAGCAAAACCTCTGTATCTTATGTTTAGAAACTTTACAGGGGTTGAGTATGGACATCCAACATTATAGCATTACTTGTATGTATTAAAAAAGGTTGTTTTTCAGGATGTAGAATTGACTATAACAAATCCGAAGCTTTGCCATTGGCTGACTTCGGTAATAAATGTGCCTTGGTCAACTTTCCTTTTAAATGGTCTGAATCTGGTTTTGCATATTTAGGTCTTAAAATTTCGGCTAATTTAAATAAACTATTTAAGTCTAATCTGTTACCCATTATTACTTCAATTAAGTGATCTACTGAGATGGTTTGATCTCCCTCTTTCTTGGTTCGGCCAAGTTAATGAATATCCTTCCAAGGATTTTATACCCAATGCAAATGCTCCCTCTCTGGATTAATAAATCTGTGTTCTCCGATATTAATAGAGCCGTTTCAAAATTTATTTGGCATGGGAACAAACCACGCCTTAATTTGAAAACATTACAGCTGCCAAAAGAGAGGGGTGGTCTTTGATTGCCTAACTTTATGTTTTATAATTGGGCATGTCATATGCCTATAGTGTCAGGTTGGCTGAGACATTTTTTTGACTGTAGACAGGAGACTCATATTGACGCCTGGCATTGTCCCTCTCTGTCTTTACTCAGCCTTGTTACAAATAAAATATCTTTGCTTCCGGCTGAGGTTTGAAACAGCCCACTTATGATGAACACGATTAGAACAAGGGAAAGAGTGGGGAAGTTTACCCAAAGGAAGCGTCTCTTCTCGGCCTGCACCCCATTATAAAAAATAAAGCCTTTCCCCTGGATTGGGATTGAGTATATTCCAATGCTGGTATGATCGTGGTATTAAGATTGTTGGGGATTTATTTGAGTCTGGAAAATTACTCTCATTTGAACAGCTGAAAGTGAAATATGACATATCTTCTAAAGATTTTTATGCTTTTCTCCAGGTTAGACATTTTATCAACAATCTTAATATTTTGGACAATCAGCCAGTAGCTTCTGTAATTGATTCATCTCTGTTACATTTTCGCCGCAGTAAAAATTTTATTTCCCACGGTTATGGGAAACTGCAATCCGTCGATACGTTCATCATCGGTAAAATTAAAAGTGTGTGGGAGAGGCATCTCGGGACTGAGTTTGGGGTGGAGGAAAGGTTCAATGCAGTGGGGTCTGTAGGGTGTACATTTTGTGCAATAGGCTGACAGAAAGTCAGTATAGGATCCTCCACAGATTGCAGCGCACACCCCAATCTCTCCATACTTTTCAACCTCAGATCTCTCCGCTTTGTGTAAAGTGTAAGAAAGAGGTCGGGTATTATTTACATTGCATCTGGAGTTGTTCTTTGATAACTCAATTTAGGGGAAAAATTTCAAAGGAACTTAATCTCATTTTTGGCGAAAAAGAAGATTCAAATGAGCCCTGGTCCTCTGGGTATCTCTGAGGAAGGATTCTCCATGATAAGTGTCCAGAAAAAAAATTATTGAATTAACCTCTACTGTTAGTTAGGAGATGTATTTTATTTCAATGGATTAAGCCTAGACCTCCAACTATAAATCAGTGGTACGGAGAAATTTGTTGTCCTGCCAATGGAATGGTTAAATGCAGTCTTTAAGGGGAATGAGAGGGCTTTTGATAAGCTGTGGGCACCTTTTTTAAACCGTCTCCCAGATTGTATTGTAGACCTCGTATGTAGGGGGCGCTGCACTGTTTTCTGGCATCCCTCCGGTACCCCTGCGAATGTCTAATGCTCCATGCTGAGTATCCCATTGTTGTGCCTCAGTGCTGTATTCCCTGATCTATGTGACACATCTAAGCTTTAGGAAATGTCCATATTGTGTGATTGTGTGTTATGTGTGATGTATTATGTATGTATGTAAAGTTTCCCCCCTTTTTTCTCTTCTCTCTTTCTCTTTCATTTTCTTGCTGTTGACATGTATGTGTTTTCTTTGTTTCGCTGCTTTGTTTTATTTTTTTTGTTGTTGTTGTTGTAGTTTGTCTATTTCAAGTTCAATGAAATATTGGCAAAAAAATAAATAAATAAAAGAAGGATCAGCATAATAGGCCCCCTTTAATTCATTTTGATTGTGAACAACTGCTCAACAAATAATCTTTGAACTGATGTGACAGTTGATTGCGCGGCTATAAGCTGGTAAAATGGACGGAGGCAATTGGTTGTGCATGTGTGATGTCACTGGCTCTCTCATTTCTCTCACTGAGACTTAGATCTGAAATCAGAGGCAGTCATAATGCACGATTCACAGAATCTGAAGCTATATTCAGTTTACAAGTTAAAAACTCAAATAAAATTTCAGAAAAGCTGCATTAATGCAGTTACTTCATTGTAAGGGCAAAATATCAACATACAGTGTACATGACCCAGCTCTCTATAGACCCCCTGCTGTTCACACATCAGAGCTCCTCTAACTGTGTGTGACAGGATTTGTATAGAGGAAGGAGCTTTGCATACCTGTCCTGCCTCACTGCTCCACACACTTTAAGACCCCCAGTACTGATCAGTGACTGTCCAGTCCTTTCACACACACTGACACAGGCAGCATTATGATGATGTCAGACTTTCTACTGCTGGTGATGCTGGGACTCCTTGTACAGGGTGAGAAAGATGGTTCCAACTGAACCCAGATTTTGGCTATATTTCACATTTTCTTTCCTTACTTTTTACAATGTAAATCATTTGAGAATTGTACCTTTAGAATGTTGTAAAAATTTACCAGAATTATTGCACATTGTTTGATTACATTAATGTGTATGTACATCCATTTCCATGTTTTCTTTTTCAGGAACAGTGGCAGATATAGTTGTGACTCAGACTCCAGCAGCTCAGGCTGTTCAGCAGGGAGATACTGTCACTATCAGCTGTACAGCCAGTCAGAGTGTTTACAGCAGTACTTATCACAGAAACTATCTCTACTGGTACCTGCAGAAACCTGGTCAGGCTCCAAAACTTCTGATTTATTGGGCCACAACTCGCCAGTCTGGGATTCCTGATCGTTTCAGTGGGAGTGGATCTGGGACTCAATTTACACTGAAAATCACTGGAGTCCAGGCTGAAGATGCAGGAGATTATTACTGTCAGAGTTACCACGATAGTGGTGCGTTCACACAGTGTTAGAGAGCCGTACAAAAACCTCCCTCAGTCAGGCTGCACAGAGACTGCACTGCTGCAGCTGGGACCTACTGCAGGTGCTGAGGGGGGAGCCACTGATCTGAAACAATGAGAGAATCTGCTTTCATAGACTAAGCTACTTCGATAAATAAAACCTCCATTTTCTCAAACACAATTGACTTCCTATCCAGTTGTTTCTCTGCAGATTAAATGTTATTTATTGCTCAAAAAATTGTAGTTGAAAGAACATGATGGAAAAGTAGGACCAATGTGTATGCTGGTTTTTGCTCCTAACACCTTTGCAATATCAACGGTTACTAATTTTTTACTAATAACCTGTCATTTTTAATCAAGAAGCGTGTAAATATTTACATCATATTGTTTTTTTTTTCATAAGAAATGTTGAATCTCCACCCCCATCCAATTCTGTACAATGTACAAGCAGACAATACTCAGCTGATACCTCCATCTCATTAGAGTGCTAAAAGCTTGCCACTTGACTCTTAAACAATGTCCTGTCAGTGGCTAACTAATTTTCACTCGTGGTCTCAGTCCCGGAGCGCACGGATCGAGGGTGGAGGACATTCACATGTCCTGGCTTAGAAAGCAACCAATGAGTACCTGGATGGCCATTTAGAAGTGCTTCAGCAAACAAAAAAAAAAAAAAAAAATGGACCCAAATGCGCCTGAATCTCTCCCATATCCCTGAGCAGCACAAAGCCAAGCATACCCTGCTGGCCACAGTCGGCACTGGCGTGGCTGGAGTCGATCAGAGACCTTGTTCGTGACTCTTTCAATGTGAATAAGCAGCTTTACTGAGTGAGCCAAACCAATCCTATATCATAGCCATACCACAATTCGATCTGCTCCAGCTGTGTGGCTGAAGCTAAGCAGGTGTGGGCTTGGTTAGTACTTGGATGGGAGACCACCTGGGAAAACCAAGTTGCTGCTGGAAGAGGAGTTGGTGGCCAGTAGGTTGTGATCTTCTCTCCGGTGGAATAATCCCTAATGCCCCAGTGCAGTGATGGGGACATTGTACTGAAGGAGACGCCGTCTTTCAGATGAGACCTTAAACCGAGGTCCTGACTCACTGTGGTCACTAAAGATCCTATGACACTCTTCGATAAGAGTAGGGCGTTCCCTGGTGTCATGGCTAAAGTCCCAACTTGGCTTTTTCAACCTGCCACCTAATCATCCCCTGATCTAATTGGCTGTGCAAATTGTACTCTCCCTCCCCACCTCAACCCCCAGGGCTCCCTTGAAAAAGAGATTTCAATCTCAATGGGACTTCCTGGGATAAATAAATAACATATTCTGTCTGAATTCACTGCAAGCCACGTGCAATAAAATGACTTCTATAGGTATTGGTCTATATTGCAAGCAGTACATGCATTGTAAAGGTCATCAGTTGGAATTAAAGTGGCACAGGATCTACAACAGATTGAAATCACCACTGAGATGAAATAGGTTCTAATTAGTCACACACAATCACCATACCTCTCCACCTGGAAGACCAAGAAGCATTCAAAGACAAAGCGAATGATAAAAAGGCAAACCTGTCATTCAATCTGGACCACTTCTAATCAAAGTCTAATTTTATTAGAAAAATTACAAACAGTTAGGCTTCGATCGGCTCTTTTAACCCCTTCCACCTTCCCCCAGACCCCCCCATGGGAGGATATCCCTGTGCCTCCAATAATGGTCCTCGGGGGATGAGAATTTCTAGTTTTGCACCCTTCTTGAGGAACAAGAAGTTCTGGTTTTGCACTCTCCTTTTACCTGAGAGTCATGTGATGTGATACTCTGGCCAGTCCGTGATAATAACTGTTCACTTAATTGCTTAGAAGGGGAAAATGAACAGGGCAGGAATTCGCCTCGAGGGCCAAATCTGGGGATGATTAGTGTCCTGGGAAGCCATGTGGAAAAGACCTCGTGTCATGGGAGAGACTGACTGACAATCTGACTCATCTGGGAATCCGCTGATGCAGCTGGAGTGATTGACTGACAAAACTTTATTAGGCTTTGAATTTGTGTTTTCCCTTTGTCACATGACTCTTTTCCTCTTTGAGTATTAAGGGTGGTGGGTGCATTTGGTGACTTTAGTGACCACTATGCAAGAAAGGGTTAAATTTTAATTACAAAAATTTTGCGGTGACACGGTGGTTAAGCGCACTCAATGTGGAATAGAAAGATCCTGAGTTTGGGCCCTTACTATGGCTTTCACGGTGTGTTTTCGTCACCTCACTCCCACAGTGACTAACCCACAGTGACTAACTCCACTCAGGTAGATAATTGGATATTGAAAAATTAGTGGGGAAACTGAACAAAGTGATGGGGGTAAGCTATGATGGACAAACATCCCATCCAGAAGCAGAAGCTACAGTCTTAGCTGCTACATCTGACAGACACTGCAGTCAAGCTCTGGCCTGATGAGCATCTTGTCTCATGACAGACTTTGCCCTTGCATTTATCCTCAATCTTACATTTGATACTTCCTTTAATGTTATTGTTGGCCACATAGCTCTAAAAGCACAATATACTGTACATCTGCTGTTGAACCTGTTCATCACTGGTAGGTTTGTAAGGAGACTGACTCCCAGCATGCAATGGGAGAGAGGCAGGAACACACCCTGTAGAGAGAGTAGCTCCATCATAGTGCTCACACAGCACTCCTCCACACACTCATATCTCTAGCCTGGGGTGTCGAACTGGTGCCATGGACAGCCAAGAGGCTGCAGGTTTCCATTCTGACCAGAAACTCCACCTGGTGATTTCACTGATTAAGTCCCTTCTCTCTGCTTGAAGGTGTGGTAATCAATGAAATCACCTGGTGGAGGTTTTGGTTGGAATGAAAACCTGCAGCCTCTTGGTCCTCCATTGCACCAGTTTGACACATGTGCGCCTAGGCAATTTACAGTCTCCAGTTAGTCTGGCATGCATGTGTTTGGATTGAGAGAGAAACTCCACATAAATGCTGGGACATGCGCAAACTCCACACTACAGGCCCCAGGACAAATCTTTCAACCCTCTTAGTGTGAGGCCACAGCCCTGCCCATCACACAGTCCCAAGTGCAATATAAACACAGGAATCATAGTATTATCACCATTATGATAATATTTTAGATATAAGGTGGATAAACAGCATAAATAATCCCTCTCAACATCAAAAGCACCTTGTAAAGCAATATTATTAACTTGTTAACATTCAGATATTGTAAATCTCACTGGATCAAGAACCAGCATATGCAGGGCTCCCCCAGGAAAAGTTTTAGAACCACTGCTGTAAAGCCTAATAAAAACAAGAAAACTAGAGGCTGGTGTAACATTCAGATCTGGCCACTGCAAAATCAGCCAGAATGCAGAAAACTGTCATGAATCAGAACACGAGAGCCAAAATAAATCTCAGACAAAACTATGTAGGGTGTAATAAATGGGTCTGGCCAAGCGGTTACGTCACTACAATTTTGATGTTCATTGGGCTATAACTTTTTAACCAGATAACTTATATAAACTTGAAATACATGTTTCTAAAGGCTTTTACAAGTACTTTAACATGGTTTACTCAATGGATTGTTAGAATAATTTTTAAATGTGAAATTAGCAAAAATGTGCTCGGTTACGGTACTACCAAAAGAGGACATCAGATTTGACAAGGTGTACGCAAAGACGCATAACATGCTGTTCTCATTATAAATTGGAGTCAACCTGGTTTCAGTATTGCAATCAACCTATTAAACTATGTTCTCAGCAAAAATTGTAGCAAAATATGGAATTTCCTAGATTTAATAGGGAAAAGAATATGGTTACGTCATTACAAGCTGTATTGGTTACGTCACTACAGAACTAGATGTTCATGAGAAAAAGTAAGGTTTACTTCAAGAAAAGAACTAAAATAGGTAACATAACATACTTTTATTATAGAAGAAACATTCTATATCACAAATATACATTATTATTACTTAAGTCAGTTATGACAGCAATCTCATTTCATCACACAATCTCATCACTAAAAAACTCATTTTTAATTAGATTTTGGCAAAAATAGTTACAGATGCTGAAAAATATGAATAGTGAAAGGTCTTAAATGTAGAAACAAGTAAATTTTATGTAGTTTTAGATATTTCTGATAGGACCACTTCGTCAAAAAAGATAATATTTATTACAGCATACAGGCATACAATCTTACATTGAGTTTGGCGACATGGCTCTGTTATGAGAGATCCCTGCCCGTCCGAACGAGGAACCGAAGGCAGGGAGCTGCTTATAATCCCCCTCCAAGGAACAGAGCCACAGCAGCAATGACCTCACGAAAGAGACATTGCTATAGAACGAAAATTTAGACAAGGAGAGCTGGGTTAATGAATACAATAGATCGGTGGAGCTGGGGTGGAGGAGGGGTTGTTGAGCGAGCGCACGGAGGAGCAGCTTCCCGAAGCGAGCTTAAGTAGAGTAGCATATTACCAGCCAAGCAATCAGGCAGCTAGGTCAGATGACAGTCATGTGCACTCAGGTAGAAGCTGCTCCTCTGTTAGCAGGCTTGACTCCATGGCCTATCAGAACTTACGTCAAGTCTTCATTTTATTGTTGGGATGAAAATTATGTGAAAAATAGATTTCCGAGTGTGTCTGTAGTTTTCAAATTTCATGCACTTTAAATGGCTGTAACTTTTTTTCACATCTTGTATTGAAAAAACAAAGTTAGTTCCATAAACTAGACAGATTAAGCTACAAGATCAGCACATTCACTATGTGTTACGAAGAAATATAATTTTCATCACATACGTTCACTTTCGCTTGGCCAGACCCAAATATATGAAGAGTTTCATTGCACAACCCAATAAACACCACTTTTGAAATATTTGAACCACCACCGCAAAAAGGTCATCGTTGGTGTGCCGCTATTCATGCCAAGTTCAGCCCTGAGCAACAAATTATATTTCCCAGAGTTTAGCATGCTTGAACAAGAAATTTCATTCCAAAGTGCAATAAAAGCCCTGCCACTTTTTCCGCTAACTGCGGCATATCCATAAAGGAAATTAGCAATGGAGAATATCCTACTGCCGACGCACTCCAATTGTTTAGCTCCTCTTGATTTGCATAAAAACAAAAATATGAGAGTCATTTCTATGCTGCAAGCTCTGTGGAAAAAAGGATTCTCTAATTTATCCATCAGGAATGCATTTCCCACCATGATTTTCCCATCATAGTTTTCTCCTCGCTGATCGAGTTTTGGCCACATTGAACAGTTGATTCGCAAAAAGGACAGTGTACTACACACGGAAAAGTATTATGAATCATTACAGAAACATGGAAATGTTTTTGTTTATGATATTGGCCAGCAGGCATTTGACTTCAAATCGCGCTTATGTGGATGTATTGCATTTTGCCAAGTAATCACAAGAAAGTTCATCTTTTCACAAAATTCATTATTCTTGAATTTAACTGCATTGAGTAATAGTGTTTAAACTTATTTTGCAATACATATTAAAAAATAAGAAAGCTCTTCAATGCTTACTAGTCCCATAACAAAAATGTGTATTTTTCTTAAAATGCTTCTGATGGAGGTATTGTATTTAGAGATGAAACTCTTCAAAGACAAGAAGGAAGTTTTAATGCACAGGCAAATAGAGTAGTCAGAAGACAGTCCAAGGTCTAGTGTCAACAAACAGGCGGACAGACAGTCAGGCTCAGGTGAAGTTAGAGGAGCTGACTGCTGCGAGGGCAGGAGCCATGATGTCAGGGGGTAAAGTGGGTGGAGGCACACACTCAGACAAGGATGAAGAAGATAACCGTGAAAGAGAAACTTGCCTGGACTGGATGCAATGGGGAAGAGAATCCCAATTACATATTTCTAGAGCAAGAGTCAAAAACCAAATATGAGAGATAACATTCTTGGGAAGCGAAGACAAAAACCAGGAACTAAAATTCATGAAGACAACATTTGCAAAGTGGGAATGGGTGTACGAATGAAGGGATGGAAACAGGAGAGGCAAAAAACAAGACAATAATTTAATAAAGAGTGGCCAGTAACAAAACAAATCCCAAACTGATACAGATGGCTTGACTGTGGGAAACAATAATTAGCAAATTATTCAGGATGTAACAGGTTAGACTGTAGGAGGGTGTCAATCAGCTCATCAAATAAGAGCATTTATTCGGTTCATCTTCAGTCTGTCTGCATGTCTGCCTGTAGTATCTGAACAGGGTATACAGCCCTCTATTAAAATGGCTGTACATGCATGTGAACGAGCTGCTGAGTGTGAAAGGAAGTGGCTGCACGTAACCAGTTCTTTATGGGAGATGTAGTTTCTTTCTGTTTTCTGACAAAGTGATGGATGATGTTAATGACCTTATAAGAATTTGCTAATAGAGAAAGTAATGTGGATTTCTTGTCAAAATATATCTCATGACAATCCTGCATATTCCACATGTCATCAACAGTAGCAGTTACTGTATCTCATCTTAAAATGTCAAAAACTGGGTTATTCAATGTGTCAGTTTCAATAAAAACAGCAGTGAATAGCGCACATGTCCCAGCCCTCCATAGACCCACTGCTGTTCACACATCAGAGCTCCTCTAACTGTGTGTGACAGGATTTGTATAGAGGAAGGGGCTTTGCATACCTGTCCTGCCTCACTGCTCCACACACTTTAAGACCCCCAGTACTGATCAGTGACTGTCCAGTCCTTTCACACACACTGACACAGGCAGCATTATGATGATGTCAGACTCTCTACTGCTGGTGATGCTGGGACTCCTTGCACAGGGTGAGAACGATGGATTCATTTAGTTATAGATTTTGGTGCATTTTACTTTTTCCCTCTACTGACTTTTTACAACATAAATGTATTCACAACTGAGCCATTGTAGTGCTGTCAAACATTCGCAGAATTTTGGCAAACTGTTGGATAATATTTATGAGTTTTGAAACTATTTCCATGTTTTGTTTTTCAGGATCGATGGCAGACGTAGTTCTGACTCAGTCTCCAGCAGCTCAGGTTGTTCAGCAGGGAGACCCTGTCACTATCAGCTGTACAGCCAGTCAGAGTATTGGTACCAGATACCTCCACTGATACCAGCTGAAACCTGGTCAGGTTCCTAAACTTCTGATTTATGATGTAACAACTCGCCAGTCTGGGATCCCTTATCGTTTCAGTGGGAGTGGATCTTGGGATGAGTATACTCTGAAAATTACAGGAGTCCAGGCTGAAGATGAAGGAGATTATTACTGTCAGAGTCACCATGATGGTGGTGTGTTCACACAGTGTTAGAGAGCCATAGAGAAACTGTTGTGGTTTCCCGACTAGATGTTTACATATTTTTGAGGTCGCCTTGTTCGTGAATAATTGGAGAGAGACAGAATCCTCAGAAGCCATCTTTATTCCCAGCCTTGAATCGTGCAATAATCCAAACCCGGAGAGCAGTCCCTGGCCAGGAAGTGCTAACTCAGCATTCTTTACAGAGCAATATTTATGGGAAAAACTCAACCAACTTTGCTCCAATCAAAATACATGGGTTGTAACCATCTTATCTCTAACGTTTTTTAACAAACTTTGCTCCAATCACAATTCATGGGTTGTAACCATCTTATCTTTAACATTTTTTTTATTCTCCAGCTTTGTTTATTAAAACATGGTGGAGCACAGAAATGCTGGTTTTAAAAAAAATTAAAGAATATATACTCAAAATGGTGTGGAAAATTACAGTCAAGAGAGGAAAAATACAGCCAAAGGAATAGGATACAAGTAGATACATAAATGATTCAATTGATTATGTTTTCAGTAACAACTTATGATTTTACTGAACAAATATTGATCAAAGCTACCGAAATCAAATGCATCACCTGACAAATCAACTAAACAGAAGCCTGCTTACTAATCAAAGCTACAGAAGCCTGCTGCATATGTGTGTGAGCTGCTCATGCATGTGTGAATTGAATTGCTTATATGTGGGTGTGTGTCTGTGTGTGAACTGCTTGTGTGTGTGTGTGTGTATGTGTGTGTGTGTTACTGCTGCTTGAAAAATATGGTTATTGATGAAGATTATTGATTATGGTTATTCAACATGGCAATTGATCTACTGATGAATATGATGAGAAATATTGAAATATAATCTTCAACATTACCTCCCTCAGTCAGACTGCACAGAGACTGGACTACTGCAGCTGGGACCTACTGCAGGTGCTGAGGGGGGAGCCACTGATCTGAAACACTTAGATAATTAGTATAATCCATCCATCCATCCATCCATTTTCTTCCGCTTATCTGGGGCCAGGTCGCGGGGGCAGCAGTCTAAGCAAGTATGCCCAGACTTCCCTCTCCCTGGACACTTCCTCCAGTTCTTCTGGGGGTATCCCGAGGCGTTCCCAGGCCAGCCGAGTGACATAGTCCCTCCAGCATGTCCTGGGTCTTCCCCGGGGCCTCCTCCCGGTGGGGCATGCACAGAACACCTTCCCAGGAAGGCGTCCAGGGGGCATCCGATATAGATGCCCGAGCCACCTCAGCTGGCTCCTCTTGACGTGGAGGAGCAGCGGCTCTACTCTGAGCTCCTCCCAGGTGACAGAGCTCCTCACCCTATCTCTAATGGAGCGCCCCGCCACCCTGCGGAGGAAACCCATTTCAGCCGCTTGTATCCGAGATCTCGTTCTTTCAGTCATGACCCAAAGCTCATGGCCATAGGTGAGGGTAGGAACATAGATTGACTGGTAAATTGAGAGCTTCGCCTTTCGGCTCAGCTCCTTCTTCACCACAACAGATCGGTACAATGACCGCATTACTGCTGCGGCTGCACCGATCCGTCTGTCAATCTCACGCTCCATCCTTCCCTCATTCGTGAACAAGACCCCAAGATACTTGAGGCAGGAGCTTTCCTCCAACCCGGAGGGGGCTAGCCACCTTTTTCCGGTCAAGAACCATGGCCTCGGCCTTGGAGGTGCTGATTCTCATCCCAGCCGCTTCGCACTCGGCTGCAAACCGCCCCAGTACATGCTGAAGGTCCTGGTTCGAAGGAGCCAACAGGACAACATCATACGCAAAAAGCAGAGATGAGATCCTGTGGTCCCCAAACTGGACTCCCTCCGGCCCCTGGCTGCGCCTAGAAATTCTGTCCATAAAAATAATGAACACAACCGGTGACAAAGGGCAGCCCTGCCGGAGTCCTACATGCACCGGGAACAGGTCTGACTTACTGCCGGCAATGCGAACCAAGCTCCTGCTCCGGTCATACAGAGACCGCACTGCCCTTAGTAGAGGACCCAGGACTCCATACTCCCGAAGCATCTCCCACAGAATGCCTCGAGGGACACGGTCGAATGCCTTCTCCAAGTCCACAAAACACATGTGAACTGGTTGGGCAAACTCCCATGAACCCTCAAGCACCCTGCGGAGGGTATAGAGCCGGTCCAGTGTTCAACGACCAGGACGAAAACCGCACTGTTCCTCCTGAATCTGAGGTTCAACTATCGGCCGAATTCTCCTCTCCAGCACCCTGGAATAGACTTTACCCGGGAGGCTGAGGATTGTGATCCCCCTACAGTTGGAGCACACCCTCCGGTCCCCCTTCTTAAACAAAGGGACCACCACCCCGGTCTGCCAGTCCAGAGGCACTGTCCCCAACTGCCACGCGATGTTGCAGAGGCGTGTCAACTAAGACAGCCCTAGAACATCCAGGGACTTGAGGTACTCAGGGAAGATCTCATCCACCCCCAGTGCCTTGCCACCGAGGAGTTTCTGAACTACCTCAGTGACTTCAGCCCAAGTGATGGATGAATCAGCCTCTGGGTCCCCAGCCTCTGCTTCCTCTACGGAAGACGTGTCAGTGGGATTGAGGAGATCCTCGAAGTATTCTTTCCACCGGCCGACAATATTCCCAGTCGAAGTCAACAGCTCCCCACCTTCACTGTAAACAGTGTTGGCAGGGCACTGCTTCCCCCTTCTGAGGCGCCGGACGGTTTGCCAGAATCTCTTGAAGGCCGACTGATAATCCTCCTCCATGGCCTCCCCGAACTTTTCCCATACCCAAATTTTTGCTTCCGCCACCGCCCAGGCTGCAGCACGCTTAGCCTGCCGGTACCGGTCAGCTGCCTCAGGGGTCCCATGAGCCAACCAAGCTCAATAGGACTCCTTCTTCAGCTTGACGGCATCCTTTACTTCCGGTGTCCACCACAGGGTTCGGGGATTGCCGCCGCGACAGGTGCCAGAAACCTTACAGCCACAGCTCCGAACGGCCGCGTCAACAATGGAGGTGGAGAACATGGTCCATTCAGACTCAATGTCTCCAGCCTCCCTTGGGATCTGGTCAAAGCTCTCCCGGAGGTGAGAGTTGAAAACCCCTCTGACAGAGGGTTCCGCCAGTCGTTCCCAACAGACCCTCACAACACGTTTGGGCCTGCCAAGTCTGTCCAGCTTCCTCCTCCGCCAGCGGATCCAACTCACCACCAGGTGGTGATCAGTGGACAGGTCAGCCCCTCTCTTCACCTGAGTGTCCAAGACATACGGCCGAAGGTCAGATGACACGACCACAAAGTCGACCATTGACCTCTGGCCTCGGGCGTCCTCGTGTCATGTGCACTGATGGACGCCCTTATGTTTGAACATGGTGTTCATCATGGACAGACTGTGACTAGCACAGAAGTCCAATAACAGAACACCACTCAGGTTCAGATCGGGGAGGCCGTTCCTCCCAATCACGCCCCTCCAGGTAACACTGTCGATGCCAATGTGAGCGTTGAAGTCCCCCAGCAGAACGATGGAGTCCCCAGTTGGAGCACTTTCCAATACCCCTCCCACGGACTCCAAGAAGGCCGGGTACTCTACACTGCCGTTCGGCCCATAAGGCGAAACAACAGTGAGGCACCTGTCCCCGATCGGAAGGCGCAGGGCAGCGACCCTCTCGTTCACCGGGGAAAACTCCAACACATGGCGGCTAAGCTGGGGGGGCTATAAGCAAACCCACACCAGCCCGCCGCCTCTCACCGCGGGAAACTCCAGAATAGAAGAGAGTCCAGCCTCTCTCAAGGAGTTGGGTTCCAGAGGCCAGACTGTGCGTGGAGGTGATCCCGACTATCTCTAGCCGGTACCGCTCAACCTGCCGCACAAGCTCAGGCTCCTTCCCCCCCAGCGAGGTGACATTCCATGTCCCCATAACCAGATTCCATGTCCAGGGATTGGGTCATCGGAGCCCCCGCCGATGGCTACCACCAAAAGCACATGGCATCGACCCCTTCTGAACCCTCCCGCGGGTGATGGGCCTTTGGGAAGGCGGGCCCACGTCGCTTGTTCGGGCTGTGCCCGGCCGGGTCCTGTGGGTGGAGACCCGACCACCAGGCGCTCATCTGCCAGCCCCAACCCCGGGCCTGGCTCCAGGGTGGGGCCCCGGTGACGCCAATCCGGGCGACGTAACTGTCCTTGGTGTAGTTCTATTCATTGGGGCTTTGGAACCGCTCTTCGTCTGACCCGTCACCTAGAATCTGTTTGCCCTGGGAGACCCTACCAGGGGCAATAAGCCCCAGACAACATAGCTCCTAGGATCATCCAGGTACTCAAACCCCTCCACCACGATAAGGTGGTGATTCAAGGAGGGCAATTAGTATAATAATAAAAAAAAAAAAAAAAATTTTCGGCAGACAGTCCTGTTAAATTTGAATATCTGACTTATTATAATTAGGATAATAAGTCAGATATTCAAATTTAACAGGTCTACACTCTCTGGATATGGTAATGCAAGAATATACAGACTGTCTGCTGAAAATTAAGTTTTTTTTTTTTTTTTTTGTTAATCTGAAGGTACGACCCCATTTCCAGAAAAGTTTGGACACTTTTTAAAGTGTAAATACAAACAGTATGTAATCATTTGCAAATCATTTAAACCCTATATTTAATTGTAAGTAGTGCAAAGACAACATATCAGGTGCTGAAACTGAGAAAATATATTGTTTTTTGAAAAATATTTGATCATTTTGAATATTATGACAGCAACATGTTTCAAGAATGTTGGGACAGGGGAAATGTTTACCACTGTGTTGTATCACCTTTACTTTTAACAATGCTCTGAAAGGGTTTGGGAACTGAGGTGGCCAACTGCTATAGTTTGGGAAGCAAAATGTTTTCCTATTCTTGCTTGATATAGGGTTTCTGCTGACCAACAATTCGCAGACTCCTTTGTCATATTTTTTTTTTCATATTGCGCCAAATATTTTCGGTGGGTGACAGGTCTGGCTTGCTGGCAGGCCAGTTGAGCACCCAGCCTCTTTTACTACGGAGCCATGTTGTTGTAATACCTGCAGAATGTTGTGTTTGGCATTGTTTTAACTGATATAAGCAAGGCTAAATGGCCTTTTCGGAAATTGCCCGTGGTTATGCTTTACTTATTGCATCGGAATGACCAGCGTTTGCTCGCAGAAAATGGTCGTGATAAGCCGCTTTCACACCGGACGCGAAACGAATTTTTCGCGCGACAGATTACATTCAAAGTCAATGCATTGTCTTTGCATTTACTTTGAATGTAATCTGTCGCACAAAAAATTTGTTTCGTGTCCGGTATGAAAGCGGCTTGACGTGCCCATAACGTGTATTTGCGTCGACTTAGAATGTAATCTGTCGAGCTAAAAATGAGTTTCGCGTCCGGTGTGAAAGCGGCTTGACATGTCCATAACGCGTGTATTCGCGTCTTTGCATTGACTTTGAATGTAATCTGTCCCGCGAAAAATTCGTTTTGCGTCCGATGTGAAAGCAGCTTTGTGGATAGTAGGCTCCGCAACAGCTAGAGAGAGCTCGATTATGTTATGAACATAATACAGATTTTACAGACCGTAAGTTCTGTTAGCGTGGACAAGTTGCTTATGTGGAGCTAGCGAATCGATCACTCCTACCGGAAAGAATTTCCTATTTAATCTCCGCCTTTTTCGGCTTTTTATTAGCCACAACAATTTGTAAAGGGGGATGAAATTATGTCACAGCAGCAGTGGCAGCCAGCGGGGATGCGAAAACTCGTCCCTTTTTGACTGCAATTAGTAGTTCTCAATCATTTTCCTTTATTGACGCGTTTTCCAATTATAGTAATTGGCAACAACATGGTTTCTCTCCATATGTGATCTAACAGCGATTAAATCATGGGCTAAATTCAGTATACAGTTGCGGAACAAGAACTGAGAATTGGGTTGCACAAAACTTCCATTTAAAACAATTATTAGTCCTGTCCTGTTCTCAGTCATTTTCAAAATTAACAGAAGGTTCACTCCGAGAGCACTCCACAGTTAACAGGTGCTGCAGCAACGTTATCATGAAACTGCCACATTGATGCTTACCGAAGTAACAAGCATGCCGATCAGAATTACTGTATATAAGTTAACCAGGAGCATTTTTAATTAGCATGGCGGCACGCAAACTAACATGCAGTAGCTGGTAACTGAGCGGCCATAACCACAGAGACAAACCGTTGCAATACAGGTTTTACAGACAGCAAGTTCCGTTACCGTGGACAGTTGTACCAAGCATCCAAATTACAAACAAGTATTAAAAGTGAGCTTCAAATGAGGTTTATGTTCACACACCTTCTGTAGAATTTCCCCTGATATCACTCTTGCATATTTAGGACACAAACATTAGCAACAGTAACTTGGCTATGTTAGCCGCTGTGCTACAGCCACAATCAACTGGCTATCACGTCAGGTTGGCTTATGCAGTAAAAGCAACTTAAGCTTCTGTGTCTGTGAGTCACTGACATTCGCGACCAATGCAGGCTTTATCTTCAGATATTTTACAAAGCCTGCGTTTGAGGCCAGTTGTTAGTGCTAACTATCGCTAGCGGTCCTGCTAGCCACCTGTAACACGTTATCTTCACTTACATTATTTGCTGTTTAATCGTTACTTACAGCTTGTGGCTCCGAGCGCTTGATTGATACAACTGCTTCAGGTTTGAAAAGCAGCTGAAACGCTTGTGCTGTGTCAAATTATCCTTTATTCTACCATTCATTCCAGCGAATTCTGCATTTTGATTGGTTAATACCAGGTATCTATTCACCGGTAAACTACCTCGCACTGGGTCAAGACCAGAGTTGCCAAGTCCGTTTATAATACACGACTTTGGGCTTCTTTTTTCCCGAAGTCGCTTGAAAAAATTGCGGGTCGCGGGTTGTGGTTTTTTTGGTTTTGTTTTTAAAAATATGCTTGCTTGTTAGAGAGGTGTAACAAGCGACCTAATTGTTATACATTGTTATTGGCCCCCCACCCCACCGCTCAACAAAACGAAAGAGATTCTACCCCAGGTCTACACCATCTTTGTATTGTCTAATTTATATTGCGCTTGTTTTGGGCTTGTTTTTGAAGCTGCAGTCACTTATTTGTCTAATCAGAATGGGCAACCCTGGACTCAAGACCTCGTCATGATTACGCCGACAAAATAAGGCTACAGTTTTTGTACAGTCTTACTCGCTAGCGAGCTAGTTGGCTACCTAGCTAGCAATAGTATAGCTAGCGCGCCACTGTATTTAGCTACATAGCCAACTGGCTAGCGAGCTAAAAAAGGCTGCAGTTCGCTTTCAATCGCGTTACACTGTCATACTGGATTAGCGAGCTAGTTGGCTTCCTAGCTAGCAAGCCAAAGTGATATCGAACTGTGTGTCATAGCTAGCACGCCAATATTTTCATAGGGGTGTTGACAAGAGTCATGGCAGAATGGAGATAAACCAACAGTTTTTTTCGAGCGCTCAGTATTTATCGTAGGCTAGATACCTGGAAATTTACATTTGAAACCTCACGCAAGCGCTCGGTTTCAAATGAAATTTCCAGGTATCTATCCTACGATAAATACCTCGTGTTAAAAAAAAACTGTAAGTTTATCTCCTAATTGACAAAGCTGTCTTTGGTGAAATGCTGAGCACAAACAGCTAACCTTCCCTTTGGCCGTGGCTGTTTGCTGCCAGCAAACAAAAAAGGCTACCCACTGATTTCTGGTGGCATCCTCTTTTGGAAGAGAAATAGGTGTTTTTCTTCATGTCCAAAAGTAAACGGACAAGCAGCTTTGGGAGAGATACTGACAAAACTGCACCTCAAATGATCTGCGGTTCTTCTTTTTTATTTCCAAAAGTGTAGACGGTACTAAGGCATAGTATGATCTGCCATTGTTAGTGCCTGCTAGAATAATTCAGACGGTTACCCCATTGATTTTTATAAACATTTTTTGGCACATCATATCCCCCTCTGTTTTTTAGAATGGTCACAGAACTTAAACAATCAGGAAAAATGCCACCACATATGAATACAGCTCTTATCTCAGTTCTGCTCCAAACCTAACAAAGACCCAACTCTCACAACCAGTTACAGACCAATAAGCCTCATCAACTGCTAGACATTAAAATAATAAGCAAAGCACTTTCACACAGACTAGAATCAGTAATATCTAACATAATCCATCCAGATCAAACAGGTTTCATAAAAGGCAGGCATTCATCTTCAAACATGCGCCGTTTATTTAATTTGATTGATATTTCTCAAAGAAACAATATAAACACCATTATTACATCACTGGACGCCGAGAAAGCTTTTTGATAAGGTTAACTGGACATATCTCCACTGCACTCTTGAGTTTGGCTTTGGAATCATTTATTCACTGGATTAAAACACTCTATAACTCACCTTCAGCAGCCGTCATCACCATGGTTTCATCTCCCAACGTTTCACACTTCAGCGTGGCAAAGACAAGGATGTCCACTTCATTACTTTTTGCTATTTTCTTAGAGATCTATCCGTCAGAACAACAATATCATAGGAATAAAAAACAAACAGTTACGGAACAAGAACTGAGCATTATCCGTTGAACAACACTTCCATTTAAAACAAAACATTCCACCATAAAAATGTTCTCGCAGATGATATACTTTTAATTAACAAAACCAACACAATCTCTCATTGAAGTCTCCACAACTATCAACAATTTCTCAAAAATATCAGATTATACCATAAACTGGCCTAAATTGACAATCTTGTCACTTTGTAGGGGACACTGGAAGCCGATCATGAAAACACTACCCTATTCTATGACAACTGGCAATATCCGTTACCTTAGTATTTATGTTTCCACTAGGCTGCAGAACTCTTCTCCCTCAACTTCACTCCATTATTAAAAGAAATTGAAGAAGACCTCATCCATTTTAATAACACCCATTTCACTATTAGGAAGAATAGCAGCCATAAAAATGTCAAATTACAAAAAAGTAAATTATCTTTTTCAAATGACCCCCGTCCAACCCACAACACATTGGTTTAACACTTTTTGACTGATCATCACTTCTACTGGAAAATAAAAAACACAAATAAGACTGTCAACACTACAAAAACTTAAGGACATGGGGGCCCTAGCAGCACCTAATTTTAGACTATACCACCTTTGCAAACCACCTGCTTTTCAATCACAGAACTGGATAAGAATATGACCAACTGGCTATCCACAATCAATCAGGTTTGCTTATTTTCACAGTAAAAAAACACAATTGCTTTAAGAAAAAACACACATTTCACTGACATTGACACCAATGGAAACTCATTCAAATGACTCAAACCATGACACCAAACAACAAACTCCTCCATTTGGCATAATCCAGACTTCAAATGCAAAAAAACCCATTGTATATAACAAATGGAAAAAACCTGTCACTCATTTAGATCACATATTTGAAAATAACTCATGCTGTTTAATGAAATCCTCAGCAAGAAAGATATGATATCGGTGGTAACAGCTTTTCAAATATTCATAACAACTGTCTCAAGAAGTTTAAAATCAATCTGGAAGCAATACTTTAAATCCCCTCCGATAAATTAACAACTCAAAGAATACCATTCATTCCAACCCTTCCAAAATTTTGATTGGATTATCTGGTATTGACAACACTAAACTTGCCATGGGTCAAGACCAGAGTTGCAATCTGGGGAATAAATAACTTTGGGCTTCTTTTTTCAAAGAAGATTACATATAATTATTGACTGGGTTGTGGTTTTTTGGTTTTGTTTTTCAAAATATGCTTGCTCAATTAGAGAAATCCAAGATTACAACTAATTCACTATAAAACCCTTCATTGGTCCCCCCCACCCAAGTTAAAATGTTAAAAATGGGTTTCGAAAGCGATTCTACCCCAGGTCTACACCATCTTTGTATTGTCTAATTTCTTGCCATTAGCTGTGTTTTTGGGCTATACATTTTGGAAAACAGTCATCAATTTGTCCTCCATCCTAGGTTGGGCAACCCAGTCTCCCCCATCACTATGTCTGTTGGGATTATCTTCTGTTGAAATAACCTGACAGTTTTTGCCCAACTTGGATCCTTTAGCAATGGCCAAAAAGCCATTTTGGCTAAACTGGAAAAATAAACAAAATATCACAATATCTCAATGGCTCAATTTATTATCCGATTACATTAACATGGAAAAAACTTAGAGCATCAACTGCAAACCAGGCTGACCAGTTTGGCTTTCATTGCGTCATTTTACAGAGCTCCTCAGCAGTCCAGACTAATCCATATAAATAACACAAAGTGATCTTCTTCAACTGTGTGTCATAAACCTACCATTTAAAGAATAAACCAGATTTTCAAGGGTAAAAACCTCCACAAACATTAATCCAACAAGAATGGAGATAAACCAACAGTTTTTTGGAGTATTTATCAACCCCCTAAATACCTGTAATCCATTTTGAACCTCCCGGTTTCAAATGAAATTTCAGCTATCCCTATATTTATTAAACTTTGGTGAAATGCTGAGCACAAACATAACCTTCCCTTTGTTGGCTGTTTGTAAACAAAAAAAAGCTACCATATTTCTGGTGTGTATTGGAAGAAATAGGTGTTTTTCTTCACGTCCAAAGTAAACGGACAAGCAGCTTTGGGAGTCCCTCAAACTGTTTGATCTGCGTTCTTTTTTTTATCTAAAAAGTTGAACACTATCCTTGACCAGAATAATTTCCGGTGTGGGCAGGTCCATGTGAAATCACTGCATAAAACTGTTTTTGCCATTTGTTTATTTAAAAAAAAAAAAAAAAAAAAACTTTTCAGAGGTTGAGTATGGACAACCAACATTATAACATTACTAATATATATTAAAAGAAGGATCAGCATAATAGGTCCCCTTTAAAAGCATCAGGCAATGTTCGAAGTTTGTCGCGACGCTTCGCTTCACGGCCAGTGGGCGTTGGGCTTTTGAGCTCTTTTCAGTTGGTGATCTCGAGCGAACATTGCGTGCTAAATTTTTTACGTTAACTTAACGTTTATGAAACAGCTACTTGCTTGACTTTTGCAAATTCACTAGGTAGCTCCTAAGTTTTACTTTATGAAAAATGTAAAGATTTTTCAATATTATTTTAAACTACGGTAATGAATTCACAAGCTTATTTGGTACGTGAGCAATATTGTTCGTTGCAGTTGTGCTGTTGGGTCTAATGCTGTCGTTAGCTGGCAAACCTAACGTTATTCCGCTATCAAGATTGGAAATGCTGTATTTGAGAGTTTGCTGGTTGGCTAGGTATGCGAAATAAGTAAACCCCTTTGAGATGGTTGGCTAGTTAAGCTAAATGTTAATGTTACAAAATACTTGTGTTTGACATTTCATCGTTGCATTCTAAGGTAAACACCGTGTATGCTTCATAAATCTTTTTGTCTTTCAGATTGATGAGTTGAGCCGCTTCTCCACTTCGACTTAATGTTAGCTAGCGAGCTAACAACTCGAAGGTAAGAAGCTAGAAATGGCTACCTTAATTTATCTAAGCTGAGATAGCAAAGGGACATTGATTCAACATAGAGATATAGTTGGAAGTGTAATGGGTTTAAATGCTGAGTGTTGAGTTGCCATTTGGAGTTGGTATTTAAACAGCACCCCCCATTTTTTTACATAAAGGGAATACTGTGAAGAGCTACTGTGGTAGAGGATTTTAATGCATTGTGAATCTACTCCACTGGATCAGTCGAGGGCGCTCTCATGTTCTTGGTGGATCCGTTCGGGGGACCTTAATATATATAAAGCTCAAAATTGTGCAAGCTAGAAATAAAATGGCGCCAGCTTGGTGAAAACGGAATCTCATCGTTTGTCTCCTCATTGATCCACAGGTATGGTAAAACATAAGCAAAACCCCTCAATTAGACTCATTTCAATGCAAATAATTAACTACCCCTCTTTTCTGAGATAACCAAGATGACTAGAGCTGTGTTCGAAATCGCCCCATATCACGGATATAGTGCACTATATAGTGTGTCCGCCATTTTTTCATCCACTACATGGTGGACTATAAAATACCCATAATGCACAGTGGAATCGAGTGAGCAAGCGATGTATGCTACATTGTAGTGCCGTATACCACAATGCACTGTCACGGTTTGTGAGGTGTGCGTGTTGTTTGGACCTTTCTTTGGGGCTCTCGTCCCGAGACGATATCGAATTCCTGGGCCATCGAATTCTTTACCCAGCAGGTTGATTGAGCTGGGGCGGCGCTTCCCCAGAATCTATATAAGCAGGATGTCCGGCACGCCTCCTTCGCTAGAGTGTCTGTGTTTAGCTTCGCACTATAGCCGAAGATATCTGTAGTCAGGTTTTGTATGACTTTCCATCTTCTTATTGTTGGAGTTTCTTCTCCCTTTTTCTATCTCGCTTTGCTTCCATGGTTCGGACTATTATACGTCCTTTGGAAGCGCAAGTACTTGCGTTTGGTCCATATTATTCTCTGTGTTTGTACTGTGTTCGTGCTACTCTCTTTCTCTCAGTCGTTGCGCTTGGCCTCCATATTCTACCGGCCATTACAGTAGGTTTTAGCAGACAAATATAAAACAAGAACACATGAACATTGACTGTCATCATCATAGACACAAACAAATATAAATCCCAAGGGAAAAATTCACAACACATGAAAAAACAGGAAAGAAAAGTAAGCAGAGAAATAAAAATAATAACAATAATTCACAAATACAACATATACATCATTGCTGTCTGAGAATGTTCCAGATATCTACCACTGTTTTTGTCCAAATAGCCAATGTTTTGGCCTTCGCCCTGTTCACCCTGGCAGTTGAATATTCCATATTCACCATACATTGAAGATTTATCAGTCATAATCTTAATACATTAATCTCCTGATTAACCCAGTGTTCCAAAATTGTTTTCTTTGCTGCTGTAAAACCGCAAAAAATGATTTGTTTATTTATCAATGTATTGTTGAAGGTAGGTATTGTTAATTACAGGTATTGTTAATACCTGCTTAAACACCTAGGAGAAGATGGGGTGAAAATGGTGACGTCATTACTTCAGAAAGTTTGGTATGAAGAAGAAATGCCGTCAGACTGGGAGCTCAGTGAATTGGTCAATTGGTATAAGAGAAAGGGAGACCCTCTAGACTGTGGAAACTTCAGAGGCATCAAGCTGCTAGAGCAAGTAATGAAGATTCTGGAGAAGATCATAGACAGAAGACATCGCATGCTAATGAATATAGATGACATGCAATTTGGCTTTAGCCCAGGAAAAGGGACCACAGATGCAGTTTTTGTCATCAAGCAGCTGCAGGAAAAACATCTAGAAGTAAACAAAGAGCTCTTCTATACCTTTGTGGATCTGGAAAAAGCCTATGACCGTGTACTGAGGGAGCTGGTATATTGGTGCCTCAGAAAACGACAGGTCCCAGAGAAACTGGTACAATTGGTGATGACAACCTACTGTGGGGCAAGAACAGTAGTTAGGACCAAATACGGAAGGACTGAGGAATTCAGCATAGGAGTGGGTCTCCATCAAAGATCGGGGCTAAGCCCATTTCTGTTTATCATCATACTGGATGTGATAAGTGAAGAGTTTAAAACTGGTCTGCCCTGGGAGCTGCTGTTCGCCAACGACCTGGCGGTGATTGCCGAAAATGAGGAAGAGCTGCAGAGGAGGTGGTTGAAGTGGCAGATCGGTATGGAAAGGAGGGGCCTGAAGGTGAACACCGGAAAGACAGAGGTCATGGCAAGCAGCAGGAGAGATGTGAAGATGAACATCAGAGACAGAAACAACACAACCCTGAAGCAGGTCGGGGAGTTCAAGTACCTCGGAGTAACAATACCAGGAAAAGGAGGAACTGAATGCACAATCAGAGCAAGAGTGTCAGCAGCTTGGGCCAAGTGGAGAGAGTTGCCATGTAGCCAGGATGGAAGAGGAGAACCCAGTTTAGAAGGTTTGGGAAACAAGCGCACCAGGAAGGGGACCCTGAGGACGACCTCGTAAGAGATGGATGGACTGCATCAAGGAAGATATGACCCACTTCGGAGTGAGACCTGAGGAGGCCCAGGACAGGAAAAGCTGGAGGATAAAGACTAAGGCAGCCGACACTGCAATAACGGGAATACGGGCTTAGGAAAAGAAGAAGAAGAAGAAGATTGTTGAAAGCAGTGTCATCATTCAACAGACATAGACAGGGGTCTGGAGTAATTGTGGTCCCACATAGCTTCCCCTTAATATTACACACAAAAGTCCATAACATATTCACCTCAGCACATTCCCAAAACATAAGTAATACTGTCCCCGTGGAAGAGTTTGGACACGAAGTGCAATGAAGACTTGAAATCAGTCCCATTTTGTAAAGTTTATAAGGAGTGACATAAGCTCTGTGGATTATTTTAAAGTTGATCGACTGGTGGCTCAGATGTGTTATATATATTTTATATTTATATTTATTTCAAGATGTGTTATTTATATTTAACCAGATTTCATGCCAGTCTGGGTGAAAGCCAACTTTACTTAACTCCCAGCCCCAAACACTTTCAACTGGCAGTGCTTGACACACTGCTCTTGTAAGGGAATTATATATTTTTGTGACCAGCCCCTGAGAACACTGGTTGCTGTTTGTCCAATGAGAGATATGGTGCGTTCATATTTGTACATCAGACGGGACACCACATGCCTTCAATGATGAACGCAATCCTAAAGGGGACCTCGGATGCTATATTTCCAAGGTTATTTTTTGATCTTGGACTCCCCTAGAGTACTCCTGATCGTTCAAAGCTGCTTCAGGTTTGAGAAGCAGCTGAAACGCTTATCCTGTGTCGAATTATCCTTTATTGACAAAGCTATCTTTGGTGAAAGGCTGAGCACAAACAGCTAACCTTCCCTTTGGCCGTGGCTGTTTGCTGCCAGCAAACAAAAAAAGCTACCCACTGATTTCTGGTGGCATCGTCTTTTCGAAGAGAAATATTTGTTTTTCTTCGCGTCCAAAAGTAAACGGACAAGTAGCTTTGGGAGAGATACTAACAAAATTGCACCTCAAATGATATGTGGTTCTTCTTTTGTATTTCCAAAAGTGTCGACGCTACTAAGGCATAGTATGATCTGCCGTTGTTTGTGCCTGCTAGAATAGTTTCCGGTGTGGGCAGGTCCAGCGCAGTGGTTGGCTCTGGCTAGGTCTGTACTAATTGGACAGCACAACCTGACGTCAGGTTTTGCCCAGATCTCGTGAAGATCTCGGGAGGAGCTGTTCAGAGAGGAAATCACACTGACGAAATCACGTTCTTGGATTACGGCAAAACCCCTGTATCTTATGTTTAGAAACTTTTCAGAGGTTGAGCATGGACAACCAACATTATAACATTACTAATATGTATTAAAAGAAGGATCAGCATAATAGGTCCCCTTTAAATACAGAAAAAATTAACAGCTTGGAAGGGCAAATTTATGCTGCAATTCCTGAAATGAGTGGAGGCCACTGTCATCATATATATTTTGTAAAATGTTAATGCCCTTTGATGCCCAGAGAGTGGATGTGAAAGGTTTGCCAGCAGTTAAGATGTGTAGATTGTTCCAAAGTGGTGATAGTTTATGATATTTGGGTATATTGCCCTGCAGTTTCTCTGCTTTGTTCCATACTAAAAGGGAGTGCGATATTATACGCCCCAGTCTGAGGCTTAGGGTCCAGCGTTTCAGCTTGGTGTATAAGAGATCTTGCAACCTATAAGGTGCCACTATGGCAGCCTCTATAACTCTCCAGGGAACCTTTGAGTTCTCATCTGCCCAGGTACGTAATGGCCGGATTTGAAAGGCCCAGTAATAAAATTTTAAACTGGGGAGTGCCAGTTCTCCACTCGATTTAGGACGCTGTAAGGTGGTGAATTTAATCCTTGCCCGTTTACCATTCCACAAAAATTTGGAAATCATAGATTGGACTTCATCAAAAAGTTACGGAGGGAGGGAGCTAGGATCATAAAGAAAAGAAGGTTCAACTGGGGTAGCATGTCCATCTTGATAATAGAAATCCTTCCTTGTAAAGAGACAGATAGAGTACTCCATCGCTGCACATCACCTTTGACCTTCTGGAGCAATTCTGTGTAGTTATCAAGAACAGTTTTGGACAGACCTGTATGTATTTTAACACCAAGATACAGCATGATATTTTTGGTGGGGACACATGGGGGGAGTTTAATATTTTGACCCACCAAATTAATAGGAAATAATGTGGATTTTGACCAATTTATTTTATAGCCAGCTAGATCCTTAAAGTCATCAAACAAAGACAACACAGAGGGGACTGAGTTCTCAACATCAGAGAGAAAAAGTAGAGTATCATCTGCGTAGAGGGAGATAAAATGATTCGAACCATGTACACTAATGGGTGAAATCTGCTTATGTTCTCTGCTAGCTTGTGCCAGAGGTTCCAGAGACAGTGCCAGGGTTTTCCCTGCCATTATACGGCTTAGGCGCGGCGCTTAAGCATTTTTGCCTCCCGCCTAAGAGAAAAAATAGAGCAGGTGAGCATAAATGAACAAGAGCCGCATTACATCCCACTGATGTAATGTTGCACCGACGCACTGAACGTGACCCGGAGCATGGATGGGAGAGCGACGGAGCTTACGTCGTTAAAAATGCTAAGGGGGTTCAGAGCCACAACAACACGGGGTAGAAAGCATTTAACGAAGTACCGGAGGTCAGAAGACGTCTCACTCTGTTATCTGAACGCCGCCAAAGAAGTCCCGGTGAGTAACATTAGCCAAGCTGACACGCTATTTCTCCCTTTCTTGGCTTTCCCCAGTCAATATACGGTGTCTAAAAATAATAATTAATTATTATTCAGCTTTTACTGCTGTAGTATGAAATAAAAAGAGAGACAAATAAAGAAAAGCAGAGGAGTTTGCAGGCGGGCGCTGATAAGTGTGTTGATCATACAGTAGGTGCGGTGGAAATCCACAAAGCTAGTTGCTGTGATGTTTCAGACCAAACTAATCCGCAGCACATGTTGAAGCACGGTGTGTGTACACTGCTGCATCAGTGGCACAGCTATGAGCCCAGATCCGTTAACTTTGTTTTATTTTTAAAAAACATTAAATAGACAGGGATTAAAGTGGGCCAGAACGGTCTGGAACTAAGTCCCGCCACCTTAGTTTGAATTGAAATATTTATTTGACTAAAGCTGCTTTCACACCAGGCGCGCAACGATTTTTTCGCACGACTGATTACATTCGAAGTCAATGCGAATGCGTCTTTGCGTCGACTTTGAATATAATCTTTCGTGCGAAAAATTCGTTTCGCGTCCAGTGTGAAAGCGCCTTAACAGTGGCACCGCGGACTACAGATCATTTTCGCATGCTGCCTGCCTGCCACTCTTTCAAAAGCCAAAATGCTCAACAAATCAGAGCGCAACATCAGTCTCTGCCAGCCCCTCCTTCACTAAAACGCAGCTGTATCGTATGCTGCATTTCATTTGAATGAGTGCATTGGTCACGTACCAGCCTGCGAGGAATTGTCAATGTTTGAAACGGCGTTTATAGCCAAAGTAAGTGGATTAACTTAAGTTGAAGTCGATGGTGAAGTTTTGTAATATTCAGCAATTCAAACCGTCCAACTAACAGAATTTAAATTTAAAAAGGGGTTAACATTAGCTGCTTTAGGCTATGTGCAAAACGCTAACCAGGCCTCTTTACTTGCTAGCTAGTGCATTAATAAAATTATTAGCGATTCAGTCAAAGTCTGACAAAGGCTCAGTTGCACCGATAGTTTTGCGAGCAATGTTGGTTTGTGTTTCTGGCACACAGTAACGTTACTTGTGCATATTTTTTTTTTGACATCTACAGTCGCCAGCTACAGGCAGAGCTACTTGAAAATCATTGCGCTGGGCAGGACGTTTTTTATGTAGCTGGCGATATTATGCTGGCAGCATTGCAGCGTCCCGTACTATCCAGGGATGCGTTTCCCAAAAGCATAGTCGCTAACTGCATTAGAGCATAAAATTATTAGAGATCCATCTTGTTACATCTAGCCATAATTTTGCATTGGAAATCAGAACATTTTGGAAGTAGAATATGGTTTATGTGTGCAGTGTAAGGACAGTGTCTTGAAAACACAGAAAGATTCATAGATTTCTCTTACTTGTTCATTTTGGTAATTATGTAATAGTTTTGATTTACTGTTTTAGGAAATGAAAAATTCTGTAACAGTAGAATATCTTCACTGTCATACTTCCCATTCTGCAAGTTTTCAGCCAAATCCATCACTGCTTTTCTCTTCTTAGACCCACTTCCTGATTATGCGAATACAAAAATTCAATGTCATAGTCCCAATGGGCCAAAAATAAAGCGAATACAGTTATTTGCAATCATTTGCGTCATCCCCCCCTCGCTGCTTCAGCTGCCCACCCCCCTAAGACCTCTAAAAACCCAGGGAAAACCCTGAGTGCGAATAGGAGTGGGGAGAGAGGACAGCCCTGTCTCATCCCCCTCTGTAAAGTAAAGGGTGGGGACTGATGAATCACTGTTTGTATAGACGCTAACAGGGAGTTATAAAGGGTCTGTATCATAGAAATAAACTTTGGGCCAAATCCAAACTGTTTGAGCACCTCCCACAAAAATGGCCATTCCACCCTATTCTCAGCATTAAGAGATAAAGCGGCGCAATCACTTGGGATGGTTTGTGCCACATCAATGATGTGTAGAAGTCTACAAACATTATCAGCTGCTAACCTGCCCCTCATGAAACCAGTTTGATCAAAGTGTATTAACTTATCAATTACTTCATCCAGCTGCCTGGGGGGATCACTTTAAAGCGCCTGTTCTGGAAACGATAAACGTCATCTAGCCTGAGATGTGTCTCCTGAATTAACGCAATTGACACTTGGTGACGTTGTAGAAATTCCAAAATGCGGGTTCATTTTATAGGAGAATTTAGACCTCTGACATTCCAATTAATTATATTAATATTATCCATCAAGTAAATAAAAGTACATTAATGTCACTCGTAACACATTCAACATGTTTCGGACCAGGCGAGTCATTTTAGGAATCAGGATAACAGCATATACAATATTCCCTTGCTAAAAAAAACGAAAGAGAATATAAAAAAGAGAGATGATGGTAAAAATATTAACTATGGACAAAAAGGTGCAGAAGTGACTATCACGTCGCGGGTTCGAGCCCCAGTCATACCAACCGGCAGTGGTCGGCAGCTTTTTCAGAGTAGCGCACAATTGGCTATTGCGCTACAGGGTTTCAAATTGAGAAGGGACTGCCGGAACAGGGAAATAAAATAAATAGCTTTGTTCGTTGCTCAAGCGCCTCCTGTTGGCCAGACGGGCGCTCGTCAGGAAGATTCTAAGCCCGTTCATGTTCAGGTATCCTCCACCCTCGTTCTGAACTTGCGAAGATTCAACCAATGAGTTTATAAGAAGCAGTGGCTGACAGGCACGTGCTTCGGAGGAGAGCCGTGAACTGTCTTCACTCTCCTGAATTGGCAACAAGGGTCGAAAGCAAGCAAGCCTTGTACATAGCCTTGTTCACCAATTGGGCATTCCAGATTCGGGTGGGATTGGAGATGCCAAATTAAAAAAAAAAAAAAACTATGTACAAAAAGATAGCAAGCCGCCAGGGCGTAGGACCATCCCTAGGCCCTAAGGCTTGAGAGAAAGTAAGGGTACTGTGAGTCGTGACTCATTAAACAGCCATGCAAAAACTCCCTCAACCCCCCGGTAATTATGCTAGGTATTAGCCTAGGTCTACTTACAGTTCCATCGTATGTGGAAGCTAAACATCCTCTTTGTCATGTTCCATCCATAGTGTCCAATAATTAACTAAATGTTTCTCAGTCCGAGGGTTGGGATGTATCCATCAGAAGTCCTGGTCTCACCTCACCGCTCCAATGGGATCCGGAACCCGCAGCCGCCGCTTCACTCGGGTCGGCAGAAAATGCTACAACTGATAAAGTGGATGGTTTTTGTCGAGAAACTGTTCTGCTTCCTCTGACGACTTGAAGTTGTAGAGGTTGTGTTGGCAGTGGCGCAAAAAGTGGGTATGCACTATATGCGGCGCATAGGGGCGCTGCACCAGGGGGGCGCCAAAGCGATGGGAGAAAAATTATTTCAAGTATGCATTTTCTGTATTTAACAGCTTTTGTGCATTTGTAAATGATATGATCATCAATAACAGAGGCGCGTTACTGATTAGCCCCCCCATTTCATTTGACACTATTCTTGACAAATGGGCGAGTGCAAAGGCACGACATGTAACTATTTAGTGGAAACACTGACTGCGTTTACATGCACACCATTATTCCTGTATCAATTGGAATATGAGAATATTCCGATTGCCTACCTGTCATGTAAACACGTGCAATAACCTGATTAAGGTCATTTTCCAAATCAAAATATTCCGAATAAGACCCCTGTCATATGCCTGTTTTAATCGGAATATTGGGTCATGTATACACCGTAATCGGAAAATGCCCCTGAAAAGAATTTTCAATTACATCTGCGCCTGTTCAATTCGCAAGGAATTAGCATTTTTGGAACGAAGAGGAGACGACTGTGTGCATTCAGATAATGAAAGACATGAATATAATGGAATATATCAATGGGCGAATTGAAACACCGTAACAACGATATCTTTAAGATGTGCGAAAAGTGGAGAGAGGCTGGTTTTGTGAGAACTGCTAACCAAGTTAAGCATCGCTGGAAAACTCTGAAGGCGGCATATTCCAAAGCGGAAAAAAAAAAAATAAAGGCAGTGGCTCTTTTTACATCAGTCATAATCTTACTCCAATTTGCTATTCTTACAAGCTTCCGTATGTTCATATGCAATGAAGTGATTCCCGGCAGGCGAGGTGGGCATTGTTTTTCGATCGCTTTGACTTTACCTTAACTTATCGCCCCGGCTCCAAAAACATCAAGCCTGGCGCCTTGTCACGGATTTATGTCCGCTTGGGCCGTGATCCCATTTCTGAGCTGGTTATTCCGGCGGCTCGAATTGTGGCTCCCATGCAGTGGGATACTGAGTCTGTTGTGCGGCAGGCCTTGCGGCTCGACCCTGGTTCTGGTGGTGAGCCATCTGGCTGTTTGTTTGTCCCCATGGCGGTGCATAAACAGAAGGCTGCCGCTGATAGGAGGTGTTGTGGTTTCCCGACTAGCTGTTTACATATTTTTGAGGTCGCCTTGTTCGTGAATAATTGGAGGGAGACAAAATCTTCAGAAGCCATCTTTATTCCCACGGTGAGCAGTCCCTGGCCAGGCAGTGCTAACTTGGCATTCTTTACAGAGCAATATTTATGGGAAAAACTCAACCAACTTTGCTCCAATCAAAATACATGGGTTGTAACCATCTTATCGCTAACAAACATTGCTCCAATCGCATTTCATGGGTTGTAACCATCTTATCTTTAACTTTTTTTTACTCTCCAACTTTGTTTTGTTAAACCATGGTGGAATATAGAAGTATAGGATTATAAAAAAATAAAAGGAATATATACTAAAATGGACTGGAAAATTACAGTCAAGAGAGGAAAAATACAGCCAAAGGAATAGGATACAAGTAGATACATAAATGATTCAATGGATTATGTTTTTTTTTCAGTAACAACTAATGATTTTACTGAACAGATATTGATCAAAGCTACGGAAATCAAATGCATCACCTGATTATGTTTTTGAATCAACTGAACAGAAGCCTGCTTACTAATCAAAGCTACAGAAGTGTGCTGCTTATGTGTGTGTGAGCTGCTCACGCATGTGTGAATTGAATTGCTTGTATGTGTGTGTGTGTGTGTGTGTGTGTGTGTGTATGTGTCTGTGTGTATGTACATGTGTACATGTGCGTTTGCACTGCTCATGTGTGCGCGAACGGCTTGTATGTGTATGTGTATGTGTATGTGTGTGCGTATGTGTGTGTGTGTGTGTGTGTGTGTTACTGCTGCATACATAATATGGATACTGATTATGATTATCGATTATGGTTATTCAACATGGCAATTGATCTACTGATGAATATGATGAGAAATATTGAAATATAATCTTCAACAGAGGCGCCGTTTTGCACCGGCTTATCAGGTTGGCCAGAGGGTTTGGTGTCCCGAGGAGCGGTGCTGGGTCCCTTCTTGGGATATCTTGGGTCCCACCCTTATTTCGGAGTTCCATGCTCGGGGTTCTTTGGGAACGTCTGGGGCCGTTTCTTAGGGGGGGGGGTCCTGTCATGGTTCTGGATGTTTGTGCATGGCTCTCGTCCCGGGACGATATCGAATTCCTGTTCAATCGGATTCTTTACCCAGCTGGCTGATTGAACTGGGGCGGCGCTTCCCCGAACTCTCTATCAGCCAGATGATCGCAGCGCCTATTTGCTAGAGTGTCTGTTTGTAGCTACGCACTATAGCCGAAGATATCTATAGTCAGGAATTGTTTGACTTTCTATCTTCTCGTTATTATTGGAGTTCTTCTCCCTTTTTTTCTATATCGCTTTGCTTCTGTGTTTCGGACTATTATACGTCCTTTGGAAGCGTGAGCTCTTTCCGGTGGTCTGTATTAGTCTCTGAGTTTGTATTGTGTCCGTGCTGCTCGTTTCCCTCTTGTCGCTGCAACTGGCCTCCGATTTCTACCGGCTATTACAGAAGCATGTTGATGACCCTATAAGAACTTGCTAATAGAGAACATAATGTGGATTTCTGGTAAAAAAAATTTTCATGATCATGATCATACTGCATATTCCATAAGTCATCAACAGTTGCAGTTACTGTATCACATAGTGTTATGACTTGAAAATCACAACAAAGAAAACCAGCAATGACAACTTAAACAAATTTATTCTTCACTGATTAGGTCCAAAAATCTCTACAAATAATCCACAGTGTAATCTTATAATAACATTCTAATGCCACTATGTAACTCTGATGCCAAAACAAAAACTCTCCTCCTTCAGAACAAAATCACAGTATTTATATAGACTAGGAACAACTTGGAAAGATCAAAGGAGTCCTGGGTGATCCGGCCCCCTCCAGGCAAGAAGAAGCCAGAAACTTCAAGAAAGCACTAGTCTTTTTCATCACAAACAAGTGGTATTGCATCAGATCATGTTTTTCTACAGACATACCACCAGAGGGTGCTAAATGATGAACAAAATAAGCAAATAGCTGACCAGTAAGGCAGCACAAACAGTATGTAACAAATCTCCATTTACAAATGATATACAGTGCTGTACATAAAACACTCATACATAACACCTCCCCTCTTTAAGAAAAGAAAGGTTCATTAAAAGCTTTCTTTTGTTCAAATTAACACGGTTTTATAATCAGTATAATCTTGAAACTTTACACATAAAATATCATTGATCATTATAACAATCATATACCCAACAACCAGTGCAACTTTCACAATCAAATAGAGAAGTAAAATTTACATGCTTGAAAGTGCATCTGGAATAACATTATCTTTTCCCCTGATGTGAGAAATATCTAAATCATACTCTAGCAAAAGTAAACTCCGTCTCAGTAATCTTTGGTTCTTGTTTTTCATCTTATGCAAGAATGTGAGGGGATTATGATCACTGAAGACCTTGATGGAAGTAGCTGAGCAAATCAAATAGACTTCAAAATGTTGTAAAGCCAAAACAAGTGCTAAACATTCTTTTTCAATTGTTGAATAGTTTTTCTGATGTTTATCAAACTTTTTGGAAAAGTAACAAACAGGATGATCTACTCCAGCAGTGTCTTCTTGCAGTAAAACTGTGCTTGCACCAATATCACTGGCATCAACAGCCAACTTGAACTCCTTTTTGAAATTAGGAGATAAGAGAAATGGTGCGTTTTTGAGGATAGCTTTCAGTTGGTCAAATGAATTTTGACATTTTTTCATCCTAAACAAATTTTACATTTTACTTCAATAATTTTGTCAAAGATTCAGAAATGATGGAGAAATTTTTACAGAATTTTCTGTAGTAGCCAGCCATCCCTAGAAATCTCATTAGTTGTCTTTTAGTTGTAGGCTCAGGAAATTCAGTGATAACTTTTACTTTTGCATCAATTGGTTTGACTTGACTTTGCCCTACAATATGACCTAAGTAAACAACTGTAGCTTTACAAAAGTCACTTTTAACAAGGTTGATAGTCAGCTTGGCATCACTCACTCTCTGAAAGAAGTTTCTGATGTAGGTGAGGTGCTCTTGGAAGCTGTCGCTGGTGATGATTATGTCATCAATGTAGGCCTCACATCCTGGTAGTCCAGCGATCACTCTGTTTACCAGACTTTGGAAGGTGGCTGGAGAATTTTTCATTTCAAAGGGCATCACCTTGTATTGGTATAATCCTTCTGGTGTGACAAAGGCAGAGATCTCCTTTACTCTGTCTGTTAGAGGGATCTGCCAGAAGCCCTTGAGGAGATCAAACTTGGTGACATACTTTGACTGTCCAACTTTGTCAATGCATCAATCCTGGGAATAGGATATGAGTCCGTTTTCGAAAGAGTGTTCACTTTCCTGTAGTCTGTCACCATTCTATATGTTCCATTGGGTGTCGGAACTAGGATGCATGGAGAACGCCAGTCAATGTTACTTAGTTCAACAAAGTTATTTTCAAGCAGGTATTTGACTTATTGTTTAAGGTACTTCTGCTTCTCTGGATTCATTCTGTAAGGATGCTGTTTTACAGGCTTGGCATTATCTTGTAGGATGACATCATGGTAAACCATATCAGTCCTTGACGGAACGTCAGGGAATATGTGACTATATTCAAATATGAGCTGCTTTAGCTGTTGTTGTTGAAAAGGGTCCAGGTGGGACAACTTGCTGTCAATATTTTGAAGAATGGCTGAATTTTCAAGTTTGGCTGGACCAGGTTCATTTTCCAAGGGGCAGTCACAATCTTCTTCAGAATTTTCCAGTTCAATCGTATTTACCACATTGACTTTGTTTGGTGTCTCTGTCAATGTATTCTTTCAGCATGTTGATGTGACACATTTGTTTTTGTTTCCTCCTTCCAGGGGTTAAAAAGACATAATTTAGATCACTGACCTTTTTGAGGACAGTGTAAGGGCCGAAATATCGGGCTCTTAGAGGGTTTCCAGGAACTGGCAAAAGCCCCAGGACTTTGTCACCAGCTTTAAAACTTCTATCTTGGGAATGAAGGTCATATCTGGCTTTCATTTTACCCTGAGCCTCTTTGAGATTAGACTTAGCAAAGTCACAAGCCTTAGAGAGATGATTACGGAAGTCAGAGACATACTGAAGCAAGTTCATTGGGACATCGTCTTCGGCCAGCAAATTTTCCTTCAGAAGCTTCAGAAGTCCACGGACAGTATGCTCAAAAACAAGCTCAAAAGGACTGAACCCAAGAGACTCCTCAGGGCTCGACAAGTACATTGGCCCGATGGCCCCGGACCTGTGGAAGTGCCGATCGGGCCAGCGCACCTCGGCCTGTGCTTGCCCGATCGGGCCATCACTCAGCGCATGCCACGAGACGGGCACGACCATAACGATGACGACAACGTCATAATCAAAACTAGCAATCGCAACATTCTCTCAGACAGACAACAAGTGCCAGCTGTGAGGAAGCGTACTCATATTCAGTTTGGTATATCCGACCCATCATCATAGCCCTAACTAGAAATCTCGGACCTCAGCAAAAAATTCTGAGAACATCTTTCTCACTGAGCTGCGTTGGCTTGGGAAAGTGTATGGATGAAACAGTTCTCTTGTTCCGCAAAGAAGCGCGTAAACACCGTGAACTGATTGGCAGCGATACGTGAGCGTTCGCAACCACCGCCAAAATTCGCGAAAAAATTAAACAGGTTTAATTTTTTCGCGGATGTCTGCACTGGAGTTCTTTAACGCCAGTATCGTGTAGACAACGGGTTGCTGCCACAAGCATTCGTGTTGGCTGCGTGTTGAATCCGCGGACTTCCGCCAATGTTCGCCAACAGTGATTCCAGGGCAGGCTCGTGTTGTAAGCAAGGTACGGTGCATTTTTAATACGATAACAGTGCGATTAAATGGGGCGAATAGTGGCGACCTGTGGTGTAGGGAGCACGAAGTCTACACAGCAGTAATGTTAATAATACGCAGTGGCGTTGACAACACGGCAGTGGTGTTTCTCTGCGTTTATAACACAATCTTCATGCCACATTCCATTCGCCAGCTTCCACAAGCGCACATTGTCATTCGCTGCGCTACATGCATCAAATACCCACTGTAGAATCTGGAAATATAAGTGACAAATGGCCGATAAGCTCGGTCCAGGGCCAGGCCAAATGGCAATAGAACTGTAGATATTGCATATTTCATTTTACAAAAGATTGATCCATTTCCAAACCAGTAAAATTCATCTGTGCCTTTGGGTTAGGTTCTGGCGGCACCTCTGTAAGATCTGCAAACGCTGATGCGTGGGGGAGCCCAGCGACTGTATCACGACAAATGGCTGATAAGCTCAGTCCAGAGCCATGCCAGATAGCAATAAAACTTTTGTGGACTTCAGGAGGTGACAATGGTCTCACCACAGGGGGGGGTTGTTGCAGGGCTCTGGCTGACACAATGCCCCTGTGCGAAATATATTACTGACCTAAGTCTTACGTTAAAGTCCAGTTATATTAATCTGTTCCAAATAATCTAAACCTCTGAGGAGAGCATAATATGTTTATATGTTCAATATCCTGTTAAGAAATCACTTATATACTTATAACCCAATTAAACTATATATTAATTCATCTTAAGACTTTTTCATGACAACTGCATCATATTAGTACATATTCATATCATGTTTGGTCTTGTTATTCTCGGGGGAATCTAAGGAGTTGAATGGAGTATGTTTCATTCCCATTGAAATTATGGTTCGTTCTCTTTTGGAAACTCCTGAGAATTTGGTCAGAATACTCTCTGGTAATCACCCTATTCTCCTCTCTCTGCTGAAGTGTTTTATTACCCAAAAACCGGATTCGACCCCCCTTCCAAGTGTTTATGGCCATGCCGCCTGGATCAAAGGCGTGATTTGGCTTAAAGCAAAGAGAAACAAGCCATTCTGGGAAGATCGTATCCGATCTGTCCCCGCGTACGTAAGTACGTGAGTAGTCCTTTTCAATGATGTAACATCGTATTTCGAACTTCCCGCGCACGTTAGTGCGTGTATCCTTTTCCTCCAGGTATGACTTTATTCTCCTCTCCTAAATTATGTGTAACTTGTAATTGGCTTAGTGTTGATTTGTATGATTTAAGCTTTTGCCTACCTGGTGAATAAATCATTGTTATTCCTTTTAAACTTGCGTGGTCTCCGTGACTCCTAATCCCTTTGTCCTTTCTAGCCACGTTACGACCGGTACTTAGGGGTAAGTCCTTATCATTCCAGACTAGCTAGCTGATGTTTTAAAGGATGTGATGGGCTTTAAGTTGGATTGCAAGTTCACGGTCTCCTCATATAAAGGGTTTATGTAGTATCGGTCCTGGGATTTTGACCTTAAGGGCTTTCTTGAGCTTATAAGCCAGTGCCTGGCCGATCCCCTTAAGGGGCCCTGTGGTGTGCATAAATCTGGGTTCATGATATGTTTATGCCAAAGTTGCTACTATCATGGTAATTTCTTCCATCCTCTAGAGCTCTCACCGAACTAAGATCCGGCAACTGCGCTATTACCCGGGGGCGTCAGTTGAGTAACTGGGTTTTCACGGATGAGTCTGGCGATGTAGCTGCCCTTGAGATTCACGCATGTGTCCCTAAACTATAAGTTCTAATTCTAATTTGGAGTCAGATATTTAACGAGGGTATAACTAAATTTGGTATCCTAAATTTATTATGGAGTCAGATTAATTGTAACCGTTGTGCTTTTGTGCCCCGTCCTTCGAACGGAGAAATATATCCATTTTATTGTGATTCGCACCAGCCAGGACGTCGCGCGATACAATACTAGCCAAAAAGAACACGTTGAACCTTCGCCCTACAATTTCCGCCGTTGGTTATTGTTTTATGGGTCTTACACCACCAACGCCCTTAAAATGCCTTACCAACACTCTCCCAACGCCACTTACCGAAAATTTAGACAAAATTTTTAAAAATTCCGCGGATTGCTGCAGTGGGACATCTGTCCTACTGTCGCAATGAAAAGTCCTATAAACGCAATCAGTGAGAAAGAGGCTTTAGGAGCTGTGTCGGCATGGTCCTCGGTGGTTATAAAACATCGTATTCGTGGTGCTTGCGTGACTGAGAGTGGAGGTCCACTTATCACCCGCCTGCTTAACTCAATTCTGTAAAATGAGCGATCGTGACGATATGAATGTTTTAATGTGCTTAACTTATAAACAATAAGCTATGAATGTTTGTCAAGGCAATTTGTGTAAGATCTACGAAAAAAGTGTTTTCTTTATCGAAAAACAAAAAGATTTCCTTGCTACAAGTAAAAATCCACAGAAAAGGGTCATTAAAAATTCGGGCCATTGAAAAGTTGGTCCGGGCCAGAGGAAATGACCAGTCACTGGCCCTATAGGGACAGTGAATTTTTCAAAACTGGTCGAGCCCTGCTCCTGAACAGCTTCATGGGCAGCAAACAGAAAAAGATTGACACTTTAATCCCAGTCTTTCTCTGTGTCAAGGCAGTAGGTCCTTATCATGTTCTTCAGGGTTTGATGGAACCTCTCCAAAACACCTTGACTCTCAGGATGGCAAGCTGATGACCTGTATTGTTTAATACCAAGCTCATGCATAACTTGCTGAAATATGCCAGACATGAAATTTTACCCTTGATCAGACTGAATAGACTTAGGAAGACCAACAAAGCAGAAAAACTTGGTAAGAGCCTTGATGATAGTCTTCGCCTTGATGTTATGAAGTGGAATTGCCTCAGGAAACTGGGTGGAAGCACACATGATAGTCAGTAGGTTCTCACAACCAGATCTAGTCTTCGGCAATGGTCTAACACAGTCAATGATGACCTGACTGAAAGGTTCTTCAAAAGCGGGAATGGGCTTAAGTCGAGCCTTTGGAATATTCTGGTTCGGCTTCCCAACCATTGACAAGTATGACAGGATTTGCAGTACTCCTGTACATCAAACCTCAAGGAAGGCCAGAAGAAATGATTCCAGACACGTTGAAGGGTCTTCTTGATACCCAAATGACCTGACATAGGATTGTCATGAGCCAGAATAAGAGTTTTTTGACGATAAGACTTTGGAAGAACAATTTGATGGGTAATCATCCACTCTTCATCTGCCGAAACATCAAGTGGACACCACTTTCTCATAAGCACACCATTTTTGTAGTAAAAACAGACAGGAACTTGAGTAGCCTCTTGTTCACTTACAGCCTATGCTAGAAGATGCGCTAGATCACGAGCTTGTTGTTGCTCCTGAATAAGTTGTTTCCGAGACAGAATGTAATTAGAATGACCTGACAAGAACAAGTCTGAAGATTTCCCAGACATCTCAGGAGTGGAAGGTCCCTGATGAAAAGACTGCCCAATGAAGGTGTCAGCCAGGTTGAAGTCCAGGTCAGCATCATCTTGAATAGCCTTTTTGGCCATAGAACAAGTAATTGTACATGAAGGATTGAGGTCTGGAATTTCCTCCTCTATAGAGTCAGATTCTTGATAAATCAAAGGAGTGTCAGTTACAACAGAGTAGAACACAACCTTAACCCCAGCAAGATCATTACCAAGAAGCAAATGAACGCCTTTGAAAAAAAAAGAGAAGACCTAACACCAACAGTAACAGGCCCAGAGACCAAGTCTGATTTGAGATGAACATTATGGAGAGGTACACTTGTAAAACCACATTCTACTCCTTGAATAAGGACTGTCATGGCTAGTATTTCGAGACACCAAATGCAGTGGCTGGAACAAAATGAAGTACAGCAAAATGACGAACACAGACAAAATGAGAGAGAGAGGCTCGCGCTTCCAAAGGACATGAATCTAGTCTGAGTAAAAATAAGGAAGCAACGCAAGCTAGACTGAACGAAATAAAGGAAAAATCTCGGAAACCGAAATAAAATGATTAAGCACCCAGACTTTGCACAGACAGAGGAAAAGAGAGAGAAAGATTCCCTTACTAACACTGTCCTCTTTGCAACTAATTCCTCACCAACTTTCTAGCTAGAGAATTTACGGGCTATATTGCAATCGAAACACTGACACTCTAGCAAAGGTGGCGAGGCGGAACTTGGGCTCAAATAGAGTCCGGGCGCCGCCCACAGCTGATGCCAGCTGACCAAAGAATCCGATTGTGGGCAAAACGATATTGTCACGGACGAGAGCAACAGAGAAAGCTCCCAAGCAAACGCCAGCCTCCAGAACCATGACAAAGGACATTAGCCTGAGTAGACATGTTGTCCGAAAAAGACAGAATATCTGCAAGAATAATAGATTGGGAAGACCCAGTATCCCTTAGAATTCGAACAGGAGCAGATGAGGAAAAATCATGTGAAAGTGAGACAAAACCATCGGTGATGAATGGCTCAAAACCCTCCATAACAGAATCAGACACAGAAGGTAGAAGATCAGACGAACTGACCTTTGATACAAGAGATTCTCTCCTAGTGAAAGCACTTGGCTTGGTTTCTTCTCGTTGTTGTTTTTTCTTGAGAGCATAACACTCAGAAATAAGGTGACCTTGCTTTTTTGCAGTATTGGCAAGACACAGAAGGTAAAGAATCCGAGGATTGCTTCTCACTGGAAGGTTTCCTCTCAGACGTGGCCTTGGAATCATTAGAAGTGTTATTAGAAGTCTTGGACTGAGACTTGCGTTGAAATTTAGAAAAAGTGGATTTTTGGACAAAAGAAGACTTATGAGTCAATGCATATCTATCAGCCAGGGTGGAAACATCTTGCAAAGTATTGGCTTGTTTCTCCTCAAGAAAAATCTTCATATCAGGCTGGATACACCTTTTGAATTCCTCAACCAGAATAAGTTGCCTCATTCTGTCAAAATCTTTCTCAACTTTCATGGAATTACACCACTGATCAAACAACTGTTCCTTCAACCTGTCAAATTCAACATGAGTTTGACTGGCTTCCTTGCGAGAATTCCTAAATTTTTGCCTGTAATCTTTGGGGACCAATTCATAACCCTTCACAATGGCAGATTTGACAAAAATCATTATTAGAACTCTGTTGGACAGATAACTGGTTATAGATTTTCCTAGCTTTACCAGTAAGAACACTTTGTAACATCATTGTCCAATGCTCTTTTGGCCATTTCAAATTTTCAGCAATTTTCTCAAAATGGGTAAAGAATTGGTCGACATCATTCTCTAGGAAGGGAGGAACAAGTCTGATGTGTTTAACCACATCAAAATGATCAGAAAGTCCAAAGATTTTGTTACAGTACCTGCTTCTATTTTCTTCATTTCCAGTTCATGCTGCAAGTGCATCCTTTTTTCTTCCAGTTCTCTCTCCAACCTTCTTTCTTCCAGTTCTCTCTCCTTCTCCAACCTTCTTTCTTCTAGTTCTTTCTCCAACCTTCTTTCTTCCAGTTCTAGTTGTTTCTGGTGTAGCTGGATCTCAAGTCTTTGCAGCTCTGTTGCAGGCACTTCCACATCTTTAATCAATTCTGCTGCTTCTTCCCCAAAGATATCTTCATCGATGAAATGTTGCACCAAAATGTTCAATATTTCTTGTTTCTTCATTGAAGATTTCACATCAGATAATCCAAGGGTTGAGGCTATTTGCAGCAAGTCCTTCTTCTTTGCCAGCACAATTGATTCCTGGGTTGGAGTTTTCAGAAACTTTTCAACATCAAAAGTCATGATTGCTGGTTTTTCAAATAGTCACAAGATTTAAAATAATAGTTCAGCTTTAATCTTTGGTGAATCCAAAGGTTGATCCAATGAATGATTTTTCTCGGTGGAACTTCCAATTTGTTATGACTTGAAAATCACAACAAAAAAAACCAGCAATGACAACTTAAAAAATGTATTCTTCACTGATTAGGTCCAAAATTTCTACAAATAATCTACAGTGTAATCTAATAAAAACTCTCTAATGCCACTATGTAACTCTGATGCCAAAACAAAAACTCTCCTCCTTCAGAACAAAATCACAGCATTTATATAGACTAGGAACATTCTTGAAAGATCTACAGAAGTCCTGGGTGATCCGGCCCCCTCCAGGCAAGAAGAAGCCAGAAACTTCCAGAAAGCACACGTCTATTTCATCACAAATAAGTGGTATTGCATCAGATCATGTTTTTCTACAGACACACCACCAGAGGGTGCTAAATGATGAACAAAATAAACAAATAACTGACCAGTAAGGCAGCACAAATAGTATGTAACAAATCTCCATTTACAAATGATATACAGTGCTGTACATAAAACACTCATACATAACAATAGTATAATATCAGAAACTGGGGTATTCAATGTGTGAGTCCAATGTAAACAGCAGTGATTAGAGCACATGTTCCAGTCCTCTATTGACCCACTGCTGTTCACACATCAGAGCTCCTCTAACTGTGTGTGACAGGATTTGTATAGAGGAAGGGGCCTTGCATACCTGTCCTGCCTCACTGCTCCACACACTTTAAGACCCCCAGTACTGATCAGTGACTGTCCAGTCGTTTCACACACACTGACACAGGCAGCATTATGATGATGTCAGACTCTCTACTGCTGGTGATGCTGGGACTCCCTGTACAGGGTGAGAAAGATGGACAAAATATAGCTATTTATTTTGATTATACTTCACTTTTAAAATAATAAAATAGTACATACAGTAATACAGTTTGTTTTTCATCGTTATTTAACTTTCCATTTCATTGTTTTCTTTTTCAGAATCAATGGCAGATATAGTTGTGACTCAGTCTCCAGCAGCGCAGGCTGTTCAGCAGGGAGACACTGTCACTATCAGCTGTACAGCCAGTCAGGGTGTCAGCAATGATGTCGAGTGGTTCCTTCTGAAACCTGGTCAGGCTCCTAAACTTCTGATTCATGATGCCACAGCTCGCCAGTCTGGGATTCCTGATCGTTTCAGTGGGAGTCAGTCTGGGACTCTGAAAATCACTGGAGTCCAGGCTGAAGATGCAGGAGATTATTACTGTCAGCAGAGCAATAGCTATCCGTTCACACTGTGTTAGAGAGCCGTACAAAAAACCTCCCTCAGTCAGACTGCACAGAGACTGCACTGCTGCAGCTGGGACCTTCTGCAGGTGCTGAGGGGGGAGCCATTGATCTGAAACACTCAGAGGTTCTGCTCTGAAACACAAAGGTACTATGTGCAATAATAACTCATATTCTCAATCTTAACACACTTTCTGCAAATGGTAATACAAAAAAAATTGGTTCTTCTTATGAAAATTATTTCCATTTTGTATAATTTGGAACTTAATTGAAAGAACATAAAGGAGAAGCATAAACTTTTCCTCATATTTTTATGGCATTTGAAGGATCTATGGTATTCAGGAGCCTAATGTGTGCTGAGAAAATATTCCCCACATCATTGCACCTCTGCCAGCCTTAACCATTAAACATAAAGTAGGATGGATCCATGAATTCATGTAGATGAGGCCAAATTCTGTCCCTCCCACCTGCAAGTCACAGCATAGATTGAGATTCATCAGTCAAATTGATGATTTTCCCATCTTCTATTGTCCTGTATTGGTGATTTTTTTTTCCACTGTAGCCCCAGTTTCCTATTTTTTGCAGACAGGAGTGAAGCCTGGTGTGGCCTTCTGCTGCAGCCTGTGCACTTAAAGGGTCAACATGTTGTGCGTCAGAAAGGCATTTCTGCATAACACTGTTGTAATGTGAGGTTATTTGAGTTACTGCCACCCTTCTGTCAGCTTGAACCAGTCAGGCCTTTCTCCTCTGACCTTTCTCAAAAAAAAAAAGAAGCATTTTTGTCAACATGACTGCTGCTCTATCAAATTTTTTTCTTCACACAATTCTCCATAAACTTCAGGGACTGTTTTTCCTGAAAAATCTGATTAGAAGACTCTGGGACCCCATCACCCCATCTGTCTCCAACAGTCATTGCTCTGCCAAAGTCACTTAGATCCCATTTCTCCTCCTTTCTGATGTTTGGTCTGAATAACAGCTGAACCTCTTGACCATATCTGCATGCTTTAATGAATCATGTTACAGCCGCATGATTGATTAATTAAATATTTGCATTTACAAGCAGGCGTATAGATGTGTGCAATAAAGTGGCCACTGCGTGTTAGAGAGGACACCACAGGCTGGTATTACAGATTGACCTGGCCAGTGCAAAATTGGCAAAAGCACTGATAGCACTGCAGGAGAGTGTCAGCCCTGTGTTTGCTGTATGAACAGGAGTATCTCTCTCTTAACATCTGCAGACTACAGTGTAACTACACATGCACATAACAGAGCTACAGAGCAGAGGTTCAGGAGCAGAATCACACCTCAAACTCTCCCCTTCTGCACGATCCTCATGAAACCCTCCTGCCCCCAGTGCTCTGTTACATCAGTACAGTTCATTACTGCCTCACCAGCTCTCTCTCTCTCTCTCTCTCTCTCACACACACGCACACACTTTCATTCAATTGAAAACAACAGCTCAACAACTGCTCATTTTTGTCTCTGAAACTTTGATCTGAACTCAGAGGAATTCATGAAACACAATTTACAGAATGTGAAGCTATATTCTGTTACCAAGTTAAAAGTAAAATAAAATTTCAGAAAAGCTGTAACTAATGCAGTTTCTTCATTGTGAGGGCAAAATTTCAGAATACAGTACACATGTCCCAGCCCTCTATAGACCCACTGCTGTTCACACATCAGCGCTCCTGTGATGGTTCTGCCCTGCAGTCCCTCCCCCTCCTGCTGTCTTCACCTCCACTTCAACGAGCCAAACCTGTTGCTCATTGAAGTGGAGGTGAAGTGAATAGTATTGAAGAGCTGCATTCTGAATTTTTAGCCCTGTTGTGTAGTGCCGCTGCTCCCCTCGTTCGTGGTTTGTTTTACCAGTTTTATTAAAAGTCTTTATATTCTTTCTCAGCCTGTGCGTTTGGGTCCCTTCTTGACCTTTTGGGTACATGGTCCCAGTGCCCGCCGGTTTGCTGAGTGCATCCGGCGGGACCAAACCATGACAGCTCCTCTGTGTGACAGGATTTGTATAAAGGAAGGGGCTTTGCATACCTGTCCTGCCTCACTGCTCCACACACTTTAAGACCCCCAGTACTGATCAGTGACTGTCCAGTCCTTTCACACACACTGACACAGGCAGCATTATGATGATGTCAGACTTTCTACTGCTGGTGATGCTGGGACTCCTTGCTCATACAGGGTGAGAAAGACTGATCCATCTCACTATATTTGATTGAGAATGAATTCAACTTTTTCTCTAGAGTTGTCATTATTTTCAATAATATATGCAGTAGTATTGCATACCATTTGACAGGTTTTTTTTTTATCTGCATTAACATCAATTTCAATGCTTGTCATTTTTTTAGGATCAATGGCAGATATACACTGTTAAAAGAAAGTGTTTTGAAACCCCCAAATTGGTGGCAACTAAGCTGCCACCAATAAAGGTGTTACAGAACGCTCTTTTTATAGTGTCTGAAAACACTACACAAACTACTGAAACACACACTAACAGAGTTCATGAAACACCACTTCAAAAGAACCAGTGCACTCAACATGTTATGTCTTGAAACACAGAGTGGTGTGTGCAAACACAACACAATTTGAGTTTGCAAACACTGTGTGGAGTAATGGAACACTCCTCATGGGGAGTCACGAAACACCCTGAAGACAGTATTGAAATACTCCTCATGGGGGGTCATTAAACACCTTGTAGACAGTATTAAAACACTCCTCATCGGGAGTCATGAAACACCTTGTAGACAGTATTAAAACACTCCTCATCGGGAGTCATGGAACACCTTGTAGGCAGTATTAAAACACTCCTCATCGGGAGTCATGAAACACCCTGTAGACAGTATTAAAACACTCCTCATCGGGAGTCATGAAACACCCTGTAGACAGTATTGAAACACTCCTCATCGGGAGTCATGAAACACCTTGTGGACAGTATTAAAACACTCCTCATCGGGAGTCATGAAACACCTTGTAGACAGTATTAAAACACTCCTCATCGGGAGTCATGAAACACCTTGTAGACAGTATTGAAACACTCCTCATCGGGAGTCATGAAACACCTTGTAGGCAGTATTAAAACACTCCTCATCGGGAGTCGTGAAACACCTTGTGGACAGTATTAAAACACTCCTCATCGGGAGTCATGAAACACCTTGTAGACAGTATTAAAACACTCCTCATCGGGAGTCATGAAACACCTTGTGGACAGTATTAAAACACTCCTCATCGGGAGTCATGAAACACCTTGTAGACAGTGTTGGAACACTCCTCAGGAGTTATGAAACGCTGCTTGTAGAGGTATGGAAATTCATCTGGGCTTTTGAAACACTGTGAATATTATTTGTTAGGCTCGCACACATAGATCACACAGGTATTGCAAAAAAGTTACAGGTCTTCATGCAAACAAAAACAGAAACTTTCTAAATAATTTCTATGACTCTATTACTTTAAAAATTGTGTTCTGACAATAAAAAAGAGAAAAAAATCTGCAATGTGTTTACCAAAGTCAACATTACAACATATACAAATATCCACAGTATAACTTTGCATGTAAGTACATACACATGTATCACAGAAAATCCCCAAATTATTTTGCTATTGGTCGCTTCGTTTGGTTGCAGCGCCACCTGGAAACCGAAAATTCAGGGCCAAAATAGGAAAAAACCAGTCTTATGAGATGCATTATAATGAGAAATCGGTTCAATCTGCCAAACTATTTCTGATGGATATGTATATTTAAGTACTTGAACTTTCCCGTGTATCAGTTGCCACAGAGTGGTAACTTGAAGAATTGTGTGGCAGGGGCTCACAGTTTGGGGAAAAAAGAAATGAAAATCCACTTTTTGGACTTTATTTTTGTTTTACTCCAACGACATGCCTTGAGAAACTATACTTTATTGTGAAGGTCTATGAACATGAAATAGCATAATGTGAGAACACCTCCGGTATCTTGCTGGAGTTTTGGAATATTTGGCCTTGAAAAGTGAACTTCAGCTGTTTTGGCCCTATTTTGAGGTCTGATATTTCAATACTCCAGGCAAGAATGGAGCTAATGAGTAGGTTGATTTATACCTTCTTACATGGTGTATGAAAGGTGCCAAAAATCTCTACGGCACTCCAAAGTATTTTAGTGCTGCCCCCTGTCAAAGTTGCCGATACGACCTTCTCGGCTGATTTGGGACCATCTTTAGGAGTCCATAAAATTTACTCCAGCTAGACAGATATTTGAAATTTGGAATGTCGTCAGACTCTACCATGTAGATTTAATAAAAGGTGGAATTATTATGGCACTTTATATCGTAAGCCAGATATTTGATGTGTAATCTCAGCTAAAACTGCCACTAGGCGGCGCTTTCGTCTGTACCTTATTTTACAGCATCTCCATCGATGTGCCACAGTAAAACCTTTGGAAACTTAATATATTAACTGGACTGATGAGAAAAAAATAAGAATTTGTTATGGCATTAAGGTGGAGTTCTCTGCTATGCCAGGAGGGGGGCGCTGTCAGGCATTCAAGCGCCGTAGTCAATTTCTCCGGCAGGTGCCACAGGAAAACCTTCATGAATATCACCAATGACCTTCATTTACCTTATCTAAGTGAATTTTTCCATTAGTTTAGAACAATGCTGTCCTGGCCTCACGTGCACTCCAGAGAGATAGCACAGTAAAAATCACTTCTCATCGGATAAAGGGCAAGCGCATCCCAAAGTTTATACATGTTTTTACACCCTCCCCCTTTATGAGGCTCCCTCCATAGCTGTTAGGGAGACTTTACACTGAGTGACACTCGGTAGTGAAGTACTAGTGGTGAGGGAGCGTTTTGGAATTGGACCTATGGCTGCGTCCGAATAGTCTCTTTTGTCTTGAAAAGTTCCTAACTACTAAAAAATAATCTGGAGGTAATTACGTGGCAGCCATGATGAGTGCATTAGAATTCTTTAAATGTTAAGGAAAGGTGTCTCAGTGCTTCTAATTTACCTCCTTTAGCATAGGGTACACAGAACCATCCTTTTCGAAAAGAAAGGAGATAACACTATCCCACAAATCTGAGCAGCAGCAACATTGAAAGTGGCGACCATTCATCCGGCCAATTGCATAAACATATATCGATGGGCAGGGGACTCGTGATTACGCTGTTGATGCTGCATTCGATTTGGCTCAGAAGTTGGAAGTTGGGGCTGGGAATGACGTCATACCCGAGCTGACCGTTCTATAAATTAAGTCAGAAAACTGACATGGGGTCACTGGGGTGTCCTCTGGTCAGGATAGCCTTTATTAGCTATTGTTAGCAATAGGGTCATTCCATGTCAAATCATCCAGATTTTGAAAAATTTTCCAGGTCACCTCCTCAAAAATTAAAAAAAAAATTCACGAGTAAATATTCACACAAAACAAAAAAATGCCAAATATTAGGCCAGTTTCTCAAAAACATTTCAAGTTATAGTCCTTCAAAATTTCAATAGTATTTTAAGTTTTTTGGCAAAGCCATTTTCAGCTAACTTTGGCAACTTATTGCTCCAAATTGATTGCTTATACAAGGCTGAAATTAGGTATACTAACCATATTCATCCCCTAGAATCTGAAAATGGCCTTAGCTTCTGTGTATCTTGATCCACTTTTGTATGGTAAAGCCTAAAAATCAGCCGAAAACACAAAACGCCCAAAATCGAGACCACATTTTATGACCTGTAACTCAGAAACTAAGATAAAAGGCTAGAATTCATTTTTTATAATTTTATGATATATCTCTCTGTAAGAATGCAGTAATCCAAGTAATATCATTTGTAGAAGTTTTTTAATTAAATAATTTCTAAGTAAATTTTTCCAGTTTTGCCCCAAAATGCCCTTTTTTGGGGCAAAAAATTACCATGTCACCAGTTATTCATTGCTCTGAAATTTTTACTGTGCAATCTTACAAATGTGAACAGTGTCTGACAAAAAAAAATCAGAATGATGTTCAGGTTGATTTGTTGATTACAGTTGATTACAATGCATTACAGGGTATTTTTCGCTTGCGGGTCATTCCACGCCAAACTGAACAGGGCTCCCGGCCTCACCCCCTCTGATTTCTGTGAAACCTATTTTAAGAATAGCCCTTAGGACCAACAATGAGTTGCCCAAATTTCAGCGCCAACAATGCAATAGTTTTTGAGATACAGGCCTTTGAAATTTGCCGACTACGCCCAAAGTGCCATTTGGTACCATTTGGTAAATGGTAATGTCGACAGCTAAATTTGCTGAAAATGTTTCATACAAGTAATCTCTTATCCTTTATGTCCATTTATATCAAGTTCCATCAACAAGCCGAAACTCCTTCAGGAAAATATTGAAAGGATAACTATCCTTGATCACACTGAAAATGCTTGCTTAGCTGGCTGGTGTAACGTGTAACTATCTTATACGTTAGGCTAGCACGCTGGTTCGCATGCTCAGCTAACTAGCTATTTTCGTTGCATATAAATCAATAAAACGGCAAATCGCAATTATTTTGCCACTTAACTAGTGATAGATTAGCAAGCAGTCATGAATTAGCGGAGTAGCAAGGTCAGTTACGCTTTGACAGGTTGATTAGCTCGTTCATTAGCCACTGAGTTTTTACGCAAACACAGGACAAAGATACTTGGCCATGAATGCAAATTGGCTTTAGTTGCAAATCTTGATATGTAACTGGGTAAGCCAAACTAAGTAGGCTAGACCTTAGAGGAGCTAACTAAATAGCAGTCTCACCAGGCTAAACAGTCAAGTATGGCAATGCATAATTTCTAAGCCTTAAGCTAGGTTTCTTAAGTTTACATGAGCTGGCAAACTTTTTATTTGGTGCTATTCATGCCAGCTAGCTAGCTACATGCTTGCAGTTCAACTCCATCCAAGTTAGTTAGCGAAGTAATGGCTATTCACTTATTTTCTATTGACATGGTTAATGGCTACATACACCCAATATTATTTTTTAGGCTAGCGAACTAGCTAGCTGAGCAAGCGTACTAATGTTAGCTAGCTAAAAAACATTTTTGCAGACTTTGTTGGTCATATCTGTTTCATGTAAGCACTAACTTGCTAACTAAATGGTGAAGTTATACAAGATATTCAGTGTTATCCATTGATTTCAATGCATCACAAGCAAGGCCGTAATCACGAGCGAGTCCTTTGCGCATGCTCACAAGGTCAGAATCCTGAGCAAACCCTTCGCCAGAGTGTGAAAACAAAACATGCATCCCCGCAAGGATGTTTTTCCCGTGCAGCCGCGTTTCTTCTTTATTGAATAACTTCTGTAAGTAGATATTGCAGCCGCCTGGTTTAGCAGAGGGGAATTTATAATTTAAAAAAAAAAAAATTAAATAGGTGGTCTTATGCCTACCGCCGTCACATCAACAGCCTTTTTTTAAAGGGTAAAACAAAAAAAATACGGAAAATATTCAAACGGGAAGATAGCAGGAAAGAGGAGTAAAATATGGGAGAATCCCGGAAAAAACTGGAGGGTTGACAGTCCTTTATAAAGCACTTTCGACGCAGCTTTTTAGTCATAATCACACCAAAAATTTACATTTTAAAAACAGGCTTCCATCTTTCAGGTTTATATCTTCAATTGCAGGATTAAATTAATTGCGCCGAACAGAGTTACCGCAACCACAATACACCTACGCTTATACTACTACCAAACATAATACAGAGAAAGTTCAGCATTACATATGGTGTTAGAACACTGACAAAAAATCGCACGCGAATGAGACCCGCACACAACATCCGCGAGCGCAAAATCAAACATCCGAGGAGAAATACACGCCGCAAAACTTTTTTATGAAGCGCTTTCAAAGCGCCGCGAAAGCTATATTGTATCCTGCATCTTTGCTCCCTCAAGCAATATTTTAGCCTGCAAGGAGAAATACATGCTTGCAAAATGTTCACCTGCTCACGCTGCAAAGACTTTCCACTGCTCGCTCGCAAGTGGGTTTTTTTTTCAGTGGCTGATTTGCGATTGGGTTTTTTCGGTGGCTGATTTTTGTCAGTGAGGTGGCGGTTATTGTCAGTAAGGAGGCGGGCATGAGGGCATGCCAACCCCCGAATATAATTGGTTGAGCGACTTCGCCAGTTGGACAGCAAGGTACGGCACACCACTAGGACAAACGGAACAAACCACACAGCCCTGAATAACTTGTATTGTGGAAGTTCACGTTCCGCCTGTTCCTTCAGTAGCCAAAGCATGACCGACCGCAAAGAGGTAACGTTCATTTTGTATGTAAGAAAATGTATAATTACTATTCAGTGCATCATTTTTGTAACATAGCTTGTCTTATTTCCTCTGCTTGACAGGCAATGCAGATATTTTAATACCTTACACTCCATGATTTGCGTTTATAGCCACCTGTCCGCAGACTTTGAAACAGCTATCTGTCTGCAACAGGGTGTCTAGAAAACACAGACCTCGAAAACGCAGACCGCAGACCTCAAAACGCAGACCTCGAAATATTAGAATATGAATATAGGCTATGTGTCTCGTTTTCGTCCCGGAAATTTTTAAGTACGTCTCTTATTTATTAATTACAATTTAATGGCCAGTGATAACACAAAAACTATAGATAGTTTAAGTCTGTATCGTGTTACCCTTACCATTATTGAAAGCTAACCATAAACAGTCTATTCAGTGCTATTCAGTCTAACCGGAGTGCTATTCAGGTTAATAGTGCTTTTTAGGCTAAACTACAAAAACGTTTCGATTGCCGGTCATGTTTTCTATTTAAAACCTTGACCCGCTGCCAGTCAGACACTTCGAAATTCCTTGTTCATTTTTTTTTTTTTTTTTTGTAGCACTCATTTTCTGAACTAGCAGTTTGCAAAGTCAGCAAGCTTCACTTAATTATAAATAGGCGAATGCCATTATGCCATAAAGATCATGTTCATGAAAAACAGTGACTTGGATAAGCGTTCTCCAAAAATATATCGCAGTGTCTACGTGTCCAAAAATCAGACAGGGTTTTAATATAACTCCGTGTCTGACAATCGGATGGTTTCGATATAACTCCGTGTCCGACAGTCGATTATTGTTATTGTACTATTTTTCATGAACAAGGTTCACAAATCTAAAAAAAAAAAAAAGATGCCTGAATAGCACTTCGGTTAGCCTGAATAGCTCTGAATAGCCTGTTTACGGTTAGCTTTTAATAATCGTAAGGGTAACACGATACAGACTTAAATTATCAATATAGTTTTTGTGTTATCACTGGCCATTAAATTGTAATAAATAAGATACATACTTAAAAATTTCCGAGGCGAAAACGAGACACATATTCATATTTCAATATTTTGAGGTCTGTGTTTTCGAGACACCCTGTAGCGGACAGACAGCTGTTTCGAAGTCTGCGGACACGTGGCAATAAACGCAAATCAGCAGTGTAAAGTATTAAAATATCTGTATTGCCTGTCAAGCACAGGAAATTATAAGGCAAGCTATGTTACAACAATTATGCACCGAATAGCAATTATACATTTTCTTGCATACAAAATTAACGTTACCTGTTTGCGGTCAGTCATGCTTTGGCTACTGAAGGAACAGGCGGAACGAGAACAACTTCCACAATACAAATTATTCAGGGCTGTGTGGTTTGTTCCGTTTACCTAGTGGTGTGCCGTACCTTGCTGTCCAACTGGCGAAGTCGCCAACCAATTATATTCGGGGTTGGCATGCCCTCAGGCCCGCCTCCTTACTGACAATAACCGCCTCCTCACTGACAAAAAATCAGCCACCGAAAAAACCCACTCTCAAATCAAAAACCAAAAAAACCCACTCATGAAGCGAGCAGTGGGAAAGTCTTATGCCGCAAGCAGATGAACGTTTTTTGGCGAAAGCATGTATTTCTCCTCGCAGGCTAAAATTTTGCTCGAGGGAACAAAGATGCAGGATACAATATAGCTCGCGAAAGTGCTTTGAAAGCACGCCAAGAAGTTTTACGAGCATGTATTTCTCCTCGGATGTTTCATTTACGCCAAGAGATCTCATTCGCGTGCACGATTTTTGGCTGTGTTTTAACGCCATAATTACAAGACCCAAAACTCTTCACGCGTCATAATTTTTTTTAAACTAAATATTTTATGAAAAATGACATTTTCAGTCAAAGTATTTTATGAGTACATTAGATCACAGCTTTTGCTTCCACCTCATTTAAAAAAAACAAAAAAAAAAAAAAAAAAAAAACACACAAACACCCACCCAAACTCAAAAAGGTATCAATATTCTGGTACAAAATTGGCCATAAAAATTTTTAATGATTTGGCTAAAAAGATGCTTTTGGTGCTAAAATGAAGCCATTTTGTCCCCTGTTTGATGAGTTAGGTGTAATTCAATGTTTTCAGAAAATTTTGTATCATCCCTAAAAATCACAGTGACACAGTACAGAAGGGTAATCCAAAACAGGGTCTATAAACAGGCAGAAGATCAAAAAAACCAAAAAGGCACAGACCACAGCACAAAATTGCAAACCAGAGGGATAGTCGAGAGTCTGAAATCTGAGGTCATAAGCCAAGGCAGCAAAAGACAGAAATCATGGTTGTACAGAAATGGGTGAATAACAGGAGGCAAACAAATCTAGGCAGGCACAGACAGGTATCAGAATCAGACAGAAGGGTATCAGTAGCATACAGGTAGTTCAGCACAGGAAAAGTTGATCCACATTCTGACAAAGAATGAGCAGAAGTGAGGAACTCTTATACACAAGGGAAGTAACGAGTGAGGCGGGGCAACAGGTGTGAGGGATAATCTAAACATTTACTGAGAGGGGAAAATACAAGAGGTAATTAACAATACAAAATGGGAAACAACGACAAAGCCTAGTTTCACGAGACATCCTTAAACAATAACAGCTCCATTCAAGGAGTGCCTAAGTGGGGAAAAGATGGGAGAAACAGATTAGTAATAGAGAGTTTCTGTAAATACTTTGCAACTAAGGCAAAGGACTGGTTGAGCTAAGCGGGCAGAGTTATAGATTAGTGTGGAAAGTGGAGAGATCCAATCAGTAAAGTTAGTAGTTTGTGCGATAATAATAGTACCCAAATAGTGCAAGTTAGTATGATAGTTATTTACAAGATTAGTATATTAATATGGATTAGCGGATAAACTAGACAAACACATGGACCGTTAGGGGTATTAGTGCTTAATTAGTAATTAGTGTTGAAGGAAGCAAACGACGTGAAGGAACTTGTGAAACACCGAAAAACTTCCAAATCACTGAAATGTGACAGCTCGCAGACAGGGGTGTGCACTGGCAGGAAACAAAAAAGAAAGGCAAGACATCACAGGCAGAACAATGTGCACGGAACTGGTAAACAGCAATTATGTGGCAGATAATACAAAATTCAACAGAATCAATAAACTAATAAACCAAGTGAAAATATAGGGCACTGGCGGCCCCAGAATCTCCCACCAAAGCAAAATGTCAAAGTTTTTGTTGATGGACGACACACGGAAGGAACCCGATACCATAGCTCCTTGGCAAGGGAGCTAATAAAACATAAAACCAGAATATACAAAAAACAGATCATGACAGTGTTAATGTGTAAATTAGGCTTTTTTTTTTTTTTTTTTTTTTAGTGTAGGATGTGGAAATTGGTATCTGTTTGAACTACACTGATTGATGGATGTGACTATGGCTGATTAACAACTGATTGAGAACACCTGGATGACCACAACCTTTAATTAAATCTTTTGCACATTGTTCGCCTTGGCCACAAACCCTGATGAAGCCAGCTTGTCTGGTGAAATGTAGGTAATATTAAACTGCATGGTATTTGAGTGTGCGACCATTTCATTCTTTTTAATTCATGATATCCTAAAAATCTGCACTATTAGCTCTACGCTTCTTATGTTTTAAGGAACTATATTGAGCCATTAAAATCACTTCCTGTTTACTCGGGTATAAAAATGACATAACACAGATACAAAGTCCCATTGTCATCCAACACCTTGAAGAAAACAAAACAACTGTCAGTTGGTCATAAACATTAATAAATCTAGTAATGGTTATAAGAAAATTCACAAACAATTGAATATGCCACTGAGCACTGTCAGGGCAATTATCATACAGTTCCAAAGATATGGAACTGTTGAAAACCTCAAACATAGTGGACACAAGAGCAATTTGCCCCCCAGGTTACTACGGAAGATAGTGAGAGAAGTAACAAAATCCCACAGAATCACTGTGAAGGGATCGCAGCCCTTGGTGGCATCTTGGGGTCACCAGGTTTCAAAAAGCACCATCAGGTGCCACCTCCACAACCACCAGCTCTTTGGAAGGGTTGCCAGAAGTAAGCCTTTTCTGACCAGCAGACACAGAAGCAAGCGCTCGGAGTTCGCCAGACGTCATTTAAATTATGACTGGAACAAGGTGCTTTGGTCAGATGAGACCAAAATTAGACGTTTCCGTCAGAAACAGTATCAGCATGTTTGGCGTGGAAACAGGGATGCATACAAAGAGAAGCACCTCATACCTATGGTGAAATATGATGCTGGATCCGTCATGTTTTGAGGTGTTTTAATTCAAGAGGTCCAGGGGCACTGGTAAAGATTAATGACATAATGAACTCCATCAATTATCAGGATATTTTGGCTGACAATCTTGTTGCCTCTGCCAGAAGGCTGGGACTTTGCCATAGGTGGACTTTCGAGCAAGAAAATGACCCAAAGCATACCTCAAGATCCACACAGAAATGGTTCCGTGACAAAAAAAATCAATGACTCCATGCTGTTATCCTTGCCTGAGGCAGTTGCACTAAGTACTAATTGAAGGGTGCCAATTATTAAGAAACCTTGATTTTGTTGAAATTTATTTCGCATGAAATGTTTACGATTTTGGTTGTTTCCACTGAAACAAAGTATTTCACTCATGTTGGTATATTCCGTTTCTCAATAATTAGTTTTTTTTTTTTAATTATTATTATTGTTCGTGCATTACCAGTCAAGGGTGCCAGTAGTTTTGGAGCCCACTGTATATAAATGTTCTGTTTTTCATCGCAACTCCAAATTTGTACTCAATAGGCTAAACAGGAGAAAATAGTTTGATAGCATTTGTTTCTTTTCCACAGCGTGGACAGTTCTTTCAAGCTTTGTCATAAAGTATTATGTTGCAGTGATTCACAAATTTCCCCCAAAACTACATTGTCAATTTCATGTTTTTCACAAGTCTTTATTACTTCAGTCAGTGTGTGTTCATCAAACACATCTACAGAATTGGTGCAATCCTCAATTATGGTTTGTATTGAGCTAGAACCAAGCATACTAACTTCCTGCTACTTAAGAAAAGTGATTGTCAAGCTTCATGTAACCTCATACCTTGTACGTCTTGCTCCATAGTCATCACTCTCATTACAGCCACTGCACTGTACATCATGAGCAGTGTTTGGCAAATCTGTTTCAATATTCTCTTTCAGTTCATCTTTTAATGAGGTGACATCTGAGATGTCTGCTTATATGAAAAGTGTATGAAGGGTATACTTCAAAAGTTACATTACTGTGTTTCATCACAAAAACAATAAATTGACTTTCTGCAGTGTGCATCATAATGTGAGGTCAGTGCTCTCAAATTCTCCACTTTGCGATCACATGTTGGACATCTAATCTCAAGGTTTCAAATACTAGTATCAGGGAATTTATCAGAGAGCATATTTATATGAATTCTACACATGTGCTTTGTACAATATCCAATGCTTGAGAATATTTTGCAGCAATACTCCCTTTCAACATAGGGAAGGTTACAAGACACTGGCTGCGTTTACATGGGTCCAAAAATCCTACTTATAATCGGATTGACAGCTTAGTCAGATTCAAAATGTCTCATGTAACCACCTTAGCTGATCCGATTCACCCAGATCGGTTTAAATTTTCGATCGGATTGAAAGAGGTAGTCTACGCCGATTGATAATCAGCTTGATGCCGCATATAAACGGCTGAACAGAATGGATTCGGTTGATGGATTGGATTATTCGTTCTGCGCATGTGCACCCTAGTACGTAGTATAGTCATGTAATGACGTTCGCGTTCAGGTAGTGGGACCTTTTGCGCATGTCAAAGAAACTGTAATTGGTCTCAGCTGGGGCCATGTATACGTGGATTGAACGTGGATCGCTTTCCTTCGCGTTCATGTATACAGATCGAATCAGATTCATTTAATCAGTTTGATTTCAATCAGATTGAGGAAAACAATCCATGTAAATGCAGCCACTGTGAAATATGGCTCATTACGATGAATTCCAGACAGGTCATCAATCTTGCTATGTTTCTGCATTGGGTAATGCAACATAATGGACAAGTCAACATTTTGCAAAGAAGGTAGATACTTATACCTTTGACGTTCTCGGAAAACATTTTATAAAGACCTGATCCTTCGCAGAGATTCACATGAAACACTCCAGATCACTGCTCACCTGTAGGTCATTTCAAATTTGCAAATTGCATTAATTGCCAATTTGGAAGAAAAAAAAATGCTCAATTGCTCAATTAATTGACCACATTTTATGACCTGTAACTCAGAAACTAAGATAAAAGGCTAGAATTCATTTTTTATAATTTTATGATATATCTCTCTGTAAGAATGCAGTAATCCAAGTAATATCATTTGTAGAAGTTTTTTAATTAAATAATTTCTAAGTAAATTTTTCCAGTTTTGCCCCAAAATGCCCTTTTTTGGGGCAAAAAATTACCATGTCACCAGTTATTCATTGCTCTGAAATTTTTACTGTGCAATCTTACAAATGTGAACAGTGTCTGACAAAAAAAAATCAGAATGATGTTCAGGTTGATTTGTTGATTACAGTTGATTACAATGCATTACAGGGTATTTTTTTAAACTTATGGTCATTCCACGCCAAACTGAACAGGGCTCCCGGCCTCACCCCCTCTGATTTCTGTGAAACCTATTTTAAGAATAGCCCTTAGGACCAACAATGAGTTGCCCAAATTTCAGCGCCAACAATGCAATAGTTTTTGAGATACAGGCCTTTGAAATTTGCCGACTACGCCCAAAGTGCCATTTGGTACCATTTGGTAAATGGTAATGTCGACAGCTAAATTTGCTGAAAATGTTTCATACAAGTAATCTCTTATCCTTTATGTCCATTTATATCAAGTTCCATCAACAAGCCGAAACTCCTTCAGGAAAATATTGAAAGGATAACTATCCTTGATCACACTGAAAATGCTTGCTTAGCTGGCTGGTGTAACGTGTAACTATCTTATACGTTAGGCTAGCACGCTGGTTCGCATGCTCAGCTAACTAGCTATTTTCGTTGCATATAAATCAATAAAACGGCAAATCGCAATTATTTTGCCACTTAACTAGTGATAGATTAGCAAGCAGTCATGAATTAGCGGAGTAGCAAGGTCAGTTACGCTTTGACAGGTTGATTAGCTCGTTCATTAGCCACTGAGTTTTTACGCAAACACAGGACAAAGATACTTGGCCATGAATGCAAATTGGCTTTAGTTGCAAATCTTGATATGTAACTGGGTAAGCCAAACTAAGTAGGCTAGACCTTAGAGGAGCTAACTAAATAGCAGTCTCACCAGGCTAAACAGTCAAGTATGGCAATGCATAATTTCTAAGCCTTAAGCTAGGTTTCTTAAGTTTACATGAGCTGGCAAACTTTTTATTTGGTGCTATTCATGCCAGCTAGCTAGCTACATGCTTGCAGTTCAACTCCATCCAAGTTAGTTAGCGAAGTAATGGCTATTCACTTATTTTCTATTGACATGGTTAATGGCTACATACACCCAATATTATTTTTAGGCTAGCGAACTAGCTAGCTGAGCAAGCGTACTAATGTTAGCTAGCTAAAAAACATTTTTGCAGACTTTGTTGGTCATATCTGTTTCATGTAAGCACTAACTTGCTAACTAAATGGTGAAGTTATACAAGATATTCAGTGTTATCCATTGATTTCAATGCATCACAAGCAAGGCCGTAATCACGAGCGAGTCCTTTGCGCATGCTCACAAGGTCAGAATCCTGAGCAAACCCTTCGCCAGAGTGTGAAAACAAAACATGCATCCCGCGCAAGGATGTTTTCCCGTGCAGCCGCGTTTCTTCTTTATTGAATAACTTCTGTAAGTAGATATTGCAGCCGCCTGGTTTAGCAGAGGGGAATTTATAATTTAAAAAAAAAAAATTAAATAGGTGGTCTTATGCCTACCGCCGTCACATCAACAGCCTTTTTTTAAAGGGTAAAACAAAAAAAAATACGGAAAATATTCAAACGGGAAGATAGCAGGAAAGAGGAGTAAAATATGGGAGAATCCCGGAAAAAACTGGAGGGTTGACAGTCCTTTATAAAGCACTCGAACGCAGCTTTTTAGTCATAATCACACCAAAAATTTACATTTTAAAAACGCAGGCTTCCATCTTTCAGGTTTATATCTTCAATTGCAGGATTAAATTAATTGCGCCGGAACAGAGTTACCGCAACCACAATACACCTACGCTATACTACTACCAAACATAATACAGAGAAAGTTCAGCATTACATATGGTGTTAGAACACTGACAAAAATCGTGCACGCGAATGAGACCCGCACACAACATCCGCACGCGCAAATCAAACATCCGAGGAGAAATACACGCTCGCAAAACTTTTTGCGAGCGCTTTCAAAGCGCTCGCGAGCTATATTGTATCCTGCATCTTTGCTCCCTCAAGCAATATTTTAGCCTGCAAGGAGAAATACATGCTTGCAAAATGTTCACCTGCTCACGCGCAAGACTTTCCACTGCTCGCTCGCAAGTGGGTTTTTTTTCAGTGGCTGATTTGCGATTGGGTTTTTTCGGTGGCTGATTTTTGTCAGTGAGGTGGCGGTTATTGTCAGTAAGGAGGCGGGCATGAGGGCATGCCAACCCCCGAATATAATTGGTTGAGCGACTTCGCCAGTTGGACAGCAAGGTACGGCACACCACTAGGACAAACGGAACAAACCACACAGCCCTGAATAACTTGTATTGTGGAAGTTCACGTTCCGCCTGTTCCTTCAGTAGCCAAAGCATGACCGACCGCAAAGAGGTAACGTTCATTTTGTATGTAAGAAAATGTATAATTACTATTCAGTGCATCATTTTTGTAACATAGCTTGTCTTATTTCCTCTGCTTGACAGGCAATGCAGATATTTTAATACCTTACACTCCATGATTTGCGTTTATAGCCACCTGTCCGCAGACTTTGAAACAGCTATCTGTCTGCAACAGGGTGTCTAGAAAACACAGACCTCGAAAACGCAGACCGCAGACCTCAAAACGCAGACCTCGAAATATTAGAATATGAATATAGGCTATGTGTCTCGTTTTCGTCCCGGAAATTTTTAAGTACGTCTCTTATTTATTAATTACAATTTAATGGCCAGTGATAACACAAAAACTATAGATAGTTTAAGTCTGTATCGTGTTACCCTTACCATTATTGAAAGCTAACCATAAACAGTCTATTCAGTGCTATTCAGTCTAACCGGAGTGCTATTCAGGTTAATAGTGCTTTTTAGGCTAAACTACAAAAACGTTTCGATTGCCGGTCATGTTTTCTATTTAAAACCTTGACCCGCTGCCAGTCAGACACTTCGAAATTCCTTGTTCATTTTTTTTTTTTTTTTTTTGTAGCACTCATTTTCTGAACTAGCAGTTTGCAAAGTCAGCAAGCTTCACTTAATTATAAATAGGCGAATGCCATTATGCCATAAAGATCATGTTCATGAAAAACAGTGACTTGGATAAGCGTTCTCCAAAAATATATATGCAGTGTCTACGTGTCCAAAAATCAGACAGGGTTTTAATATAACTCCGTGTCTGACAATCGGATGGTTTCGATATAACTCCGTGTCCGACAGTCGATTATTGTTATTGTACTATTTTTCATGAACAAGGTTCACAAATCTAAAAAAAAAAAAAAATGCCTGAATAGCACTTCGGTTAGCCTGAATAGCTCTGAATAGCCTGTTTACGGTTAGCTTTTAATAATCGTAAGGGTAACACGATACAGACTTAAATTATCAATATAGTTTTTGTGTTATCACTGGCCATTAAATTGTAATAAATAAGATACATACTTAAAAATTTCCGAGGCGAAAACGAGACACATATTCATATTTCAATATTTTGAGGTCTGTGTTTTCGAGACACCCTGTAGCGGACAGACAGCTGTTTCGAAGTCTGCGGACACGTGGCAATAAACGCAAATCAGCAGTGTAAAGTATTAAAATATCTGTATTGCCTGTCAAGCACAGGAAATTATAAGGCAAGCTATGTTACAACAATTATGCACCAAATAGCAATTATACATTTTCTTGCATACAAAATTAACGTTACCTGTTTGCGGTCAGTCATGCTTTGGCTACTGAAGGAACAGGCGGAACGAGAACAACTTCCACAATACAAATTATTCAGGGCTGTGTGGTTTGTTCCGTTTTACCTAGTGGTGTGCCGTACCTTGCTGTCCAACTGGCGAAGTCGCTCAACCAATTATATTCGGGGGTTGGCATGCCCTCAGGCCCGCCTCCTTACTGACAATAACCGCCTCCTCACTGACAAAAATCAGCCACCGAAAAAAACCCACTCTCAAATCAGCCACCAAAAAAAAAAAAAAACCCACTCGCGAAGCGAGCAGTGGAAAGTCTTATGCGCGCAAAGCATGAACGTTTTTGAAAGCATGTATTTCTCCTCGCAGGCTAAAATTTTGCTCGAGGGAACAAAGATGCAGGATACAATATAGCTCGCGAGTGCTTTGAAAGCACGCGCAAGAAGTTTTACGAGCATGTATTTCTCCTCGGATGTTTCATTTACGCGCGCAGATCTCATTCGCGTGCACGATTTTTGGCTGTGTTTTAACGCCATAATTACAAGACCCAAAACTCTTCACGCGTCATAATTTTTTTTAAACTAAATATTTTATGAAAAATGACATTTTCAGTCAAAGTATTTTATGAGTACATTAGATCACAGCTTTTGCTTCCACCTCATTTAAAAAAAACAAAAAAAAACACACAAACACCCACCCAAACTCAAAAAGGTATCAATATTCTGGTACAAAATTGGCCATAAAAATTTTTAATGATTTGGCTAAAAAGATGCTTTTGGTGCTAAAATGAAGCCATTTTGTCCCCTGTTTGATGAGTTAGGTGTAATTCAATGTTTTCAGAAAATTTTGTATCATCCCTAAAAATCACAGTGACACAGTACAGAAGGGTAATCCAAAACAGGGTCTATAAACAGGCAGAAGATCAAAAAAAACCAAAAAGGCACAGACCACAGCACAAAATTGCAAACCAGAGGGATAGTCGAGAGTCTGAAATCTGAGGTCATAAGCCAAGGCAGCAAAAGACAGAAATCATGGTTGTACAGAAATGGGTGAATAACAGGAGGCAAACAAATCTAGGCAGGCACAGACAGGTATCAGAATCAGACAGAAGGGTATCAGTAGCATACAGGTAGTTCAGCACAGGAAAAGTTGATCCACATTCTGACAAAGAATGAGCAGAAGTGAGGAACTCTTATACACAAGGGAAGTAACGAGTGAGGCGGGGCAACAGGTGTGAGGGATAATCTAAACATTTACTGAGAGGGGAAAATACAAGAGGTAATTAACAATACAAAATGGGAAACAACGACAAAGCCTAGTTTCACGAGACATCCTTAAACAATAACAGCTCCATTCAAGGAGTGCCTAAGTGGGGAAAGATGGGAGAAACAGATTAGTAATAGAGAGTTTCTGTAAATACTTTGCAACTAAGGCAAAGGACTGGTTGAGCTAAGCGGGCAGAGTTATAGATTAGTGTGGAAAGTGGAGAGATCCAATCAGTAAAGTTAGTAGTTTGTGCGATAATAATAGTACCCAAATAGTGCAAGTTAGTATGATAGTTATTTACAAGATTAGTATATTAATATGGATTAGCGGATAAACTAGACAAACACATGGACCGTTAGGGGTATTAGTGCTTAATTAGTAATTAGTGTTGAAGGAAGCAAACGACGTGAAGGAACTTGTGAAACACCGGAAAACTTCCGAAATCACTGAAATGTGACAGCTCGCAGACAGGGGTGTGCACTGGCAGGAAACAAAAAGAAAGGCAAGACATCACAGGCAGAACAATGTGCACGGAACTGGTAAACAGCAATTATGTGGCAGATAATACAAAATTCAACAGAATCAATAAACTAATAAACCAAGTGAAAATATAGGGCACTGGCGGCCCCAGAATCTCCCACCAAAGCAAAATGTCAAAGTTTTTGTTGATGGACGCACACACGGAAGGAACCCGATACCATAGCTCCCGCGGCGGGAGCTAATAAAACATAAAACCAGAATATACAAAAAAACAGATCATGACAGTGTTAATGTGTAAATTAGGCTTTTTTTTTTGCTGTCTTTTAGTGTAGGATGTGGAAATTGGTATCTGTTTGAACTACACTGATTGATGGATGTGACTATGGCTGATTAACAACTGATTGAGAACACCTGGATGACCACAACCTTTAATTAAATCTTTTGCACATTGTTCGCCTTGGCCACAAACCCTGATGAAGCCAGCTTGTCTGGTGAAATGTAGGTAATATTAAACTGCATGGTATTTGAGTGTGCGAGCATTTCATTCTTTTTAATTCATGATATCCTAAAAATCTGCACTATTAGCTCTACGCTTCTTATGTTTTAAGGAACTATATTGAGCCATTAAAATCACTTCCTGTTTACTCGGGTATAAAAATGACATAACACAGATACAAAGTCCCATTGTCATCCAACACCTTGAAGAAAACAAAACAACTGTCAGTTGGTCATAAACATTAATAAATCTAGTAATGGTTATAAGAAAATTCACAAACAATTGAATATGCCACTGAGCACTGTCAGGGCAATTATCATACAGTTCCAAAGATATGGAACTGTTGAAAACCTCAAACATAGTGGACGCAAGAGCAATTTGCCCCCCAGGTTACTACGGAAGATAGTGAGAGAAGTAACAAAATCCCACAGAATCACTGTGAAGGGATCGCAGCCCTTGGTGGCATCTTGGGGTCACCAGGTTTCAAAAAGCACCATCAGGTGCCACCTCCACAACCACCAGCTCTTTGGAAGGGTTGCCAGAAGTAAGCCTTTTCTGACCAGAAGACACAGAAGCAAGCGCTCGGAGTTCGCCAGACGTCATTTAAATTATGACTGGAACAAGGTGCTTTGGTCAGATGAGACCAAAATTAGACGTTTCCGTCAGAAACAGTATCAGCATGTTTGGCGTGGAAACAGGGATGCATACAAAGAGAAGCACCTCATACCTATGGTGAAATATGATGCTGGATCCGTCATGTTTTGAGGTGTTTTTAATTCAAGAGGTCCAGGGGCACTGGTAAAGATTAATGACATAATGAACTCCATCAATTATCAGGATATTTTGGCTGACAATCTTGTTGCCTCTGCCAGAAGGCTGGGACTTTGCCATAGGTGGACTTTCGAGCAAGAAAATGACCCAAAGCATACCTCAAGATCCACACAGAAATGGTTCCGTGACAAAAAAAATCAATGACTCCATGCTGTTATCCTTGCCTGAGGCAGTTGCACTAAGTACTAATTGAAGGGTGCCAATTATTAAGAAACCTTGATTTTGTTGAAATTTATTTCGCATGAAATGTTTACGATTTTGGTTGTTTCCACTGAAACAAAGTATTTCACTCATGTTGGTATATTCCGTTTCTCAATAATTAGTTTTTTTTTAAATTATTATTATTGTTCGTGCATTACCAGTCAAGGGTGCCAGTAGTTTTGGAGCCCACTGTATATAAATGTTCTGTTTTTCATCGCAACTCCAAATTTGTACTCAATAGGCTAAACAGGAGAAAATAGTTTGATAGCATTTGTTTCTTTTCCACAGCGTGGACAGTTCTTTCAAGCTTTGTCATAAAGTATTATGTTGCAGTGATTCACAAATTTCCCCCAAAACTACATTGTCAATTTCATGTTTTTCACAAGTCTTTATTACTTCAGTCAGTGTGTGTTCATCAAACACATCTACAGAATTGGTGCAATCCTCAATTATGGTTTGTATTGAGCTAGAACCAAGCATACTAACTTCCTGCTACTTAAGAAAAGTGATTGTCAAGCTTCATGTAACCTCATACCTTGTACGTCTTGCTCCATAGTCATCACTCTCATTACAGCCACTGCACTGTACATCATGAGCAGTGTTTGGCAAATCTGTTTCAATATTCTCTTTCAGTTCATCTTTTAATGAGGTGACATCTGAGATGTCTGCTTATATGAAAAGTGTATGAAGGGTATACTTCAAAAGTTACATTACTGTGTTTCATCACAAAAACAATAAATTGACTTTCTGCAGTGTGCATCATAATGTGAGGTCAGTGCTCTCAAATTCTCCACTTTGCGATCACATGTTGGACATCTAATCTCAAGGTTTCAAATACTAGTATCAGGGAATTTATCAGAGAGCATATTTATATGAATTCTACACATGTGCTTTGTACAATATCCAATGCTTGAGAATATTTTTGCAGCAATACTCCCTTTCAACATAGGGAAGGTTACAAGACACTGGCTGCGTTTACATGGGTCCAAAAATCCTACTTATAATCGGATTGACAGCTTAGTCAGATTCAAAATGTCTCATGTAACCACCTTAGCTGATCCGATTCACCCAGATCGGTTTAAATTTTCGATCGGATTGAAAGAGGTAGTCTCGCCGATTGATAATCAGCTTGATGCCGCATATAAACGGCTGAACAGAATGGATTCGGTTGATGGATTGGATTATTCGTTCTGCGCATGTGCACCCTAGTACGTAGTATAGTCATGTAATGACGTTCGCGTTCAGGTAGTGGGACCTTTTGCGCATGTCAAAGAAACTGTAATTGGTCTCAGCTGGGGCCATGTATACGTGGATTGAACGTGGATCGCTTTCCTTCGCGTTCATGTATACAGATCGAATCAGATTCATTTAATCAGTTTGATTTCAATCAGATTGAGGAAAACAATCCATGTAAATGCAGCCACTGTGAAATATGGCTCATTACGATGAATTCCAGACAGGTCATCAATCTTGCTATGTTTCTGCATTGGGTAATGCAACATAATGGACAAGTCAACATTTTGCAAAGAAGGTAGATACTTATACCTTTGACGTTCTCGGAAAACATTTTATAAAGACCTGATCCTTCGCAGAGATTCACATGAAACACTCCAGATCACTGCTCACCTGTAGGTCATTTCAAATTTGCAAATTGCATTAATTGCCAATTTGGAAGAAAAAAAATGCTCAATTGCTCAATTAATTGAATAAAATAGAAATCTGACTACTGCTAACTGACTACTAAGTCAGTTGCATATGTCACGTTGTCTTTGTGGCAAAATATACTTTGGACAAAATCAGGGTCCATTTAATGAGTGCTGTGAGTCTGCAGAGTTTTGTGCTTCTCTAATTCATTAGTAACAATTTCCTCACTGCTTCTGTTATAAAACAGCCATTCAGAAGAGTATTCTGCAGAACTCAAGATGAACATACAAGAAGCCATACAGACAGTCTTATAACCAAAAAAAAGAGTGATTCCATGTTTCTTTTTAGCTTTATAGGGAATGAACAAAATATCAACATTGGCCCCAGAGGGGAACATTAACTAGCCAAGCAAATGCAGAGGTCTTATGGCTTTCCAGATGTGATTGCAACCAAATGACATGAATAAAGAAGTTAATTTAAGTGACCTCTAAAAATTAAACAGTTAAATATCTGGTTTTAAATTATGCCGAACGATGTATAGCATTAGTCATTCTAAAGTGGGTCTGGTTAAAGAACAAAGTGTCTCCAACAAGTTTCAGCTCATGTCTAAATTCAAAAAAATCCTGGGGTCAACTTAAATGTTACTTGTCTGTCTGGTTAGAAAATGGGTCTAATTGTTTCAGGTTGTTATACCCATATTCTCCACACACGAATCAGTCGCTCAAACCACTGTGTTTCCACTCAGCAATTAGCGCGAGCACTAGTGAAATTATTACTATTTTTTTTTTTGTACCCGTAATGGCAAACCCGGTCTGACTCCCAAACTTCAAGTAGTTTTGGTGTCTGAACCAAACCAAGTAATATCGATGCCTAAACCTCACCTTGACCGTAATCTTGACCCGAACCCTGAACACAATCAAGCAGTTAAACATAACCAAGTAGTTTTCGTGCCTAAACCTCACCCTGACCCATAGATTTTCTAAAAGGTTGGACGCAGCACCTGGGTCTGAAAAGTGAAGCCAATGCGAAAATCTCAAAAAATTGCATTCTTTTTAATGGGCAGCAGATGGCGATGTCAGTAGTTGCAGAAAGAAGTTCAATGCTATAGATGTCTATGAGGAAATGACCCTACTTTCCCACCTGATTTATTATTTGAATAATGATTTTCCACATTATTTTATGGTATCAATCGCAAGTTTCAAGTCTCCTTCAATATATCATGATGTTCAATTTTGTAAATTATAGTCCCAAATAGACTAGAACAAAGGATAAAGCCAGATGTGCTTTTGGAGCATGTCTATCCTCTGGTCCTCATCAGATAAGGTCAGATCCACCCTTAGATCCACCCTTCGCTCCTCCCTAGATCTTCAATTCACGCTCTTGTCCAATAGGAATAACATCCAGTTTCAAAATGACAAAATGGCGCAGTACAAAGTGCCAAAATCGCGGCTTCCTAAATGGTACGCTGAAATCAGTGGGTGACATCATGGTTGCTTCGTCCATCTTTTTACACAGTCTATGGCCGGACCCCAGTTCTATTCCCAACCTTAAATGTTACTAAGTACTTTCAGCGCCTAAATCTAATAAAGTTGCTCCGAGACGGCCGTCCGTACTTTACAACGATCAGATACGTATGTACGTATTTTTAGAGTGAAATACTCAAGGTACGAATGCCTTTTGGGAAAGGCCAAGTACCGCACACAGATGAACTGCATTCTTGCATGGGTGCGAACATGAATGTCTTTAATGTTGAACCTAGTGCTTTAACCACTGTGCTGTGCCCTGCGTTAATAACCGTTGGCATTAGTATGGAAACAGCATTTAGTGTAGGCCTACTGGATAAGTCATTCATTCATAATTATGAACCATTTCTAACAATTACACTGTAGTCATGTGATCCTGCATGTATGTGAGTTGTAATTATAAAAAAAAAAAAGAAAAATTCTGTACAGGTTTCCTGCATATCTGTATTTTTTTATGTTGACAGACATAAATATGTACGATAGCGAATGAGTGGCGATCCTGCGTTGGACACTGTTCAACGCGAAAATGATAGACTTCCCATTCCCCTCGGTGAGGCACAGGAGATGTGTTCCTAGGTGAGTGTGTGGGCCTACAAGTCAGCGACGAGATTGCCTGGGACATGGAAGCATAAACAATAGAAATGCATTTCACACATTCCATTTGAAATTTCTATTAACTGCGTAACAACAAAATGTAATGCAAAAATCATTTCTGGTCATAGGCTATATTTTGGTTATTATACCCTGGAGATTCTTTTAATTGATTTAGAGTTTATGGTATGTTGGACTTTGACAGGAACAGCAGTAAACTTCCTGAGTTGGAAAAAAACCTGTTTTTTGTGTTTAAAATTAATTTTGAGTGTGCCGAAACACCAACATTGGGTTTCAAAGCAAACACCCTCCAAACACCAGACCTCACTCAAGAAACCCTGTTTTCTGTGTTTAAAGTTCATTTTGAGTGTGCCGAAACACCAACATTTGGTTTCAAAGCAAACACCCTCCAAACACCAGATTTTACTCACCAGCCTCCAGATCTGGTGCCTCAGGACACAAAACCAGTGTGTTGAAACTTTTTCTTTTAACAGTGTAGTTGTGACTCAGACTCCAGCAGCTCAGGCTGTTCAGCAGGGAGACACTGTCACTATCAGCTGTACAGCCAGTGAGAGTGTCACCAACGATGTCCACTGGTACCTGCAGAGACCTGGTCAGGCGCCACAGCCCTGAATACACACCTCTCTGTGCTGAAGAGGAGCAACTGTGTGTCAGATACAGAACCCAAAGGGAGAGCTGCTGCTGAACACACACACACACACACACACACACACACACACTTCTGTACCACAACCTCACAGCATCACACAGTGTATCAGGTCACAAAGAACAGTAACTGTTAATCACACAGGAGCTCTGAGTTCAGCCAATAGCAGAGGATGTGTGTATTCTCACAGAAGAGGAATGAATGGGATTGCAAATGAACTTAGGGGGGTGTTTTCATTTCTGTTAATACACAGGGATCCAATCAGCATCTTAGCAGTGATGAACTGGAGCGACCCGATATACAATACGGAGCTTGGCAAGGTGGTTATGATCGCCATTAATGACGAGTCAAAGTTCAAAATGTTGACGAGTGAACTCCCGCGCAGGTAGATGTCAGAAGGGATCCAGTAGAGGTACATTCTTTTTCTTCTTCTTCTTCTATTGGCGTTTATTTACCCAGTACTATGTTACATTACCGCGGTCGACTGGAATGGAGTGAGGGCCAGTTGTATTGTCAGTACAAGTCAGAGGATCCCAGGCAGAAACATTACTTCAGTATACAACAGTGGCGGTCTGTCGGCAGAAACACAGGGCCAGCAATAACGGCACCTTCCACTGCTTAATGACCTACACCAGGGCTATTCAACCTTATCCAGGAAGGGCAGGTGTGGGTGCAGGCTTTCATTCCAACCCAGCACTTACACACCTGACACCACTAATCAACCCTAGGAGTCTTTGCTAAAGAGCTTCATTAGTAGTATCAGGTGTGTAAGTGCTTGGTAGGAATGAAAGCCTGTACCTACACTGGCCCTTGCAGGATAATGTTGAATAGCCCTGATCTACACCTCTCGCAGTTTACCTCTCCCGATTAGCAACAGTTGCTCAGACTAAGTGGTAGAACCGACGCGAGCCTCATTTATTTGTGGAAGCCTTGTTATACATTGCACTACGAAATTATACAGCATTTTCTGCAATGACTACGAAAAATATCAATATGTCTTCATAATTTTTGTGCTCGTGTAGCTCGTGAAACAGCACAGATTTGCGTAAATTAGTTTGCGAGGCTCATTGAGCAATAAGCCATGAGAATCCGTTCTACAGTCTGAATGAAGTGACAGCTAAATTGTGTTGTTAGGTACGATGCACAGCTGAGTGATTGCGAAAATAATTGCTGCGATGTCCGGGAATGTTTCTGATTTTTTGCAGATTGTCATCCTTATGGAGTCACATCAATTATATCAACATAGCCAACAGGCAATTGCTTTGTCATTAGCATTTCTTAATCATTACGTGTCATGCATTGGTGATGGTTGTTCAGTTAATAAATTATTTGATTGGTAATCAGGCAAACTTGATCACAAACAGTTTAAGAGCAATTATACGGGAAAGGGTGATGTTACTGAAGGTCTTCCTGACATCTGACGGCACGCCACTTGTCTATAAGACGGCTTTTTATTGTCAAGTCATAATATTTATCATTCCACCGTGAAGAGAATAATTTATTTTGTTAATTTTTATTGCCTGATCAGAATTGCCCTTCAGAAAGTATAATAAACAAGGACAGAATTGCACTTGAAGAAAAGCCTACAATGTACAAGTAACACTGGCCACGCAACACATGCCTCTGTTTACAGGTGGTGCGTGAGTCAGCGTGCTCCGCGTAACGCCACCTGTCGGACATAATGAGATACTAATAAATATTCAACAGGAGCGGAAGGTACCACTACTGGATCCTGTCTGACATCTACCACCTGTGCACGGTCGAACGCTAGCTAATATAATTGCGATTTATTGCGTTTAGTTCCAAGATGCGGACTCCGGCTTTGACTTGAATTTAGGGTTTATTTGAACTGTGCGGTATTTTTATGGTCATATCTGTGTATCCACAATGGTTTGCTACTGCGAAGCTGCGTAATAGATACTAAAGTGATGACTTCACCGCTACTTAGCTTCTGGTGTCGGGAGTAAAATCCCTATCGGAATTTATAATGGGATTCGGGCACTTTCCAGCATTGCTGGAACTTGTATTAATTTTAAGAGCCGTCTCGCTCCGAGATTAGCCTACTGGGTATACAGATACAAATGATAACATCAAATTTGCAGTTTATTGCCAAAAATTATATGCTTTTGCACTTGTAGTCCAGTTTGTAGTCCACTTCTCTGAACTACATATCCACTACACAAGTGGGCGAGTACCCCGTGATTTGTTCCAAGCCAATGAGGTGCCTCAGTTTCAGCAAACGTTCACAACGTAGCACAACGGTAGCCGACCAGTGCCCTACATTGCCGTATGTCCGTGCACCCGTTCCTCCATAGCGGAATACTATTAACTAGCTACGTACCTAGAAATGAATGGATCACAATGAAGTTATTTTGCCATTTAGCTAGCTAGCTAACATTAAGCTGCACTAGCGAACCACCTAGCTAGCCAGCTAGTGAGCTTATTGCATCTTGTGCACATAGCTAAACCAATAGAAACAGTAAATGGTTAGTTTACCATCACGTACTGTTACAACCCCAATTCCGAGATAGTTGGGACAAAGTGTGAATTGTGAATAAAATCAAAACGCAATGACTCACAATGAATCAATGAATGACAATGAATGACAATGACAATGAATCACACCCGCCAGTATTTTTATTCTCAGTAGAACAGAGATAACATAGCAGATGTTGAAACTGAGAAATTTTACAATTTTATCCACAAAATGAGCTCATTTCAAATTTGATGGCTGCTGCAGGTCTCAAAAAAGTCGGGACAGGGGCCTGTTTACTATGGTGTAGCATCCCCTCTTCTTTTTAACACAGAGTGGAGGCGTCTGGGCATTGAGGAGACTAGTTTCTTGAGTTTAGCCATTGGAATTTAATCCCACTCTTGTGTAATACAGGCTTCCAGCTGCTAACAAATTGTGTTAGCTTATGAACAAAAATCATCACGTTCTGAACAGATTATTTATTTATTCATTTATTTTATTATTAGGCCTATGTATTTTTGCTGGCCAGTTAACATTGAAAAAAAAGAGTAGTCAGCAAGTTATGATCAGGCCAGTAACGTTCATGAACTATAATATCACTTTTTCAGCTAAGATGACCTCTGAAAAAAAAGTGAGAATATAGTTCATTAACGCATTGGCCTGATCATAACTTGTCCGACTACTTTTTTTTTTCAATGTTCACTAGCCAGCAAAAATAAATAATAATAAAATAAATGAATAAATAATCTATTCAGAATGTTACGATTTTTGTTCATAAGCTAACACAATTTGAGTTAGGGTCAATTATTTTATTTTCATCTGGTTTTATTAAAAGTCATCCTCGTAAGTAGGTTATATTAATATTCTAATAACACTTTTCAATCGGTGTTTATCTCAGTAGATCGTGGCGCTTGCATTCAGCAGAACAGAGATATAGCCCAATTTTAGGCAGAAGGCTGATCTCTGGGAGAAGGATGAAATATAGCCCGCACTATTATGAACTTGTACCTTTTTTGCCAGTAATTTTAGCTGTAATTTTACAATCAGATTATAACTCAGGTTTGCGTGTATGTTAACTGTAAACCACGGTTAAATGCACGCAGGACTCTACTTACAGTTAAAATAACAAGGACATAATGCGTTAATTTAACTGTAAAATATAGTCCATTTATAACAGTGTGATAGGCATAATTATATCATTAAAATTTAGTTTTGATAAGAACTTCGTATAGGCTAATTTGAATATGCAAACGTTTCCGAAGACAAGGGTTAAAAAACATGAAAACAAGAGGTTGCTCTCTGATAAATATTATGAGCTTGGTAGAAACAACAGTCACACTATGAACACTGAACCAAGTTATTCATGGCTAATCTGGGTCGATGTACTGTACTACACGTTGCGGTAGATGGTCTTACATAATTAGGCCATATTAAAGTCGTGGGGTGAGTTCAGTCTAATTTCTGATGGACAGTGCTCATGGCTAAAACATCCCCCGCCCCCACCAAAATCTAAACATTTTGATCCTTTGCTCGCAAGGATTGAATGGTAAAACCATTGTCATTTTCTAGTGTTTTCTATGATTACTTTTCGGAAAAGGCCGCCTCGTTTTAAAATGAACTACATGGAGTTGTGGGCTCATCAAAACTCCGTTTCAAGAATAAAATCATTAAGCTTTATCACACCCCTCTGCCTGAGTATAGCCTTCTATTGAAAATTATTTTTTATGGTGCAGGAAGATAGCACAATAATCAACCGAGATTAACAGCCGACAGCGATGTGTGAACAGGCTGCAATTTGTTAACATAACTTTACAAACCTGCCGATTATTTTTAATGTTCTCCAGCTAGGCTTGATAAAAATAATCTGTTCAGAGAATTCATATTTTATAGAATAAACCGATGCAATCTTGGTGATTTTTTTTTTTTACTTTATATTCACTGGGTTTTGTCAGGTGTCACTTGCTAGTTTATTAATATGCCAGAGTAGTGCAGTATAAAAAAGCGGCGATCTGCGTACTGCGAGACCACATTGATTGTAACTCATTTCACCGGCATCAAATATTTTGAACAATTACATTCATAACAATGTATTTATGAAAATGGCAGGCAATATAAATGATTTGGCCAACAGTAATGCTGAAGGTAAATCAGGCATTTACAATGTAATTGCAGTATTCCAAGCATGGATTGTAGTCGGTGGTTCTGAGACCGTACCTCGGTGCAAAGCCAGTGAAGACCGCATAATTTCACTGTCTCGAGACACACCGGACCAGTGGTCCGGACCAGCCCCCTAGTGGAGCAGGACAGTTACTGCAGTGGTCCTTGTTACAGGACAGTACAGTACACAGAATGTTACAGCCCCCTCTCTAATTCAGTAACTTTCCAACAAACCGGGGATCCAAAAATTGCAGATGAAAAATGCAATTATAAAATGAACAAAAACTCTTATTAGTATTGAATTTTAACATTCAACTGCATGCAAATAATGGCTTCTTACGAAAAAAAAAAAAACACATTCCCATCCTGCAGAATTTGATTTTATTGTGACCGGTCCATGCCTGATTTGCCTCTACGCAGTTTTCCCCCTCGACTAAAAAATCCTGCCAAATCTTCCTTTCTGCCCTATCTTTACCGATAGTCAATCTTCTGCTATACATTATTTACTTTTCATTTACTTCCCTAAGATTATTAACACATTTCTGGTAGGAAGACCAGAGTAAATTGGGATTCAATGGTTCCTGTAATTCAGTCAGTTTTTTCAATTCAAATGTTGGATTGTCTGCAATATTTCCTGGAATGAACATCCACCAAAGGTGTGCATGTCAGGTATTGGGCAGAATCCTTCTTACATATGCGTTTTTTAGGACACCAAATCATGATGTGACCACTGCTGCTTTGCAAATGATTGTCAATATTCTTAAATACATTCAAATTATAACAGGCATTCAAAATGAACAAGTCTCCGTTCAGCCTGTTCAAAATTATTTAGCATTGTTCCAAAATCAATGAGACATAACTTTTCTACTTTTCATGAACAAGCATGCTCATTTTAACTTAGTCCCGCATCAAAAATTATCTGCGCATCTACCCTTCTTTTTTAAATGAATCTTTTTCCACTTCGCAAAATTTACATTTGACAGTTGTAAATATTTCAGTGTACGAGACAAAAAAGTTTGGGAGAAGAATCCTGCAGAATTTAGCAGATTACCTGAGCTGGAATTAAAACCCAGGTTTTCCTGCAGTAAGGAAAAATCCTTTATGGTCTTCAGTTTAGATTATATCTTTACCGGGAGCCCAATCTTTCTTTTTAAACCTGTGAATCATCAAAAAAAAAAAAAAAAACACATTTTACAGCCCACTATGTACACAATAAATTATGCAATGAGATTCAGATTTTGTTCAGTCATTACAAAATATTGTAATGTTGTCTGTGTGAATATTTACTGGAATGAACATCGGACAGGTTTATGCCATATTTCCTTCTTACATAAAAAAGGATTTTAGGTTTCAATCATGAACCGCGTGTCCGACAGTCGATTATTGCAAATTTCTTCAAATCTTTTAAATTAAATACATTAAAAGATAGTTTACAAAAAACAGCCTAAGTTTAATTTTACTAATCTGTGAGTAGCCTATAAGAACTAATAACTTAGTCCCGCTAAACTCAAATTGCAAAATTATCTGCGATATTAATCCTTTCATTTAAATAATTTTTTTCGGCATTTTTTGCCATCCAATGGACAGTTGTACATTGTAGAGGACAGGAAAGTTTGGGAAGAATGGGGAACACATGCAGCAAAAGAACCTGATCAAATTAACTGGAATCTTTTGCATTACTGTCACAGCCATTTGATGGTGCATCAAACAATGTCTTTGCCAACATGCAATTGTAAATATACAATTAAACCTCATTTATTCAATTCAATCAAAAAAAAAATGACATTAAAACCCAAGTAAAAAACAATCAATTATTTGAGATTCAAATTTTTTCCATCATTGTCAGTTGAAAACCTATTATAATGATTTGTCATCAACATATATGTCTCATGTGTCCAAAGCAGACAAAGATTTACTGCTCCCACAGTTCTCCAGGCAAATGACCCGTGTCCCCAGTCAAACAAGACATTCCTTTCTCAAATCTACTGAATCTTTTAGATAGGGGAGAGCTGGTACAAAAGTAACATTTTTCACATAAACGTCATTTTAAAAAGATGACATTTCAGACCAAAAAAAATTCTAAACTACTTTTTGCATTTTGAAGAGGACTGCTCTGTCAATATCAGGTGCTAAATCATCCCAATATATATTTTTACTGGGGCATAGTTTGTTGATCCATTCAATGAGATGGTAGCAATGCTTGTTTTTATACAAGCAAGGGATGAAAGTAAAGACAAGTTAAAAAAGACACTCTGCTCAAATCTTTCTGGAATCTTTTTTTTATTTTCTTTCCTTTTTCCTTTGAATAAAATGGGCAAACAATTTCTTGGCTGAACCTCTGTATTGGCATGCCACTAGATGTTCCTGGGACCAATCATACCTGGATAGATAAAATTTCAAAAAAACAATCAATGCTTTGTTTTAAACATTTTCACATGCACATTTGAAAGACACATGACTGCACAAACTGCACCATCTAGAGGAACAACAGACAAATGGATGCAAAGATGCAAATGGGGGGCAAAGATGAGCCAAATGTCTTCCCCAGGTTGCTGGTGTGGAGGACGGACATTGGAAAACTCCTGGTTTTTACTGGTGTATCCGCGGACATTGGTGATTTTGAAGAGGACTGTTTCTTCTGGAGCTGACATTGGTGATGAAGGGGCGCTGGTGATGAAGAGGGACTTTGGTGATGAACATTCAATTGAGATGGTGATGAATCAGCTGGCACTGGCATTGGGGATGGAGGAGCTGCTGGTGCAGGTGCAGGTGCAGGTTTCAGGACGGTCGGTCACAAATATGGGCAAAGTCTGTCTCACTGAAAATATCTGGATTCAAGGGCCAGATACCAGTACACCTCGATACCCAGCTGAAATGCTGCTAATAAATGCTTGGCAAGAACATGGCAGAGACACAAACTTAGCCATCTAAGACTTGGGATGTTGTAGATGGTCAAAAGTTCTTCCAGGGTTCATTGGTGATGAAGAGGGCGCTGGTGATGGAGCTGGCACTCAATTGTCTGCTGCACTGTTAATGTCTCAGTGCTTCAGAGGACCAAAAACGCTTCAGTGGTCATAGGGTTCATTAGCATGAAGACGGTGGGAGCAGGGGGGAAAAGACAGGAGTACAATGCCATGTGACTTGCAAAAGTCAATAGCTACCACAGAGAGGTGTGATGGATGATTGTCTAAGAGTAGCAGCAACTTTGACTCGGGGTCACGCTGGTGTGCCTTGCAAAATGCTGTGAAAATGCCAAGAAATCGGCCTCCTGCATCCACCCCGATCCATTGGCAGAACCAGTGCAGCCAAGGGGGCCATTCCGATGAAGTGGTGCTGGAACTTCTTCCTTGGGAAGATAAAGTAAGGGGAACAAAGTTGCCTTGTGCGTTGGCAGCAAAGGCAACAGTCACCAATGTCCCTCTTTCCCCAGAGGTCACAGCACCGACCTGGCGCTGCCCATTGGTGGCAATGTTTTTGTCTGGCACTTGAACCGTTGTGGTACCTGAAATAATAAATGAAATGAATTATTGTTGTTGCAAATCACTGTTGCTGTTTAATTTATCTAAATATAAATTTTTACCTGTTTCATTCATGTTCCAGATGTCCTTTGCTTCAAAATCATAGCGGGTGAGGACAGTCTTTAGGTTTTTAAAAAACGCTGTCACGTTGGTCTTGTTGAAGCTGGTGGAACGGGACATGCTGGTGGCTTGAGGTCGACGGATGGACAGGGTTTTGTTGCGCTCGAGGAAGGAGGTGAGCCAGTCCTTCCCTGCCATCTGGTTTTTCTTCCATGAACATGGAGTTTTGAGGCCAATATTTTTGGCCAGCTCATATGCAAACTTTCGCACCTAAAACAGCATGAAAAAAGAGGTTAATTCTCAGATAGCAAGCACCTCAGAGCCGGGGCAGATCCGGAGCTGAGGTGCTTGCTATCTTAGGCAAATGGCGATAGTGGTGTAGCTCTGTCTGCAGTGTTACTCCAACCTCTTTAGGACTCAGGCCAAAATATATATCAGCTGCTCTCTTTATATATGCCTACAGTCTCTTCTCCTGTTCTTCTGTGAAGACTTTGTTGTGAGCCCTGTACCCTGGGGCTGTGGCCTGCTGCCCTCCTCTTGCAGTACCTGAACAGGGTGACATGACAAACGCCATGCACCTCTGCTGCCCTCCTTATACTCTCGCCTCTTCGGACATCAAGAAAGGCCTTTCCGTGAACCTACTGGTCAACCTTTCCTCTCTGGGTCGTTCTGACCCTAACTCTTGGCATTTTCTGTCGGTAAAATATAACACAAGACAATTCGGCAAGATTAGCAGAGAGGGACGAACGTATCCATTGCTACTTCCGCCCGACAGTGACTCCAGACATTAGAACCAGGATTGCTTCTAAAGTGGAAAAAGTCTGACATTTCAAACTTCAGGATATGTTACAAAACTAAATGACCTATCACTTCATCATAAATATGACACATGGAGCGATAAAGACAATCTTTAAGTCAAAAAAGTTTACCATTTGTCTGAATTTGCTCACCACTGTGGAAAACGGTCTTCCCGGAACAACATTTACAGGGCCTTTTTTGTTTGGTCTCCTGATAAGGTTTTGTGTTTTGCACTTCACTGCAACCATATACAGTAACCACAGTACTGCTTTACTGAGTCAACAAAATATGTTCTTTTGTGCATTTCTTAAAGGGCCACAAGAAGACGAGCCATGATGTTGGGCCCAGGCAAGATTTTTTTGGAGTGAGCGTTGGAGGTCAACAACTGTGTTCCGCTGATTTGACCTGAATTTTGTTTTGTTTTGCCTTTTGTTTTGTGGCACAGGTTAAAAAATTTTAAAAAAATCATAGTTCTCTACTGTTCACCAGTTGTTTCTTGTGTCTGGTTATTTCTTCAATTCTTCAGTAGGTTTCTTCATCTTAGACTCAGAGGTGAGTCCCAACAATACTGGACCACTGCATGCCACCATTCAAAACAGTATCTGGAGGTACCACAATGGCATGTAGCCACAAATTCAGACCAGTTCTGGTTCATTCTATTTGTTCATATTAGACACACAACTTTATCATGGTTTGGTTGTGACTCCTAAGTGTGCAGGCTAGACAAGATCATAGACTGTAAACCAGTTCTGGGTAAGTCTGAGAGCTAACTGTGGCTCCCATTTGAGTGAGTTCTAATGTATTCAGCTCTTGGTTGATAAGTAGCATTATGACTAGGCTGTGGGTCATATGTGAGAAACAAGTGTGGACCACTCAAGTGTCATTATTCCATGTGGTATGTGGGCCAGAAAAAAACTGTACAGTGGTGGCCCACATTTGGGTGAGTGCTGGTTTATTTGGTCTCAGCTGACATTTGGCACTGTGTTGGATTGGTTGTGGCCCACTTCTGGCAAATAACTGTGGACCACCCTTGTGCCATCATTCCATGTGGTATGTGGGCCAGAATAAAAGTTTACAGTGGCCCACATTTGGTTGAGTGCTGGTTTATTTGGTCTGTTTCTGGTTGACATCTGGCATTGTGATGGCTTGGTTGCGGCCCACTTTTGGCAAACAGGAGCGGACCTCCCAAGTGCCATCATTCCATGCGGTATGTGGGTCGGATGATCATTTCAGGTGTGGGCCAGATATGGGCCAAAAGAATATTGTACAGTGGCCCACATTTGATTGAGTGCTGGTTTATTTGGTCTGTTTCTGGTTGACATCTGGCATTGTGATGGCTTGATTGTGGCCCACTTTTGGCAAACAGGAGCGGACCTCCCAAGTGCCATCATTCCATGCGGTATGTGGGCCAGATGAATATGTCAGGTGTAGGCCAGATATGGGCCAAAAGAATTTTGGTATCTGGGCCACATTTGGTTGAGTGCTGGTTTATTTGGTCTGTTTTTGGTTGACATCTGGCATTGTGATGGCTTGGTTGTGGCCCACTTTTGGAAAACAGGAGCGGACCTCCCAAGTGCCATCATTCCATGCGGTATGTGGGCCGGATGAACATGTCAGGTGTGGGCCAGATATGGGCCAAAAGAATTTTGTACAGTGGCCTACATTTGGTTGAGTGCTGGTTTATTTGGTCTGTTTCTGGTTGACATCTGGCATTGTGATGGCTTGGTTGCGGCCCACATTTGGCAAACAGGAGCGGACCTCCCAAGTGCCATCATTCCATGCGGTATGTGGGTCGGATGAACATGTCAGGTGTGGGCCAGATATGGGCCAAAAGAATATTGTACAGTGGCCCACATTTGGTTGAGTGCTGGTTTATTTGGTCTGTTTTTGGTTGACATCTGGCATTGTGATGGCTTGGTTGTGGCCCACATTTGGCAAACAGGAGCGGACCTCCCAAGTGCCATCATTTCATGCGGTATGTGGGCCGGATGAACATATCAGGTGAGGGCCAGATATGGGCCAAAAGAATATTGTACAGTGGCCCACATTTGGTTGAGTGCTGGTTTATTTGGTCTGTTTCTGGTTGACATCTGGCATTGTGATGGCTTGGTTGTGGCCCACTTTTGGCAAACAGGAGCAGACCTCCCAAGTGCCATCATTTCATGCAGTATGTGGGCCGGATGAACATGTCAGGTGTGGGCCAGATACGGGCCAAAAGAATTTTGGTATCTGGGCCACATTTGTTTGAGTGCTGGTTTATTTGGTCTGTTTTTGGTTGACATCTGGCATTGTGATGGCTTGGTTGTGGCCCACTTTTGGCAAACAGGAGCGGACCTTCCAACTGCCATCATTCCATGCGGTATGTGGGCCGGATGAACATGTCAGGTGTGGGCCAGATATGGGCCAAAAGAATTTTGTTATCTGGGATGAAACGCCGCTCTGTGGGAGCTGCCGACTACAAGTCCAGATCAAGATAATCAGATGAGCAAAGTAAAACTTCCGCATGTGCACAGTAGGCTATTCTAAAATCAGCATGTCTGAATGTTAATAAATATTTATCTCCCCACCCCCCTTCCCCCTTTATGAATATAACCCTTATTATAAGGATGTTATCAGTTCAATTAATGAATAAGCTTGATTGCAAGATAAACGACAAAGTAGTCTTGTGATGCCATGGGGATTAGCTCGTTCAGGGATACAAGATTACGGAGTGAGACCTGAATTCATGTGACACGCTGGAATACCGGTGACAAGACTTTTGGATGATGTACACGATTAATTCTTAATTTGTTCAGTCGACTAAGTTTAATATGTTTTTGTCTAGATAACGGGCATTTGTTTTTGTTCTGAGAACAGGATTAGGTCGCATATAATCCCATTCCTGAAGCGTCACCTAAACTGGCAAATGATCTTTAGCAGGCGGATTATACCCAGTAAATGAAAAAAAAACTAACAATGACAATGAGAACAATTTCACTTCATATGAAAAAAAAACTAACAATTACAATGAGAACTATTTAACTTTATATGAAAAAAACCGAACAATGACAATGATAACTATTTCACTTTAAGGAACTGAGAATTTGAAATAGGCCTGTACAAGCGTTTGTATAATCCGTCATCCGTATTCAGTCGTCGTTCACAAAAGAATATCCGCGCCCATAATCTAAAAACTCACTTCACTCATAGATGAACGCATCAGGCCTTGGGCAGGCATCGGAGAATGAACACATCGGGAAATGAACGCATCAGAAAATGAACAGAAGGGTGTTCATCATCGAACGCAGTGACCAGGTTTGCAGCCTCGAACGCATCCAAAAACGAACAGGCATCCGTTCAAAAATGAATGCGTTCACTGTTCAGAATATTGACAAGCTCCCTTACCTCCAGTACATTTTCTAATTCCTCTATTTGGCCGGAGTTCTGCTTTAAGTGGGCCTAAGGGTGGCCTGGATTAAGGTCATATTGTTCACCGCCTTGTTTTAATTGATCATTATGTTTTGTTGCGCTGGTGCTGAAGCGGTGTGTGAGCGAGAGGCATCGTATTGGCTGTCCCAGTGTTCCCCAGAGCCTGGCGGCTGTGATATAGTTGGTACTTAATGAAGTTTATGTTCGATCCTGGTCTAGCCGGCTGGAGCACTAATCGTTATTTCCTTCCCCCTTCCTTTTCCTCGATTTAACGGTAAAGCTGCTGTGCTCTGTGCGTAGGTCACTGGATCTGAGTCACCCCTCCGCACAGTGCACCTCACCATTTGCTGTGGCCACTCTTTTTGGTGCACATACAGGTATTGTTGTGGTTTTCATTCAGACATATTTTCATAACGTGAGGTTCCCCCATCCTCAAGCAATTGGAGAGAGACAGATTCTTCAGACAATTAGGCTTTATTATGGCATATTGATAAATATAAAGCCGAGTTCTTTTTGCGCAAGAAGAACTGACATTTCGCTTTTCACACCCAGTTTTTATACCTTCATCACAGGAAATATCTTCCAAATATGGTCTTTCCACCTTCTCATTCTCATGCTACAACAGGACGGGCAAACCAAAACACTGCCAACTGCCCTTGAGAACTGCAACCAAAAGATAAGCATGCATAACACTAAAAAGGAGAGGAAAATTACAGTCAAGAGAGGGAAAATACAGCCAAAGGAATAGGATACAAGTAGATCCATAAGTGATTCGATTGATTATGTTGTTTCAGTAACAACTAATGGTTTTACTGAACAAATATTGATCAAAGCTACAGAAATCAAATACATCACCTGATCATGTTTTTGAATCAACTAAACAGAAGCCTGCTTACTAATCAAAGCTAGAGAAGTGTGCTGCTTATGTGCGTGAGCTGCTTATGCATGTGTGAATTGAATTGCTTGTATGTGTGTGTGTGCTGCTTGTACCTGCATATGTGTCTGTGTGTACTTCTTGTGCGTGAACTGCTTGTGTGTGTGTGTGTGTGTGTGTGTGTGTGTGTGTGCGTGTTACTGCTGCATACATAATCTCTTTATTGATTATGATTATTGATTATGGTTATTAATTATGGTTATTACAGTTTTTTTTTATTGCTAACAAGCATTGGTCGAAACTGAAGTCACATGTTCAAAACTCTTAACACAGTCTGCAAAACAGAAGTCCATGTGGACCAAACTGTGGATCATTTTTCATTGCTTTCACACAAAATGCATTCAGTGACCACAGTCACCAAAATTCATAAACTCTTTTCTCAGTTACTAGTTCACCACCTGCAAAACAACATACTTTTACAGCACATTTTTCAAATGCTAACACTCTTTGTTCAAAACACTTTAAAACACAATCAAAACAGAATGATGGGGAAAAAAAACATGGGGAATTTCTGCTGCAGCCACATTGAAATCTATAGAAAATCATATCAAAATATTGAAAATAAAAATAAATAAAAAGATTATGTAATTCCAAACACAGCTGAGTGTAGTTGTTAGCTGAAAACCCATTCGGGTGATCTGTGTCTGGCCTTATTAGAAACCATATAAAAGGAGTGGCTTCTGATTGTTTTTCCTTTGGAAATATGGATGAAAGAGCAGCAGTTGAGGTTGGTAGAGAGAGAAGAGTGGCCAGGAGAGGGAGAGGAGGAGGGAGAGGAAGACCAAGAGCTGTGGTCTCTGATGAAATTAGGGCCACAGTGATTGACCATGTGATAAATCATGGACTCTCTTTTAGAGAGGCTGGTTTAAGGGTGCAGCCAAACTTGCAGCGTTCGACAGTTGCATCAATTATGAGAATTTTCCAGCAAAACAACAGGTAAGACATGCATCCCACAATTACTGTATTGAAACAGATTTTACAAAAAAAGTAATCTATGTTTTTACATCAGCTGGCATTTTGGGAAATATATTGATGACAGTATTTTGTGTTTTATATTACTGTACTGTATGTAGGATGCATAGGTTGCCACCTACAGGAGGAAGAGGCCGAATGTTCAGGGATGTCCAGGAAACAGCTCTCATTGATACGGTCATCGCAAACAATGCCATAAAGCTGAGGGAAATTCGGGACCGAGTGCTGAGAGACAACGCAACCTTAGCCAATGTGAATACCGCCAGCACTACAACAATTGCCAGAGTCCTTGAGAAGCATAAAGTAAGGATGAAGCAACTGTACAAAGTACCTTTCGAAAGAAATGGAGAACGTGTCACACAACTCCGTTATCAATATGTTCAGGTAAGATGTTTGTTCAATTACTAACCAAGCAGACATACATAACTATGCATAATGTGCTGTAAAACTGTGAATTTCCTTTATTTTAGATGGTCATGGAGATAGAGGCCAGACCAACTCCACATGAATTTGTATATGTGGATGAAGCAGGATTCAACCTGGCAAAAGACACAGAGGAAGAAATGTCATTGGGCAGCGGGCAAAATTTGATGTACCAGGCCAGAGAGGCGCAAATATTACGATGTGTGCAGCCCTCTCCAATGATGGTTTGCTTTTACTTAAACCTCTCATTGGCCCGTACAACACAGAGAGGCTCATTTCTTTTTTAGATGACCTCCTTATTCAAATTGTGCCAGCAGGTCAAAGGGCAAGAAATACAACATTTGTTGTTGTGTGGGACAGTGAGGCATTCCACCACTCCGCTGCAGCGCCCGCCTGGTTCACTGCGCATCCCAGCATGTCTGTGCTGTTTTTGCCTCCATATTCGCCCTTCTTGAACCCCACTGAAGAATTTTTTTCAGCATGGAGGTGGAAAGTTTATGATCACTTTCCACAGAACCAGCTCTCCCTGCTGGATGCAATGAAAGCTGGGTGTGGAGATATTTCTCCCGAAGCCTGCCAGAGGTGGATCAGACACTCTGAAAGGTTTTACCCAAAGTGCATCGCCAGAGAAGACATAAGATGTGACATGGATGAAAACGTGGCCAAATGCAGATGACAGGGTGTGAATGTTACAGTACACATGTGTTGTTGTTGTTTAAGTTTTATCTCTTGATTTGTATTCTGCCCCTGGAATTCTGAGATTCTGCATTTTTCTGTTTACAGCAAACTTTTTTTTTTTTTTTTGTCAGGTCCTGAAGTACCTATGCAAAGGCACAAAGAAAATACATTTTCTTGAAGTAAATTGCTACATTCCTGATTCATTCTTGTTGCAAAATATTACAGTATATACAATAATCTAGAACACTCAAAGTGCAAAGATCTTATTTTATAATAAATTCTGATTTACCTAAAAAAATCATTCAAACTTGAAAGATAAGATTTATTTTATGTAATGCTCTCTGTTGTTAGTATTTTGTAGTTCATTGTGCGAAGAGTAACAGTATTTGTTTCCAAAGTGAAACTATTAGCTAGTGTTGTGGTTGAATGAGCTTATTTTTGAACAGGTATGAAGTGTTCTGTTGGTGAGAGAGTTTTGGGGATGAGATTAACTGTTTAGCTGAGATGCACAATGGAAATGCGGGCTGTGTTAAGAGTTTTGAACATATGACTTCAGTTTCGACCAATGCTTGTTAGCAATCGAAAAAAACTGTAATTTGCTGATGCATATGATGAGAAATATTGAAATATAATTCTCAACAGTATATGAATACACTTATTTGTGTGTGGGTGTGCATGTGTGTGTGCACGTGCGTGTGTGTGTGTGTGTGTGTGTGTGTGTGTGTGTGTGTGTGTGTGTGTGTGTGTGTGTGTGTGTGGGGTGTGCATGAGTGTGTGGGTGTGTGTATGTGTGTGTGAGCAGGGACCTCAACCAAGAGCAAGGGTGGTGTGTTAGACTCCATCTTCTCTCAGGAAAGGTGACCTCCCCAGCAGCCAGCTTATCATTCCCTTTATCCTCCATTTTAGGGAAGATAGCAACCAGCTTGTTTCTGCAGACAGCCAGTACGTCTCCCTCTTGCGATTGCGCACTGGTTTTTAGTATGATCTGATGTACATTGCAAATTCACAGCCACCTGCTGTATATCACTGATGCTTTTTATTAGTAAACATTGTTGTTTTGAATCTGAAGCACTACGTCTCTGTCCTTACCTTCTGCTTATCTGGAGAACTTATTCCAAGGCTGTAGGGATCTGAATTACTCCAACTCTGAGGGAGACCCCAGGTTTTCCATCCCTGGTACAAGACCTTGTTTTCAAGGGATCTGGTTACATCACACTTGGGTTTTTTTTGATGAATGTCATAGTTCTTAGGAATAAATGGCATTTTTGTTAGCCATGGACCTGAGAGACAAGACCTTGTTTTCTCTCAAGCAGCCCCCCACTCCTCATGTTCACACACTGTCTTGTGCTTTTTTTGGGCTGAATGTCTGTTCTTAAGCTGAAACTTAAATTTGCATCTGCAGGGTGGGTTAGCTGGTTCTCTGTCCCTCAGAGACATTGATGCTAAAAGCAGGTGGCCAGGTGTCACCCCAGGGGGTTAGTGTGAGCTGAGCTCACATCCCCACTACAGAACTAAACCCCCACATCACTGCTGTTCACACAGCTGTCTCAGTGCTGGGGTCATTTTGAGCTGAGAAACTGTGAGCTTCAGGGCTCTCCTTTAGATTTGCATCTGCAGGGCACACATCACTGGTTCTTCTGTCCCTCCATTACCCAGATCCCATCTCAGAAATAAAGCAGCACTGTTCAGGTGTCTGGGCCCTCCCAGGGGGTGATCCCAGCTGAGGTCACATCCTGCTGTACTGAACTGATCCCAGCACAGTGCACACATCACTGCTCCTCTCTTCAGATCCCATTACTGATCCCAGATCAGTTACTGCACACATCACTGTTCCTCCCTTCAGACCCCTCCTTTACTGATCCCAGATCAGTTACTGCACACATCACTGCTCCTCTCTTCAGACCCCTCCTTTACTGATCCCAGATCAGTTACTGCACACATCACTGCTCCTCTCTTCAGACCCCTTTACTGATCCCAGATCAGTTACTGCACACATCACTGCTCCTCTCTTCAGACCCCTCCTTTACTGATCCCCGATCAGTTACTGTACACATCACTGCTCCTCTCTTCAGACCCCTCCTTTACTGATCCCAGATCAGTTATTACACACACTCTTTTCACTGCTCATTAACTGATGCTTAGCAGAGGATTTTACTCTCTCAGCATGGTCACATAGAGACACTGTGAGATAATTGTGCGCATTAATTCAGTATTAGATATTTGAATTAAACACACTATCAAGTAAATCAAGACGTGAAAATGCATATTTACATTTCATTACTTGAATCCCATTGTAACTTATTATTAAAACAATTCTTTCATTCAAAAGAAAAAAACATGTATTTGTTGTTTGCCTCACAAACAAAACTACAGTGTAGAGACCTTTAAATTAATATTTATTTACAACTAAAACACTTGACTAACACTCTATTTGTTAATTAGCATATTTCCAATGATACATTTCCTTTTCATCTCTTGACTCATTAGCTTTGTATTTACTCACATGAATATAATATTGTGACTTAATCAGAATAAGGGCCAAAGCCTCAGACGACTTTTATAATGAGAGACAGGACAACTCTTACCTCTTCAGAGAATCTTTATTAAGTGAATGATATTGATCTACCAGCTATTTCCCACAGTCACACACAAACACAGATAAGAAGGTGTGTGTGCATATGTGTTGAAGAGCACAAGCAGAGCACATGTAAGATATTAGCACTGAGAGCTCAGGCTGGAGGAAGGATTCACACACAGGCTCAGCTCAGTGTGACAGCAGTAAGGAGCAGAACAGGGTAAAAACAGTGTGATCAGAGTGTGTGAGCTACTCAGGACAGTGGTCTCTCCTCAGTGTCTGAGGGGGGGCAGACAGGGAGCCCTTTGTGGCCTCACAGGTCAGTGACCCCGCCTTCTTCCAGTCGCCCGCATCGAGAGTCAGGGAGCTGCTCCAGCTGTACAGGCCGTCCTTCCCCAGGACCCCCACGCTCCCGGCCACGCCCGAGCTCCTACTGGTACCATCCACTTTCCAGCGCAGAGTCCAGTCTGAGGGGAAGCCCTTGTTGGCCAGACACACCAGTGTGGCCTTTCCCTGCTTCAGCTCCTCACTGGAGGGGGGCAGGACTGTGAGGGCGGGAACTGTGTCACCTGGGAGACGGAGCAGAGATGTGAGATCAGACAGAGGACACGCCCCCATGTGTCAATCATTCTGTCCTTGTAATCACACATTAATGTGATATATAAACTGCTGATGTTACTAATATACAGTGGCGAAAGAAAAATGTTATCTGTGATGGCGTCAAATTGCATGACAGGACGAGCACTGTCTTTTTTTAAAAGACGTTTATTGTGCAATCAATTGTTATCATATTACATTCTTTTTATTATTTTATCATTTTATTTTATTTTATTTAAAAAAACACTAAGGCTGTCAAAGACATGTACAGAAGAAAGAAACTTGTTTCATGGTAACAGAATGAAGAGACTCCTCACTAAACTGTAATGTTCGTTAGAATGCCTTATCAGTTGCTTAAAAAGCTCAGTAGGAAAAAATATACAATGTCTGAAGCCTTATTGATGTAGACCAATATTTTCAAATAGACTTGTAAACTGAAAAAATATATATATATTTTAAGCACATTTTACACTCAGCCCCCAAAATTGACCTTCTTATCGTTAGCCTCATGAGCACAATTGCCCCCCACATTTTTTAAAGGTTTTATAAAAAATGATTTTTAATAATTGATTTTTTTTAGGTTTTCAGAAAAAAGGGAAAAAAAACTTTTTTTTCTGCCAGCACGAAAGAATAGGCAGTTGACATCTCAATTTAGCAAAAATACGACTTTGGCAATCGTGCAATGAGGCTAACGTTATTTTATCTATTAATTTTTTTTTTTTTTAATGCGACAATAGGCTATACGTTTCAATGAAAAATTCCTCAGCACAACCAATGGTTTTGTAAAGGCTGCAATCACATATTTCTCACATGAAATGTAAGGTATTTCAGCGCCAGCATCCAATTTTACACTCACAGCTCTTTGAACAGATGTGTTTGCATACAGTAACTCAAAATACATAATATTTCATAAGGTTTACTACGTGTTACTTAGCCTACATTAATCAACTGAACTGGCCGCAACGCATACAATAATAATGGAAGAGTAACTGATTTTAAGCTGAGATGAATAATTTACCATGTTAAATATAATAGGCTATCGGAAATTCCTCATTTCAAGTTACCGGATTGCGGCATGCTGTCGTACAAGAAAATCAAGCGATGTGAGGCTGCATGGGGCTGCAGAGAAGACGGTTGTGATCATAATAAGACAATGTTATGGATTTCATTTCGCTCTTATTTTAAACCAACAACTATCTGCATTTGTTTTGCAAATTAAGTAAGAGCTTTTTTAAATCTTCGTATGAACTATTAAATATTATGGCGATGGATACAGGATGAAATTAATTATATTCTCCGAATTATTTCTCAAACGAATATTATTATTATTATTATTATTATTCAGAAAAGCTACTTCATTTTCCCCGAGTGAGATATTTGCCTGCTGTTCCAAGTCTTCAAACACGCTATGATCGCTTCAGCCAAAACAGATTATTTAACATTCGTAGATCTCCTGTGATCTGGAAAAACCTAGTACGTGTGTCACTTTCGGTAGAAACTGAGTTTAACCTTCATTTGCAGTAATTAAGATTGGTGAAAATCTTACAACACCAGCTATTAGTGTCATTTGAACTTTCAAAATCAAGTTTCTATCTTATTTTTCCAGCCCAGAACCCAAAATTTTGGCAGTTGCTACGGGTGCGGCAGTTTTCCAATGCAATTCAATGTAGAGAGGTACGGCAGTCCCAATTTCAAACCCTGCCCTAACCTAACCCTGACCCTAACCCTAATCCTAACCATAATCCCTAATACATATGCTAATCCCTTCAAATCGACAGCCGTACCCATAAAACTGCCCTATCTCTAGACACTGCGTAAAATTTTTGTTCAATTGCGAGATCTTTGCCACTGATAAACTTACTAGGATTTTCCAGATCACAGGAGAGATGTCGAGTGTGAGATAAAATGTTGCAGTCGTCTATTCATTCAAAATCAGTTACTGGACTGAACGTAATTCATTGCTTGACGTCCACAAGGCCATTTACGAGATTTGAGATCCATTTCCAATGGTAGAAAATGTTCCCGCTGTTTTGCTTGACCATGGTTCAAAAGCATATTACATCAAAGTTTGGAAAACTGTATTAAATTGAACAAGAAAATAAATAAGTCAATTGGGATGTAGTGAAAGGAAAAATTACTTACGTCCAACTGACAGTTTCGTTCCGCCACCGAAAGTGACACAGTGATACAGACTCATTAACCCGCCGTACAAAAACCTCTGACTGAACACCAATGCTTAAAACACACAGCCATCCTCTGTCTTATTCCGTTCGTTCTGACTTCACGCAGTTTATCAGTTTGAAAAAGCATTGTTACATGTCCTGGTTTACGTCCGAAGCAAAATGTTTTCATTCTGAGCTTTTTACGTTGATTTAATGTTTTTTTTTTTTTTTTCTTGTCTACTGCTCTTAACCACCGATTCAACAGGCACACGATTTTCTAGCAGGCTAATAGAATATGATTAAAACATGCAGCCCAAACTTTACACAAAATGGATCTATAAAACACAGATTTATTCTCGCGCATAGGCCTTCTTGTTAAATGGCCTCTCACGTCCAATTTCCAGTCTGGTCCCGCCACCGAGAGTCCACCACAGTGATTCAGTCAGATTAATTAGCTGTACAAAAACCTGCCCGCTGCACACACGGACGCGACCTGACTGTGTTGTGTCAGCCCCCTGCTGGCCAATATTCAAATGACAGCTAAAAATTGAGATGCTGGCCCAATCCCATACCGCTCCCTCACCACTAGCACTTCACTACCGAGTGTCACTCCGTGTGAAGTCCCCCTCACAGCGATGGAGGGAGCTTCATAAAGGGGGAGGGTGTAAAAACGTATATAAACTTTGGGATGCCCTTGCCCTTCCCCTTAATCCAACGGGAAGCGGAGGTAATCATCACCATGCCTACCGATAGGTGCTTTGCATTGTTTACGACAGTCAAGTTCCCTAATGATACATTTCTTACCCAAAGTATTTAAGAGAGGGTAATGCAATTGAATAAAATTTATATTAATGATATTCAGTACACAGCATTGACAAAGATTAAGGCGTTTGTCCATGAAATGGCACATTTTGAAAAAGAGCAATCATTGATTCAATGAATAAAACTACTCACTCAGTGTTTACTCGGGTGCACATCTGCACGTTCATTTCAAAATACAATGTAAACTTTAGTTCTGTGATGTGCACATGAAATGGTCAATCAAATGTCCATTTGAGTTAAGGTAATGTTTTACTTATCTTTTGGAAATAGCCGCATGGAAATTACATTTGCAGGGCTGCCAACCATAGACTATAAAACGATGGACGCAGCACTCTGGTCTGAAAAATGAAGCCCATGCGGAAGTACCGTAAAATGGCATTCTATTTAATGGCCAGCAGATGGCGACGTCGGTGGTTGCAGATAGAAGTTCAATGCTATAGAAGTCTATGAGAAAACTACTTTTCCACCTGATTTTTCATTTAAATAATGGTTTTTCACATTATTTTATGGTAGCTATAGCAAGTTTCAAGTCTCCTTCGATATATCATGATGTTTATTTTTGTAAATTATGGTCCCATATAGACTAGAATAAAGGATGAAGCCAGAATATACTTTAGGGGCGTGGCTATCCTCAGGTCCTCGTCCGATACGGTCAGATCCAGAGCCACGGTCCTCCCCGGATCATCAATACACGCTCTTGTCCCATAGAAATCACATCCGGTTTCAAAATGACAACATGGCGCAATTCAAATGGCCAAAATCGAGGCTTCCTTTATGGTATGCTGAAACAAATGGGTGACGTCAAGGTAGCTTCGTCCATCTTTTTATACAGTCTATGCTGCCAACTCTCACGCATTGGCCGTGAGTCTCACGCCTCTTAGAGGCATTCACGTTCCCAGGCCGCAGTCAGCAATTATTCAATAGACGCGTAATTGAGTCCTTGAGCATGGAAGTTAACCAGTTTCACGTGCATTACGGTGGATGTCACCACTAATGACACGGAAATCGATTATAACTCGGGAATTCTCAGGCTTGTCTTTACTGAGGGATTGAAAGCAATAGAATTGCATAAAAACGTTTCAAATGGTCTTATTTCACTAAGACAAGTTAAACGATCATGAAACACATGCATTGTTTCCAATCCCTGAGTAAAGAGAAGCACGGGAAGTCCGGAGTCATAATCGCTTTCCGTGTTATTTGTGATGAGGTGCACCTTTACGCAAGTGAAACGGAAACTTCAATGCGCAAGGATTTTAATTCCGCGTGAGAATCTCATTAAGCATTCAATGAATAATTGCTGACTACGGTGAATACGCCTTCAAAATGCGTGAAACTTACACCGTATGCATAAGATTGCATAGAAAGTTGGCAGCCCTGCATTTGTTAACAGGGCCGGCTGCAGCCTGCTTAGACTGGAGGTGCAATGAAAATTGCTGGGGGGTAGAGACGTTTTCATTTTTCTGACCGGGGGGGAAGATCGCCTTTCATTTTGTTGACCGGGGGGATCGCGTTTCATTTTATTGACCGTGGGGGGGAGATCGCGTTTCATTTTGTTGACCGGGGGGAGATCGCGTTTCATTTCGTTGACGCTTCTCATTGAATTCACATTGCACGAATATATAAAATATTCGAAATATAGGCTACGTTAGAGACTCAGAAGGCGCTGGGGGGGCGCGGTAAAAATCTGGGGGGTGGGGGCGTAGCCCACCCCTGCACCCCCCTAGATCCGGCCATGTTTGTTGATATGCAGACAGTGTTGCTGGCATCCCGGACACAAAATAAGTGCTGCACTTAAAAGGAGGGTGGTTTGTAAGCTTAAATCGGTGTAGACTCGCTGTGGAGTGTTTAATAAGCAGTGGCGGAGCTAGAAATGGGAACTGGGGTGGCACAGACACGTCCCTTTATGACAACAGTTAGTCCTGGCTAGTTCTCAATCATTTTCCTTTATTGACGCGTTTTCCAATTATCGTAATTGGCAACTGAAGACATAGTTTCTCTCCATATGCGATCTAACAGCGATGAAATCATGGGCTAAATTCAGTTCAGAAAAATAATGTATTTTATTAGTTACTATTTAACTCGGCAGTTAAATAGGCTATGAAAAGCGTGCGGCTCAAGCTATTTACGCAGTTATGCAATTTTGAATAACGTTGATTTAAATACAGAAAATACGCCTCCAGATGAATGATTGTCGTCTTACCTAATCAGGGAGAACAATCAGCACCTGTTAAGTGTGGAGTGCTCTCGGAGTGAACCTTTCGTTGATCATGAAAATGACAGGTCAGGACTAATAATTGTTTTAAACGGATGTTTTGTGCACCCAATTCTCAGTTCTGGTTCGCCACTGTACTGAATTTAGCCCATGATTTCATCGCTGTTAGATCGCATATGGAGAGAAACCGTGTCTTCAGTTGCCAGTTACGATAATTGGAAAAAGCGTCAAGAAAGTAAAATGATTGAGAACTAGTCAGGACTAACTGTGGTCATAAAGGGACGTGTCTGTGCCACCCCAATTCCCATTTCTAGCTCCGCCACTGTTAATATGCCACTTACACTCCACGGGGATTGGGTTGGGATGGTACTCAATGTGGCGGACCCTCCGCAGGAACGCGGAAACGGGGGGGAGTGGATAGGGCGAGTGGATTTGGGATTGGGCCACTATGTTAGAAAAGATGATATACGGAAGTGGTTACCGTGCTCTCCAATGTGTTTCAATCAATAACGTTAATCAACTGTCAATGGAAATTATTAAACCAATGTTGATGAATTCAAAAGAAAAGATACCTGTTGAAATTAAGATAGGTGGGGGTTTGAGATAAGGTGTTGAGTGTTTCTCCAACATATATTCATGCATAAAAGAACTCTTAAGACTTAATTTTGAATAAAAAAATATTGTCCCAACAACCTTTTGTAAATACTTAGGTGAGTTTCATTAGTACATACATTGATTGATTTTTTTTTTTTTATTTACCAGTGTCAGAATAAACCAGGGATGTGCGGTTAGGGTAGGCAGTGACTTCTCCTTTTTTATCGCCAGATTTTGTCAACCTGTTTCCACGTACTATGCCTGATTGTCAATCAATTTGACCTTTTTTTCTGGTCAATTAAGCCTGTAATGATTAAGAGGTGAAAGTGAAAAAAGATTAATTTACCTTCATGCTTTGATTCGAGACTGCAAGGAAGTAAATCTTAATTATTAATTAGGAAAAAATCTCAACTCTCTCGGTAATTCTGTGGGCTTTATTGTTTTGTTCTTTTGTTTATCGGATTATGAAAGAAGACTGAAAATAAACTCCCTATTTTTTAAAAATGGCATTAAAAAATACATGTTCAAGGGGGGAAATATTATCGTAAACATATGGACCACACATTGAATGTTGCATAAGAAAGGTTTTAATATTTGTTATAATGGCATTGCGTTAGCTTCCTCAAAGCAAATGTGGACAAACTTGCTGTCTCGTGAGCATTTTAAGTTTGATGCACAGAGCAATAATGTCGTGGATGGAACTGACACGCCATTCTGCCGTTTAGTCTTGTAAATGAGTTAATCAATCCTCAGATTGCTAATCAGAGTTATCGTTTGTTTATCAGTGAGGATTCTGCCTACCCTAACTGACCTCCAACGGCACGTCACTGGTATAAACCATGATCAAATATCACATTCACTTATAAAGACAAAGTTCAGCCACCAGTGGGACCTCCGTGTGCGTTGATACAACTATGACAACGGCAGCACATGGTTCGATTGAAGGCTAACAGTGGGTATATGTTTCTCAGGAGTGTTTTGCCATTCCTACCAGAGCGCAGTGGTCAGCCGATGGAGACTCAATCACTGGGGACATATTCTTCCAACAGCTCTGCCCAACCGGTCCCACAGGAGTTGAGTGGATGACCGTATTGGGAAAAAATGCAGGTCATGGCAGAACATTCACATTCTGGTCTATCTGGTGGGCCATGGTAACACTTGCAGCAAGAGGATGAGCGTTATCCTGCTGTTTAATTCCAATCATCATGGTTCAGTAGGAAAAGTATTGGCAGAGTGTGTTAGGACCTTACAAAGTTACTGCTGTGCTGTTAGGTTACCAGTGATGACCACCAGATGTCCTTTCTGAGAATAAAAGATGGCCACCGTGATCATCACAGTTCTGCCGCCCTAACAGTTGACATGGCGCACACAGCATCTAGCATTACGTTCATCACATCTCCACCACACCCTTTATCGGCTGTCTGTCTGAGAAAATCTGGATTCATCAGTAAAACAGACAGATTTCCACTGATGCAGAATCTGGTGAAGGTGGGGTTTGGCCCAGTTAAAGAGTTGCTGCTAATGCTTGTCCATCAGGATCATTACCCAGTACGGTCTTTGGGTATGTAGTCCTTGTTCCAGGACGTGTCTTGTGTCATGTGGTTGATAGGTGACTTATGAGTATCCAGTGTCTCTCTGGCCGTTTCACCAGGAGTTTGGAAACAATCACTCAAATGTACAAGGTTGATATAGCAGGCTTGCACTGGTGCTGTGGCCTTTGGATGGCCAGAACTTAGTCTATTAAATGTGGAGCCAGTTTCTATGTACCGTGTCATTAGCTGAGTGATTCTTGAGGGAGCACAGCTCATTCAACGTGCTACTATAGTGTTTGATGTGTTCCCCTGCTGATCTAATTGACATTCATTGGGCAAGGCATTGGGCCCCGTTTACACCTGGCATTTACATGCGTTTTTTGTGATCGAATTGCAATCGGATAGTGCTTGACCTCATAAAAGTACGGGTGTAAATGCACTCAAGACGCATTGAGGACGGATTGTGAACCGATCTTTCAAACCACTTCTGTAGGTGGTCAGGTACGGATTCTGGCCACATTGAACAAAAGTGTAAATGCAAATGTGTCTCTAATCCGCATACAACAACTCCGTGGGGGGAAACACGTATAGTAAAACTCAGTAGGTAAGTCGCATTGGTATATAAGACGCAGTGTATTTTGTGTTGTGTTCAATCAGTAAAAAGGCTTTCATATCAAAGACTGTGTTATAGTAGATATTCATTTATATTCGTTTTAAACAAAATGGCGATTTCCATTTTGTTCAGCAAAGTCCACGACGGGAAGTTCTTTCGAGAAGTTTTCGCTATGTAGCGGTGGGCTATGCAGCTTCTAGCTGTTAAGAGACCAGAGAGACTTAATCCAAGCTCTGGGACACGCGAGCATGGTCTAGCTCACGGCGCCCTCTCCTGGGTACACATTGGAACATCCCCCTTTACCTCTCGCAGCACTTTACTGGTGTATGGGACGCACCGGTTTATAAGACGCAATGCATTTTTAAACGAAAATATTGCATGAAAGGTGTGTCTTATTTACCAGTTTTTACGGTAAGCCTGGCGCCACTTTAGGAGATGGGCGAAGAAGAATGTGACGTTAGCGGGAAAGATTGCAATGTGGACGCTGGAGACGCAAGTTAATACCAGGTATAAATGTATGTGGTCAAACGCTATCCGATAGCATTCCGATCACAAACAAACGCATGTTAATGCCCAGTGTAAATGGGGCCATGATCTTTTAGATCAAGCCCTGAGTGATGAACCTACATACATGCCAACTCACTACGGCTTTTGGGCGTTTTGTTTCAGAATGAAACGCCCCAGAGGCGGTGTTAGACCGGAAAATTATTGGCTATTATCCCACCCTTTATTGACAACAATTTGTCCTGGCTAATTCTTGATGGTTTTCTTTCATTAACACGTTTTTCCAATTCAAGAATAATCAAGTGACAGTTGAAGACACGGCTTCTCTCCCCCATGCGATCTAAAAAGCGACAAAATAATGGGCTACATTCAGTGCAGAAAAATAATATAATTATAATTAGGTCTATGCTCAAGAATTTCAGAACTCTTCAGCGAATTAAGGTAATTTCGCGACAAGTACGTAGCCTTGTTTTTGCAGCCACGCAACTCGCTGTATAAAATAAACAGCTGTCTGATTGAAAAATGTAATCGGACGAAACCACGTTCTAGTCACCAAAATTACCTTCATTCGCTGAAGAGTTCTGAAATGCCGTAATTATAATTAAATTATTTTTTCTGTACTGAATGTAGCCCATTATTTTGTCGCTTTTAGATCGCATGGGGAGAGAAGCGTGTCTTCAATTGTCTCTTGATTATTCTTGAATTGGAAAACGTGTTAATGAAGGAAAACCATCAAGAATTAGCCAGGACAAATTGTTGTCAATAAAGGTTGGGATAATAGCCAATAATTCTCGGGTCTAACACCGCCTCTGGGGCGTTTCATTCTGAAAAAAACGCCCAAAAGCCGTAGTCAGTTGGCATGTATGAACCTAGGTGCTCATCTCAATCAGCAGCTCTAAGGCACAAGGAGAAGGAAGGTACAGGTGGCCCTGTGGTCAAGTCCTGAAAGCCATCACAGAGTAGCAAGAGGACCCGCCCTTCTAAGCAGGCTGTCAGTCTCATTAAAGCTGGGGAGCAGCTGACACCCCTCCCTGAGAAAAGATCTGCAGGGATCCTGGCCTCTGCATGGAACTGGCAGCTGATGGTGGATCTGGGGAAACAGCTGAAGTTCTCCCAGCTCACTGTGGCCTCTATCTTGAGGCCCGATGTGATCCTCACCTCAGAGTCCATCAAACAGGCTGTCCTTTCTGGAGAGATCAGTCCCTTGGGAAGATCACCTGGATGAGGCCTTTGAGATGAAGCTCACCAGGTCTGAGGGGCTGGTCAGTGAATGCAGGTGAGGTGTCTGGAGCACAAGGCGCCTCTCAGTGGTAGTAGGTGCAGGGGTTTCACATCTTGGGGTTTGTCCCGTACCCTGAGTATTAGCTACATATGGGAAGAGGGAGAGGAGTGCTCCATGCAAGCAGCAGAGAGAGAGAGAGAGAGTGTGTGAGTGTGAAAAAGATGGCTGTGGCTTTAGAGAGGAGAGTAATGGAGGGTGAAGTAGCTCACTGCTGTCTGCACACAAACTGAGATCTGATCAGCCTCAGCTGGGTCATCTGAAGGAGAGTGTGTGATGCTGAAAGACCCCCAACACTGGAGGATTTCAGTGCATCACTGAAGATGTGCCCAGATGCATCACCAGTGTGATGGCTGATTATTCGAGACGCCAAATGCAGTGGCCGAAATGAAAGGAAGCACAGCAATACGGAGAACACAGAAACCAGACAAAACAGGAGAGAGAGGCTCGCGCTTCCAAAGGACATATATCTCATCCGAATAAAATAAGGAAGCAAAGCGAGCCAGACAACACGAAAAAGGAAAGATCTCGGAAACCGAGATCAAAAGATTAAGCACCAGACGGTGGTCAAACGAGGAAGGGAGAGAGGAAAAGAGAGAAATAAACTCCCTAGCAAACTAACTAACACTTTCCTCTATGCAGCTAATTCCTAACCAACTATCTAGCTAGAGAAGCTACGGGCTATAGTGTGAACATAACACTGACACTCTAGCAAAGGTGGCGAGGCGGAACTTGGGCTTAAATAGAGCCCGGGCGCCGCCCACAATTAATGTCAGCTGGCCAAAGAATCTGATGTGGGCAAAACGATATCGTCCCGGACGAGAGTAACAAAGAAAGCTCTCAAACAAACGCCAACCTCCAAAACCATGACAACCAGATGTAATTTCATAACATTTCATTATTGCTCATTATTACAAAAAAGGCACAAATCTCGAATATTGGCTAATATTGTAAAATATATTTAAGGCAGCAACCATTACAATGGGGTAAAGAAAATTCTTGACTGATATTAACAAAAGACTGATTTGAAGAGAACTTTAGCAAACATATTCAAAGTGTTTAATATATGATATGGTGGAGTTACGTGCCTCTTCACACATCCCTCAAATTGCCAGAGTGACTGAGCATATATCAACACAGGGTAAAGTGGAAAGAGAAAAACACAGGAGAGAAAGATTGACCACAGCTGGGTTGGGCATCCAGTCCCTGCAGTATAATCAATAAAAACAGCAGTGAATAGCACACATATCCCAGCCCTCTATAGACCCACTGCTGTTCACACATCAGAGCTCCTCTAACTGTGTGTGACAGGATTTGTATAGAGGAAGGGGCTTTGCATACCTGTCCTGCCTCACTGCTCCACACACTTTAAGACCCCCAGTACTGATCAGTGAATGTCTAGTCCTTTCACACACACTGACACAGGCAGCATTATGATGATGTCAGACTTTCTATTGCTGGTGATGCTGGGACTCCTTGTACAGGGTGAGAAAGATGGATACATTTGACTTTTTTAGGTTGACAATTTATTCATCTTTTGCTTTGGAGTTGTCATTATTTTCATTAAAATATGCTGTAGTAATGCATATCATTTAACATGGTTTATCTGTATTGACACCTATTTTAAACTTGTTAAACTAAATGTAGATTTTGGTTACATTTTACTTTTAATTTGCTGAGTTTTTATAGCACAAATGTCTGCACAACTGTGCTATTGTTAAATTTTCAAAATTTACCAGAATTATAGCACACTGTTTAAAGATATTCATGTGTTTTGAAACCATTTCCATGTTTATCCTTTTCAGAATCAATGGCAGATATAGTTGTGACTCAGACTCCAGCAGCTCAGGCTGTTCAGCTGGGAGACACTGTCACTATCAGCTGTACAGTCAGTCAGAGTGTTCTTGGCAGCAGCTACCTCCACTGGTACCTGCAGAAAACTGGTCAGGCTCCTAAACTCCTGATTTATTATGCCACGAATCGCCAGTCTGGGATTCCTGATCGTTTCAGTGGGAGTGGATCTGGGACTCAGTTTACACTGAAAATCACTGGAGTCCAGGCTGAAGATGCAGGAGATTATTACTGTCAGAGTGTCCATAGCATCAGTGGCAGCTATGTGTTCACACAGTGTTAGAGAGCCGTACAAAAACCTCCCTCAGTCAGACTGCACAGAGACTGCACTGCTGCAGCTGGGACCGACTGCAGGTGCTGAGGGGGGGAGCCACTGATCTGAAACACTGAGGTTCTGCTTTGTGACAATAGCTATGTTTACATGTGCAAAATTTCTCGAATCCGATCCTCACCTTGGTTGATCGGAAATTCCAAATACAAATTCACATGGACACTAAATGAAATGATCCGATCATGACGTGCGTATACATCACCAAGCATTTAATCCAGAATAAATCATTTGGGCATCTTGCACATAGTAGTCTAATTTTCCAGAAATATTAGAAGAAGACGAAGACGAAAAAGCTGTATTTCCGCCTCTGTTGTAAACAAAAGCCACGTTGTCTGCACGTCCTCATTCGCTCTTTGTAGCACACATGCGCAGTGAAGACAATTTTACCCCAACAACGAAGACAGGATCCGAATGGGTGTGTACATGGACGCCGTTCGGAATGATGATTGGCATAAACCACCTCTCTCATTCAGAATGAAATTTCTTTCCGAATGGACCGAATCGGATCAGAATCTTCCGATTGACATGCATACATGAAGCATTTTTAATCTGATTGGGCCTTTATTCCGACGATGTGTGTCCATGTAAACAAAGGTAATGAGCTACTATGTGCAATTATATGTCATGGCATTTTCTGCACACGGTAATACTAAAATATCCACACCTTCTTTTAAAAAATTTTGTTCATTTTTTGATAATTTGAAACTTTACTGAAAGTGGGCAGTGGAGGCACATAAATTGGTCCAAATCTTTTTGTGGCAGTTAAATGCTCAGTTGGTATTCAGGGACCTAATGTGTGACAAGAAAATATTCCCACAGCATTGCATCACCACCACCAGCATTTACTGTTGACATAAAGCGGGATGGATCCGTGAATTCATGAAGATTAGGCCAAATTTGGTCCCTACCATCTGTGTGTCACAGCAGAGATTGAGATTTGTCAGACCAGGTGATATTTTTCCAATATTGTACTGTCCAGGTTTGGTGAGCTTTTGCTCTCTATAGCCCCAGTTTCCTGCTCTTAGCTGACAGGGATGTAACCCAGTGTGGTCTTTTGCTGCCGTTGCCTGTCCACTTAAAGGTCAACATGTTGTGCATCAGAGATTCATTTCCTCATGACATTTTTGTAACGTGTGGTTATTTAAGTTACTATTGTCCATCTGTCAGCGTGAACTGGTCAGGCCATTCTCCTTTGACCTCTCTTATTAAATCGGAATTTTTGTCCACATACCAACCACTCAGTCAACATTTTTTTTTGCCCAAAATTCTCTATAAACTTCAGCGACTGTTTTGCCTGACAATTTCGATCAACAGTCTTTGAGTCACTCAAACCACCCCACCTGGCACCAACAATCATTCCTCTGTCAAAGTCACTTAGATCTAATTTCTTCACCATTCTGATGTTTGGTTTATTTATTTATTAACTCTTATTTAACCAGGGAAGTCCCATTGAGATTGAAATCTCTTTTTCAAGGGAGCCCTGGGGGTGGAGGTGGGGAGGGAGAGGGCAATTTGCACAGCCAACTAGATTTAGGGATGATTAGGCGGCAGGTCGAAAGACCCAGGTTCGGAATTTAGCCATGACACCGGGGAACCCCCTACTCTTATCGATAAGCGTCATAGGATTTTTAGTGACCACAGTGAGTCAGGACCTTGGTTTCACGTTCCATCCGAAAGACGGCGACTCTTTCAGCACAGTGTCCCCATCACTGCACTGGGGATTATTCTACCAGAGGGAAGATTGCACCTTACTGGCCACCAACACCTCTTCCAGCCGCAACTTGGTTTTCCCAGGTGGTCTCCCATCCAAGTACTAACCAAGCCCACACCTGCTTAGCTTCAGCCACGCAGCTGGAGCAGATTGAATTGTGGTATGGCTGCTGGTTTGGGCAACAATTGAATCTCTTGTCCATGTCTGCATGCTTTTATAAATTGTGTTGCAGCCACATGATTGGCTAATTGGATGTTTGGATTAATAAGCAGATCAATAGATGTACCCAATAAAGTGGCCACTGCGTGTTAGAGAGGAAACTACAGGCTGGTATTACAGATTGACCTGTCCAGTGCAAAATTCTCCAAAGCACTGATAGCACTGCAGGAGAGTGTCAGCCCTGTGTTTGCTGTATGAACAGGAGTATCTCTCTCTAAACATCTGCAGACTACAGTGTAACTACACATGCACATAACAGAGCTACAGAGCAGAGATTCAGGAGCAGAATCACACCTCAAACTCTCCCCTTCTGCACGATCCTTATGAAACCCTCCTGCCCCCAGTGCTCTGTTACATCAGTACAGTTCATTACTGCCTCACCATATCTCTCTCTCTCTCTCTCTCACACACACACACACACACACACACTTTTTCATCTGATTGTAAACAACTGCTCAACAACTAATCTCCTTTGAATTCATGACAGTTTGATAGTGTGGCTATAAGCCAGTAAAATGGATGGAGGCAATTGGCCATGCAGGTGTGATGTCACTGGCTCTCTGATTTCTTTCACTAAAACCCTGATCTGAACTCTGAGGAATTTATTGCACGCACAAATTACAGAATCCGAACCTATATTCAACTACCAAGTTAAAAGTCAAATAAAATTTCAGAAAAGCTATAATTAATGAAATCACTTTACTGTGACAGCCAAATAGCTTTATCCAGTGTACATGTCCCAGCCCTCTATAGACCCACTGCTGTTCACACATCAGAGCTCCTCTAACTGTGTGTGACAGGATTTGTATAGAGGAAGGGGCTTTGCATACCTGTCCTGCCTCACTGCTCCACACACTTTAAGACCCCCAGTACTGATCAGTGACTGTCCAGTCCTTTTCACACACACTGAACACAGGCAGCATTATGATGATGTCAGACATTCTACTGCTGGTGATGCTGGGACTCCTTGCACAGGGTGAGAAAGATGATATCATCTTACCATTTTTTAATTTACAATTTATTCAATTTTTCAGTAGAGTTTTAATTATTTCCAATTCAATATGCAGCAGAATTTCATTGCATTTGTCAAGGTTCATTTCCATTGACAGTGTATTTCCATGTTTATCTTTTCCAGGATCAGTGGCAGATATAGTTGTGACTCAGTCTCCAGCAGCTCAGGCTGTTCAGCAGTGAGACACTGTCACTATCAGCTGTACAGCCAGTCAGAGTGTTTACGTTTATAACTCCAACCAGTGCCTCTATTGGTACCTGCAGAGACCTGGTCAGGCTCCTAAACTCCTGATTTATTATGCCACAACTCGCCAGTCTGGGATTCCTGATCGTTTCAGTGGGAGTGGATCTGGGACTCAGTTTACACTGAAAATCACTGGAGTCCAGGCTGAAGATGCAGGAGATTATTACTGTCAGAGTTACCACAGTGGTTATGTGTTCACACAGTGTTACAGAGCCGTACAAAAACCTCCCTCAGTCAGGCTGCACAGAGACTGCACTGCTGCAGCTGGGACCTACTGCAGGTGCTGAGGGGGGAGCCACTGATCTCTGACACCAATATTACCAGCAGACCTGTAGGGGGCGATGATGAGCCACAGCCCTGAAAACACACCTCTATGTGCTGAAGAGGAGCTACTCTGTGTCAAACACAGAACCCAAAGCAGAGCTGCCGCTGAGACACACACACACACACACACACACACACACACACCTGTACCATAGCATCGTATATGCTACTGTATGGTCATATTAAGTGGGCGAAGTGACTCAAATCAATTTTTTTCCTTAATGTGACGCAGATCTGATGTTTTCAGGGCTGTGTAGACAAAGAAATCCAATCTTATATCTGATCTTGAAATAGAAATTGAGCCACTTTTATATGTGGTCCTAGATTGATATTAAATAAATCTAATACATGAACATGCAGCATGAATGAGAACGGTCAGATCAGAATCCATGTGGCTTTTTGCCTGTATTCATGCACTCAGTGTAGTTAAAAATACAAAAAAATAGTTGTCTGGCTTTTTTCGCCTTCTTGACCTCATCAGGTACAGCAGAGGAACTGCTTACCGTCGTCCGGGGCAAAATCCCATCTGTACTTTCACTGCAAGCATGTTCATTTTCTCAGTGTTAATACCATGAGTGCTCTCACAAATATGACCTTTTTGACGTTGGCGACAGAGATGATGTGCACAATGATATCAATGTGCGCATGCCTGCTGCTTCAGAGGGCAAATGTGATCTCATTACAGATACTGTAAATGCCGGTCACTTACAATTATGAATATGAACCATCAAGACAGGCAAACCAGATGTGAGCAAAAAATGGGAGGTGAACAAGGTTTGAAATGTGAACATAGCAAAGGAGTTCAGTTCATATATGCAGGGATCCAGTCAGTATTTCATCTGTGCTTGACTGGTAATCAGATCATCAGAATCTGCAGACATTGATGCTAAAGCAGGTGTAAGGTTCACCCCTCCCTCTCTCACCCCACTACAGAAATAAACCCCCCACCTCCTCATTTTCACACAGCTGTCTCAGTGCTGGGGTATTTTGGGCTGAGAAACTGTGAGCTGTGGGGCTGAAACTCAGATTTGCATCTGCAGGGTAGGACGGCTGGTTCTGCTGTCCCTCAGTGGGACCGACTTAATCTCAGAATAGAGCAGCACTGAGGCCAGGTGTCTGGGCCGACCCCAGGGGGTTAGTGTGAGCTGAGCTCACATCCTGCTGTACTGAACTGAACTGAGCACAGTGCACAGATCACTGCTCCTCTCTTCTGACCCCCTTTACTGATCCCAGATCAGTTACTGCACACATCACTGCTCCTCTCTTCAGACCCCCTTTACTGATCCCAGATCAGTTACTGCACACATCACTGCTCCTCTCTCTGGACCCATCCTTTCCTGATCCCAGATCAGTTACTGCACACATCACTGCTCCTCTCTTCAGACCCCTCCTTTACTGATCCCAGATCAGTTACTGCACACATCACTGCTCCTCTCTTCAGAGTCAGACCCCTCCTTTACTGATCCAAGATCAGTTACTGCACACGTCACTGCTCCTCTCTTCAGACCCCTCTTTTACTGATCCCAGATCAGTTACTGCACACATCACTGCTCTTCTCTTCAGACCCCCTTTACTGATCCCTGATCAGTTACTGCACACATCACTGCTCTTCTTCTTTACTGATCCCAGATCCCACACATCACTGCTCCTCTCTTCAGACCCCTTTACTGATCCCAGGTCAGTTATTCTGCACACATCACTGCTCCTCTCTTCAGACCCCTCCTTTACCGATCCCAGATCAGTTACTGCACACATCACTGCTCCTCTCTTCAGACCCCCTTTACTGATCCCAGATCAGTTACTGTACACATCACTGCTCCTCTCTTCAGACCCCTCCTTTACTGATCCCAGATCAGTTATTCCACACACTCTCTTCAGAGCCCCCCTTTACTGGATGTCTACATGTGAATCAAGTTATGCAATATTATAAGAAGTGAAAACATGTCATGGATCTCTGTTCTTCATTTAAAAGAGTTCCTTTGTCAACTAATTTTGATTTTAAAAAATTCTCATTTCCATAGTATGTGTCAAAGACTAGAACACAAAGATCAGATTTATTTCTGTTTGTCCTCTTATCTCAACTGCACTGCGCAGATCAGGGAAGTATTATCTTTTACAGTGGAACCACTGAAAACAAACTACTTTGACTTTTAACATAATTTTCAATTCTCCTTATCTTTGTAAACCCTTGAATTTTTGGGTGTATTTTTCCAGGCATTAATAATATTGTGATTTTATCTGAGGAAGGGCAAATGCCTTAGAGCACTCAAAGCAGACTTCACTAGGGGCACCAGAGGCTATTTTTATAAGGAGAGACAGGACAACTCTTACCTCTTCAGAGAATCTTTATTAAGTGAATGATATTGATCTACCAGCTATTTCCCACAGTCACACACAAACACAGATAAGAGGGTGTGTGAGCATATGTGTTGAAGAGCACAAGCAGAGCACATGTAAGATATTAGCACTGAGAGCTCAGGCTGGAGGAAGGATTCACACACAGGCTCAGCTCAGTGTGACAGCAGTAAGGAGCAGAACAGGGTAAAAACAGTGTGATCAGAGTGTGTGAGCTACTCGGGACAGTGGTCTCTCCTCAGTGTCTGAGGGGGGGCAGACAGGGAGCCCTTTGTGGCCTCACAGGTCAGTGACCCCGCCTTCATCCAGTCGCCCGCATCGAGAGTCAGGGAGCTGCTCCAGCTGTACAGGCCATCCTTCCCCAGGACCCCCACGCTCCCGGCCACGCCCGAGCTCCTACTGGTACCATCCACTTTCCAGCGCAGAGTCCAGTCTGAGGGGAAGCCCTTGTTGGCCAGACACACCAGTGTGGCCTTTCCCTGCTTCAGCTCCTCACTGGAGGGGGGCAGGACTGTGAGGGCAGGAACTGTGTCACCTGGGAGACGCAGCAGAGATGTGAGGTCAGACAGTGGACACACCCCCATGTGTCAATCATTCTGTCCTTAGAATAAAATATTAGTGCTTTATTAGTGTATTAATATTATTAGTGTGATACAGAAACTGCCCATCTTATAATTATAGAGTAGCTAAAGACACTTTTTATCCGTGATGGCTTCAAATTGTATGATATGACAAGCACTGTCATTTTAAAGATTTTTTTTATTCTGCAATCAATTGTTATCATAATACATTCTTATTATTGTCTTATTGTTTTCTTTTATACAAGAAAAAAATACTGAGGATGAAAAAAATAACTTTTTTTTCACCAACACGAGAGAATTGGCAGTTGACATCTCAATTTGGCAAAAAAAAATATGACTTGGGCGATTGTGCTATGAGGCTAACCTAATTAAAAATAAAAATAAATGAATAAATAAATAAAAGAGTGCGACAATATACGTTTCAATGAAAAATTCCTCTGCACAACTAATGATTTTGTAAAGGCTGCCATCACCTATTTCCCTACGTGTGCCGCATGAACTGTAAAGTGTTTCAGTGCCAGCATCCAATTTTGCATTCACAACTCTTTGAACAGGCTTGTTTGCATACAACAGCTCAGAATGCATAATATTTCATAAGGTTTATTAAGTGTTACTAATATTAATCAACTGAACTGGCCGCAACACAAACAATAATAATGGAGCAATAACTGATTTTAAACTGAGATGAATAATTTATCATGTTAAATATATCGAATATTCCCCACTTCAAGATACAGGATGGCGACATGCTGTCGTACAAGAAAATCAAGCGATGTGAGGCTGAATGGGGCTACAGAGAAGAAGACGCTTGTTATGCATTTTATTTCGCTTTTATTTTAAAATAACAATCTGCAAATATGTTTTGCAAATTAAGTAAGACCTCTTCTAAATCTTCGTATGAACTATACTGGACAAATAAAGTTAGGGATCACCCCAAATTTTGAATTTGAAATATTTGATAGTTTGTATTTTTTTCCATATCATATTTTAATATTGAAAAGTTGGGTGATCCCTAACTTTCTTTGTCCAGTATATTAAATGTTATGGCGATGGATACATGATGAAATAAATTATATTCTCCGAAATATTTCTCGGACGAATTTTATAAGTATTCAGAAAACCTATTTTATGTCCACTGAGTGAGGTTATTTGCCTGCCGTTCCAAGTCTTCAAACGCGCTATGATCCCGTCAGCCAATACAGTTTATTTAACATTTGTAGATGTCGAGTGTGAGATAAAATGTTGCATTCGTCTATTCACTCAGAATCAGTTAAAAAACTTAAATCATTACTAGACGTCAGCACGGCGAACATTTACGAGATTTGAGATCCGTTTCCATAAAAAAATGTTATGCAGTTTTGCTTAATCGTGGTTCAAAACCATATTTAAAAATTTTCATACATGACATCAAAGTTCGGAAAATTGCACTAAATTGAACAAGAAAGCAAATAAGTCAATAGGAATGTAGCGAAAGGAAAAATTACTTACGTCCAACTGACAGTTTCGTTCCGCCACCGAAAGTGTACCACAGTGATACAGACTCATTAACCCGCCGTACAAAAACCTCTGACTAAACACCAATGCTCAAAATACACAGCCATCCTCTGTCTGACTGCGTTCGTTCAGACACGTGGCTTATCAATGAAAAAGCATTATTACATGTCCTGGTTAATGTCCGAAGATGTTCTCATTCTGAGCTTTTAACGTTCATTTAATGTTTTTTCTTGTCTCCTGCTTTTAACCACCGATTCAAAAGGCGCAAGATAGTCTTGTAGGCTGTGCATAGAATATGATTAAAACAGGTAGCCCAAACTTTATACAACATTTTATGTATACAAAACACATTTTTGCACATAGGCAGCGGCGTTACCAAGGGGGGGCAGGGGTGAGAAAAGCTCTGCCCACCCAATGAAAACTCAAGATAAAAAATTGATTTACTACTATTTGATAGCAAACCACGCGATATCCCACATGATTCACAGCCGGAGGTAGACAGCCATTAAGAGAGAGCTTTACAAATGCTTCATCTATCTATCACTATGTGTGATTGGTGGATTCCTTTGCCAGTCTATTCTGATGTGACACTAACCAATGGGCACTCTCAAATTACCTGAGACCCTCCAATTCTCTTAGACTGCCATCTTCACTCAGTCTGAGGTCACGCAGGGGCCTATTGCACAAAAGTCGGATCCTGAGATCCTGGATCAACGCCAAAGCGAGGATTGCCATATCCCAAACAGCGCGTCGCTGGCTTAATTGATTGCACAAAGCCAACAGCGGGTGGAGGAGAATTGACTAAGTGAAGCCCGTTGCCGCTGATCCTGCTGAGTCGCGGCGCACTTCGGCTACCTCAAATAGACCCCGAGATCGATCACAGAATCGCTGATCATCACCATGGACACTAAGTAGTTGCAGCAAACTCATGCGCCAGCAACACTCAAAGACCACGTTCAAACAGAGGGACGATGGGATCGCTGAAATGCTTCTGCTTGCTATTCCTTTAGTTTCTATCTGAATGATGCGAGATGTTTGAGAGGAGTATTAAAGTTAGCTAAACTCAAATGAGAGTAAACTCGGGAGGTGTTTCAGCGCCCTCAAAAAGGAGTTGCTGATGTATTTCAGCGTTACCGTGAACGAGAAAAGCCGTCGTAATCAGTCAGATTTAAAATCTCGCAAACAGCCGTGAATGTCGAGTTTGTGTGTGACAAGTGTAGGAACTTTTTTTGGTATAATTACGCCAAACAGATCCATGGAAATATATGCATGTGTGAATTGGGTCTCACAAGTACCTTATAGGCCTTTTTTGTCCTGTAAGAAATGAATAAAAGTCCGATCTAGAAGACGTTGTGAGATTAGTTGAGTTTACTTGCTGCTGTTAATCACCTCTGATGAAGACATACTCAAATTTAAAAGTAGAATGTTAGCCTCAGAAAATTACGCCAAGGAGCCTCCTTAAAATGTTTGATTCCAGTATCGCGAAGCGAGCGACATTGCACACGTGTCTAGCATTAAGGCAACGACTCTACCTTACCCGTCGCAGTCTGAATAAAGACGGAGAAATGTAGCAGTAGTGCTGTAGGTAGAGGGTTACCGTAGCGATTTAAGACGCGCTGAAACACGGTAACCTACTTCATGCAGCACTGCTCATTTTCTACTCTGATGGAAGTCTCAACTTGGGGAATAAGGACAAATCTGATAATGACGGATTCTAAAAATGGTTAAAATGTGACATGGAAGGGGGACTGATTGAACTGTGATGGTCACTGTCACATGGATAGACCTATTTGAATATAATGATCGAATATTGGCTATTTTACTGACATCAATGGTCACAAGTTTCTAAAATAATTACTCTGGGCCTATTATAATTGAGATAACAACGTGTAGTGCACAATTCAGAATGACTGTTAGGGACGTTGATTTTCAATTTGGGCGACTGCTGAACGAGGAGAGGTGAAATTGGCTGCAGACAGGAGCTTAGCTAGTTCGTAAAGCTTGCTCGGTGCTGGCTAGCTCCACAGACTTTGTTTCCATAGTAACTAGTGCCATGGCTTAGCTCACACGCTCTGTGCAACCGAAATGGGGCTTGAGATCAGGCTAATCCCGTGCCGATCCTGGGTTAATCCCTTATCCTGCCTTTGTGCAATAGGCCCCTGCTCATATTCACCTTAATCCCCGCCGAGTGGTAGCTTGCGGCTACCGGCTGTGGTACAGCGGGATGTGTACATATACATACATACAGTGTATACTCAAATGTTGAGGCTACATACATACAGTGTATACTCAAATGTTGAGGCTAGCTAACCTATTTTTTATTAGGCCAAAACATTCTTTAGCTTGACGAAGACGTGATATTTATTTGGGTGGCTACACACGTTCCTACAGCCAAAGTGAAAAAAAAGCGTGACAAGAAGGCGAGTTGCGATTCATGTGCAGGAACTGATTAGCTAGCAAACTGCGTATCAAAATGCTTTTGATTCAGCAAATAGTCTGGCGAGCAGTTTCTTTGTTTTGCACAAGGGTAAAAACCCAGCCATCACCCGCTCCACCACTGAATGATATCACATTAGCTGTGGGCAACAATCATTATTCAGAGCACGGAAGTACAGTACTCAAGCTTCACTTCGCATGCTGGAAATCACCAAAGCACAGAACGAAATAAAGATCTCAGTCCAATCCTTCACAACTGCTGTAGCTGACAAGCCAAATGTTTGCCACAAGAATGTAGTCGACTAAAGCTGAGGTTTTTACAAAAGCCAGGATTACGATTATGCACCTTTCCAATATTCACTAACGCTACTGGTGAGCCCCTCCACTGCTCAATGTCAAAGTGCTAACGTTAGCCTGTATAACTGCTAAATGTGTGGGTTTCAGTATGCATCCCGCGGGTTACCGTAGATTACCACTAATTACATGGCAAACGCTGGTTACTTCACCGGAAAAATAAACTAACCACTGGCTGACAATACTGCTTTTTGTTCGAAAAAAGGATACTTGTTGGGCGGATCTTTGAATTGACATATCAGGGGACTGTATAATGTATAATACAGCGGGATCGGGATGATTATTTCGTTCATCCGTCGGGCGCTTTTTTACAAAATGGTCAATTCCTTGAGAATCTCTTACACGTGCGTTGATTGAATAATTGCTGACTACAGCAGGGGAACGTAAATATACCACTAAAACTCACGCGGAATGCGTGAGAGTTGACAGGTATGCGTTATTAATGAAAACTGACCACACCTGTTAATGTTGAGTTTTCTGAGCTTTTGTAATGGTAATTTAAATGAATGATTGAAAACAGGTCCTGACCAATCATTATTTTCAAGGGATGGAGCCTCCCCTATTGCCAGTTCAGTATATATATATATATATATATATATATATATATATATATATATATATGGGCCAGGCTCACGAAATGTGCACACCCCCCGGGTACTGAAAAATAATGAAAGTACCCATAGAGCTTAGCTGTGAGAGGTTTTTTAATCTATCGGTGTTGTGGGATCATCTTCCAAAGCCGTGCGACGGCGACGTTTTTCATTTTTTCGTGGTACCTGGTCAAAGTTGGGTCCCTCAAATCATTTTTTGGGCCGGGTTTCTGCCTTAGGTTCAAGACATGCATATCTTCTAAAGCCTCATACATGCATAGATATAGCTATATCTTCTCAAAATGCCCTGATATGTATTGAAGGATAGTATAGCTGATGGAAAAATGGTATATAGGTAATATGCTGTTGGGATTGTCAACCCTGCCATGGCCCTGAAGTCGGGGTACTTTTTGTGTGCGGCTGCAAAATTGCTCTTGTGAGTGCAAACTGCTCTCTAACACAATGTGTAAAATTAATTCAGGCAACCCTATGCTCTCAGTGGTAATTGTATGTGATAAAGGTATATGTCTACTCTCTGAATACCAAATATCATGGTCATTGGTGGAATATTTGGTGAGTTATACGCATTTCCCTATACCCTTGCTTGTCTAAGTCAGAAACACGAAAACCTACTGTTTGCCTATAATCCATCCGGATTAGTGATAATAAAGTTATTTAAGCCTCCAATCAGTGTTATAATTGTATATAAGTGATGTCCAGAGGTATATCACCTGAAATTAGAAACCCTACAGTGATTTTTTTCCCTCGGGATCCCGTCGCTGCTGAAAAAAAGAAATTCTGGTCTGCAAATACCTGAAAAATGTTATAAAAACCTATATCAAAACTCAAAAATCTCCTAGAAACACTGCTTATGGCTTACAAGTATGTAGCCTAGGCAATACCAAGCCAGAACAGGTGTCTATTAGCCCAAAATATCGGTCAGAAACCAAATCTAAGTCAGAAACCGCGACTAAGTCAGAAACCCGTCAAAGTGTACCAAACTCAACCCGACTGACTTGCTATTGCCATAATACTTAACTAATAGATAGAATAAGAGTCTCAAGTAGGCAATTGATCACTTACCAATGGAAGATGCCACTTGTAGGCTGGTGGACAGGCTGCTTGACAGTTCTTTTTTTTTTTTTAATTTTGGGTCCTAGGTTCCCCTAGCCTGAGCCCCTGGAGTTTTTTATGATGATTGCATGTTTCCGTCTTTTAGTTATTGTTATTTTGTTGTAGGTGTTGTCCGGTGTCCCCGACCACCTATGCATGTTATTTGAACAAGTTTATGACTGATTGGCCACCGATTGCGGCCACAGCGGCCGCCCACGCCCCGTGCCAGTTTCTGCCTGAGATCCCGGTTTCTGACTGAGAGCGTGGGCCGATCGGTCCGATGTCGGGCCTCCGACCGATGCCATCGTTATACAACCCAATTCCGAAATAGTTGGGACGAAGTGTAAATTGTGAATAAAATCAAAATGCAATGAATTTTAGATCACGAGCCAATATGTTATTTACAATAGAACATAGATAACATTTCAAAAGTTGAAACTGAGACATTTTATATTTTTATGCACAAAGTGGATAAAATTATAAAATTTATCAGTTTCAACATTTGCAATACTATCTCTGTTCTATTGTGAATAAAATACTGGCTGGTGTGATTTGAAAGTCATTGTGTTTTGATTTTATTCACAATTTACAGTTTGTCCCAACTATTTTGGAATTGGGGTTGTATTTTCGATCAAATCGGCAAAAATACGTGTTAACATGTCAAACCAACATGGAATATCATGTCCCTGACCACCTGTGTAACGACTGGGGCCACATTTGGCTGAATACGCCTGGTTTCTGCCTGAGATGCCCAGGTTTCTGACTTAAATCTAAGGCAGAAACCCTAAGTCAGAAACCAACCAAAATGCTTCGCGCCCTGTAGCTATGTCGTTATTCAATAAATAATTGATCTAAACAGTGATTTCCACTTTGATTTGGGCCAACAACAATACCTGAATTGCATTTGGCTATATCTTTAACAGTTTTTAAAAATACATCTAAGTCAGAAACTTTTCTTAAAAGGTCATTTTTGGGGACACAAAAATCCCACTCAATCCCTGTAGGTTGGAGTTTTTTTTTTTTTCCCCTAATGCACCATATATTTGCTTCATCCTGAAGGATTATTAGGGTGTAGGGACCTTTTTATTTTTCTAGAGTGCTAAATGTAAAATCTAAGTCAGAAACCAGCACCTAGTGGACAATTTATTAAATGGACAATTTATTAAATAGCCTATGTCTATTATGCACAGAAAAAAAATAAATAAAATAGAACACACTTAAATATAAAAAACAAAAAGTGAACTATTTCACTTTTAACATGGACATCAAAAAGTGCCATTTTTGTCTTTTTCCAACTTTAAGGCCATAAAAGACAGGGAAATATTTATCGCAGACTTACAAAAATAAAGTTCTATTCATTCATGATGGTTGTGGAATGATCTAAGCAAAATATAAATAGCCTGTGGACACAAAAGGGTTGGCGCACATTTAGTGAGCCTGGCCCATGTAAGTTTCAAGATGTTGTGCATGTTGTATTTTACGCCGATTTAGAGGTTCTTTTTGCCCCCCAAAGAGGACAAATTCCCACCCAAGCTTGGCATCCTGGCAACGCCTCTGCACATAGGCCGAGAATAAATTCCGAAAATCGTGTTAACCGGCCACTTACGCCCAACTTCCAGTCTGGTCCCGCCACCGAAAGTCCACTGCAGTGATTGAATACAAAAACCTGCCCGCTGCACACACGGACGCTGCCGGACTGTGTTGTGTCCGCCCCCTGCTGGACAATATTCAAATGACAATTTAAAATTGAGATGCTATGTTCCGAAAGATAGGTGTCGAGGTTTGAGATAAGGTGTTGAGTGTTTCTCCAACATACATTCATGCATAAAAGAACTCTTAAGACCTAATTTTGAATTACAAAAAATATTGTCCCAACAACGTTTTGCAAATACTTCGATGAGTTTCATTACTACATTTTTTTTTTTAATTCACCAGTGTCTGAAATGATGAAATATCACTGTCACTCATACAATCAAAGTTCTGCTGCCAGTGTGACCTCCATTCATTTCAATACAGCTCTGACAATGGCAACACATGGATCAAATGAAGGCTTAAAGTATCAATGTGTGTCTCAGGAATGTTTGGCCATTCTGCCCAGAGCAGCTGATTGAGACCCAATCACTGGGGACATCTTGTTCCAACAACTCTTCGCAACTGGTCCCACAGGAGTTGAGTGTATGAAAGTGTTGGGTGAAAATGCAGGTCATGGCAGAACATCCACATTCTGGTCTCTCTGCTGGGCCATGGCAAGACTTGCAGCAAGAGGATGAGCGTTATCCTGCAGTAGAATTCCAATCATTATGGTTCAGTAGGAAAAGTATTGGCAGCGTGTGTCAGGACCTTACAAAGTTACTGCTGTGCAGTTAGGTTACCAGTGATGACTATCAGATCTGCTTTTGAGGATAAGAGATGCCCCCCAAGGTCATCAAACTTCTGCCACCCAAACGACTGACCTGGCGCTCGAAGCATTCAGCATAAAGTTCACCATATCTCCCCCACGCCTGTTATTGGCCGACTGTGTGATACTGGGAGAATCTGGATTAATCAGTGTAAAAAACAGATTTCTAGAGATGTGGCATCCAGTGGAGGTGGGGTCTGGCCCAGTTAAAAGGTCTCGTTGCCAATGCTAGTCCATTAGGATCATTACTCAGTTCAGTCATTGGGCATGAAGTCTCTGCTCTAGAAAAAGTCTTGTGTCCTGTGGCTGATGGGTGAGTTATGGGTATCTAGTGTCTCTGGCTGTTTGAGCAGCAGTTTGTAAACAATCACTCAGATGTACAAGGTTGATACAGCAGGCCTGCACTCGTGCTGCGGCCTTTGGACATCTAGAACTTGGTCTATCAAATGTAGTGCCAGTTTCTATGTACGATGTCATTAGCCAAGTGATTGTTGAGGAGCAGAAGCTATTCACCATGCTAATACAGTGTTCTATGTGCTCCACAGCTGATCTAACCAACACACATGGGGCGAGACAAAAACACCATCTTGTAGATCAAGCTCCAAACAATGAACCCCGGAGCTCATCTCAATCAGCAACTCCAACGCACAAGGAGAAGGAAGGTACAGGTGGCACCATGATTAAGCCCTGAAAGCCATCACAGGACCAGGGCTGAGGGGAGCAAGAGGAACCACCCTTCTAAGCAGGCCGTCAGTCTTATTAAAGCTGGGGAGCAGCTGACACCCCTCCCTGAGAGAAGATCTGCAGGGATCCTGGCCTCTGCATGGAACTGGCAGCTGATGGTGGATCTGGGGAAACAGCTGAAGTTCTCCCAGCTCACTGTGGCCTCCCTCTTGAGGCCCGATATGATCCTCACCTCAGAGTCCATCAAACAGGCTGTCCTTTCTGGAGATATCCGTCTCTTGGGAGGATCACCTGGATGAGGCCTTTGAGATGAAGCTCACCAGATCAGAGGGGCTGGTCAGTGAATGTAGGTGAGGTGTCTGGAGCACAAGGTGCCTCTCAGTGGAAGTAGGTGCAGGGGTTTCACAGCCTGGGTTTTGGTCAGAGCTCTCAGTATATTAGGAACAGATGGAGAGGAAGGGAAGAGTCACATACAACATCACTGAAGCAGCAGAGAGAGTCTGTAAATGGCTGTGTCTAGAGAGGCAAGCTATGGGAGAAAAAAGTAACCTACTTACTATCCGTGGCTCTAGAGAGGAGAGTAATGGAGGGTGAAGTAGCTCACTGCTGTCTGCTCACAAACTGAGCTCTGATCAGCCTCAGCTGGGTCACCTGGAGTAGAGTGTGTGATGCTGAAAGACCCCCAACACTGGAGGATTTCAGGAACTTCACATATGATGTTTCCTGATGCATTATAGGATGCTGTTTCACAATATCACAATATTGCTAACCTTGTAATAGGCTGCCACTCTGCCCAGTTCATAAAAATGGGTTTGTAATCATGATCTACAAATTAAGTTTGCACATCTATTAAAAAAAAAAAAAAAAGTTTCAGAGCTCTGAAATATGATCCAGAGTAATAAGTTCTTCTGTAGCCCTGGACAAAATAACACAGCAGTCAAACAAAGGAAGAATAAAGTTTCTTTTTTCTCTTAGTACAACGTATGTATTTCCTCTGTTAGAACAAAGCTGCTCATTCTTATCTGAACTTCAGTGTCAATGTGAAGACAGGGACGATCCAAGGTTCTTAGCATGAAAATATTCCTACAGCACACATGATGTGAAATTATGAAATATTTTTACAACCCCCAAGTCTTCATCAGCAGCAAATACAGAATCACTAAATGTAAAAAAAAAGGTCATTAAATTGGTGAGTTTGATTAAAAACAGAAGATGCCCCAGCCCTCTATAGACCCACTGCTGTTCACACATCAGAGCTCCTCTAACTGTGTGTGACTGTGTGTGGATTTGTATAGAGGAAGGGGCTTTGCATACCTGTCCTGCCTCACTGCTCCACACACTTTAAGACCCCCAGTACTGATCAGTGAATGTCTAGTCCTTTCACACACACTGACACAGGCAGCATTATGATGATGTCAGACTTTCTACTGCTGGTTATGCTGGGACTCCTTGTACAGGGTGAGAAAGATGGTTCCATCTGAACCCAGATTTTGGCTATATTTCACATTTTCTTTCCTTACTTTTGACAATGTAAATCATTTCAGAATTGTACCTTTAGAATGTTGTAAAAATTTACCAGAATTATTGCACATTGTTTGATTACATTAATGTGTATGTACATACATCTCCATGTTTTCTTTTTCAGAATCAACGGCAGATATAGTTCTGACTCAGACTCCAGCAGCTCAGGCTGTTCAGCAGGGAGACACTGTCACTATCAGCTGTACAGCTAGTCAGGGTGTTTACAGCAACCTCCACTGGTACCTGCAGAGACCTGGTCAGGCTCCTAAACTTCTCATTTATGCTGCCACAACTCGCCAGTCTGGGATTCCTGATCGTTTCAGTGGGAGTGGATCTGGGACTCAATATACACTGAAAATCACTGGAGTCCAGGCTGAAGATGCAGGAGATTATTACTGTCAGCAGAGTTATAGCAGGTTCACACAGTGTTAGAGAGCCGTACAAAAACCTCCCTCAGTCAGGCTGCACAGAGACTGCACTGCTGCAGCTGGGACCTACTGCAGGTGCTGAGGGGGGAGCCACTGATCTGAAACACTGAGAGAATCTGCTCTCATAGACTAAGCCACTTTGATAAATTATTGCTCCATTTTCTCAAACTTAATTAACTTTCTATCCAGTTGTTTCTTTGCAGATTAAATGTTACTTATTGCTCAAAAAATTGTAGTTGAAAGAACATGATGGAAAAGTAAGACCAATGTGTATGCTGGGTTTTGCTCCTTACACCTTTGCAATATCAAAGGTTATTAATTTTTTACTAATAGCCTGTCACTTGTAATGAAGAAGCTTGTAAATATTTACATCATATTATTTTTTTTTCATAAGAAATGTTGAATCTCCACCCCCATCCGATTCTCTACAATGTACAAGCAGACAATACTCAGCTGATACTTCCATCTCATTAGAGTGCTAAAAGCTTTCCACTTGACTCTTAAACAATGTCCTGTCAGTGGCTAATTAATTTTCACTCGTGGTCTCAGTCTCAGCGTGCACGGATCGAGGGGGAGGACATTCAAATGTCCTGGCTTAGAAAGCAACCAACGAGTACCTGGATGGCCATTTTGAAGTGCTTCAGCAAAAAAAAAAAAAAAAAAAAAAGTGGACCCAAAAGCACCTGATTCCCTCCCATATCCCTGAGCAGCACAAAGCCAAGCATACCCTGCTGGCCACAGTCGGCATTGGTGTGGCGAGGAGTTGATCAGAGATCTTGTTGGTGACTCTTTCAATGTGAATAAGCAGCTTTAGGGAGCTTGTCAATATTCTGAACCGTGAACGCGTTCATTTTTGAACGGACGCCTGTTCATTTTTGGATGCATTCGAGGCTGCAAACCTGGTCACTGTGTTCGATAATGAACACCCTTCTGTTCATTTTCTGATGCGTTCATTTCCCGATGCCTGCCCTAGGCCTGATGCGTTCATCCAAAACTGTCATTGTTAGTTTTTTTTTTTTTCTTATACTGGGTATAATCTGCCTGCTAAAGATCATTTGCCAATTCAGGTGACGCTTCAGGAATGGGATGCAACCTACTCCTGTTCTCTGAACAAAAACATATTGCGATTATCTAAACAAAAACAAAGAACAAATTAAATATTAATCGTGCACATCATCCAAAAGTCTTGTCACCGGTATTCCAGCGTGTCCCATGAATTCAGGTCTCACTCCATGATCTCGTATCCCTGAACCAGCTAATCCCCATGGCATCACAAGACTAGGCTACTTAGTCGTTCATCTTGCAATCAAGCTTATTCATTAATTGAACTGATAACAACCTTATAATAAGGGTTATATTCATAAAGGGGAAAGGGGGGGGGATAAATATTTATTAACATTCAGACATGCTGATTTTATAATACTGCGTACATGCAGCGGTTTTACTTTGCTCATCTGCTTGTCTAGATCTGGATTTGTCGTTGGCAGCTCCCATAGAGCGGCAGTTTCATGTGTTGTGACTTCAATCTGAAAAAAATACTGTACAATAAATTAGAACAATATATAATATGACAAATGGTAGCCTACAAAATCTGCGACAATCAATGTAACAAAATCTGAATATCATTGCAGAACTCATCGTTATACGTGCGTGGGCTGTAAAAATATGGCATTTTTTTTTTTTTTTGGCTTGCTCGTTCACAGGTTTAAAAAGAAAGAATTAATATTGCGGATAATTTTGCAATTTGATATAACTAAGTTATCCTAGTTCTTATACTCACAGAATAGTAGAATTAAACTTGGGCTGTCGCGCAGATGATGTGATACAATGCGTAAACTATAATTTTAATGTATTTAATTTAATTTATTTACAATATTTTGTATACAAATTGCCTAGCGGTCACATCATGATTTGGGATTCTAAAATGCTTTTTTATATAAGAAGGAAAAAGTGGCATACTGACACCACACGGAAGCGATGTTCATTCCAGTAAAGTATTCACACAGCAACATTTGAATGTTTTGGCAGACTGAACATACCGCGGTACCATTGAATCACAATTTATCTCCGGTCTTGAGCATGGAATGTGTTAAAGCATCTTTTTTTTTTTTTAGGGGAGTTTTCTCCTTTATTTCACAGTGCAGTAGAGATAGACAGGAAAGGTGGGGAGCAGAATGGGGAAGACATGCATTAAGTTGCCTGGGCCGGATTCGAACCCAGGCTGCTGCGGGAAGGACTTAGCCTTATGGTACGCGCACTTAACCGATGAGCCACCAGGGTGCATGTGTCAAAGCATCTTATCAAACTCAATGAAAAGTGTAAGCGTATAGTGGAAGATTGACGATCGGTAAAGATATAATCTCGAAACTGGAGATTTGGTAGGATTTTTTAGTCGACGTGAAAACTGTCGTTTAATAGGCATAGCCTATACCTTACAATATACTTCTAAATTCTGGAGGATGGGAGACGGGGAATTTTTTTCTCGTAAGAAGGAAATATTTACGAATGTTGGTGTAAATTTTGCGCATTGGAGAGCAGATTCATTTTGTAACGCAAGAGAGGGTAGCTGCCTTCGTTTTTGGATGCCATCCGGTCAAAAATGAACACATGCTTGTTCATTTTTGAACGCAAAATGAACGCATGCTCGTTCATTTTTGAATACTGCCATTCGTTTTTTAGCTGAACATGAACGGAGACTTGTTCATTTTTGAACGCCTGTTCAAATTTGAATGCATTCAGTACGTTGACAAGCTACCTTACTGAGTGAGCCAATCCAATTCTCAATCATATTCTGTCTAAATTCACTGCAAGCCACGGGCAATAAAATGACTACTATAGGTATTGGTCTATATTACAAGCAGTACATGCATTGTAAACGTCATCAGTTGGAATTAAAGTGGCACAGGATCTACAACAGATTGAAATTACCACTGAAGTAAATCAGCAGGCTTCTAATTAGTCACACCTAGCTACCAAAACTCTCGACCTGGATGATCAAGTAGAATTCAAAGACAAAGCAAATGATATTCAATCTGGACCACTTTCATCAAAATCTGATTTTATCAGGAAAAATTATAAACAATAGGGCTTGGATCTGTGCTTTTACCCCTTCCACCTTCCCCCAGACCCCATAGGGAGCAAATCAGCCCTCGAGGGATGAGAAGTTTTGGTTTTTAACACTTCTTGAGGAACAAGAAGTTCTGATTTTGCACTCTCCTTTTATCAGGGAGTCAGGTGATGTGTTACTCTGGCCAATCAGTAATAATAATGTGGCAGGAAAACAACAGTCCAGGCAAGAGGACCAAGTTTTCTCCTCACCCTTGTAAATCTATCCTCAAGGAATGGACACATTGTCCAGAGTCTGATGCGATCGGTTTTATTGTAAGTAGCTCAAAGAGAAATACAAAACCTCGGGCTGGTCTGCCCAAACGAGGAAGCATTCATTTTTCATCAATCACACAACGCAGACTGACAACCAATTGTCCGAACCCTCATATTTATTGGCCTTTTGGCACGTTCCTTTAGGTGGGATTAAACGTGACTCTTTCTACCTTAACAAGCATTGTTAATTTCAGATTGGTACATTGTCATATAGCAACACTCCACCCTTAGTTCCAAGCTTGCCATTATATAATAGTGCAAATTCATTTTAGGCCTCCAGGAACACTCGAGCACTGCACCCATTCCTCCACAAACCTAGGGTTCTCCTGAGGGTCAGTGTGGATGCACTTATTGGCTGGATTCCTAGATATTTCCAGAATAAACTGGAGTATGCCTGCTCATATAATGGGGCTGCTCATTGGTTGACTACCAATAAGATCATTCTGGAAGATTAGCTCATCTAGCCGGCCTAGAGCACGCTGCTAGGGGTTTTTCCATCCGGGTTTTTGACAGATTTATGAGGTCTTGCTTTCCAGCTGCAGACTCTCTCTCAGTAATTTTATAGGGCCATATGAACCTGGCTGAATTTTCTGTTGAACTGTGATTATGGTTATACTTTGAATTTAGAATATTTTAGGATATTTTTCCCACCACAATAATCGTTCACTTAATTGATTAGATGGGGAAAAAGAACAGGCTTGGAATGGGGTTTAAGGGCCATATTTGGGGATGATTAGTGTCCTGGGAAGCCATGTGGAAAAGACCTCGTGTCATGGGAGGGAGTGACTGACAATCTGACTCATCTGGGAATCCGCTGATGCAGCTGGACTGATTGACTGACAAAACTTTATTAGGCTTTTTATTTGTGTTATGCCTTTACTGCACGACTCCTCTCCTCTTTCAGTATTAAGGGTGGTGGGTGGGTTTGGAGACTGTAGTAACCACAATGCAACAAAGGGTTCAATTTTAAAGAAATAAAAATGACAACACAGTATTGCACATTCAAAAAATAAGTCAGGGGCCACTATCCTCGGTCCTTTTTCTGCTATTTCCTCTTATATGTGATTGTTGGCCACATAGTGCTACAAGCACCATATACTGTGCATCTGTTGTTTAACCTGGGCATTACTGGTAGAGTTGTAAGGAGACTGGCTCTCAGCATGCAATGGGTGAGAGGCAGAAACACACCCTGTACAGAGAGTAGCTCCATCACAGTGCTCACACAGCACTCCTCCACATACTCATACCTCTAGGCAATTTATAGTCTCCAGTTAGTCTGGCATGCATGTGTTTGGATTGAGAGAGAAACTCCACATAAATGCTGGGACACGCGCAAACTCCACACTACAGGCCCCAGGCCAAATCTTTCAACCCTCTTAGTGTGTGGCCACAGCCCTGCAAATCACGCAGTCCTAAGCGCAATATAAACAGAGGAATCGTAGTATTATCACCATTACAATGATATTTTAGATGTTATGTGGATTAAGAACATAAATAATCTCTCTAAAATCAAAAGCTCCTTGTAAAGCAATATTTCAAACTTGTCAACCTTCAGATATTTTAAATGTCGTTGGAACAAGAATCTGCATATGCAGGGCTCCCCCAGGAAAAGTTTTAGAACCACTGCTGTAAAGCCTAATAAAAGCAAGAAAACTAGAGGCTGGTGTCACATTCAGATCTGGCCACTGCAAAATTGGCCAGAATGCAGATAACTGTCATAAATCAGAATACAGGAGCCAGATCTGCAGATCTCAGACAAAACTATGAAGAGTGTCTTTAATAAATGAAGAGTTTTGTTGCAAAATCCAACCACTTTTGAAATATTTGAACCACCACCGCAAGAAGATCATCATTGGCGCGCCGTTATTCATTCCAAGTTCATCCCTGAGCAACAAGTTATATTTCCCAGAGTTTAGCATGCTTGAACATCACCTTTCATTCCAAAGCGCAATAAATGCCTAGCCATTTTTCCACTAACTGCGATATATTGATAAAGTGAATCAGAAATGGAGAATCTCCTACTACCGACAGCTTCCAATTGTTTAGCTCCTCATGTTTTGCACATTATATAACATGTAGATCCGACCGAGCAATCTGATTGGTCAATCAGACGTTTAGAATGTTCTCAAATGAGCATGACAGCACGGGTAGCCCAGTTCATTAGAAAAATACCTCATCACTGAAAATATTACTCTGCCTATCTTAATTGCCTAAGCCATTGCATTTATTTAATTTGTCAATTTGTTTGCATTTGTACATTGAAATGAACATTTAATAAATCAACACATCTGTGAAAACTGTCGTCTTTATTTCAGAGGTAAACTGACAACAGCCTGAAAAGGTAGTTAGCTAAAGCCGCTGAAAGGTGCGGTTGAAATTATATAACTCTGTTCAGCTTTAATGTTACAGGTTACTTTTGTTACTTTTGCTGGTTAGCCACATTAATTGGAACTAACTTTAAATTGGAGTGACACACCCCCAGCTGAAATGAAACATCAACTGGTGAGTTTATTAAAAGATAGATGCTTGTTCTGGTGCCGACACTGGAAAGCCGTTGCTTAACTGTTAATATGTTTGTTGTAGATAAAGATCAGCTGTGCTGGTGAATCATTGTCACGGCACCTGTTAGCTTAAAAATGACTGATATGTCGGCAGAAGTATAACTATCCGTCCATGAAAAATTATTTTTTCCAGCGGATATTCTAGTTAGAACATGATTAAGCTAGCAAAGCAGTTTTGTGTTGCTATGTGTGGTATTTATTCAGTTTTGGGAAATCATGATGTCCAGAAAACATAAGCCCAAGTTGGTTGGCTGACAAGGACTAGTTAACGTCATATCTCATGTATTTCCACTGAAACAGAGAGAAAACTAGCAAAAAACTTTTATATTTTGAGAGCGAAATGCCATCAGTATGAATACATTTTGAATATACATTTTATTTTGTTGGTAATAGTTGTATAATCGCATTATTATACTCGAGGGTGTGCTTGACCGTCATTATTGTCACTTCAATACAGGAAGGAAGTTTTAATGCACAGGTGAATAGAGTAGTCAGAAGATGGTCCAAGGTCTAGTGCCAGCAAACAGGCAGACAGACAGTCAGGCTTTAGCGAAGTCAGAGATAATGGGAGGGCAGGGGCCATGGTGTCAGGGCGAGGGGGGGCGGGGAGATAAATGAGAAAGGGAAACGTGCCTTGGATAGACACAATGGGGAATTGAATCCCTACTACATATTTCTAGGGCAAGAGTGAAACACCAAAGATGGGAGATTACATTTAAGCACAGCAAAGACGAAAACCAGGAATTCAGATACACAAAGAACAATCAGCGAGGCAGCACGGTGGCATAGTGGTTAGCACTGTTGTTTCACAGCAAGAAGGTTGTGGGTCCGATTCCAAACAACAAAACAAAACCGAAACTGACACAAACAGACTCACTGTGGGAAACAATAATTAACAAATTATTCAGGATGTAACAGGTAACGCTTAGGCAGGGTGTCAATCAGCTCAATCTTCCCCATCTCATCAAACAAGAGCATTTATTCTGTTCATCTTCAGTCTCACTGTATGTCTGCCTGTAGGAGCTGAACAGGATGCACAGTCCTCCATTACAATGGCTGTGCATGTGTGTGAGTGAGCTGCTGTGCGTGAGAAGAAGTGGCTGGTGGCAACAAGTACATTATGGGAGATGTAGTTTCTCTCTGTTTCCTGACAAACTGACGGAGCATGTTGATGACCTTATGAGGACAAAAGAGAACTTAACGTGGATTTCTGGTCAAAATATTTTTCATGATCATCCCGCATATTCTACAAGTCATTAACAATTCCAGTTACTGTATCACATGGTACAATATCAGAAACTGGGGTATTCAATGTGGGAGTTTCAATAAAAACAGCAGTGAATAGTGCACGTCCCAGCCCTCCATAGATCTACTGCTGTTCACAGATCAGAGCTCCTCTAACTGTGTGTGACAGGATTTGTACAGAGGAAGGGGCTTTGCATACCTGTCCTGCCTCACTGCTCCACACACTTTAAAACCCCCAGTACTGATCAGTGACTGTCCAGTCCTTTCACACACACTGACACAGGCAGCATTATGATGATGTCAGACTTTCTACTGCTGGTGATGCTGGGACTTCTTGTACAGGGTGAGAACGATGGATTCATTTAGATATAGATTTTAGTTACATTTGACTTTTTATTTGCTGACTTTTTACAGTATAAACGTCTGCACAACTGTGCCATTGTAGCATTGTCAAAATGTAGCAGAATTATTGCACACTGTTTGATAATATTTATGTGTTTTGACACCATTTCCATTTTTTCTGTTTCAGGATCAATGGCAGATATAGTTGTGACTCAGTCTCCAGCAGCTCAGGCTGTTCAGCTGGGTGATGCTGTCACTATCAGCTGTACAGTTAGTCAGAGTGTCTACAGCAATAATGAACTCCACTGGTACCTGAAAAAAACCAGGTCAGGCTCCTAAACCTCTGATTTATTTTGCCACGAATCGCCAGTCTGGGATTCCTGATCGTTTCAGTGGGAGTGGATCTGGGACTCAGTTTACACTGAAAATCACTGGACTCCAGGCTGAAGATGCAGGAGATTATTACTGTCAGAGTTACCACGATGGTGGTGTGTTCACACAGTGTTAGAGAGCCGTACAAAAACCTCCCTCAGTCAGGCTGCACAGAGACTGCACTACTGCAGCTGGGACCTACTGCAGGTGCTGAGGGGGAAGCCACTGATCTCTGACACCAATATTACCAGCAGACCTGTAGGGGGCGATGATGAGCCACAGCCCTGAATACACTCCTCTGTGCTGAAGAGGAGCGACTCTGTGTCAGACACAGAACCCAAAGCAGAGCTGCTACTGAACCAGACACACTTCTGTACCTCAACATCACAGCATCATATATGCTACTTTATGGTCACATTAAGACGGTGAAGTGACTCAAATCATTTTTTTTCCTTAATGTGACACAGATCTGATGTTCTCAGGGCTGTGTAAACACAGAAATCCAATCTTATATCTGATCTTGACATAGGAATTTAACCACTTTCATATGTGGTCCTAGATTGGATACAAATCCAATACACGGCCATGCAGCATGAATGAGAACGGTCAGATCAGAATCCATGTGGCTTTTTGCCTGTATTCATGCACTGGGTGCAGTTAAAAAGACAAAAAACTACAGCAGTTCTCTGTTCTTTTTTTTTTTTTCACCTTCTTGACCTCATCAGGTACAGCAGAGGAACTGTTTACCGTCGTCCAGGGCAAATCCCATCTGTACATTCACTGCAAGCATGTTCATTTTCTCGGTTTTAATACTATGAGTGCTCTCACAAATATGACCTTTTTGATGTTGCTGACAGAGATGACGTGCACAACGATATCAATGTGTTCGTGCCTGCTGCTTCAGAGAGCAAATGTGATCTCATTACAGATACTGTAAACTCACTACAATTATGAATATGAACCATCAAGACAGGCAAATCAGATGTGAGCAAAAAATTGGAAGTGAGTGAGGTTTGGAATGTGAACATAGCAAAGGAGTTCAGTTCATATATGTAGGGATCCAGTCAGTATTTCATCTGTGCTGGACTGGTAATCAGATCATCAGAATCTGCAGACATTGATGCTAAAGCAGGTGTAAGGTTCACCCCTCCCTCTCTCACCCCACTACAGAAATAAACCCCCCACCTCCTCATGTTCACACAGCTGTCTCAGTGCTGGGGTATTTTGGGCAGAGAAACTGTGAGCTGTGGGGCTGAAACTCAGATTTGCATCTGCAGGGTGGGACGGCTGGTTCTGCTGTCCCTCAGTGGGACCGACTCAATTTCAGAATAGAGCAGCACTGTGGCCAGGTGTCTGGGCCGACCCCATGGGGATAGTGTGAGCTGAGGTCACATCCTGCTGTACTGAACTGATCTGAGCACAGTGCACACTTCACTGCTCCTGTCTTCAGATCCCCTTTACTGATCCCAGATCAGTTACTGCACACATCACTGCTCCTCTCTTCAGAGCCCTCCTTTACTGATCCCAGATCAGTTACTGCACACATCACTGCCCCTCTCTTTTACTGAACCCAGATCAGTTACTGCACACATCCCTCACTTCAGTTACTGATCCCTGATCAGTTACTGCACACATCACTGCTCCTCTCTTCAGACCCCTCCTTTACTGATCCCAGATCAGTTACTGCACACATCACTGCTCCTCTCTTCAGATCCCCTTTACTGATCCCAGATCAGTTATTTCACACACAATCTCTTCAGGCCCCCATTTACTGGATGTTCTCAGTTTTTCTGAATTAAGTCATGCAAGTATAACATGCAGTGAAAATGTGAGCTGGTTCTCTGATCTTTACATATAAGACTTCTATTGTAACTTCATATTGATTAAAAATAATTTATCGTTTCCAGGGTATGTGTCAATGACTAGAACACAAAGATCAGATTTATTTCTGTTTGTCCTCTTATCTCAACTGCACTGTGCAGATCTGGGAAGGAATTTCTTTTACAGTGGAACCACTGAAACAAAGTTCTTTGACTCTAGACATAATTTTCATTGCCAGTGCCTTTGAGCACTCAAAGCAGACTTCACTAGGGGCACCAGAGGCTATTTTCATAAGGAGAGACAGGACAGCTCTTACCTCTTCAGAGAGTCTTTATTAAGTGAATGATATTGATCTACCAGCTATTTCCCACAGTCACACACAAACACAGATAAGAAGGTGTGTGTGCATATGTGTTGAAGAGCACAAGCAGAGCACATGTAAGATATTAGCACTGAGAGCTCAGGCTGGAGGAAGGATTCACACACAGGCTCAGCTCAGTGTGACAGCAGTAAGGAGCAGAACAGGGTAAAAACAGTGTGATTAGAGTGTGTGAGCTACTCCAGGACAGTGGTCTCTCCTCAGTGTCTGAGGGGGGGCAGACAGGGAGCCCTTTGTGGCCTCACAGGTCAGTGACCCCGCCTTCTTCCAGTCGCCCGCATCCGAGAGTCAGGGAGCTGCTCCAGCTGTACAGGCCGTCCTTCCCCAGGACCCCCCCACGCTCCCGGCCACGCCCGAGCTCCTACTGGTACCGGCCCACTTTCCAGCGCAGAGTCCAGTCTGAGGGGAAGCCCTTGTTGGCCAGTCACACCAGTGTAGCCTTTCCCTGCTTCAGCTCCTCACTGGAGGGGGGCAGGACTGTGAGGGCGGGAACTGTGTCACCTGGGAGACGCAGCAGAGACATGAGGTCAGACATTGGACACCCCCCACATGTGTCAATCATTCTGTCCTAACAGTTAAAGGTGCACTATGCAAGTTTGTTTACTTTCTGCCTGATTATATTTTTGTCTCAATTCGCTGACATCTGCCCACGATCTGCCTGCCCCTAAATTCACTGTAAAAAACAACCCCGGGCTCTGGAGACCGCACAGGCGTCACAAACTGCAAATAAACACAAGGGGCCCCATAACATAACAAACCGTCCCGGCCAATTACCAACAAGAGTTGACAGTTATGGAAGCATGGGAAGGAGGGAAGTATGGAGGGAGGGGCGGGCTACCTCTGTTTTGTTTGAGTTCAAATGTCAACAGAAGTGAAAGTAAACAAACTTGCATAGTGCACCTTTAACAGGAATGTTATAGGGTCATATACAGAATGTATGGTGCTCCTGATTTAAAGAAGCTACAGAGAATCATTATCTTTGATGGCCTCATTCTGCATCATCCAAGGACCACTGATATTTTTAAGATTAACAGAATGAAAAAACCCGTCTCTAAACTATCACGTTCGCGAGAGTGCTTTTTCAGTTGTTTTATAAGCTAATTAGGAAAAAAAAGTTGATATTTTCAAATAGACCTCTAAACTAAAAGAAACATTTTTAGAACATTCTAGAGTGATATATTAACAAATAATGTAAGAACTTTCAGGCTCAGCCCTCAAAATAGACCGTCTTATGAAGAAAAAATGCGCGAAAAATTTACGTTACAACGAAAAATTACTCAGCACGACCATTGTTTTTTTTTTTTTTTTTGGCTCCGATCACATTCGGCTCTACCATTGCAGCTTGAACTGTCAGATATCTCAGTATCATCATCCAATTTTACACACGTAACTATTTACAAATATATGTTTGCATAAAACTCAGAATAAATCATAGGCTATTTCATAAGGTTTACTTGATGTTGCATGACATTAATCAACTGAACACACTGGCATCCACGCAAGCAATTGGCCTAATGAAGATTAATTTTAAGTAAGTATGAAGTAATTAATTTTAAAATGTAATGAATATTTTAACGTTAAAAATATCGGAAATTCTCCACTTCAAGCAGCAACAGGATTCAGAAATGCTGTAGACCAGGAAATAAAACGATGTTAGGTTGGGACGACAGTGGAGACGTTTGTAAAGCATGAAACATTTTGTCCTTATTTTACAATTAAAACAATCTGCATATGTTTTGCAAATCAAGTAAGACCTCTTTTAAATCTTCGTTTGAACCATTAGATATTTTGGCGATTGACAAATGAAATTAATTATAGGTCTATTCGAAATATTTCCCGAACTAATTCTTGATTATTCAGAATACCTCTTATTTTCCCTCACTGGGAAATTTGTCTGCCGTTCGAAGTCTTTAAACACGCCATAATCCCGTCAGCCAACCCTGCAAAAAATGTTCTATAGGATAGGCATGGGCAACGCTCTGCATAAACTCTAATGGAATGCGTAACGGCGGTAAACAAGCCTCAGAAAACTTATAAAACAATGATGTAAATACCATTTTCATACAAACAGAACACCATGGTTTGATTAAAAGCAACCTTTTCAATAGGATACCCGCATTTCATACATGAACTCTGCGTATTACGGCCAATAACGCGATTTGAACAGAGCTATTATTCGCCCGTTGGATGAATACTTGACCTCAATTTGCGCCGAGTTTACAAACTTTCAAGTGCACTGCGTGGCAAACATATCCATTTTGGAGGTAGATTTCAAATAGCCCGCGCTGACGTGATATCCCAGCTACGGCCCTGATTGAATTACAGCCATCTAATTTGAGAAATTACGAGTCTGTTCGTCCACTCTAGACCTCCAGGGGATGTGAAATAAATTCGACAGAAGTTGTTGAAGTTCGTCGCGAGTTCGCTGTGACTTCCTCTCAACAATAGCAAGAAAGGTAAGTGTATTTTTACTGTCAACCTACATAGTTAGTTGACAGAATATCCTGTGACCCTATTTGTGAAGTTTCAGTAAAATATACCAATGAATAAACCAGCGCTAGGCGTTCAAAGCCTACCAGTGTTCTGACAAATTTTGCTACCTATGCCACCTCGCGAACACCGGTCACAAGATTCATTCACTTATACCCTTCAATTCGAGACTGCGAGGATGGAAATCTGAATAATCAATTAGGAAAAATTCTCGGCTCTCGGTAATTCTGTATATCGTTTAAACATTTTGTTAATCGGATTATGAAAGAAGACTGAAAATAAGCGCCCGCTTTTTGTTTGGGTGTAAAAGCGCGTATTTAAAGGAGAATACATTGTATATTGATTAAGCATTGAACTCTGCATAAGTCGAACTGTTTTAATATTTGTTGATGACATTGCTTCGGCTTCCTGGAAGCAAGTACGTGCAAATCTGCTGTCTAGTGAGCATTTCAGGTTCGATGTACTGAGTAATAACGCCGCGGAAACTTAAACTTGGCCCGTCATTCTGCCGAATAATCTTACTAAACGAGTTAATCGTCTGATTGCTAATCAAGCAAATGGGAGGTTTCTGCCTCACCAAACTAACCTCCGACTGCACGTCACTGTGTTTTACTATGAATTATTCACAGTAGCTCATTGAAACTATCATGGGAGGAGGGTATATGGACATAGTAAAAACAGTGCAAAGTTTTTTTTTTTTTTTTTTTTCACCACGGGTTATTGAAGGGGGAACGTTTCGTAGCAGTGGGAGGGCGAACAACTGCCGGCATCAGCGACTTCACTGCATTTTATATAGTAATGGGAGAGTAGCGTTAATGTTTGCCCTCCCACCGATAATTTTGACATTTTTGCAGGCCATTGATCCAAAAAAAAAACTTCACAGGCCACCCATTCATACCATTTTTTAACATCAATGCAAAACCTAATGTTGAACATGATTGGGTGAAATTCAATGCATTTTCCATTAAAAATGGCCTGGGGGCTGCTGCTGTACTTCAGAAAAGGGGTAGATGACTTTAGCATCAATTATTTCTGTTAGGGTACCCTAATGGATAATTTGGCCTGGTTTATTTCTGAATAGACTGTACTTTAGAAAATGCCCTCAGGCTTCACCCCCCAATTTTCACAATGGGTTTTGTTGAAAAATGCCGAAATCAGCCATTTTTGGGACCCTGTGGCTCAGAGACCCTTTCCTGCAAAGGCGTTGGACTTGTGGCAAACTCTTTGTCTGTGTCTTCTGTACTTACCAGCAAAAAATCATTAGAAAATAATAAAAACTTTGTTCTCAGCAACTCAAGAAATGTTGTCATTTTATTCATTTGTATTGCCCATGCCTATATAGGACTTCTATGGAATTCTATAGAACTCTATAGAACCTCAATGGAATTCTATTGAACATTTTAGTAGAATAGCATGTTCTATAGGATTTTCCGTGTGTTCTATAGGAATTTGCTAGAAACCTATAGAGCACCTCTATGGAAAAGAAAGTCCTATAAGATTATTGCTGTTCCATAAGACCTTCCTATAGAACACCCTAGTTGAAAAACCTGTTCTATAGGACTTTGATGGTCTTTAGGACCTTCTAATAGAACAAAAGCTTAATGGGAAAGACATCTTAAATAGGGTTTAATAAAAATAAAAATAAATCTTATGAACCCTTGCAATGCTCTGTCGAAGGGTCAATTTACTTTATGTGTACCCGGGTTCTAGAAGTGAGAGACTGGACTAATGGTATGAAAATGTGCAATATGCAGTGATATCCATGATACAGAAGTCGCAAGGAAATTGTGTCCCTTTTAACTTTAAGGTGTGCTTAAGCACATGGGGTACCAGGCACATACCTACTCATTGATTCTCTGATCAGACCATTGATTGACTGACTGACCACACAACTTAGCAGTATTTCAGTTACGGTATATGAAGACCTCTTTCCATTTCCTCGGCAGCAATTCAAAAATATAAATGTAAGGCATTACAACTTTATTATGCTATAATGGAAAACTCGTGTTCATCTATTACTTACGAAGACAGAATTACGTTGAAATTTTGACCTTTTGAACTTTTCCCTTAATTTTAAAAATTCAATCAAATTATTCCTTTCCATTCACATGCATGTGATTGCAGATTATATACAGATTTAGAATTAATTTGAATATAATTTGAGGTCTGCTGAGACTTATTCCCACCAAGCTTGAATATACAAGCATTGCAGAGCAGAAGTGTCTGGGTTTGAGCCCCGGTTGGAGTAGCACACGAGTGGTCATTGTGCTATAGAGATGCAAGTTGGGAAATGATTGCTGGGAAATGTCATATAAAGTGGTTGCCTTCCAAATTTGGGTGGGATTTAAGATGCCAAACTGAAAAAAAAGTCCTCCAGAGATTTTCTATGGAACTGATTTCTATAGAACTTTTTTTCTATAGGACTTGAGGTACTAAAGTTTGAGAGGCAGTAGCAGCAAAAATTGTCCTGTGTCCTGTGCGGTGTCCTGCGCACTGTCCTGTGTGTCCTGTGTTATGTCCTGTGTCCTCCTGTGTCCTGTGTCAGTGTCCTGCGCGCTGTCCTGCACAGTGTCCTCGCTGTCCTGCGCAGTATCCTGTGTCCTCCGCGCTGTCCTGCGCCAGTTGCAGTGTCCTGCGCGGTGGCCTGCGGCAATTGAGCAGTGTCCCGCACACTTGTAACAGGATTGGACAGTTTTATTTATTCAAATTTCATGCAGTCGGAGAGAGGTGATGGGTTTATATTTATTTTTATCTTGAAAACAGCGATGTTCGAATAGCACATATCCTTGTAGATTTTGGCTCTGCGTTGTAGCTTATAGGCTACGTTAACCGGATCAATCACGAGTACTAACCTGTTCAATATATCAAATAGAGCACGCTGCTCCTGTTGCAGACAGTACATCTGTACACCATTTCTAATTTTAACATCGATATGTTTCAAACTCGTCCCTGGTTTTACGTGGCTTTACAATGCTGTTTCGAAACTGTAGTGACGTTGCCTGTAGCATAGACAGACATACGACATAGCTTACAGTTGAATACAGTTGAGTTGAATTGGCCAGCTTGTAAAAAGAATTTTGCGGTTCATTCCGGACGGATGACATTTGGCTTAATAGGCTGTGTCATCACCTCGTCCCTCCATCAAAGTAACAGTTTCAAAACTTGAATTGCAAACCGATCCTTCCCATCAAATTACAGAACAATTAAACCAAGTCACTGAGTTAGCAGCTCATTTAAGAGGGGTTGGATTGACTTAATAATAGCCTACCGGTCATTCCGAAGGGAGTAAAAACTCCAGATGTATCATAGGCCTATCCTAAAAAATCTCAGGCAAATAAGAATAAAGAAAAGACCATCCCTTATGAAAAAGAAGTATACTTCAAGTTCATATTTTCAAGTAAACTTAAGTAAACGTCAAGCATATTTTCCAAGTATACTATTTGTAGTGTACTAGTGTCAATGTACTAGTGGTATACTTGTAAGTGTACTAATTAAATACTACTTGGGACTAAATTGGCCCACTTTAAGTTTATAAAAGTATTCTTCAAGTTTAAGCAAAGTAAACATAGTACACATCTAGTTTACATCTAAGTTTTATTTTATACTTCAAGTACACTACAAGTGAATGTTTTAGCATACTGTGAGTTGTATACTTCTTGCATACTTTTCAGTTTATGAAAGTATACATTTAAGTATACTGCAAGTAAACTTACAGATATACTGCTAGTTTATTAGTTGTATACTTCTAGTAAACTTTTCAATTCATGAAAGTATACTGTGAGGTATACTGCTAGGAAACTCAAAGAGCGTCATTGGATGTTTAATGAATGCAGTGAGTCAGGACTTCAGTTTCACATCTCATCTGAAAGACAACATCCTCATCACTGTACTGGAGTATTGAGTATTATTCCACCAGAGGAGAGATCCCAAGCTGCTGGCCCACCAACCCTCCTCCAGCAGCAACTTATTTTCCCAGGTGGTCTCCCATCCAAGCACATACCAGGCCTACACCTGCTTAGCTTCAGCCACACTGCTGGTGCAGATCAAGTAGTGGTATAACTGCTAGTTTTAAAACTCGTATAGGCATTTCATTGCCACTATATCAGACCAGATAGCACTGAAGTTCCAGTCTTCTTAATCTCATGTTTGAAAATACTGTGTACATTTATCTGTGAATCTGCACATAATGGCCAGCTAGATTGAACTGATATCTCAACTAAAACACAGCAATGTTTGGTACAGGTACAATATGCAGGGCTTTGATGTCCACACTCTTGTTTAAAAATGATTAAATCATTTATTAAACAGAATGTACCATCTTTCAAGTATACAGCACTGTTGCATCTTTTCTTTAGTCGGTCATATTTTTGAGTGTGATGCAGAACTCCATTAACCAAAAAACATATATTTCATTTGCTGGAGTTCTTCAGCCTACTGGTCAGACTGAAGGCATTGCTAATTAATATTTTATGCATATTTCTGGTTCCATATGAGAGAAAGAGGTATTTTTTTGTTTTGAATTGGGACTTCAATAAGAGTTGCCATTGCTGTGTTCTTATACTTTGGCATCCAATACAATATTGTGTTTGAAAATTTAATTTATAAAGGAATCAATTTTGTTCTCAATCTTAAGTATGTGTTTCATTGCGAATTCTTATAAGTACCTTCATCTGTAAATTAAAGCAGAATGCACTTAATCGTCTACTTACGTTAAATAATGTCTGAATAGCAACAGTAATACATTTTAGAGTGCAATAATCATAAGCTGTAAGTATGATGTTAAGTTAGCTTAAAGAAGACTTTGAAGTATACTTGCAGTTTAAAAACAAAAATCTTTTAGCTCCCTGAAAGTTTAAAACTAAATGTAAATTATAGAGGGCTTGAAGTAAAGAACTAGCGGACCGGCAGCGCACCTATAGGTTTACTTGCAGTATACTTCAAAGTGTACTTTCATAAACTAAAAAGTTGGCTTGAAGTATATAACAACTAAAGTTATAGTACATCTGAATTTACTTGCAGTATACTTCAAAGTATACTTTTATAAATTAGACATTGTGCTAGAAGTATATAACTAGTGAACTAATAGTTCATCTTTAAGTTTACTAGCAGTATACAGTACTTTACAGTATACTTTCATGAACTGAAAAGTTTACTAGAAGTACAGTATATAGCTAATAAACTAGCAGTATATCTAAGTTTACTTGCTGTATACTTTAATGTATACTTTCATAAACTGAAAAGTATGCTAGAGGAATACAACTAGTTAAGTCACAGTATACTTAAAGGTTCACTTGTAGGGTACTAGGGTAAACTTGATGGGCACTTAAAGTTTACGCTGCTTAAACTTTTTTTTTTTTGTATTTATTTTTTATTGGTTAAAGTGTAGAAAGTAGATTCCATTAAGAACATATCACAGACATGTTATAACCACCTCCCCGCCCCCCCCCCCCCTCCCCCCTCCCCCCCCCCTTCCCCCCTTCTCACATGGGATAAATTGAACACTTCAATAAAGCACACTGATGTCCAAGGGTCATACATTCAAATCAGATCTTTTTCATTATAATGTCCTTCACTTTGGAGATGCCATTATTCCAGATTTGCAGTGTCCGTGGGGTTTCGCCATTTACTTTGGCAGAGAAAAAGTTCAAGAAATAAAATGTCCAGAAAGGTATTCAACCAATGTTCAAATGATAAATTGTGGGGTGGCACCCAGACTTGTACAATAATCATCTTGGCTGCTGTAAGGCCAGCAAGCCAGATTTTCCTAGATCTTCCATTCATACAAATTAGGGAATCATCATTGAGAAGGTGTAAGGCAGGTTCTATGGGAAGTTGTATACCAATCAGATCAGACAAACATTCTATTACTCTAATCCAAAACTCATATATTTTGGGACAATCCCACATTACATGCATGAATGATTCTAATGCATTCTGTGAACAGATAGTACAAAGTGGATGTGGTGCTAGTCCCATTAAATGTCTAACTCTAGGGGTAAGATATGCTCTATGGGCAATCTTCATGTGAATGAACTGGTGATTTGGATTATGGGAGCTTGCACATATATTATGCCAGCTTGCTTCCCAATTTACAGTTCGCCCTCTAAGCCCCATTGATCGATCCCATTCCCCAGTACGGGGTTTGGGAGACAAGTGTGAAAGGAGTTTTTTGTAGAGGAAGGAGACAGTACTTCTTGGGGCTTCATGAAACCATTTAACCACAGGGTGTTCTTTCAGCCCTGAGCCCCATGTAACATTGTGTGTTCTAAGAGCAGATCTAAGTCTAAAATAAAAGAATAAGGAATGTTTAGGAATATTGTATAATGCCATTAGTTCATTAAAACTTAGAAGGGAATCATTACCATTTATGTCTCCAAAAGCCCATATACCTTTCTCTGCCCACAGATTTTGGATAAAAGGTTTTTTTCTCAGATAACAAGTATTTGTTATGCCACAGAGGAGATGATTTATGCCATTTAGATGTGAAGCCCACAAACTTTTCAATCTTCTTAAAAATATTAAGCATGTACGACAGGATTGGGCCATACCTCAAAGCACAATGTTTACTGGAAAGACCACAAAACAAAAAATCTTTAAGTCTGATTGGAGTAATTATGTTTTCTTCTATTATCTTCCACGATGAAACAGAATTGGAGTCCAGCCACAGTTTAAGTGGGCGCATGGTGAATGACCAGTGATAGTGTTGAAAGTTTGGGAGGGCCCAGCCCCCTTCTTGTTTGTTATGCTGAAGAGTGGACCTTTTTATGCGGGGTCGTCTCCCGTTCCAAATGTATTTGGAAAGTAGAGAATCAACCTTGGACCAGTAGCCATTTGGTGGAGACAGTGGGAGCATAGAAGAGATGAAGTTAATGCGGGGCAGGATATTCATTTTAATTACCGCTATACGAGACGGAACAGAGCCAGGCAAAGTAGCCCATCTTTTTGTATCTTCTTCAATCTTTTTTAGAATACTAGTGTAGTTCATCTTAGCTATGGTGCTGACATGGGGATGTATAGAGACCCCCAGATATTTGACTTCTTTGGAAATCACAATAGAAGTTGGTAATGTTAATTGACTTCTATCACCATTAATCAACATCAAAGCAGATTTTGATATATTGATTTTGAAACCAGACAGTGTACCAAACTTATTCAGTACATTGATTGTGTTAGATAGCGAGTTTTGTACGTCTGACATATAGATCAAAGTGTCATCTGCAAACATTGATATAGAGTGTTTAGAAGCACCAATTTGGATGGGAGAGATCAGTGTACTGTTACGGATATATTGTGCTAGAGGTTTTATTGAGAGATTGAAGATTAATGGTGATAAGGACAGCCCTGTTTGGTTCCACGGTTAATTGCAAAAAAAAAGATCTGAGAAGGCACCTCCTATACAAACTCTAGCGGATGGGTTGGCATAAATGATCTGGATCATCTTTATAAACTTAGGACCAAAGTTAAATTCATAAGAACACGCCATAGGTATTGCCACTCGAGCCTGTCAAAGGCTTTTTCAAGATCTAGGAAAAGGAGGCCGCAGGAGGAGGTAGATTTCTGTGTCTCACTTAAAATGTGTAACAAAGCGCCTTAAGTTATCTGCCGCCATGCGACCTTTCATAAACCCTGTTTGATCAGGGTGAATTAAATCTTGCAGGACAGACTCCAGTCTATGAGCTATAACACGGGCATAAATTTTCAGATCAACGTTAATAAGTGCTATTGGACGATAGCTTGCACATTCCAAAGGGTCTTTGTCCAATTTGGGGATTACTGATATAAGTGCAGTGTTAAGGTCTTTGTGGAAAAACCCTTGCTCTAGGGCAAAATTTATAGCTTTGAGCCAAAATGGGCCTAAAATATCCCAACAAGCTAAATAAAGTTCGGCCGGTAATCCATCAATACCTGGAGAACGTTGCTTCTTCATACTTTTTAATGCCTCGTATAATTCTACAAGTGAGATGGGCTCTTCAAGCTGCGCAGCATCTTCTACAGATAGAGTAGGGAGATTCAAATTCATAAAGAAGTCGCTATAGTCATCTTCTGAGGGGTGATGATCACTTGAGTAAAGTTTAGTTAAGAAAGATTTAAAAGTTTCATTAATTTCAGAAGTGGTTGATACAACGTCACCTTGATTTCTTTTGATGGCTGCTATTGTTCGACTTTTTTCTTGGTGTTTAAGAGTCAGAGCTAGAAGATGGCTTGGACGACTTCCTTGGGAGTAATACTTATGTTTGGTAATGTGCATCATATATTCTACTCTATGCCTTAAAAGATTGTTCAGCTTGGTTTGCTTTCAATTGAAAGTCTATATCTGAGCTATAGGCATTTTTAAGCTGATTCTCCATCTGTTTGCATTTTTCTTCTAAATCAGAGATCTGACGAAACCTTTCCCGTTTAAGATGTGATGAATACCTAATGGCATTGTTCCTAAGGAATCCTTTAATGGCACTCCAAAGGAAAATTGGATTCTCAACACTGCTCTCATTAATATTTATGAATTCATTCAATTCGGACTTTAGTTGGTCTAGAAAATGTTCGTTTTGCAACAATGATGTATTAAATCGCCATCTAGAATTTTTATTATTTTTACTCATTTGAAAATTAAATGTTGCTTCAAGGGGACTATGATCTGAAATATGTTTAGGAAAAAGGTTCATTGTGGACGATGCAGAGAGAATTTCCCTAGATATAAGTAAATAATCTATCCTAGAAAAAGATTTATGGCGGGGTGAATAGTATGTATAATCTCTTGATGTGGGATTTTGAACTCGCCAGAGATCTAATAAATTTAAATCTTTTACAAAGTTGCATAATGCCTTGGAGGATGTAACTTGGGCCTTTGTAGCATTTACTGAGGTCCTATCCAAATTATTATCAAAAACAGTATTCATATCAGCACCAATGACAAGATGATATCCATCCAGAGCTAGTAATTCTTCTGCAATATTTGGAAAGAAGTTATTGTCAAAAAACTGTTGGGGCATAGATACTAACAAAGGCTATTTTTCCTTCCTTCAATGGAGGTACAACAATAGGCTAGCCTTCCAGAAGTGCTTGAGGTCACTTTAATGATACTGGCCTTTAAATTCCGTCTCATTAGCACTGCAACCCCCTTTGTGCTAGTGCCATCAGAAGAGATTGCAACAGTTTTGTATCTCTTATTTTGGAGTCTTAAGGTGTCAGCGGGCTTTAGGTGAGTCTCCTGTAATAGAGCTATATCAACATTTTTCCTGTGTAGAAAATCTAAAACTTTAGTTCTTTTAAAGGGAGAGTTTAACCCTCTCACGTTAAAAGACATTACTTTGTATCTATCCATCGCCGCTTCTGAGGTATGGCAAAGAGAATCCTACCAACACGTTTGAAAAAGATTCTTAATAACTTCAAAAGAGTACAAGAAACTAATGACATCATAAACCAGCAAACACGGTGTGTGCGAAAACATAAAAGTCCCATGTGAGAGAATCCCTTGAATTTCCACGATCCCCTTTCCCTTCCCCCTAAAGTCGTCTGTGAGAAACACGAAGCGATGTCTAACAGTGAACTTTGCCCATAGCTCCGATTTGGGCAGCTTCCTCGCTGAGAAAAAATATTATCATTTTAAGAAATAGTCTAAACAAGGCGCTCACAACCTCGTAAGTACCACATATAAAGAACATGTTGCGAAAAAAAAAAATGCGCATAACTGCGCTAAGCACCATGGTATGGCTATAATGCACTGTCAAATCGTTACTTCATACTTCTAACTGAAATGCAAAACACGACTCGGGAAGAGAAATCAAATCTTACGTGTTATTAAGAGTTCACCTGTTTGTTCATTCCATGCCTGAAAAGTTCAGCAAATTTCCGGTAGTGTTGATGTGGGTCCGAGGTGTTGAATTGGCGTCTTGATCCACGGAAAATGTCCCCGCCGTGTGTTCGGATTGTAGTGATGATTATGTTGAATCGAAGTTTGGTCCTGAAAAGAACTTTTCGGCCTCCTCCGCTGAGTCAAACGACAGCTTTTCCCCTCTGTAGATAACCTTCAGGGTGGCTGGGTAAATCAGGAACGATTCGATGCCCCGCTGTCGCAATTTACTCCGAACTGATTTGAACTTGCTTCTTCTCTGCGTAGTCTCACTGCTGTAGTCGGCGTAGAACTCCAGTGGAGTACCATTTTCGAGCTTTGGCTTGACTTTGCGGGCACCTTGTAGTATGGCTTGGCGATCCTGATAACGAAGCACTCGGAAGATCATTGTACGTGGCTTGGAGGTGGAGGTAGAGGCAGAGAAAATCCGGTGGGCTCTGTCGATTTCAATCGGCATGGATAAACTGGACAGAGTAGGGATCCACTGGGGTAGCCTGGCACGAAGGTAGCCCACAGGATTGTCCCCCTCCACACCGGTTGGTAAGTTAATCAGTCTTATATTGTTCCTTCTTGATCGATCTTCCATCTCGGTAACTTTCTTTCTGAGGTTATCCACCTCTGTGAGGCAGTGGTTGGTATCCTTTTTGTTCTGACGTAGAACTCCTTGCATTGTATCAACTTTCGCGGACATGCTTTCCATTTTTTTAGCATGGCTGTTCATTTCGTTGGTCAATGATTTAAGTAAAGTTCCATTCTCAGTTATTTGGTTTTCAATCGTAGCAAGTGCTTTACCCAAAGTCTCGCTCAGCATTCCAGAAACCAGTCCTTTCAATGCATCCCTCTCGGCTCCACTGTTCGCTTGATTAGGAGAGAGATGTCGTCCGGTAGCAGGTTAGCCAGTGAAGCGGTAGGGCTACCTGCAGTCTTGTGTCGTTTGCTTGGATTTTGTTTCGCAGGCGAACTTGCTTCTTTTTTCGACGCCATTTCACGTCAACGATATTACAATACGTGCCACTACTTTAATCAATAATTTTAAGAAGTTAATAAGGCGAGTAAGCTGTCAATCAAGGGGCTTTTTGGCACGAGCTCAATGTGATACGACCATCTCGCTGCGCGTCTCACCGGAAGTCCACGCTGCTTAAACTTGAAGTATACTTTTTTTTGTAAGGGTATGTATCAAGTCTGTCAATACTGGAAGAATTGCCAAATTTGTTCTCAAATAGAATTAAACAAATGTTTATCTGTTTCTGTGTGGGTTCATAACACTGCATAAAAATCAAGTTCAGCTCCACCCATGTGCCATTTACTCTGCTATGCTGCCCCAAAGCTGACCTGTTACTGCAAACATACATGTGGAATATGTAAGTTCATGAGATAGTTCTACTCAGTTTTTACTATAATGCATTATCAAAGAAGCCAATATGTATGGAAAAAATATTTTAATGTGCTCATTCTTTTGATAGTAGCCTAACTGCGAGCCAAGTATACTTGAACATTAGGCATGAATATTTTAATACAATATTATACTTTTCTTGAGTATATCTCAATCAAAAATTTAGTTACAAGTATAAGCCAAATATACTTAGCTTATACTGAAAAGTACACAGAAAAGTCTAAGTATACTGAAGTATTACTTTGCTAAGTATATCTCTGATAAGTACATCAAAAGTAAATTGAAAGTATACTCTCTTATTTTTAGTTTAGAAGAAGTACACTAGCGGCACACTTGAATAAACTTCTTTTTCACAAGGGATGTGTATCGTTGCACATACTTTATTATAATTTATGGCAGTAAACCATCTGTGCCTCTGATTTATTGTTGCGGGTCGTGAACAATATTCAGACGTGCTTTGTTTCATTCCAAAATATGTAAAAAGTTGGAGTAGCCTCAAGGTTTCTGCCAGAAAACTGTGCATTACCACCAGAAACCTTGAATCAAAATTTTAGAAACAATGGCTTTGAGACTGTTTGACAGGTTTGAAATGGCCAAATGGCGGCTCATGGCAGTAGCGAATTGTCCTCTCCTGTGAGATTGATGCAGGACACTTGCATACTTCCACAGGACAGTCAACAGGACACTTAGCAGTGCAGGACAGTCAGCAGGACACTTTCGCGTTTGGCGCAGGACAGTCAGCAGGACACTTTTCCCATTGCCTCAGTTACTCTCCCACACCGCCAGAGACAGTCACTGAGTGCTGCTCGACATTCTTAATATTGTTATTAGACGTGGATCCAAATAGACTCTTTAAGTGTTGATTTAACACTGATTGTTTTACTGTGTAGCGAATGTCCCGCAACAGGAGCAGCGTGCACTATCCAATATATTGAACAGGTTAGTACTCCTGATTGATCCGGTTAACGTAGCCTATAAGCTACAACGCAGAGCTAAAATCTACAAGAATGTGTGCTATTCGAAACGTCGCTGTTTAAAACATACAGTCATACCCAAAATTATTCATACCCCTACCAATTTTTTTTTTCGAGATATTTTTGACAAATCAAATTTATTCTTGCACAAATGACACAGAAAGTTGACATAAGGCTGTAAGAAGTACAGTAAACAATTTTTCAAGAAATGCAATACTTTTTGGTATTTTATTTAACAGATTTACCAAAAATGCCATGTCCAGAATTATTCATACCCTTTTCTCAGTAATTGATGGCAAAGCCTTGATTCACGAGTACAGCCTCCAAACGCTTCCTGTGGTTGATCACAAGGTTTCTTCACGTTTCCACAGGGATTTTGGCCAACTCCTCTTTGGCAAACTTCGCCAGATCCGTAAGGTTTAAGGGTTTCCTTACCATGACCTTGGTCTTCAGTTCCCTCCACAGATTTCTGATAGGATTGAGGTCGGTGCCCTGGCTTGGCCACTCTAAAATGTTGACTTTGTTGTCCACTAACCATTTCTTAACTGATTTGGCCGTGTGTTTAGGATCATTATCCTGTTGGAAGATCCATTTCTGCCCAAGACCAAGTTTTTTGACAGATTGCTTGATATTTTCACTGAGGATCTGGATATACTGGCCCTGTTTCATAATGCCATTCACTTTAACAAGGTTTCCGGGCCCATTCGCTGAAAAGCAACCCCAGAGCATAATACTCCGGCCACCGTGTTTGACCATTGGGACCGTGTTTTTCGGGTTGAACACTTCACCTTTCTTACGCCAAACAAAAGCCCCATCTCTGTGCCTGAACAGCTCCATCTTTGTTTCATCCGTCCATAACATTGACAGCCAGAAGCTTATATCCAGGTGAGCTTTTGCGAAGGCTAGACTAGTTCTTGTGTGTCTGGGTTGGAGAAGTCTCAGTGGCGTAAGACAAGTGAAGCGTTCAACCCGAGAAACTGTCCCAACAGTCAAACACGGTGACGGGAGTATAATGCTCTGGGGTTGCTTTTCAGCGAATGGGCCCGGAAACCTTGGTAAAGTTAATGGCATCATATCCAGATCCTCAGTGAAGAAATTAAGCAATCCGCCCAAAAACTTAGTCTTGGGCAGGAATGGATCTTTCAACAGGATAATGATCCTAAACATACGGCCAAATCAGTCAAATGGTAAGTGGACAACAAAGTGAGCATTTTGGAGTGGCCCAGCCAGAGCACCCACCTCAATCTTATCAGAAATCTGTGGAGGGAACTGAAGACCAAGGTCATGGCAAGGAAACCCTTAATCCTTACGGATCTGGAGAAGTTCGCCAAAGAGGAGGGGCCAAAATCCCTGTGGAAACTTGTAGAAACCTTGTGATCAACCACAGGAAGCGTTTGGAGGCTGTAATCGTGAATAAAGGCTTTGCCATCAATTACTGAGAAAAGGGTATGAATAATTCTGGACATGGCATTTTTGGTAAATCTGTCAAATAAAATACCAAAAAGTATTGTATTTCTTGAAAAACTGTTTACTGTACTTCTTACAGCCTTATGTCAACTTTCTGTGTCATTTGTGCAAGAATAAATTTGATTTGTCAAAAAATATCTCGAAAAAAAAATTGGTAGGGGTATGAATAATTTTGGGCATGACTGTATATATTTGGATTTCAAGATAAAAATAAACAAAAACCCATCAACTCTATCCGACTGCATGAAATTTGAATAAATAAAACTGTCCAATCCTGTTACCAGTGCGCAGGACACTGCTCAGTTGCCGCAGGCCACCGCGCAGGACACTGCGACTGGCGCAGGACAGCACGCAGGACACAGGATACTGCGCAGGACAGCGCGCAGGACACTGCACAGGACACAGGACACTGTGCAGGACAGTGTGCAGGACACAGGACACTGCACAGGACAGCGCGCAGGACGCTGCACAGGACACAGGACACTGTGCAGGACAGTGTGCAGGACACAGGACACTGCACAGGACAGTGCGCAGGACACTGCACAGGACACAGGACACTGCGCAGGACAGCGCCCAGGACAGCTCGCAGGACACCGCACAGGACAGGACAATTTTGGCTCTTACTGCTACTGCAAAGTTCTATAGAATTCTATTGGATTCCTATAGCACATTTATAGGAATTCCTATAGCACATTTTTTGCAGGGAATATAGCTAATTTAGGCCTATTTAACGTTCATACATGTCAAATGAGAGAGTCGCCTGTCCATCCTTAATCAGAAAGATTAATTGCGTTCCTTAACTTCAACACGACCAACGTTAACGTGATTTGAGATCCATTTCCAAAAGTAAAAAATGCCTTTGCTGTTTTGTTTGTTCATGAATCAAAAATATCTTCACATTTTCGGGAAATGGTTCGGGAAATGGAATGAAATTAAAAAAGAAAAAAAAAGTAAATAGGGATGTAGTGCAGGGAAAAATTACTTACGTCCAACTGACAGTTTCGTTCCGCCACCGAAAGTGTACCACAGTGATACAGACTCATTAACCCGCCGTACAAAAACCTCTGACGAAACACCAATGCGAAAGACGCGCAGCCCTTCTATGATGTTTTCGGTTTGCTCTGACTACACACTGCTTATCAATTTGATAAAGCATCGTTCCATGTCCTTACTCCGTACTAAACCTAAAAGGCCTCGTTATGATTCCGAAATACGTCGTGATAAAGTCAGAAACAAAACAAGGATCTGTATAGGACATGCCTTTGAAAAATGGAGACGGCTGAAAGCAGAAAAGAATTTGAAGACTGACGCCGAAGTTGCTAATTGTCTCCTGGACAGGTAAGATTCAGCTAGGTTTGGCTAACTTAATTCTATTTAATGTGGGCAGGGACATTTCAAATATTCTCTACAGTCGAATAACGTTATGTATGTTCGTTCATGGTACGTTAGTGCGTATGCAGGTGGGTAATCGATTTGACTAGGTAAGAAATTGTTTGAGAAATAAAAACCGTGACTCGTCATTGCTAACATTAGCAATGCATTGTTAGTCCGTTTCTCTGGCTTTATGCTGAGACGCTATGGAAACCGTTCCAACATTAGCACAGCCATTATGGCAATATGAAATGTAATTGAGACAGTACATCGGTCAGATGAGTCCTCATTCGTTCTTTACGCATGTTACAGTATGGACTTTAGTGGGCTATCCACACAGAAGAGTGACGAGCAAGTTGACCAATATGACCATTGCTAAAGTTAGTCATTAGTCTCGATCTTTTCTGAACTGAACTGAACACAACCCTGTGAGTGCAAATCATTGGTGATATCGAAACGTAGCCATGGTAGCTCCGTGTAGTAGACATTCTTGCGGGATCCGGCAACCTAGCTGGCAACCTTTCGTCTGGGGGAGAGGGGAGGGAATACTGCGCTCTGCACTGTTTTGAATGTGATTGCACTACCAGTTTTGGCCACAAACTTACATATTGCTCCTTTAACTGACTGTACAAAAACCTGCCTGTTGCACAGGCAAAGACTGCCTGACTGTGTTGCGTCAGTCCCCTGCTGGGCAACATTCAAATGACAACTAAGACATTAAGATGCTGAGTTATGAAAGCAGACAAACCGAAGTGGTCACGGGGTTCTTCACTGCGACGTTTCAATTAGTAACGTTAATCAACTGTCAATGGAAATTATTAAACCAATGCGATAAATTCAAAAGATACGATAAATGCTAAGATTAGGATAGTTGTAGCAGTGTGAGATGAGCTGTTGAGTGTTTCACTAACATACACTCATACAAAGAGGAAACGCAACGCAGAATTCCTCACTTTTTTAATTACAAAAATGTTGTCTTCTGTAAAAGCATAGGTAAGTTTCGTAAATACAATTAAAAAAATGTGTAAAATTCACCAGTGTTTGGACACAGCATGGTAAAATATCACAGACACCCAATAAGATAATGTTCAGCCAGCATGCACTGGGACCTCCATCTGTGTTGATATAGCTCTGAAAATGGTGATAAATGGACCGAATGAGGGTGAACGGTGAGTATGTGTTTCACGGGAATGTTTGGCCATTCCTCCCATTGGTCAGCCGATGGAAACTCAACCACCGGGGAGATCTCATTCCAACATCTCTGCTCAACTGGTGCCCCAGGAGTTGAGTGGGTGAAGGAGGTCAGAAGAACATGCAGGTCATGGCCGAACATCCAAACTCTGGTCTCTTCAGTGGGCCATAGTAACACTTGCAGCAATAGTATGAGACTCTTCCGACTGAAAAATTCCAAATATGGGTCTGCAGGAGAGGTCATAGCTGTGTGTGTCAGCACTCCACTCCACTTTCGTGGAGTTAGGTTACCAGTGATGACTACCAGATCTGATTTTAAGGATAAGAGATGCCCCCCAAAATCATCAAACTTCCGCCACCCTAACGATTGACCTGGCGCTCGCAGCATTCAGCATAAAGTTCACCACATCTTCACCACGCCTGTTATTGGCCGACTGTGTGATACTGGGAGAATCTGGATTTATCAGTAAAAAAAACACAGATTTCTAGAGATGTGGCATCCAGTGGAGGTGGAGTTTGGGCCAATTAAGGTGTTGCTACCAATGCTAGTCCATCAGGATCGTTGCACAGAACAGTCTTTGGGCATGAAGTCCTTGTTCCCGAACATGTCATGTGTCATGTGACTGATAGGTGAGTTATGGGTATTCAAGCATATGAAGTGAAACATATCATACTATAAAATTGAAGTATAGCTCGTTAGTCTTTCCAATTCCATTCAAAAAGCAGAGTATAGCACCAGAAGTGAAGTATACCTGATTGCGCCAAAAGTGAAGTGTCGCTCGTCTATCATCCTAATTATTCAAAAAGTGAAATATATAGCGCCAGAAGAGAAGCACAGAACATCATTCATTGCAATTCCATTCCAAAAGTGTGGTATAGTTTTAATATTGCTACTTAACGGACTGGGGGAAAAACAGGTCTCATGTTTCAATTACTTGAGAAGGCAATATCCATTTCAGACTTTAAATAATCTATGTAATTGCGTCGCAAAAAAACATCAGCATGACACGTAGGCTCATACAAGGTATAACGAACGCAAATTGCACCTAGCTGGTTTACTCCATGACTTAGCTTTTTATGGATCTAAAGCCCCGTTATGTAGCCGAGTAAATAATGAAATTTAAATGTTTGAGCGAATGTATTAGGCTACACTTATATTATAATAATAGTAAAAGAAAAATTGAAACAAGGCTCTGTAAATTTATAAGTGCTGGAATCTCAGCACTTCTATCAATGGTTTGGTTTAGCAATAGAAAATAGGCTATGCGAAACGGGGCTCTAGGCTGTTCAAGCGTATAGCTTACGAGAAGTTGCAAGGGACTATGGCAAAGCTATAGCGTTATATACTGGCTGCTATCACACAGCGGAAGCAAGGAACAGATGGTTCCAGTTGACTGAAACAGTAGCAGCGCTCCAGGTCTTAATTGGCCGGTGCATGTGCTGGACCGTAGAAACCGAGAACCTGACAGGACAATAATATTAGTGGTGGGACACGATTAAAAAAATAATCTAATTAATTAGAGGCTTTGTAATTAATTAACTTATGAGACACTTCCGACTGAAAAATTCCAAATATGGGTCTGCAGGAGAGGTCATAGCAGTGTGTGTCAGCACCTTGCAAAGTTACTTTCGTGGAGTTAGGTTACCAGTGATGACACCAGATCTGATTTTGAGGATAAGAGATGCCACCCAAGATCATCAAACTTCCGCCACCCTAACGATTGACCTGGCGCTCGCAGCATTCAGGATAAAGTTCACCTCATCTTCACCACGCCTGTTATTGGCTGACTGTGTGATACTGGGAGAATCTGGATTTATCAGTAAAAAAACAGATTTCTAGAGATGTGGCATCCAGTGGAGGTGGAATTTGGGCCAATTAAGGTGTTGCTACCAATGCTAGTCCATCAGGATCGTTGCACAGAACAGTCTTTGGGCATGAAGTCCTTGCTCCCGAACATGTCATGTGTCATGTGACTGATAGGTGAGTTATGGGTATCCAGTGTCTCTCTGGCTGTTTGACCAGCAGTTTGGAAACAATCGCTCAGATGTACAAGGTTAATATAGCCGGCCTGCACTGGTGCTGCGGCCTTTGAACAGCCAGAACTTAGTCTAGTCAAGTGTGGGGCCAGTTTCTTAGTAATGTGTCATTAGCCGTGTGATTGTTGAGGGTGCACAGCACATTTGCCGTGCTGATACAATATTTGATGGGCTCCCCAGTTGATTTAACTAGCACACATGGGGCAAGGCAGAAACACCATCTTGTAGATCAAGCTCCGAACAATGGACCCTGGAGCTCATCTCAGTCAGCAACTCCAACACATTAGGAGAAGGAGGGTACAGGTGGCACCATGATTAAGTCCTGAAAGCCATCACAGGAACCACCAGTGCAGGAGTTACAAGGACTAAGAAGCCCCACCCTTCCAAGCAGGCCACCAGTCTTATTAACCTCTTCCACTCCGGAGTTGTAATTGGAGGGATATTGGCACTGCTCTCACCTCGCCTTAAAGCGCATTATATCTCCAAACTCGATCCCATTTCGGTTTCCTAATTACCAACTAAGTGTTAATTTGTTCTGTTGCAAGTATCACTCCGTATCCATTTCTCCTCAGTTTGCTTTATAGTTCATTGATATAATTATCAGCCATTTTCCTGTCCGTGTCAGTATACACACTGAAGAACAACAAAAAGGAAGGTTGAGTCCAAATGCAAAGAAGTGCTTGGACTTATTTATTTAGAGGGAGGATATGTAAAAAAGTACAGCTCATATGGGAGTGGACTGAACAGCAATATCTGTCTCATCTGAGCATCAGTTTACACAGCCAGAGAGATTAACAAACAAAACTTTATTAGGCTAACAATCTGTGTTCTATTTTAATGAAAAATTAAAAACAAAAATTTTGCGTATTCAAAGAACCAGTTGGGAGCCTATTAACCTCAGTGATTCTTTTGCAACTTCATTGTATGTTATTGTTGGCCTTACAGTCCTATAGGCGCAGTATCCATCTTTTGTCTAACCTATGAACAATACTTCTCACAATCATCCCACATATTCCATAAGTCACCATCTGCAGCAGTTAAAGAATCATAAAGTTTAATGTCAGAACTAATCACATTAAAACGGGTGAGTTTGAATAAAAACAGCAGTGAACAGAGCACATGTTCCAGCTCTCTATAGACCCACTGCTGTTCACACATCAGAACTCCTTTAACTGTGTGTGACAGGATTTGTATAGAGGAAGGGGCTTTGCATACCTGTCCTGCCTCACTGCTCCACACACTTTAAGACCCCCAGTACTGATCAGTGACTGTCCAGTCCTTTCACACACACTGACACAGGCAGCATTATGATGATGTCAGACTCTCTACTGCTGGTGATGCTGGGACTTCTTGTACAGGGTGAGAAAGACTGATCCAGTTTACTCTTTTTGTGCAAACTTTTTTTTTTTTTTTGCAGTTTTCTCAAGAGTTGTATTCATTGATAAAAAATCCAATAATAATTCATCAATCTAGTTTGGCACTTGGATAGGTGCAATTACATTCATTTCCATGTTTTCTTCTTTAGGATCAGTGGCAGAAATAGTTGTAACTCAGTCTCCAGCAGCTCAGGCTGTTCAGCAGGGAGACACTGTCACTATCAGCTGTACAGCCAGTCAGAGTGTAGGTGCCTGGCTGCATTGGTACCAGCAGAAACCTAGTCAGGCTCCTAAACTCTTGATATATAAAGCCACAACTCGCCAGTCTGGGATTCCTGATCGTTTCAGTGGGAGTGGATCTGGGACTCTGTTTACCCTGAAAATCACTGGAGTCCAGGCTGAAGATGCAGGAGATTATTACTGTCAGCAGGGTGCTAGCTGGTTCACACAGTGTTAGAGAACCATACAAAAACCTCCCTCAGTCAGGCTGCACAGAGACTGCACTGCTGCAGCTGGGACCTACTGCAGGTGCTGAGGGGGGAGCCACTGATCTGAAACACTGAGAGAATCTGCTTTCATAGAATAAGCTACTCAGATAAATAATACCTCCATTTTCTCAAACTTAAGTTATTTTCCGTCAAGTCGTTTCTCTGAGTATTAAATGCTGTTTATTTTAAAATTTGTCTTTGAAAGAACATGATGGAAAAGGGTTGGTTTTTGCTCTTAACACCGCTGCAATATCAGAATTTTGACAAGATGCTAATTTTTTCCTAATAGTCTGCCATTTTTAATGTTGAATTGCATAAACCTCTGAATATATATATATATATATATATATATATACACACAGTACTGTGCAGAAGTTTTTGGCGCATTTGACACAATTCGGTGACTACCCTCATCTTAAAAATTTGGGACACTGCCTGCAGTTTTGTGGTTTTATAAGATTATTGGCTGTTTGGTTGTTCTGAGCATATGGGAGAATATGGCTCAGTTCCCCTGCAGATTCACAGTCTCACTTGCGTCTCTCTCCACAGGTATTCCCAGACAGCCTTGGTGATGTTGAGATCAGGGCTCTGTCACGGCATATTTTTTGTATCAGCTGTATTTAGTGAAATTCAAAGTTCTTTAGAAAGATTTCTTTAAATTATCATTTGAAGACTCAAATGTGCTTGTTGTTATTTACAGTGCCACTAACATGGAGAACTAAAATAAAGATCCAACATCAAATTTAAATTAAAAAAAAAAAATTAATGTAGGATACCAATGACTTTTACACAGTACTTTGAAATATATACACATACATTATTAAATATACACTGAACAAAAATATAAATGCACAAAGTAATTTTTTTCAAATTATTTCTTATCAATTGGGAAATATTTCAATAAAACAATTATTATTTTATTCTTGCCTTGATATTCAAGCAACAGAAACATGATTAACAATTTACTGTACACAATTCATGAGTTATCACAGCCTGCACCCACCAGGGGTCAGCGGGCGGAGTTCACAGCACTCAGTAACGAGTGTGTCCACCTTCGTGAGTGGTCGAGATTGTCAATAGTGGCCTGTGGAATGTTGTCCCATTCCTCCTGCAGCGCAACTCGGAGCTGGCGCACGTTTTCTGGAACCAGAAGACGTTGTCTGACCCGCCAATCCAGAAAATGCCAAAGGTGTTCAACTGGCGACATATAAGGTGAATATGCTGTCCAAATGAGAACAGGGACATCCTCCTCATCAAGAACCTCTGAGCAGATCCGGGCAGAGTGTGGCTGGGCATTATCCTGATGGAATGTCACGTGATGGAGTTGCACAAAAGGGACAACTAAGGGCCTCAGGATCTCATCGCGGTACCGCTGCCCGTTCTAGTTACCCTCAACGGAATGCAGACGGGTAAGCTGTCCATGGCATATGCCTTCCCATACCATTACACTTGCACCACCATGTGCCACCCGACGCACGATATTGGTGTCAGCGTAACGCTCGCCCACACGTCGCCATACACGTTGTCTGCCATCAGCGCCGTACAGTTGGAATCGCGATTCATCGCTGAATAACACCGTCCTCCACCGTGCAAGTGTCCAGCGAAGGTGACTGTTGGCCCAGTCGAGTCTGTACCAGCGACGGACGGCGGTCAGGTCAAGACCTCGGTGCAGTCGGTGGGCTCGGAGGTCTGCCTCCTTTAGGCAGTTTCGGACAGTCTGAGCTGATATCCGCCTGTTGTGCAGTCCAATGGTCTTGTCAGCTGTCCTGGTGGCTGGTCAGAGCCGATCACGAAGGTGCTGGAGCCGCATCTACCGATCCTGTGCGGGCGTGGTCACATGTGGTCATCGGGCATGTGGACGATTCACAGTGCTGCCAGTCTCTCTGAATCGACTTCTCAACTGGCTGATGGTGGAATGATGCACATTCAAGTGTGTTGACACCGCTGTCACAGATATCCCAGAGTTCAGCTCGCTAATAGCACGCTCCCTCATGACTTGTGACATCTGTGGCATTGTGACTTGCGACAAAAGTGCACATTTTGGGGTGGCTTGTTATTTACCCTGGTGCAAGGAATGCCTGTGTATTGGTCATGCTGACTGACGAACTCAATGTTATGCTCTATGCAGCTCAGGGGTGGAATAACTCAATAAGTGAGTAATCTCAAAGGGAGTGGTCAATGAGAAGTGGGTCACCAGAATTCAGCAAAAACAAATCATTCAGTACACCAATAAACACTATTTGTGGCCATATTTCATTATAGGTCAATTTAACTCCGCATTTTTGGTTTGTGCATTTATATTTTTGTTCAACGTATATGTGTGTGTGTGTGTGTGTGTGTGTGTTTTCACAATACTGGAGAGATTTTCTGGACAGGTGTTGTTCATTGTTTTATTATCAGCAGGTAATTTGTGATTATTTTGTTAAGCACATGTTAGTGATTTAGTGAGGATTAAACTACCATTTGAACCCAAGTACAACCCCAATTCCGAAATAGTTGGGACAAAGTGCATATTATGAATAAAATCAAAACGGAAAGATTTCAGATCACACCAGCCAGTATTTTATTCACAATAGAACAGAGAAAACATAGTGTTATGACTTGAAAATCACAACAAAGAAAACCAGCAATGACAACTTAAACAAATTTATTCTTCACTGATTAAAAAAAAAAAAAATCTACAAATAATCCACTGTTTAATCTTATAATAACACTCTAATGCCACTATGTAACACTGTTGCCAAAACAAAAGCTCTGCTTAACTGAACAAAATCACAGCATTCATGTAGACTAGCAACATTCTGGAAAGATCTACAGGATTCCTGGGTAATCCCGCCCCCTCCAGGCAGGAAGATGCCAGAAGCTTCTAGAAAGCACTAGTCTATTTCATCACAAACAAGTGGTATTGCATCAGATCATGTTTTTCTACAGTCATACTACCAGAGGGTGCCAAATGATGAACAAAATAAACAAATAGCTGACCAGTAAGGCAGTACAAATAGTATGAAACAAATCTCCATTTACAAATGATATACAGTGCTTTACATAAAACACTCATAGATAACACCTCCCCTCTTTAAGAAAAGAAAGGTTTGCTAAAAGCTTTCTTTTGTTAAAATTAACACAGTTTTATAATCAGGATAATCTTGAACTTTACACAAAAAGTATCATTGATCATTAAAACAATCATATACATAACAACCAGAGCAATTTTCACAATCAAATAGAAAAGTAAAATTTACATGCGTGAAAGTGCTATTCCAGATGCACTATCTTTTCCCCTGATGTGAGAAATATCCAAATCATACTCTTGCAAGAGTAAACTCCATCTCAGTAATCTTTGATTCTTGTTTTTGATCTTATGCAAGAATGTGAGGGGATTGTGATCACTGAAGACTTTGATGGAAGTAGCTGAACAAGTCAAATAGACTTCAAAATGTTGTAAAGGGAAAACAAGTGCCAAACATTCTTTTTCAATTGTTGAATAGTTTTTCTGATGTTTATCAAACTTTTTGGAAAAGTAACAAACAGGATGATCAACTCCATCAGTGTCTTCTTGCAGTAAAACTGTGCCTGCACCAATATCACTGGCATCAACAGCCAACTTGAACTCCTTTTTGAAATTAGGAGATAAGAGAACTGGTGCATTTTTGAGGATAGCTTTCAGTTGGTCAAATGAATTTTGACATTTTTCATCCCAGACAAATTTAGCATTTTTCTTCAGTAAATTTGTCAAAGGTTCAGAAATGATGGAGAAATTTTTACAGAATTTTCTGTAGTAGCCAGCCATACCTAGAAATCTCATGAGTTGTCTTTTACTTGTAGGCTCAGGAAATTCAGTGATTTTACTTTTGCATCAATTGGTTTGACTTCTTGTTTAAGGTATTTCTGCTTCTCTGGATTCATTCTGTAAGGATGCTGTTTTACAGTCTTGGCATCATCTTGTAGGATGACATCATGGTAAACCATATCAGTCCTTGATGGAACGTCAGGGAATATGTGACTAAATTCAAATATGAGCTGCTTTAGCTGTTGTTGTTGAAAAGGGTCCAGGTGGGACAACTTGCTGTCAATATTTTGAAGAATGTCTGAATTTTCAAGTTTGGCTGGACCAGGTTTCTTTTTTCCAAGGGACAGTCACAATCTTCCACAGAATTTTCCAGTTCAGTTGTATTTACCACATTGACTGGCTTTTGTTGGGTGTCTTTGTCAATGTATTCTTTCAGCATGTTGATGTGACACATTTGTTTTTGTTTCCTCCTTCCAGGGGTTAAAATTATGTAATTTAGATCACTGACCTTTTTGAGGACAGTGCAAGGGCCGAAATATCGGGCTCTTAGAGGGTTTCCAGGAACTGGCAAAAGCGCAAGAACTTTGTCACCAGCTTTAAAACTTCTGTCTTGGGAATGAAGGTCATATCTGGCTTTCATTTTGCCCTGAGCCTCTTTGAGATTAGACTTAGCAAAGTCACAAGCCTTAGAGAGACGATTACAGAAGTCAGAGACATACTGAAGCAAGTTCATTGGGACATCATCTTCGGCCAGCAACTTTTCCTTCAGAAGCTTCAGAGGTCCACGGACTGTGTGCCCAAAAACAAGTTCAAAAGGACTGAACCCAAGAGACTTCTGAACAGCTTCACAGGCAGCAAACAGAGGAAGATGGACACCTTCATCCCAGTCTTTCTCTGTGTCAAGGCAGTCGGTCCTTATCATGTTCTTCAGGGTTTGATGGAACCTCTCCAAAGCACCTTGACTCTCAGGATGGTAAGCTGATGACCTGTATTGTTTAATTCCAAGCTCATGCATGACTTGTTGAAATATGCCAGACATGAAATTTGACCCTTGATCAGACTGAATAGACTTAGGAAGACCAACAAAGCAGAAAACTTGGTAAAAGCCTTGATGATAGTCTTCGCCTTGATGTTACAAAGTGGAATTGCCTCAGGAAACCGGGTGGAAACACACAATAGTCAGTAGGTACTCACAACCAGATCTAGTCTTCGGCAATGGTCCAACACAGTCGATGATGATCCGACTGAAAGGTTCTTCAAAAGCGGGAATGGGCTTAAGTCGAGCCTTTGGAATATTCTGATTTGGCTTCCCAACCATTTGACAAGTATGACAGGATTTGCAGTACTCCTGTACATCAGACCTCATGGAAGGCCAGAAGAAATGGTTCCTGACACGTTGAAGGGTCTTCTTGATACCCAAATGACCTGACATAGGATTGTCATGGGCCAGACTAAGAGTTTCTTGACGATAAGACTTTGGAAGAACAATTTGATTGGTGATCATCCACTCTTCATCTGCAGAAACATCAGGTGGACGCCACTTTCTCATAAGCACACCATTGTTGTAGTAAAAACAGACAGGAACTTGAGTAGCCTCTTGTTCACTTGCAGCCTGTGGTAGAAGATGCACTAGATCACGAGCTTGTTGTTGCTCTTGAATAAGTTGTTTTCGAGACAGAATGTCATTAGAATGACCTGACAAGGACAAGTCTGAAGATTTCTCAGACATCTCAGGACTGGAAGGTTCCTGATGAAAAGACTGCCCAATGAAGGTGTCAGCCAGGTTGAAGTCTAGGTCAGCATTGTCTTGAATAGCCTTTTTGGCCATAGAACGAGTAACTGCACATGAAGGATAGAGGTCTGGAATTTCCTCCTCTATAGATCCAGATTCTTGATCAATCAAAGGAGTGTCAGTTACAACAGGGTAGGGCACAACCTTATCCCCAGCAAGATCATTACCAAGAAACAAATGAACACCTTTGAAAGGACGAGAAGACCTAACACCAACAGTAACAGGCACAGAGACCAAGTCTGATTTGAGATGAACATTATGGAGAGGTACACTTCTAAAACCACATTCTACTCCTTGAATGAGGACATTAGCCTGAGTAGACGATTTATCCGAAAAAGGTAGAATATCTGCAAGAATAAGAGATTGGGAAGACCCAGTATCCCTTAGAATTCGAACAGGAGCAGATGAGGAAAAATCATGTGAAAGTGAGACAAAACCATCGGTGATGAATGGCTCAAAATGCTCCATAACAGAATCAGACACAGAAGGTAGAAGATCAGAGGAATGACCTTTGATACAAGAGATTCTCTCCTAATGAAAGCAGTTGGCTTGGTTTCTTCTCGTTGTTGTTTTTTCTTGAGAGCATAACACTCAGAAATAAGGTGACCTTGCTTTTTGCAGTATTGGCAAGACACAGAAGATAAAGAATCAGAGGATTGCTTCTCACTGGAAGGTTTCCTCTCAGAATTGGCCTTGGAATCATTAGAAGTGTTATTAGAAGAAGTCTTGGACTGAGACTTGTTTTGAAATTTAGAAAAAGTGGATTTTTGGACAAAAGAATACTTATGAGTCAATGCATAACTATCAGCCAGGGTGGAAACATCTTGCAAAGTAATGGCTTGTTTCTCCTCAAGGAAAGTCTAAATATCAGGCTGGATACTTTTGAATTCCTCAACCAGAATAAGTTGCCTCATTCTGTCAAAATCTTTCTTAACTTTCATGGAATTACACCACTGATCAAACAACTGTTCCTTCAACCTGCCAAATTCAACATGAGTTTGACTGGCTTCCTTGCAAGAATTCCTAAATTTTTGCCTGTAAGCCTCGGGGACCAATTCCTAACCCTTCAGAATGGCAGATTTGACAAAATCATAATCAGAACACTGTTGGACAGACAACTGGTAATAGATTTTCTGAGCTTTACCAGTAAGAACACTTTGTAACATCATTGTCCAATGCTCTTTTGGCCATGTCAAATTTTCAGCATTTTTTTCAAAATGGGTAAAGTATTGGTCTACATCATTTTCTAGGAAGAGAGGAACAAGTCTGATGTGTTTAACCACATCAAAATGATCAGAAAGTCCAAAAGATTGTGTAACAGTACCTGCTTCTATGTTCTTCATTTCCAATTTGTACTGCAAGTGCATCCTTCTTTCTTCCAGTTCTCTCTCCTTCTCCAACCTTCTTTAATCCAGTTCTTTCTCCCTCTCCAACCTTCTCTCTTCCAGTTCTTTCAGGCATAGCTGAAATTCAAGTCTTTGCAGCTTTGTTGCAGGCACCTCCACATCTTTAGTCAATTCTGCTGCCTCTTCCCCAAAGATATCTTCATTGATGAAATGTTGCACCAAAATGTTCAATATTTCTTGTTTCTTCATTGATGATTTCACATCAGATAATCCAAGGGTTGAGGCTATTTTCAGCAAGTCCTTCTTCTTTGCCAGCACAATTGATTCCTGTGGTGGAGTTTTCAAAAAATTTTCAACATCAAAAGCCATGATTGCTGGTTTTTCAAATAGTCACAAGATTTAAAAATGACAGATCAGCTTAAATCTTTGGTGAATCCAATGGTTGATCCAATGAATGGTTTATCTCGGTGGAACCTCCAATTAGTTATGACTTGAAATTCACAACAAAGAAAACCAGCAATGACAACTTAAACAAATTTATTCTTCACTGATTAAAAAAAACTTCTACAAATAATCCACTGTTTAATCTTATAATAACACTCTCATGCCACCATGTGACTCTGTTGCCAAAACAAAAGCTCTGCTTAACTGAACAAAATCACAGCATTTACATAGACTAGCAACATTCTGGAAAGATCTACAGGATTCCTGTGTAATCCCGCCCCCTCCAGGCAGAAAGATGCCAGAAGCTTCTAGAAAGCACTAGTCAATTTCATCACAAAGAAGTTGCATTGCATCAGATCATGTTTTTCTACAGTCATACCACCAGAGGGTGCCAAATGATGAACAAAATAAACAAATAGCTGACCAGCAAGGCAGCACAAATACTATGAAACAAATCTCCATTTACAAATGGTATACAGTGCTTTACATAAAACACTCATACATAACAATAGCAAATGTTGAAACTGAGAAATTTTACAATTTCTTCCACAAAATGAGCTCATTTCAAATTTGATGGCTGCTACAGGTCTCAAAAAAGTTGGGACAGGGGCCAGTTTACCGTGTTGTAGCATCCCCTCTTCTTTTTAACACAGAGTGGAGGCGCCTGGGCATTGAGGAGACAAGTTTCTTGAGTTTAGCCATTGGGTCATTCCATGTCAAAACAGCCAATATAGAGGTGCCTTGTACATGACACCTCTAAGATTTTGCTCAAATTTTGTCCAAAAATACTTTGATACCAAACAAAAGAATCCCAAGTTTCATGTCAGTATCTCCGACAGTTTTTGCGTAAAAATTTCTTGAAATTTGGGTGAAACGCCCCTTTTTGACTTATGTAAATTAGTCATTTCATTTTGTAGCATTTTGGAAGGACCATAACTTCTCACGTAATAGAGACAGGAAGCTGAAATTTCATAAGCTGGTGCATTCTGGCCCATATATCAGGATTCTGCAGCCAGAATCACCATGAGAGGTCAGAGGGGTGAGAGGAGGGCCCCCAAAATACAAATTTTTTTTAAGGCGGCAAGTGATTTTTCACTTTTTGGGGGTCCCTAGGATTCAGTTCAGTGAATGTTACTGTTTGAAATGTGTTTCTCCCTCATATTTGGGAACTTTCCCACCACCAAACTAAGTTTTAGGATAATGGTACCATTATTGGGGGACTTGTGGGGGTCAGAAAACCACTTCGGACCAAAATGATCCTCTCAGACCCTGGACTTCAGACGCCCACATGACCCTGTGGGCACTGGATGATGGTAATGGCATTTTAACCAGACAAATATACATATTTAAACATTCATTTACTGAAATAAAAACTTTGATTATCAACCTCCTTCTATATGAACGCATTTTACGAAAAAAGGCATTCTGAGACCCTTATTCGGCAGAAATTTCTAAGTCCACAAACAGGATTATGTGGAAAGAGTTGAGCAAACTGTCTCAAATCAGTTATAATAACATTAATACATCCAAAATTATGCAAAAGGGACTTTAACCCCTATTACACCATAACACAACTAAGATTTAATGAAGTGGGAAACCAGGTTACAACATACTGCCAACAATTGTTCAAGACGTGGTTTCAGCACATAAGTAACATAATTTATTGGGAACAGGTGCGTCGCTAGAACAGGGAATTGGGGGGGCACAGACACGTCCCTTTATAACAAGAATTAGTCCTGGCAAGTTCTCAATCATTTTCCTTTATTGGCGCGTTTTCCAATTATCGTAACTGGCAACTGAAGACACAGCTTCTCTCCATATGTGATCTAACAGCGATGAAATCATGGGCTAAATTCAGTACAGAAAAATAATTTACGTACTAATAGGCCAATGCTTCGCGTTGATTGAACTGGTCTTTGTTCCAATGAAATTTCGCCTTTCACTCTCGGTATTGCATGGGTTGATTAAAAAAAAAAAAAAAAAGTGGCACTCGGCAGGTAAATAGGCTATAAAAAGCATGCGGCTCAAGCTATTTGCGCAGGTATGCAATTTTGAATAACATTCATTTAAATACAGCAATTACGCGTCCAGGTGAATGATTGTCGTCTTACCTAATCGAGGAGAACAAGCAGCACCTGTTAAGTGTTGAGCGCTCCCGGAGTGAACCTTTTGTTAATCATGAATATGACTGAGAACAGGTCAGGACTAATAACTGTTTTAAACAGATGTTTTGTGCAACCCAATTCTCTATTCTTGTTCCGCAACTGTACTGAATTTAGCCCATGATCTAATCACTGTTAGATCACACATGGAGAGAAACCGTGTCTTCAGTTGCCAATTAGGATAATTGGAAAACGCGTCAGTAAAGGAAAATGATTGAGAACTAGCCAGGACTAATTCTTGTCATAAAGGGACGTGTCTGTGCCCCCTCCCAATTCCCTGTTCTAGCGACGTGCCTGATTGGGACACGTGGTAGTATTCTATTTTTACCAGGAAAAAAGAATACCATTTATTCAGAATCCTTCAGGTCTTTTGTCCTACAAATTGAGGATGCAGCAACATGATTTTTTGAGGGTCAATTTCCGCAACTTTGTACTGGCGCACTGCATCAGTGAATTTCAGGTGCTTCTATACAGCGGATAATATGCTGGAATGGCACCCAGCATAGAACCTGTTCCTGGTCAGATGGTCAAGAAGGGATATTCTAGGTACTTTTCATGAATTTCACATAGACGTCACCATGTTGCTTCTTCCTCAAGTGTCTTGCATCACTTGGAATCCAGGCAAATTTATTCTGGTTGGGTTCCATCAAATTGACACTACCCTTGCTTAAGACATACAGTACTTGGGCCCTTATTTTAACCCTTTGCTATTTCTCATTTGGTAGGAATCATAAACAACATAATTTGGGACACACGGTAGTATTACATGGGATGCCTGATCTTGCATGGAGTGATCAACCTTGACCACGTTGGCAGCAGGTTGTAACCTGGTTTCCCACTACATTAGGTCATGGTCGTGTTATGGTGTACTAGGGGTTAAAGTCCCTTATTGGATAATTTTGGATGCTTACCTCAGGTGTTCATTGATGAACACCTGTATTAATGTTATTATAACTGATTTTAGACAGTTTGGTCAACTCTATCTATGTAATCCTGTTTCTGGACTTCTGGACTTAGAAATTTCTGCCGAATAAGGGTCTCAGAATGCCTTTTTTCGTAAAATGCGTTCATACAGAAAGAGGTTGATAATCAAAGTTTTTATTTCAGTAAATGAATGTTTAAATATGTATATTTATCTGGTTAAAATGCCATTACCATCATCCAGTGCCCACAGGGTCATGTGGGCGTCTGAAGTCCAGGGTCTGAGAGGATCATTTTGGTCCGAAGTGGTTTTCTGACCCCCACAAGTCCCCCAACAATGGTACTATTATCCTAAAACTTAGTTTGGTGGTGGGAAAGTTCCCAAATATGAGGTAGAAACACATTTCGAACAGTAACATTCACTGAACTGAGTCCTAGGATCCCCCAAAGAGAGAAAAATCACTTGCTGCCTTAAAAAAAAATTTTATTTTGGGGGCCCTCCTCTCACCCCTCTGATCCTCATGGTGATTCTGGCTGCAGAATCCTGATATATGGGCCAGAATGCACCAGCACATGAAATTTCAGCTTCCTGTCTCTATTACGTGAGAAATTATGGTCCTTCCAAAATTCTACAAAACAAAATGACCATTTCACATACGTCAAAAAGGGGCGTTTCATCCAAATTTCAGGAAATTCTCACACGAACACTGTCAGAGATACTGACATGAAACTTGGTATTCTTTTGTTTGGTACCATAAAGTATTTTTGGACAAAGTTTGAGTAAAATCTGAGAGGTGTCATATATATGGGTGGCTGAGTTGACATGGAATGATCCCACTCTTGTTTAATACAGGCTTCCAGCTGCTGGAGAGTTTTGGGTCTCCTTTGACGGACTTTTCGTTTAATTATGCGCCAAATGTTCTCAGTCGGTGAAAGATCAGGACTGCAGGCAGGCCAGTTCAGCACACGGACTCTTCTACTACGAAGCCATGCTGTTGTAATAGCTGCAGTATGTGGTTTTGCATTGTCCTGCTGAGATACACAAGGCCTTCCCTGGAATAGGTGTTGTCTGGAGGGGAGCATATTGTCGCTGTCCAATGAAACTCAAGTATGTCCAAAACGGCTACAGTTCAGGAAGTGAAAAAAAACACTGTAATTTCAAAGCAGTTCAACGTAGCGTTGTCATACTTGGTACGGCATCTTTAAAAGTAATCATATTCTTGATAGTGTGATGATATGATTCACATTTAACCAAAATCGCGTTTAAATAGACATACGTGCATATTTTACAGTAATGGTGGTCGATCCGCGTTTTTCCGATCATTGATCAGAATGGCTTAGTCGCGCTTCTTAATGAGACGAATGCCCTCAGTTTATTAAATACGTCAACCCTGAAATGTCTCTTGCAAACTATGAATATACTGACATGGCAATGCTAGACAGAGACTTTGATTTGCACAATCCTACCGTAATTTTGTTATCATAGCTAACACTGACCAATTCACACAGCTCCTTAAAAGAGACAGACATCCTGAAGGAAGGAAGAAAAACAGATCCGAAAAAAATATAGCGCTATGCCCAGTTAATATAGCTTCACTTCCGAAATCCGTGTGTTAATGCTTTCATCTCCACAATAAAAACATAGCAAGCTAGCTCTAGTGCTAGAAATGCTTAGCCTCTACCAAGCGGCGATAGCGCGAGTATGAGTGAGGCATTTTCTAGTGAAAATCATGACAGTGTAAACACCGTGCAACTAGGCCAAGGAGGGTCCTAGCTGAGGCGGAAGGTCTCAGCGTGTTTGCCTAAACAGCCAGGGAAAAGAAAGTCTTAACGGTCACCAGTATACAACTGGGGTCTGGCTAGAGCGTCAGCGCTAGGCCACTGCCTCATCACTGCCTGATGATGTCCTTCCCGTTCTGCTTTTAAGTGGCCTGAAACGTGTCTAGCGGATGCTGCAGTCCTAATGTCGTAGTGGTTACAATTCATCTGACTCCATATTAAATTTAGGATATGAACTTTAGCTATAACCATTTGCGGTTTCAATTAAATGATGCGTTTGCATAAATATTGATCCGACTCCAATTTATGAATTTAGAGCTATGTTGTGCATCAGACCCAGGACTGGTCTATACCTTACTCCGCCGGACCAAACATCGTTACTACCCAATTCGGTGAATTAACTCAGAGGCCAGCGGTATTATTAAGCGTGATAATTTGACATAGACGTTAGCTATGACTAGGGATTATCGGGGCCCAAAACAAGATCTCCGCTCAGGGACCGATTCCTATTCGGTATGACAGAATTCTCTTGGAAATTCTGTTCAGGGACCGATTCCTTTTCGGTATACCGGATTCTCTTGGCGCCAATCAAAATAACTCTCATCACAGCGTGGAAAATCCACCTTATAACGCAGACCAAGCATGTTGATCAGGCATGTGTTTACAGTCCTACGTTACCCGATTAGCCGACAGACCTCCAAGCTAGGAAGGAATATGTTAGTCCGAATCAGAATCCCACAACAGAATGCAATTATCAATTTATTTCGCCAGGCAGGCACAAGCTTAAATCCCAAGAACCAATTACATAGTTACAGAAAATATAAAGAAGTCAAGTCATACCTGGCGCAGCTCACAACTACCCATATGCACAAAGTACACTGAGGGAAGGTTGAATACATGCTTCCATAGCTATATCATGTCTGCACACGGCTGCAGGAGCACGTGTGGGAAATTGCCTAAGATCTCCCATGACTAGATTAAAGCTACCCGCGGCATGGAGATGCGCGTGGGGGGAAGTTGAATGCAATCTTCCATTGTGATAACGGCTCCACACATACAGATGAATGTGTGGGGAAGTCGTCTACGATCTTCCATAACTCCTATTGGCCACACACGGCATGGAGATGCACGTGTGGGAAGTCGGTTGCGATCCTCTCCGAATCCTTTGTTTCCCTACCTTTTAAGCCCAAACTCAAGACGCGCTTCCTTTAGCAGGATCATTAATCATTTGGGTAATCAGGAAGGCAACCCCAGAGGGAATTTGGGAGGGGATATTACCACGAGAGAAGTAGAAGTATATTTTTTTTAATACTTATTGAATGAGGGTTTAGTATAATTTTAACCCCTTCGAAATATGCACCATGCGATTTCGGAATCTTAGTGGAGTAAAGTGATACCAAACACGATATGCTTGCACTACACTTTGCCATGAAACATCCGGCAAAATACAGAATTACAAGGATAATCCGTATTAATGCTATTAATCAGCTCTTATCCTACAATATAACAGAAACACACATTATATCTGTAACATTGTGGGTGAAATTAGTATTTTCATACTTAGATCCTTCTAATCTCCCATTCCTAGGGCGCAGTTCAGTAGATCTCTGGTTGATGGCCCTGTGGCATTCTTCGGCACAGGGTAAGTTCAGGAAGGCCGTTTTAGGGTGAATTAGGGGACACCCTGATCGATATGCTCCCACAGTCCTGAAATATCGCTGCAGGATGCAGTGCCATGTACCAAGAGGAGGGATCAAGGTGTTAATAGATCAAAATTACTATACTCACTTATTTAAAAAATAAAAAAATAAATAAAATTTATAAGAAATGCCGAACATGACAAAGTTATAACACAAGGGGAGGTGTAGTAGCACAAAAGGGAGCAATCCCTACACCCCCGGAGCCATTCCACACATGGGTGATGGATTTCTTACATATAACTCAGTGCAAAGGGAAAGGTATGTGTTTGTATTGGTATGACTTTTCTCTAAATGGGAAGAAGCCTTTTCAGTTACATCTATAGATGCTATCACAGTAGCAAAAATTTTGAGTAGAGAAATTATTCCTGGGTGGGGAATTCCAAAGGCATTGTATAGTGACAATGGGCCAGAATTTAAAAATTAAGTACTGACTCGCCTGGGAGCAAAATTGGGAATAGGATTGAAAAAACATTGTGTGTATCATCCGCAATCAGCAGGATTAGTGGAGCGAACTAATGGAACTCTGAAAGCAAAACTGCGCAAAGCCATGGCAGAAACTAAGTGGAACTGGATTGCATGTCTGCCATTAGCATTAACCAGTATGAGAATAACACCACAGCGGTCATTGGGGTTGACACCTTATGAAGTAGTACATGGGAAACCTTTTGAATTACCACAGTTATTGCAGAGAACACAAATAGAAGAAGCAACTCTGGCAGAGTATATGAATAGGATGTTAACTAACAAGAGTGAGACTCGAAATGTGCTTCCTCCTAGATCAGTAGCGGAGCTGCCACCAGGGGAGATTAAGCCTGGAAATTGGATCCTGGTGCGGAGTGTCGGTAAAAAGCGGAAGTGGAGTGAACCGACGTGGAAGGGTCCATATTAAGTGCTCCTGACCACACTGACTGCAGTGAGGATACAGGAGAGAGAAATGTGGATACATCAGTCACACTGCAAGGTAGTACCTCCTCCAACTGGTGTGTAGGTGCATCTAAATAAGTCAGGGTAGACTTGGAGGGAGTCTGGCTACAAGGGGGGCGTGGCATATAAAGCCCGTCCGTCTCAAACCCGGTGAAGAACTTATTTACGCTCCGAGTCAGTAGAGACTCCAGACTGGCTCAGAAGATGGCTCACTTCTCCCTGTGTTTGTTGATCCTAGGAATATGCATGGTAAGTGTTGTAGCCATTTTCTCCACATATAATTTAAGATAATTTGAATCAATATTCTGTTTGAGATGTTTGGGTTTGAAGTATTTTCTGTTCTGTGTTGTAATGTGGAATGAAGGTTTGGCCAGTGACTAATGACGCGATAGAATGGTGTTTTCTCATTGGCTGCTGTGTTTATAGTATAAATAAATTGTGAGCCCGCGAAACGGCGGAAGCCACTGGACCTTGATGCAACACAATCTTTTGACCAGCGCACTAATTTTGGTTAGTTTACTAAGAAAAGTCGAAAGTCTACCATTTTTCTATTTTGTATGATTTCAGTTTTGTAATAAAGATACTAAAAGAAGAATTTAGCTTCAAGACTTTTGCTTTCCGACGTCAGTGTGTTGCGTGCAAAAACTTTCAGGTCCGGAGCTAGTGAGGCAGCCAGCTGCTGCACCCACAGTAAGTGCAGGCCACATGCCAACCTCACCTAGGGAAAGAACATATGTGGGGGCAGATGACCACCTTCCTGAACCAGGAAACCCTAAACACATATATGCTACTAATTCATGGTGGAGATATGCAAATAGAATGGCACGTTCTGTTAACCATACTGAGTGTTATGTGTGCACATACCTACCAGCCTCCATATCTACACCCAGAGTAGAGGTGTTACAAGTCGCAGCGCCCACAATGAGTGTGAATAGTACAATTAAGTGCGCTATGGCAGTGTCTACTGCTCGTAGTGGATTAGCCTCAATGGACCCCAGTGTACCCCCGCTCAACATAGTAATGAACTCTGGGTTAAAGTTACTGCACCGACAAAGATGGGTAACTGAAGTTGGGAAATATAAGTTCTAACGTTCCGCTCATGGTAGCCCACTATAGTTCAGAGTAGAAGTTTTGGCGATGTGTCAAAGGGAATGGCACAGTATCTGTGGGAGTAACCCAGGGGTGTCAGGGGAAATTACTGATTTTCTGTGGTTATCCACAAATAAAAGAAACATCCTTTTTCACTGGGAGAGAAGACAGTCCAAATGGCACACTATGTCACCCGTGGGCACCTCACTGGAATGGGACGAGAGCTGTGGACGGTTGGTATTGGTTGTGTGGACATCGGATATATGTAGTATTGCCGCCAAATTGGGGAGGGGTGTGTGCTTATGTAAATGATCACACATACATTGTGAGTGCAGAAAGAATCGCCACACGACGGAGGCGAAATGCAGCAACACCTCATGATCCGATGTGGGGGAACAATGTTCCAGCGGATGCAAAGCTGTGGTCAGTAGGGGGCAAGATTGCTTTCTTCCTGTTCCCACAGCTGGGAGTTGGACAGGTAATTTTGCGAATGGACCCTGAATTATCGCCTAAGTGCACTTATAAATGAAACCCGTAACATCACTAGGAGTATACAGCAAGAATTTAACAGCCATACAATTGATGACGTTGCAAAATCGAATGGTACTGGATCTATAAACGGCAGCACAAGGGGAAGTGTGTCAGATAATAGAAACCTCATGTTGCACCTACATACCAGAAAATGATGAAGAGGGAGGAGTAATAGACCAAGCCTTATAGACCAACGTTTAAAAGATCTATCAGATGCACAGCTGAGTGACTTTGTATCTGACAGTACCTGGTGGCCGTGGCTCGTTTCTGGGGGGTGGAAAGCAGCAATAACATCTATATTGAGCCTCATAGCAGCAGGATTCGCAGTTCTGCTCTTTTGTAGTTGCTGTGGGATCCCAATAATTAAAAGTGTCATATCAAAAGTGCTGAATGCTAACCAACAGTTTCAGATGTTTATGTTACAGGATATCGAGGAAGGACATGCTCTGCCTGAGGAGCTGGAGGAGCCATATAATGATGTGATAGAAATAGGGGCCCTGTTCAAAGTAGAATATTAGAATATTTCCCGTGATTGAAGCACATGCTGGAAATTGAGAGAAGTGGCATGTTAGCGGATAATCAATTATAAAGAGGAGGGAAATGTGAGAGGAATTTAGTCATAAATCGCTTATTTAGTTATAAATTGCTTATCCTTCATTGACCTAGGCTGTGGCCTGGGTCTGCATAATTGTTAATCATTGCAACCTAACCTGTATGTAATGAAATGTGCTTTCTGTAACTGTATGAGATGAGATGTGCGTATTCCCTCTGAAGCCTAGGGAACCTGCGGGGCCAGACCGTTTATCTCTGTACAGTTTGTTCCTGTGTAGCTTGCTGGACCTAGATAAGACCTAAGGAAACATAAATCACTGCTGGGGGAGAAACTCCTTCTCCCTGGGCCGAAGAGATTCATGGAGCCAGAATTTACGTGGGATGCGCGCACGCAGCTGTAATGAGTCAGTCCCAAGGGGAGGGGATTACGACATTCTGCTCATACAAATATTCAAGCAAAAGAGGAATTCAGTGTCTTTGTTCTTTGTAATGGGGACCCTACATGCATGTAGTATAGACTGAATCATATTTTTACTATTTCTCTGAGTGTTTTCTCACAGGAATACAAATTAAAATTACCACAACATGTGGCTCTTAGTGCCGCCCCTAGCATTGCAGAACGCAGCAGATCTATGGGAGTAAACCCTGAAAAAAAAAAAAAAAAAACAGGATCAGTCCCTGCTAAGGTAAGCCCACTGGTCCTTTCGAGATAGCCTCTCTGGTGTTAGTACTGGTGATTTGTGTTTCTATATGATTCCATCCAGAGGCTACCCGCTGAGGAACCTAAGTACGGAAGAGGGCAGCCTGCTTGTCCACTGCACAGGGCCAGCAACCCTTAGTAGTGGTATTTAACCCGCTACGGACTCAGAAACATCTTATGAGCAATCACATCATCAACATCTGTGTCATAAATCTGGGCAGCATAATAGCCAGCATGACAGACCCTGGGTAAAGCCTCGTGGACCTCGCGGCTCTGATCAGCCCAGATCTGCTTGCAATTGATCTATGGCTAAGCCCCGCCCTCAAATGCGATGAGCCAATCACAGTGCGTATTCTCTCCCCATATACTCGGACATTCTGAGCCTGAGCTTCCATTGAAATGCATCACGGAAACTGCAAATTATTCGCTTTTATGGGGTTTTAAAATGTTTCTTAGTCAAAAAATGGTCAAACACTGTGCTTGGGGTAAATTTAACTCTGATATGAGGCATCCCAAGAGGCTGGGCGATGGGGTGTATTTTATATTCTTCTCAAAGCCACATCATAACCGAGAGAAGTGTCTCCTCTGGATAAAGCTGCTTTCACACCAGGCATAAAAGCAATTTTTTAGCGACAGATTACATTCAAAGTCAATGCAAAGATGCTTCACATTGACTCTGAATGTAATCTGTCATGTAAAAATTCATTTCGCGTCGATTAATAAGCAGCTAAAGCTTTTGTGGAAGACCCCACTATCAGCTTAACGTACCTAACGAAGGTCAAGAAGAATGTCTACATTTGTTCCAAGCTAAGTCAACATCGTATTTAAAGGCGACATCTTGTCACTTCGCTGGAGATTAATATAAAGTTATATTTTACATCGCTAAGTTAGCTTACGTCAGCTAAAGTTAGTAAACTCTGTGGCTAACTTCAGTGCTGACGGACGTTGGCTTAACTTGAGCTCCTGGCTGCGTTGTTCACCATGTCACCTTGTTTACTTAGGCGTTCTGTCACGTCAGGTTAGATTTCCTAAATTCGGTAGCAAGCAATAATAATACGTAAGTTTTACCCTGCAGTGCAGGAACAATATTGATCCTCTATCTTGTTGCGTGAGAGGGTGATGGAAATGACATGCGGTTGATCGCGTTTGCACTGAGACCTGAAAATTTTAGCCTCTAATTTAAACTTTTCATTGACCTTCTCCACTCTAAATTCATTAATGTATCCCTCCAATGCATAGTGTAACCCTATTTGTGACTTCTTTATGATATTTGAGCCTTCTATCGCCAAAAATCATCGATAGCATCCTGAAAAATATCTCTGACTGTGATACCAGTCATTAGCGCCTTTTCTAAAATGTTGATTGTTTGTCTGAGTCAGTGGAGGGGGCGGGGCTTAGCCATAGGTCAATTAGTAAATTTGATTTTCTATGATAATTACGTGCAAACTAATTTTCCGGTCTGTCTTTAATTAACTTGCGTTTCTTTTGTTGCTCAGTATATTTGCACCGTAAAGTCGCCAGCTCACTTCACCGACTTGGCTACGTTTATGTTGGTCATAGACGAACGGCAAGGAATGCCCAGTGCTCCACCCACTCACATCCGCTACAGTACTAAATTCGGAGGAGACGAGAACGCGCTTACATATGAGGACCCGTTGGTGTTCACATAGCCTGAATATAAATAAAACATTTTTTCATTGCCAAGAAACGAGGCATCAATGATTTAAAAGAGAAAAATAAACAGTTTCGGTATCGATAATTTGTGACTGTCAAAAAAATTTATTCCCGGATTTATCAGCGTATCTTTTTCAATTATTCCCTATGGAGAAATTTCTTTTTGGCCCCCATGGCATCACGTGACCTGCAATATCAGCTTGACTGCTAAGCCCATATCAGCGTGCGTTCCAGCCTTCGTTGTTTGTCCAGTTCTCCTAATAGGTCCATGGTCTGTCCAAGTGCTATTGGGTTAATTGTAAAAGTAAGAGCATTTACACAACACAATTTGCAGGATTAGGATTTAACAGCTGAGTGACCATAAGAAAACCACTTGTTAGTCAGGCTAAAAGGGGAGAAAAGAACTTTAGTTTGTGAGGGAGCACAAAGATCCAACCGTGGAGTAATAGCAAAAGGTCATGTGGTCTGATGAGTCCAGATTTATCCTATTCCAGGGTGATGAGTGCGCCTGGGTAACAAAGGAAGTCCATGAAGCGATGCACCCGCCATCTGTATTAGCCTCTGGGGACAGTGTTATGATCTGGGGTTGATTCAACTGGTGACATTTAGGCTCCGCAGCATCATGCAGCAATGAAGTTAGCCGACTACAGGAATATACTGAACGACTAGGTTATCCCATTAATGTTTTTTTTTTAATCCCTGATGGCACAGACATATTCCAGGATAACAATACCAAGATTCATCGGGCTCAAATTGTGAAAGAGTGGTTCAATGACCACGAGGAATCATTTTCACACATGAATTGGCCACCACTGAGTCCTGACATTATCAATTGAAAGTCTGTGGGATGTGCTGGAGATGCCTTTACGGATTGGATTATTTCTCCTTTCATCCAAACAAGATCTTGACCAAAAATTCATGCAATTCTGCAACACAGAAGGAAGGTCATGGGTTTGATTCTGGCCTGGGGCCTTTCTGTGTGAAGTCTGCATGCTCTCGTCGTGATCACTGGGGTTTACTCTGGTTTCCTCCTACAGTCCAAAAACACGCACATCAGGCTAACTGGAGACCCTAAACTGCCCATAGGCATAAGTGTGTACATGGTGTGTGCGCCCTGTGATGGATTGGTGAGCTTCCAGGGTGGGTCTCTGCCTTTCGCCAAGAGTCAGCTGGGACAGGCTCCAGCTCCCCTGTGGCCCCACTGAGGAATGGGCAGGTTTAGGTAATGGATGGATGAACATTGCAAGTGATTGTAAAAGCAATGCCACAACAAATGCGGAACATGATCACATTTAAAGGTGGGCCAACAAAATATTACAGTGAGCCTCATTATTATTTTTTTTTTTTTTGGCCAAGCAGTGTATGAAGACAGGAGCTACATGTGATGATTGAAGGAAAAGCTCACCATAGGAGACATTGATTTGATTCATTATATATTCATAAACTGAGCATGATCAATGCATGTGAATACTAATCACAGTCTATTTGCAGTTACCCCTTGAGAAGTTAAAAAAAGTCCAAAGAGGTGAATTAACTCATTTTCAATAACAGAAACAGTTCACATGTCCCAGCCCTCTGTAGACCTACTGCTGTTCACACATCAGAACTCCTCTAACTGTGTGTGACAGGATTTGTATAGAGGAAGGGGCTTTACATACCTGTCCTGCCTCACTGCTCCACACACTTTAAGACCCCCAGTACTGATCAGTGACTGTCCAGTGCTTTCACACACACTGACACAGGCAGCATTATGATGATGTCAGACTTTCTACTGCTGGTGATGCTGGGACTCCTTGTACAGGGTGAGAAAGATGGAACATCTCAATTTTTTTTTTTAATTTACAGTTTATACAACTTTCTCAGTGGAGTTGAATTTATTTCATTTCAAATACGCTTTAGAAATTCATTCCGTTTGACATAGTTTGTCTGTATTGATATCTATTTCCATGTTTTTCTTTTCCAGAATCAATGGCAGATATAGTTCTGACTCAGTCTCCAGCAGCTCAGGCTGTTCAGCTGGGAGACGCTGTCACTATCAGCTGTACAGCCAGTCAGAGTGTTTATGGCAGCAGCTACCTCAGCTGGTACCTGCAGAAACCTGGTCAGACTCCTAAACTCCTGATTTATTATGCTACAACTCGCCAGTCTGGGATTCCTGATCGTTTCAGTGGGAGTGGATCTGGGACTCAGTTTACACTGAAAATCACTGGAATCCAGGCTGAAGATGCAGGAGATTATTACTGTCAGAGTCCCCATGATATCAGTGGTAGCTGGGTGTTCACACAGTGTTTGAGAGCTGTACAAAAACCTCCCTCAGACAGACTGCACAGAGACTGCACTGCTGCAGCTGGGACCTACTGCAGGTGCTGAGGGGGGAGCCACTGATCTGAAACACTGAGAGGTTCTGCTCTAAAATAGTTTGCGCAGTAAAAACACACAATTTCTCAGAAGTAATGCACTATTTGCATGTGGTAAGATAAGTATATCCACACATCTGGTGAATATTTAATGTATTCCTCCTGATAATTTAGAAACGTAATAGAACGAACACAATGGAGATAAATGGTCCAAATATTATTTTTTATGATAGTAACATGGATTTCCTTCTTGGAGAAAGATTTTTCATTATTCTGAGTAAACAGAAAGGTGAGCAACAACAAAGCACTCAATTATATACTGGAATTTAAACTGAGTTCACTGGAACAAAAGTGTCAGAAATAAACAGGGGCATTTCTTGCGTTCACCCTTTTACATATTATAATTCTGATATGGGGTACATCATAATGTCGGATGTTTATCATGTCAAGAATTTTTCACATTTGTCAATATGACCATAGTTTCGATGAAGAGATGTCCGGGAAAATACATACCCTGTGACCTACATGGCATTTTTGTAAATTAATTGAAGGACTAAATTATCTTGAATCTGCAGAGCTTTCAGAGATTAGAAAGAGCATTCAGAGGCGAGAAAATGCACTCAGAGATTAGACAGAGTATTTGGAGATTAGAGAAAGTATTCAGAGATGAGAGAGAGCATTAAATGAAGTTAACAAAGCTATTCACCAGAGACACTTCATGGAGTTTAATCCAGATGTGATCTGCACTGAGACAGAGGGAGGGAGGAATGCTCTTCCACTCTCTGCCAGTGTTCCCCCTGCTTTCTCCCAAACTCCTGATTCAGGAATATGTTCTCTCGAACCATCACTCTCATTCTTGAATCATCACACTAAGTTCTTATTTCCTTCTCTTTAATATTAGCAAGAGGGAGAGCATAGGTTTTCCACCTCACTATGAATTACTGCTGATTTTTGCGGTTAAAGAACGCAAATTTTAGTGATATTTTAGCCAAACATTTTCTGGATTGAACATACTGTATGTTTCCTCCAAAAAGAGCTGACCCTAAATGTCACTCAAGCTGCGATTACACTTATCAACCATAGGGAGTGCTATTATGTCTTTTGAAGTAACAGCACATTTGTATAATAAAAGCAAGAAAAAAACTTCAGGCTGTTATTACATTCAGGCCAGTGCAAAATCAGCCAGAGTCAAACAAGACTTACAGAGGGAGTCAGTCTCGGCTCAGTTTATCCTGTGTCGTCACACAAGAACATTTTGGCAGCTCATTGTCAGTCTGTCTGCATATCAGCCTGTATTAGCTGAACAGGATGTACGGCCCTCCATGACAATGGCTGTACATGCATGCGAATGAGCTGCAGTGTGTGTAAAAAAGGCTGCTGGGAACCAATGCATTATTGGAGAGGCAATTTTCCTCTGTGCTGTCACAGCGTGATGGAGCATGTTAAAGGTGTAGTCAGTGATGTGGGAGAAAACGAGTTGAGAGGTTGTTGATATTTGAAGTGTAAACGAATACAGACCCACCCCTCCTTCATACTCCGCTCCAGGTCCACCCCGAAGTTCATGGACGTGCACTGTCATGGAAACGGCATTAGAAACTCACGTGGCTGACCAATATGGCGGAGGCCGACCCTCCAATGCTCGAGGGTAAGTTGGCGAGGGGAAGCCGTATTTATTGCTTTGAAAGTACGTGTGACGAGTTTTAGTAGTATTGTTGCAAAGGTGATAATAAGCCTGTCATATAAAGAACTGCTAAAGCATGCTTGCCAGCGCAATGCCTCAAATAAGAGTCTGTGTCCACGACCAGACTACGTCAGGAAATGCATTTAAAAATCGTTCTGGCTAATTACAAGCTGAAAAAGTGGAAAATGGATTCGGAATTTTTCCCGGTACAAGTTATTGATTTGCGAGCTCCACACAAGCAATGCTTAGACCGTTTGCGTGTTTCTGCTATGAGCTCATTTAGTAGCTCGCTGTCGGAATTGTTTCGTTTTGGAAGAAATGGTTATCAGGAGCTTATAGCAAAATTTCTTCCTGAACAGTGGGTATATAACAGTACAGCTACAACCGCATGCATGCAAAGCGAGACAGTACAAGCAAAACAATAAGCTGAGACGAAGGAGGTTCATTTTATTCTATCTAGTCGCACATATGTACAGCGTTTGATTGCGCAATTCCCCGTTGATTCCTTACATAAGATGTCAGACATTCACAAGAACTTGTAGCCACAAGTTCAATTTGCGAAGCTAAGGTTAGCTGACCCGTCAGACAACTGTACCCACAACTCGACTGCTATTATAAATAGATAACATTATGACAACGGTACATTTTGGCAGATTTAGACAATATGATGAATGCCTGACGGCTGTTACTGTTGTGTGAAGCAAGGCAAAGCTAATGTTGCTCACCTGTCCAGCAGAGAGATGGCAACCTCCGCGTCCGTTTTCAGACCCTTCAATTCGCGGAGCTCCCTCCACCGTCGGAAAGCCACACCAATGCTGACCCGGGTCTTACGCCCTTTCATGGCCTTCTTTTTTAATTTATGTTCCTCCGACTGTTTTCTCTTGGGCTGTTTTTCAGCCATTGCAAATGCTGCAATGCCGTGTCTCTCTGTACTCTAACTGCGCAAGATACACGACCTGCTACTCCCCCCCCGTGTCTGACCTGTGCACGAGTATGAACCCGCCCCTGGGCGTGGAGGGGTAGACCCTTGTTCTGGTGGCTCGGTCCGAACCACAGATTTACCTGCTTAAATTCAGAGCCCAGGCTGTGTATTGAAACTGGATTTTTTTTCCAGCATGCTCTCAGAAGTGACAGCCTGCAGATAGTGAGGAGAAATACGGTGATTTTGACAAAAAGTGCGTGGATTATGATCGCTTACTATACCTTTAATGGCATTGCATGGCCGTCACAACCCTCATACAAGCCGAATAGGCTCTGAGTCTGTGAGAGTTTTCTGGTAAATTGGTTGATTACCTCATTAACTACATTAGTGTGATCAGTTGTAACTACTCCCTTATGTCTGATTGTTCACTAATTTTAGGTGGACAGTGTTGTATCAGTTGGGAATGGACTATCTCATGATAAGAGGATTCTCTAATAGTCCAGTTCATCTACCAGTTCTCCCTAATGACCCCTCCAGGGAGCTGAATCATTAGTGAGGTCATTAATAGGTACAGAGGGTCCTTCATGCCTCCTTCCATTTGTCCCCATCCTCCTCATTATAAGCCTGCCGCAGCGGCTCATATTCCATCCTGCAATAGGCTGCCACTCTGTTCATAACAATGAGCTTGTAAATATGATCTACAAATTAAGTTAGGAAAAAATAAAATAGTTTCAGAGCTGTGAAATATGATCCACAGTAACAATTTATTTTGCTGCCCTGGAAAAAAATATCACAGCTATCAAACACAGGAAGAAAAAAAGTTTCCGTCTTCTGTAAGTACTTATTTCCTCTGTGAGAACAAGGCTTCTCATTCTTATCGGAACTTCAGTATCAATGCTAATACAGGGACGATCCAAAGTTCTAAGCATTAAAACATTCCCACAGATCACATGATGTGAAATTATTAAATATTTTTTACAACCTTCCCACATATCCCGGAGGTATTCATCAGCAGCAGATAGAGAATCACTAAATGACAGAAAAATGGTCATTAAATTGGTGAGTTTGATTAAAAGCAGCAGGAGTCCCAGCCCTCTATAGACCCACTGCTGTTCACACATCAGAGCTCCTCTAACTGTGTGTGACAGGATTTGTATAGAGGAAGGGGCTTTGCATACCTGTCCTGCCTCACTGCTCCACACACTTTAAGACCCCCCAGTACTGATCAGTGACTGTCCAGTCCTTTCACACACACTGACACAGGCAGCATTATGATGATGTCAGACTCTCTACTGCTGGTGATGCCGGGACTCCTTGTACAGGGTGAGAAAGACTGATCCAGTTTACTCTTTTTGAATTAACATTTTTTTTACAGGTTTGCCAAGAGTTGTATTGATTTATAAAAAATCCAATAATGATTCATCAATCTTGTTTGGCACTTGGATAGGTGCAATTACATTCATTTCCATGTTTTCTTTTTTAGAATCAATGGCAGATATAGTTGTGACTCAGTCTCCAGCAGCTCAGGCTGTTCAGCTGGGAGACACTGTCACTATCAGCTGTACAGCCAGTCAGAGTGTTCATGGCAGCAGCTACCGCAGCTGGTACCTGCAGAAACCTGGTCAGGCTGCTAAACTTCTGATTTATTGGGCCACAACTCGCCAGTCTGGGATTCCTGATCGTTTCAGTGGGAGTGGATCTGGGACTCAGTTTACATTGAAAATCGCTGGAGTCCAGGCTGAAGATGCAGGAGATTATTACTGTCAGAGTGAACATCTCATCAGTGGTAGCTGGGTGTTCACACAGTGTTAGAGAGCCGTACAAAAACCTCCCTCAGGCAGACTGCACTTAGACTGCACTGCTGCAGCTGGGACCTACTGCAGGTGCTGAGGGGGGAGCCACTGATCTCTGACACCAATATTACCAGCAGGGCTGTAGGAGGCGACAATGAGCCACAGCCCTGAATACACACATCTCTGTGTTGAAGAGGAGCGACTCTGTGTCAGATACAGAAGCCAAAGCAGAGCTGCTGCTGAACCACACACACACACACACACACACACACACACACACACCTCTGTACCTCAACATCACAGCATCACATATGCTACTGTATGGTCACATAAAGACAGTGAAGTGACTCAAATCGATTTTTTTTTTTCCTTAATGTGATGCAGATCTGATGTTTTCAGGGCTGTGTAGACACAGAAATCCATTACATTACATTGCATTTAACAGACACTTTTATCCAAAGCGACTTACAAAAAGGAGTAAATCAAGGATCAGTGGCAAAGTACAAAAAGCAAAACATTATCAAGTGCACAAGAAAAAAAATAACTGGGTGAAGTGCAATTGTAAAAAAAACAGCAGGACAGAACAAAATGAGTACCAATGGGTTTGTTTAAGGAGAAAAGACAAAAGTGAGTTAGTTGGTTAGCTGGTTAGGAGAGAAGGTGGACCTGGAAGAGGTGAGTCTTCAAGAGCTTCTTGAAGCTAGAGAGGGACGCCCCTGCTCCGGTTGCGGCTGGCAGGTCATTCCACCAGGGTGGGACTGCCTGTGAGAATTGTCTAGCCTGAGAGCGCCTTGTGCGTAGGGATGACACAGCTAGACGGCGTTTCTGGGGGGAGTGCAGTGATCGGCCAGGTGTGTAAGCCTGTATGATGGGGTTGAGGTAGGAGGGAGCAGACCCAGATATCACTCTGTAGGACAGCAGAAGTGATTTGTATTTGATTCGAGCTGAAACAGGAAGCCAGTGGAGGCTGATGAGTAGTGGAGTGACATGAGCCCTTTTGGGTTCATTGAATACCAGACGCGCCACTGCATTCTGGACCATCTAGAGGTTTCGCAACACAGGCCGGGAGGCCAGCCAGGAGGGCATTGCAGTAGTCAAGCCGAGAGATGACCATTGCTTGGACCAAGATTTGCGTAGCATAGCTGGTTAGGTATGGCCTGATTTTCTTTATGTTGTATAAAGCGAATCGGCACAACCGGGTGACTGAGGCAACATGAGTTGAGAAGTAGAGCTGGTCATCGATCATGACACCCAGATTCCTGACCACTTTGGACAGAGTGATTTCACTTGAGGCGATATAGATCTTGAGATCGTGATGGCTTGATGGCTGGGCAGGAATGACCAAGAGCTCGATCTTGGATAGGTTCAGATGAATGTGCTTTTCCTTCATCCATACAGAAATATCCGAGAGGCAGGCGGATATTCTTGCCAAGATGGTAGGGTCATCTGGCTGGAATGGCAGCATGAGCTGTGTATCATCTGCATAGCAGTGATACGAGAATCCGTGACAACAAATGACTTAGCCCAATGATGTTGTGTACATGGTGAAGAGCAGGGGCCCCAGCGCCGAGCCTTGGGGGACCCCTGTGGAGTGGAGTTGCAACGGGGATGTTTGCCCTTGCCATGACACCGAAAACGAACGCCCAGTGAGGTATGACTCAAACCAAGAAAGTGCTTTGCCCGAGATGCCCATATCAACAAGGACTGATAACAGAATTTTGTGGTTTACCGTCAAAAAGCGCGAACAGGTCCGGTAGAATAAGGACTGAGGATAGACCTGCTGCTTTGGCTGTTCTTAAGGACTCTGTCACAGACAGCAGAGCTGTTTCAGTGGAGTTTCCACTTTTGAATCCAGACTGGTAAGGGTCTAGGATTATGTTTGCAGTGAAGAACTGAATGATTTGTCTGGAAACCGCCCTTTCCATAACCTTTGATAAGAATGGGAGTAGCGAGACCGGCCTGCAGTTCTCAACCCGGGTAGGGTCGAGAGAAAGTTTTTTGAGGAGAGGCTTTACCCGTGCCTATTTGAAAGTAGTGGGAACTGTGCCTGACCTCAATGAGGCATTAATCACACGTGTTATTGCAGGTGTCACTGCTGCGAATATTTCTTGCAAGAGTTTAGTTGGCACCGAGTCGAGTTGGCATGTAGTAGGACGGCTACAAGACAGGAGTTTTGACACTTCACCCTCAGTGAGAAGAGTGAATTCACAGAGTGAGGTATGATCGCTCTGAGGAGACAGAGATGGGCATGCAGTAAGACGGCTACGTGTGTTAAAGGTGTCGGATGGCCCATTCGGGAGAAGCAGACACTTGCATGTAGTAGGACAGCTACATGTTTGATCAACAGGAACGCCCTTTGGATTTGTGAACCCTCTGCTGATACCGGCCACTTTGTCTGTGAAAAAGGAAGCAAATGTGACTGCTGAGAGGTTTGTGGCTGCGGGCGGAGGCGGTGGATTCAGTAGAGTAGAGAAGGTGGTGAATAGTTTTTGAGAGTCAGAGGTGCTGCTGATTTTGTCATTGTAGAAACCCCGTTTTGCAGCATTGGAGCTGGTTGTGAAGGAGAGTAGCATTGATTTGCAGCCCTGGAGGTTAGCAGGGCCAGGATGTTTTCGCCATTTTCCTTCTGCTGCTCTGAGTTTGGTGCGCACTTTCGGAGGGTATCAGACAGCTAAGGACTGGGCTGTTTAGAGCGAGCAGGTTTAGTGGATAACGGACACAGTTTATCCAGGCATGAGCTCAGTGTAGAGCAGAGTGACTCTGTAGCCTCGTTAACCTCTAATGAGGAAAATGAGCTGAGGTCAGGTAATGCGGATTTGACCACTGATGAGAAGTGGCTGGGCGACAGCTTTCGGAGGTTGCGACGGAATGAGACCAGAGGAGGAGGAGCAGCAGAGGGCAGTTCCTGAATGCTCGCATTAAATTGGATGAAGTAGTGGTCTGAGAGGTGCAGAGGTGTAATTGAGATACCAGCTGCCTCACAGTTCCGGTTTAGAATCAGGTCAAGTTGTTTGCCAGCTTTGTGTTTGGGAGGGCTGGAGACCATTGTCAAGTCAAATGAGTCAATTAGGGACACAAAGTCAGCCGAGCCAGGTTCATTTAGATGGATATTCATGTCACCGAGAACGAGCAGGGGACTTTTCTGCTCAGGGAGGGAAGACAGTAGTATGTCTAGCTCATCCACCAATGTGCCCAATTGACCAGGAGGTCAGTATATGACAATCACAAAGGCTTTCACTGGAGCAGTCACCCTTACAGCTGCAATCCAATCTTTATATCTGATCTTAAAACAGGAATTGAGCCAATTTCACATGTGGTCCTTGTTAAAAGGGCCATCTTTACTAGGGCTGTTCCATAACCCCCTCTAGTTGGTCTAGTCCAACTTCTTAGTTCGTTTCCAGAAGGATCTTTAATAGCTGCCTTGAGTTTGAGATGAGGAGGTTCTCAGACGGTGTAATTAAGTTATTCTGTGGTAGTGTGCGTCCATTGAACTAAGTAGTTGTTGAATGTCTAGTTTAAGAATTTTTTTATTGTGTGAAAAAATACGTTGGTAATCTTGTTTGTTAATTGTAAGTAGAACAAGTTATTGTGCTATGCTAGTTTCTTCGCATACCATTTTGCCAGTGTCATGTTAAGCTTGCGGTTCGAATTTCCTGTTGAAAAGGTTAATATCAAGAGTGTACATGCGATGGACAATAAGATCATAATTTATGTCGAATTCAACGTTAATTGTATGCCAGTGAAGCGTGTAACTACAGTTCGTTCGATTGACTTTCATTTACCCTCGAAAGCAAGGCCCTCGTAGTCACTGTAAGCCAAAGACGATGTTAAAGGGATAGTTCACTTTTTTTGAAGTGGGGTTGTATGAGATACAAATTGCCACTACTTACATTAGATGCAGTAGAAAGCTCTCTGATCTCCTCCAGGTAGCCGCACCAGGGCATAGTGCTGGGTGGAAATTTAGGCGATACAACTGTTGTGAACGGAAACACAGAAACAGCGTATTTTCCGGGCCTAAAAGAGGTCCTACCTGAAAATAATTCACCATTTCAATTATGCGCTATATTTAAAAAAATTACAGCACTTTAGCTGCTCGGAAAAAAGACACAGTTGCTCTTGAACTAACCAACTGACGTATTCCTCCGCGAGGCGCATCGTAGTTCACTGCGCGCAGTAGCGATCAGCTGTTTGAGTCAGACTGAGCGGTTTGCGGTAGAGCCGGATTTTCAATAGCATAGAATCACGTCTCAAATTAAAAAAAAAAAACCTATAATAACCAGCGCAGCAGATACACAGTATGTGGCTGCGTAGACCCTATGTGATATCAATTTGTGCTGCAATGTTACATTAGACTTTTTTCACAGGTGTTTCACTCTTTTTACCTGATGCTTGGGTACAGCAGTGCTCTTCAGCGTGCACCGTTGATATTTCCCTGAATGTAGCCTAACGAAATCCTCTTTGGAAAAATGAATACTGCAAACACGGAGTTCTTTTAAGGATATGGGTGGCGTATCAATATCCGTGTTGAGGCAACTAGCCACAGCCACAAGTCTAATATTCCGCAGAGGAATGCGGTGGAAGCTGTAAGTGCACCAGGATACAGCTTTGCTTTCACGTCCAAGAAAGCGACACACATGGACCATTTTCGAAATATTTGCCCAAGTTAAACGGCCGTCCGACCTCGCAACCGCAGTTAAGCCGCTTGCACACTGGACGCGAAACGAATTTTTCGCACACAGATTACATTCAAAGTCAATGCGAAGACGTGAATACACGCGTTTGTGCAAGCAGCTTTACTGTGACCCAAACAGCTGATCGCTACAGCGCGCAGTGAACTACGATGCGCCTCGCGCAGGAATACGTTAGTTCAAGAGCAACTGTGTTTTTTTTACGGCTAAAGTGCTGTATTTTTTTTAAATACAGCGTACAATTTAAATGGTGTATTATTTTCAGGTAGGACCTCTTTTAGGCCGCGAAAATACGCTGTTTCTGTGTTTCCGTTCACAACAGTGCATCGCCTAAATTTCCACCCAGCACTATGCGCTGTTACGGCTACCTAGAGGAGATCAGAGAGCTTTCTACTGCATCTAATGTAAGTAGTGGCAATTTGTAGCTCATATAACCCCACTTCAAAAAAAAGTGAACGATCCCTTTTAAGGACTATTTGTAATCCTTGAGTGCCATCTAGTGGACGTATTTAGCTACTGCTGCTTCATTTTTGTATAACCGATTGTTAAAGAAAGAAATGCCTGTAATAATTATTGGTTTTGTTATTTTCCAGAAACCACTCTTCCTTTTGACTTCATTCGAATTCAATAAAAAAAAGAAAATAATTCAAGTGATTTGACGAGTCACTCACTGATGACTACAGAACCCAAGTTTTTTAGAAGATAGCCACTGTTAGCTCGCACTTCTTTTCAGTCCTACATTGGATACAAATCTAATACATGGCCATGCAACATGAATGAGAACGGTAATTTCGGAATCCATGTGGCTTTTTGCCTGTATGCATGCGCTCAGTGCAGTTTAAAAGACAAAAAAACTAGCTGTGTGGCTTTTTTTGCCTTCTTGACCTCATCAGGTACAGCAGAGGAACTGTTTGCTGTTGTCCAGAACAAAATCCCATCCATACATTCACTGCAAGCATGTTCATTTTCTCAGCTTTAATACCATGAGTGCTCTCACAAGTATGACCTTTTTGATGTTGGTGACGGAGATGACGTGCACAATGGTATCAATGTGCGCGTCTGCTGTATAAGAGAGCAGATGTAATCTTTTCACAGATAAATGCAAGTCAGTTGCAACTATGAATATGAACCATCAAGACAGGCAAATCAGATGTGAGCAAAAAATGGGAAGTGAATGAGGTTTGGAATGTGGACATAGCAAAGGAGTTCAGTTCATATATGTAGGGATCCAGTCAGTATTTCAACTGTGCTAGACTCAGAATCAGATCCTCAGAATCTGTAGACATTGATGCTAAAGCAGGTGTAAGGCTCACCCCTCCCTCTCTCACCCCACTACAGAATTGCAAAACTACGTTAGTTCCACCTGCAGCCACTAGAAGTCACCACTATCTCATTGCAAAATGGAAGCTTCCATGAGAACCAAAGTTTGTAGAGCGTAGGTCTGCATTTTTGAGCTAAGTATCACGGATATTTTATTAAGATAAGAAAAACAGTTGTGTAGAAAGAAAAAGTAATGCTTGTAGATGATAATAAACTATAAATGATAATATGCAACAACCTCAAAATCCTTCAAATTGTGAGATATCGAATTCTGACCAATTCTGTTAGTTACTTTAGTGTCTGAGAACTATTCTACATGAATGAAAGATTTTTCATATCTCAAAATAATAAATTGGCCTGAAGAGGGTTAAGCTCAGTAATTCATTTGCGACTTCATCTTATGATATTGTTGGACCTAGAGTTCTATAAGCACAATATCCATCTTTTGTCTAACCTATGAACAATACTTTTCACAATCATCCCACATATTCCATAAGTCACCATCAGCAGGAGTTACAGAATCATAAAGTTTAATGTCAGAACTAATCACATTAAAATGGATGAGTTTGAATAAAAACAGCAGTGAATAGAGCATGTCCCAGCTTTCTATCAACCCACTGCTGTTCACACATCAGAGCTCCTCTAACTGTGTGTGAGAGGATTTGTATAGAGGAAGGGGCTTTGCATACCTGTCCTGCCTCACTGCTCCACACACTTTAAGACCCCCAGTACTGATCAGTGACTGTCCAGTCCTTTCACACACACTGACACAGGCAGCATTATGATGATGTCAGACTCTCTACTGCTGGTGATGCTGGGACTCCTTGTACAGGGTGAGAAAGATAGATCCAATTTACTATTATTGAATTTACATTTTTTTCATGGCTTAGCTAAGAGTTGCATTGATTTATAACAAATTATCCGACAATAATGCTTTGTGCTTGACAATGGTCATCTGAAATCACATCCATTTCCTTGTTCATATTTTCAGAATCAATGGCAGATATTGTTCTGACTCAGTCTCCAGCAGCTCAGGCTGTTCAGCAGGGAGACACTGTCACTATCAGCTGTACAGCCAGTCAGAGTGTCAGTGATGATGTCCACTGGTACCTGCAGAAACCTGGTCAGGCTCCTAAACTTCTGATTCATGATGCCACAACTCGCTTATCTGAGATCCCTGAGCGTTTCAAAGGGAGTCAGTCTGGGACTCAGTTTACACTGAAAATCACTGGAGTCCAGGCTGAAGATGCAGGAGATTATTACTGTCAGCATGACTATAGCACACCGTTCACACAGTGTTAGAGAGCCGTACAAAAACCTCCCTCAGTCAGACTGCACAGAGACTGCACTGCTGCAGCTGGGACCTACTGCAGGTGCTGAGGGGGGAGCCACTGATCTGAAACACTGAGAGAATCTGCTCTAAAAAAATGAGCTACTATGTGCAATAATAACTCAGATTTTCAAGTGTAATACACTCTCTGGATATGGTAATACAAGAGTACCCAGATTATCTACTGAGAATTAAGTGTTGTTTTTGATCATTTAAAACACAGTTGAAAGGACAAAATGTGGACACAAATTGATCCGAGTATATATTTTTTTCACTGCAGTGGTACAGATTTAGTTCTGGGAGGAACACTTTAACGACGAATAGTAGCTGAAATGAAAATGACTCAAGTCATGAATTGTGATGTAAATTTACTGATCTAGAAAATGTAATGACCTTGGAGTCAGAAAAAGTGGTATTGCGTATGTACTCAACTCCAAAAGAAACGCACAGGTGACGTATGTACTGTATTTGCGGCAAAATGAAGAATCAATTGATTTTTATTGCTTTTCCAGTGAGGCACGAGTGGAAATAAAGAAAAAGCGTGTGGCATTGTAATCCTGACGCCGCCACGCGTGCGCCGCCAAGCACTTCAGTAATAACAAACATTGAGCTGTTAAGTGATGTGTACAGTGACACTTGACTTGTTCTTTTGGGTGTGGTCAATAGCCTAAATAAAGCCAACAAAAAATGCTACTTCGTCAAGAAAATGGAATTGCTTGTGGCACATGACAGAAAAAAAGAGCCATTAGCACGTTACGGGCAGGTCTCACCTGCCGAGAGGTGGTGCATCATTTGCACTGTCACCGTTCAACAATCAGTCGGCTGTCTATCCAAGAATGGAACACAGGCACTGTCACTGACTGACCCCGCTTAGGGTAGCCAAGAGTGAGTATGGTAGCTCAAGAGCGCCACATCTGGTTACACCCTGTACGTGACAGATTCCGGACAGCAACCAAAACTGATCATGAGACGAGGGATCTCATGACGTGAGGGGTGAAGTGCTTGGCGCATTCACGTGGCGCGCGTCAGGATTACAATACCCCGTGCAAAGACAGTACACATCTCACCCTTGCGTTTCTTTTGGAGTTGAGTATATATTATACCCCTGCTTCCTGAAGGTCTAAAAACAATGGGCCTCATGCAAGAAGCAATATAAGAACAAATTTTCTCTTATTTTTGTTCGTATCCCCGATTTTTTCTTATTTTGTTCTTACCCATTGATTTCTGGGATGCACCAATGTTTTCTTATTTTTGCTCTTCTCTTAGGTAAGAGAAAATTTTACGAGTGGTCGAGAGCACTCATACCGAGATAAGAGAAAACAGAAAACTGTTATCTCTGTCCACAAATTGCTCGTCCAATGCACGGAAACACAAGTTTTAAAACCTAAACATTAAAAATGCACCATATAATCAAATTTTGATTGCTTTATGTTTTTGAGAAATTATAATGATTTTATTATTTAATTCTTCGGCTAAAAAGTTTGGCAAGTTGATCCTAATTAGGACTAAGCTATAAAAACCCTTGGATACTTGCGTGCGTTCTGCTTCTGAATGGCTTACCTATTGCTGTTAGACGCTTTGGCCATCCAGGCCTTGCGCAGAGAGCGCGTTTTTAGAGATCGAGCGGATCTGTTTGCTGAGACAGATGAATGGCTACTTGTACAAAATGTGAAAGCAACCGTACTTGAGCGCGGAAGATTACTGTTATGTGTTACGGCTTTCTTGTTCTAACAAACGCAGCGACGAAAAGATATTTCCATTCAAAAGAAAACATTCAATACTTGTTCGAAATGCAGGCGGATGAAAACATACAATCACAACTGGATACTACACGCAAAAACTCAGAGATTTATGGAATAATTTGTGAGTAGTTACATTCGCGTGGTTATCACAGAATAATAGATCAGTGCCGTGATAGACTAAAGAAAATGCGGCTGCGATATTTCAAAGTGCAGGACTTGGTGCCAAAGTCTGGCAGCTCAAGTTATGAGATAGATACATTTTCGTTGTATAAGGCAGTGGACATCATAATTGGCCAAAAACGCAAGGGCGAAGGAATTCCGGATGCAACATCCACCTATATCGAATGTAATCAGTACATTTTTGGCTTACCTTGATGTTTGGGTACCCAGAGAAAGATTCGGATGTGTAAAAACATCAAGCATTCAGTCAAGAAAATTTCGGGTTTAATTTCTCTTCCTGCTGTACGTGGTAATCCATGTTACAGATGACACACCGGGTTGCTAGAGCACGCACAGCATATGCATTCACAATATAAATATTCAATATTAATATTCCAACCCCCCTGCTCAATAATAAAACCCCTGAAATATACTCAGAGGCAATGAAAACGCAACACCAGTTTGGATTCAAATAATTTTGTGACTCAAATTTATTTTCTTATTTTAACAATGCAAATATGTTGGGTGGGTTGACTTTGATGAATTAGATGTGTTAATGGGCCGATTTGGACAATAATAAACAGATGCATTAAACATAACAAGCACAAGTTGAACATGAAAAATCACAACAAGACTGAACAGAACACACATTTAAAAATGAACTCGCAAGAACAGTCAGTATCGGGTGTGACCCCCACGAACATCCACACAGGCAGTACAACGTCTCCTCGTGGACCTGACTAAGCGTCTTAGATTGTCTTGGGGAAGTTGTCGCCACTCTGCCTGTAGTGCATTCTGGAGTTGCTGCCTGGTTTGAGGTCTGGGTACTCTTGATGAAAGAGCTCGTCCAAGTTGGACGTACTACACCCAAAGCGTACTGATGCTGGACGTACTACACCCAAAACGGTGAGCCACTTGCCGGGCACTTACTCCCGCCTCTAGCATACCCAGGGCCCTGCTCCGTTGTTCAGTCGACAGACGTAGCATTATGGCACTTAAAAATGTTTTTTGTGTGGCTTTTATCATGCCTTTATATAGGGAAGACAACCCCTCCTTCATTTCAACCACTGTACTTGCACAACTCCTAATCCCATATGTTGTACTCAATATGGATTGATGAGAGTCCAACTCACACTGTTGTGTTACATGACGATCATTCATGTGTAACGAGGTACACATTGTGACCCCACTGGTCACTTAAGAACTTAAATTGGACTACTCAGGTCCTGAGCAAAAATAAACCAAAATTTAGAGTGTTGTGTTTTCATTGCCTTTGAGTATATTTTGGCACCTCTTTTTAAAGTCGTGCCCCATTTAAAACCACCTAGGTGCAAATTTTAGGTAAGGGTTAGGTTTGGGGCTAGGTTTGGGGTTAGGGGTTAGAGTTAAGGTTGGGGTTAGGGAAACCAGAGACGATTCGCTTAAGCCAAAGCTGTTTAACAGAAATGAAATGATGTCGTGTCAATTTGGCGGATGGAATTAAGTGACGACCCCTAAAAATGCAGCCTACGAAGGATGTAGCCTGCCCTTTGAGATGCACCCCAACTGTGAAACCGCCCTAGATTTCCACGTGCAGTCGGCTCTTTGCACACGGCACGTCACATGCCCTTATATGGTGTTTAGTGGGTGACATATATGCTAATTTAAAAGAACCAGCCACGCGCTTCCAATTTTACGAACAAGTGGGATTCACCATTCAGCACACCTGGGTAAGAGCAGATTTGGACTTTTAAGAGCGTTTGCTGCATCCGGAGTTTATTTCTCTTATTTTTTTCTCTCAGCAAAAAAATAAGAGAAAATATAAGATAAATTTAAGAGAATGTTGCTGCATGAGGCCCAATGACTTCAGAATTTCTGATGTTTTGCACATTTAGGATTTTTGTAGCTGTGATGCTTAAATGAAGCTTAATCCAGATGTGATCTGCACTGATAGACAGCGGGAGGGAGGAATGTGTAACAATGTAGATTGAGCACAAGTACAGAGACTCTGAGAAGTTTTGGTATTTATTGCTTCTGATTCTCACAAAGGGGCTTGGGTGTCCACACAGAAGGAAAAATTTGAGTTCTTACTAGAGTTTAAACAAAAGTAGTCCAATGTCACGAAATCCAAAAGGGCAGATGAAAAAAGTCAAAAACACAAAAGATCTTTAAACAAAGGTTTCTCCAAGACCATTAACAGAAAAGTTCCAGAATGAACCAGGGCATCATGACTTGCAAGGCTAGGGTGCAAACCATGACTGAGCAAAGGTGGTACAAACTGAGGGGTTTTTAAGGCTAACAGATTGAGAATCAGGTGTTACAGCAATGAGAAAATAGGTAAAGACAATGAGTGACATGAACCGGGTGTCCTGGGGAAAGGGGCATGGGATTCAAGTCCTTAGGGGTTTCCTGGGCAAACCACCAGGGGCTGGGGCATCCTGGCGACATCTGCTGGTGGCTTGAGGTTTGACAGAATTCTCTACCACTCTCTGCCAGTGTTCTTCCTGCTCTCTCGCAAACTCCTAATTCAGGAATATGTTCTCTCGAACCACCACTCTCATTCTTGAATCATCAAACTAAGTTTTTTTTCTTTTGACATTAGCAAGAGCATTGGTTTTCCACCTCACTATGAATTATTGTAAATTTTTGTGGTTAAAGAACACAAATTTTAGTGTTGTTTCTGAAAATTTTCTGGATTGAATATCCTGTATGTTTCCTCAAACAAGACTAGGTGCACCTAGTATATGGCTGGGCTGTCTCTTCCCCTCCGGCCGACCAATCGCTGAACTTCCTCCCCACCGGCCAGCCAATCGTTTAACTTGATCACTCAGTCACTCACGCAGTAACTCAGACAGCGACATTCGCTTTTGTAAGGGCCAGGCCGCTGCTCGGCTCAGCCCAAAAAGAGCTCACCCTAAATGTAACTCAAGCTGCAATTACACTTGCCAGCCATAGGGGGTGGTATTATGACTTGCGAAGTGATAGTACATTTGTACATTAAAAGAAAAAAACTTCAGGCTGTTATTACATTCAGGCCAGTGCAAAATTAGCCAGAGTCAAACAAGACTTACAGAGGGAGTCAGTCTCTGCTCAATTTATCCTGTGTCATCACACAAGAACATTTTGGCAGCTCATCGTCAGTCTGTCTACATGTCAGCCTGTATTAGCTGAACAGGATGTACGGCCCTCCATGACAATGGCTGTACATGCATGCGAATGAGCTGCAGTGTGTGTAAAAAAGGCTGCTGGGAACCAATGCATTATGGGAGAGGCAGCTTTTGTTTGTGCTGTCTCAAGGTGAAGGAGAGTGTTAATGACACTGCATGGTTGTCACAGCTTTTACGCCTGCTGAATTGGCTCTGAGTCCAATGGGTTTTCGTCCATGGATTTTCTGATATATGGGTTGATTATCTCATTAACTCCATTAGTGTGATCAGCTGTGATGACTAACTTCTGTCTGATCGTTCACAAGTTGTAAATTGTTGGTGGTTTGTCCTCTGGGACGAGATAATTTTATGGTAAGAGGATACTCTAATAATCCAGTTCATATACCAGTTCTGCTCCCTAATGTCCCTCCAGGGAGCTGAATCATTAGTGAGGTCATTAATAGGTACAGAGGGTCCTTCATGCCTCGTTCCATTTGTCCCCATCCTCCTCATTATAAACCTGCCACAGCGGCTCATATTCCATCCTGCAATAGGCTGCCACTCTGTTCATAACAATGAGCTTGTAAATATGATCTACAAATTAAGTTAGGAAACAATAAAATAGTTTCAGAGCTGTGAAATATGATCCACAGTAACAATTTATTTTGCTGCCCTGGAAAAAAATATCACAGCTATCAAACACAGGAAGAATAAAATTTCCTTCTTCTGTTCAAATGCATTTCCTCTATTAGAACAAAACCTCTTGTTCTTATCTGAACTTCAGTGTAAATGTGAATACAGGTACGATCCAAGGTTCTTAGCATTAAAATATTCCTACAGCGCTAATGATGTGAAATTATCAAATATTTTTACAACCTTCCCACAAACTCCGAAAGTCTTCATCAGCAGCAGATACAGAATCACCAAATGACAGAAAAATGGTCGTTAAATTGATGAGTTTGATTAAAAACAACAGGAGTCCCAGCCCTCTATAGACCCACTGCTGTTCACACATCAGAGCTCCTCTAACTGTGTGTGACAGGATTTGTATAGAGGAAGGGGCTTTGCATACCTGTCCTGCCTCACTGCTCCACACACTTTAAGACCCCCAGTACTGATCAGTGACTGTCCAGCCCTTTCACACACACTGACACAGGCAGCATTATGATGATGTCAGACTTTCTACTGCTGGTGATGCTGGGACTCATTTCTCATACAGGGTGAGAAAGACTGATCCATCTCATTATATTTGATTGAGAATGAATTCAACTTTTTCTCTAGAGTTGTCATTATTTTCAATAATGTATGCAGTCGTATTGCATACCATTTGACAGGTTTTTTTTTTATCTGCATTAACATCAATTTCAATGCTTGTCATTTTTTTTAGGATCAATGGCAGATATAGTTGTGAATCAGACTCCAGCAGCTCAGGCTATTCAGCAGGGAGACACTGTCACTATCAGCTGTACAGCCAGTCAGAGAGTCACCAACGATGTCCACTGGTACCTGCAGAAACCTGGTCAGGCGCCACAGCCCTGAATACACACCTCTCTGTGCTGAAGAGGAGCAACTGTGTGTCAGATACAGAACCCAAAGGCAGAGCTGCTGCTGAACCACACACACACACACACACACACACACACACACACACACACACACACACACACTTCTGTACCACAACCTCACAGCATCACACAATGTATCAGGTCACAAGGAACAGTAACTGTTAATCACACAGGAGCTCTGAGTTCAGCCAAAAGCAGAGGATGTGTGTTTTCTTCCAGAAGAGGAATGAGTGGGATTGCAAATGAACTTAGAGGGGTGTTTTCATTTCTGTTAATACACAGGGATTCAATCAGCATCTTAGCATTGATGAATTGGAACGACCCGATATACAATACGGAGCATCGCAAGGCGGTAATGATCGCCAATAATGATGGGTCAAAGTTCAAAATGTTGACGAGTGAACTCCCGCGCGGGTAGATGTCAGAAGGGATCCAGTAGAGGTACATTCTTCTTCTTCTATTGGCGTTTATTTACCCAGTACTATGTTACATTGCCGCGTCGACTGGAATGGAGTGAGGGCCAGTTGTATTGTTAGTACAAGTCAGAGGATCCCAGGCAGAAACATTACTTCAGTATACAACAGTGGCGGTCTGTCGGCAGAAACACAGGGCCAGCAATAACGGCACCTTCCACTGCTTAATGACCTACACCAGGGCTATTAAACCTTATCCAGAAAGGGCGGGTGTGGGTGCAGGCTTTCATTCCAACCCAGCACTTACACAGCTGACACCACTAATCAAGTCCAGGAGTCTTTGCTAAAGAGCTTCATTAGTAGTATCAGGTGTGTAAGTGCTTGGTAGGAATGAAAGCCTGCACCTACACTGGCCCTTGCAGGATAATGTTGAATAGCCCTGACCTACACCTCTTGCAGTTTACCTCTCCCGATTAGCAACAGTTGCTTAGACTAAGTGGTAGAACCGACGAGAGTCTAATTTATTTTTGAAAGCCTTGTTATACATTGCATTATGAAATTATACAGCGTTTTCTTCAATGACTACGAAAAATATCAATATGTCTTCATAATTTCTGAGCTCGTGTAGCTCGTGAAACAGCACAGATTTGCGTAAATTAGTTTGCGAGGCTCATTGAGCAATAAGCCATCAGAATCCGTTCTATAGTCTGAATGTAGTGACAGCTAAAGGGTGTCGTTGTTAGGTACGATGCACAGCTGAGTGATGGCGAAAATAATTGCTGCGAAGTCTGCGAATGTTTCTGATTTTTTGCAGATTGTCATCCTTATGGAGTCACATCAATTATATCAACATAGCCCATAGGCAATCGCTTTGTCATTAGCATTTCTTAATCATTACGTGTCATGCATTGGTGATGGTTGTTCAGTTAATAAATTATTTGATTGGTAATCAGGCAAACTTGATCACAAACAGTTTAAGAGCAATTATGCGGGAAAGGGTGATGTTACTGAAGGTCTTCCTGACATCTGACGACACGCCACTTGTCTATGAGACGGCTTTTTATTGTCAAGTCATAATATTTATCATTCCACCGTGAAGAGAATAATTTATTTTGTTAATTTTTATTGCCTGATCAGAATTGCCCTTCAGAAAGTATAATAAACGAGGACAGAATTGCACTTGAAGAAAAGCCTACAACGTACAAGTAACACTGGCCACGCAACACATGCCTCTGTTTACAGGTGGTGCATGAGTCAGCGTGCTCCGAGTAACGCCACCTGTCGGATATAATGAGATATAATAAATATTCAACTGGAGCGGAAGGTACCACTACTGGATCCCCTCTGACGTCTACCACCCGTGCACGGTCGAACGCTAGCTAATATAATTGTGATTTATTGCGTTTAGTTCCAAGATGCGGACTCCGGCTTTGACTTGAATTTAGCGTTTATTTGAACTGTGCGGTATTTTCATGGTCATATCTGTGTATCCACAATGGTTTGCTACTGCGAAGCTGCGTAATAGATACTAAAGTGATGACGTCACCTCTACTTAGCTTCTGGTGTCGGGAGTAAAATCCCTATCGGAATTTATAATGGGATTCGGACACTTTCCAGCATTGCTGGAACTTGTATTAATTTTAAGAGCCGCCTCGCTCCGAGATAAGCCTACAGGGTATACAGATACAAATGATAACATCAAATTCGAAGTTTATTGCCAAAAATTACATGCTTTTGCACTTGTAGTCCAGTTTGTAGTCCACTTCTCTGAACTACATTTCCACTACACAAGTGGGCGAGTACCCCGTGATTTGTTCCAAGCCAATGAGGTGCCTCAGTTTCAGCAAACGTTCACAACATAGCACAACAGTAGCCGACCAGTGCCCTACATTGCCGTATGTCCGTGCACCCGTTCCTACATAGCGGCTACTATTAGCTAGCTACGTACCTAGAAATGAATGGATCACAATGAATAGTTATTTTGCCATTTAGCTAGCTAGCATTAAGCTGCACTAGCGAACCACCTAGCTAGCCAGCTAGTGAGCTTATTGCATCTTGTGCACATAGCTAAACCAATAGAAACAGTAAATGGTTAGTTTACCATCACTTACTGTTACAACCCCAATTCCGAGATAGTTGGGACAAAGTGTGAATTGTGAATAAAATCGAAACGCAATGACTTTCAAATCACACGAGCCAGTATTTTTATTCTCAGTAGAACAGAGATAACATAGCAGATGTTGAAACTGAGAAATTTTACAATTTTATCCACAAAATGAGCTCATTTCAAATTTGATGGCTGCTGCAGGTCTCAAAAAAGTTGGGACAGGGGCCTGTTTACTATGGTGTAGCATCCCTTCTTCTTTTTAACACAGAGTGGAGGCGTCTGGGAGTTGAGGAGACAAGTTTCTTGAGTTTAGCCATTGGAATTTAATCCCACTCTTGTTTAATACAGGCTTCCAGCTGCTAACAAATTGTGTTAGCTTATGAACAAAAATCATAATGTTCTGAACAGATTATTTATTTATTCATTTATTTTATTATTAGGCCTATGTATTTTTGCTGGCCAGTTAACATTGAAAAAAAAGAGTAGTCAGCAAGTTATGATCAGGCCAGTAACGTTCATGAACTATAATATCACTTTTTCAGCTAAGATGACCTCTGAAAAAAAGTGAGAATATAGTTCATTAACGTTACTGGCCTGATCATAACTTGCCGACTACTCTTTTTTTCAATGTTCACTAGCCAGCAAAAATAAATTATAATAAAATAAATGAATAAATAATCTATTCAGAATGTTACGATTTTTGTTCATAAGCTAACACAATTTGAGTTAGGGTCAATTATTTTATTTTCATCTGGTTTTATTAAAAGTCATTCTCGTAAGTAGGTTATATTAATATTCTAATAACACTTTTCAATCGGTGTTTATCTCAGTAGATCGTGGCGCTTGCATTCAGCAGAGCAGAGATATAGCCCAATTTTAGGCAGAAGGCTGATCTCTGGGAGAAGGATGAAATATAGCCCGCACTATTATAAACTTGTACCTTTTTTGCCAGTTATTTTAGCTGTAATTTTACAGTCAGATTATAACTCAGGTGTGCGTGTATGTTTACTGTAAACCATGGTTAAATGCACGCAGGACTCTACTTACAGTTAAAATAACAAGGACACAATACATTAATTTAACTGTAAAATTCAATCCATTTATAACAGTGTGATAGGCATAATTATATCATTAAAATTTAGTTTTGATAAGAACTTTGTATAGGCTAATTTGAATATGCGAACGTTTCCGAAGACAAGGGTTAAAAAACATGAAAACAAGAGGTTGCTCTCTGATAAATATTATGAGCTTGGTAGGAACAACAGTCACACTATGAACACTGAACCGAGTTATTCATGGCTAATCTGGGTCGATGTACTGTACTATGCATTGCGGTGGATGGTCTTACATAATTAGGCCATATTAAAGTCGTGGGGTGAGTAAAGTCTAATTTCTGATGGACAGTGCTCATGGCTAAAACATCCCCTGCCCCCACCGAAAACCTAAACATTTTGATTCTTTGCTCACAAGGATTGAATGGTAAAACCATTGTCATTTTCTAGTGTTTTCTATGAATTACTTTTCGGAAAGGGCCACCTCGTTTTAAAATGAACTACACGGAGTTGTGGGCTCATCAAAACTCTGTTTCAAGAGTAAAATCATTAAGCTTTATCATACCCCTCTGCCTGAGTATAGCCTTCCACTGAAAATTATTTTTTATGGTGCAGGAAGATAGCACAATAATGAACCGAGATTAACAGCCGACAGCGATGTATGAACAGGCTGCAATTTGTCGACATAACTTTCCAAACCCGCTGATTATTTTTAATGTTCTCCAGCTAGGCTTGATAAAAATAATCTGTTCGGAGCATTCATATTTTATAGAATAAACCAATGCAATCTTGGTGATTTTTTTTTTTTTTTTTTTATATTCACTGGGTTTTGTCAGGTGTCACTTGCTAGTTTATTAATATGCCAGAGTTATGCAGTATAAAAAAGCAGCGATCTGCGTACTGCTAGATCACATTGATTGTAACTAGCTCATTTCACCGGCATCAAATATTTTGAACAATTACATTCATAACAATGTATTTATGAAAATGGCAGGCAATATAAAGGATTTGGCCAACAGTAATGCTGAGGGTAAATCAGGCATTTACGATGTAATTGCAGTATTCCAAGCATGGATTGTAGTCGGCGGTTCTGAGACCGTACCTCCGTGCAAGGCCAGTGAAGACCGCATAATTTCACTGTCTCGAGACACACCGGACCAGTGGTCTAGTGGACTAGTGGAGCAGGACAGTTACTGCAGTGGTCCGTGCTCCAAAGACCAGTGGTCCGGACCAGCCCCCTAGTGGAGCAGGACAGTTACTGCAGTGGTCCGTGTTGCAGGACAGTACAGTACACAGAATGTTACAGCCCCCCCTCTAATTCAATAACTTTCCAACAAGTTTTGGGAACGTAAATTGCAGATGAAAAATGCAATTATAAGCTTGAACAAAAACTCATATTAGTATCGAATTTTAACCATATTCCTTGACTGCATGCATTTTTTGACGAATGATTGGCTTCACTTAAATGCAAAGGTCACATTAGTGGACTTCAAGATTATGATTCCACATGTGACCGGCTAAGTGATTTGCCTCTCGCAATTTGTTCCCCCTGCAGGCACTGTAGTCCCGATTCTCCCTCTCTGCCCCGCCTCCCTAAAGCACTCGGGTGGCTCGTCATTAATTACTTGTTAGTTTACTTCCCTGTATATTATAGCCTCTGCTGGTAGGACAGTTCAGAGTCTTGGGGTTCAGCTCTCTGTTCCTGTAATTACAGGCGTTTTCAAAGGTGTTGGATTGTCTGCAACATTTCCCTGGTTGAACGCTTGCTTCCCACCAAAGGTGTGCATGGAGGGCGTTGGGCAGAATCCGCCTCATTAGGATGCGTTTGAGGACGCTTAGGGGAAGATTTGCCACTGCTGCTTTAGGGAGCTTGTCAATATTCTGAACGCATTCAAACTTGAACAGGCATTCAAAAATGAACAAGTCTCCGTTCGTGTTCAGCTAAAAAACGAACGGCAGAGTGTTCAAAAATGAACGAGCATGCGTTCATTTTGCTTTCAAAAATGAACAAGCATGCGTTCATTTTTGACTGGACGGCATCCAAAAATTAACCCAGCTACCATCTCTCGCGTTACAAAATGAATCTGCTCTCCACTTCGCAAAATTTACACCAACATACATAAATATTTCCTTCTTACGAGAAAAAAAAATTCCCCGTCTCCCATCCTGCAGAATTTAGAAGTATATTGTAAGGTCCATGCCTATTAAATGACAGTTTTCACGTCGACTAAAAAATCCTGCCAAATCTTCAGTTTCGAGATTATATCTTTACCGATCGTCAATCTTCCGCTATACGCTTTTCATCGAGTTCGATAAGATGCTTTAACACATTCCACGCTCAAGACCGGATATAAATTGTGATTCAATGGTACCGGGGTACGTTTAGTCAGCCAAAACATTCAAATGTTGCTGTGTGAATACTTTGCTGGAGTGAACATCGCTTCCGTGTGGTGTCAGTATGCCTCTTTTTCCTTCTTATATAAAAAAGCATTTTAGAATTCCAAATCATAATGTGACCGCTAGGCAATTCGTATGCAAAAGATTGTAAATAAATTAAATTAAATACATTAAAATTATAGTTTACGCATTGTATCACATCATCTGTACGACAGCCCAAGTTTAATTCTACTATTTTGTGAGTAGCCTGTAAGAACTAGGATAACTTAGTCCCGCTCATATCAAATTGCAAAATTATCCGAGATATTAATCCTTTCTTTTTAAACCTGTGAACGCGCAAGCCAAAAAAAAAAAAAAAAAAATGCCACACTTTACAGCCCACTACGTACACGATAAATTATGCAATGAGATTCAGATTTTGTTCCACTGATTGTCGCAGATAGCTATTGTACCATTTGTCATGCGATATACAGTGTCTACGTGTCTGAAAGTCGGACAGGGTTTTAATATATCTCCGTGTCCGACAATCGGATGGTTTCAATATAACTCCGTGTCCGACAGTCGATTATTGTTTTTAATTTCTTCAAATCTACTGAATCTTTTAGATAGGGGAGAGCTGGTGCAAAAGTAACATTTTTCACATAAATGTCATTTTAAAAGATAACATTACAGACCAAAAAAAAAATTCAGAGCGATTAACTACTTTTGTGTGTGCTCTGTCAATATCAGGTGCTAAATCATCCCAATATATATTGACTTCGGCATAGTTTGCCGTCCAATGGAAGTTGCGCATTGCTACTTTCGACCCCTCCAGTTGGGATGAAAGTAGCGCACGGGTGGGACAAAAGTAACCTGATCAAATTAACTGGAATCTCTTGAATTACTGTCGTTTTTCAATCGAAAAAGTCAAACAATGTCTTTGCTAACATGCAATTGTAAATATACAATGCACTCATTTATTCAATTCAATCATAAAAATGACATTAAAACAGAGCCAAAAACAATCACACATTTGTTTTAAACATTTTCATCACAGTTGTGACAGATATAATGAGCTGCACCCTCAGTGCATGCCTCATGTGACCACAGCAGACAAAAGATGCACTGCACCCACACTTTTCCAGGCAAAGATGAGGCAAATGTCTCCTCACAAACAAGACATTCCTCCTCATTGCCCCGAGAAACTGTGGTTGCAGTGTATCCGCTTGACAACATCTTTTTTGGGCATTTTGAAGAGGACTGTTTCTTCTGGCCCCTCTGCCGAGTCTCCTCCTCCAAGGCAGCTTTTACTGGGGTGTCGGTCAGTATTGCTGTTGACCTGCAACATTCAATGAGATAATAGTCAGAATCAGCTTGTTTTATACAAGCAAGAAAATCAAGACAAGTTAAAACGACACTCTGCTCACCTCTTTCTGCCTCTTTTTTTTATTTTCTTTCCTCGAGCCAGCCTTTGGATATGGGCGAACCTTTTCTGGGCTGAACCTCTGTATTGGCATGCCACTAGATGTTCCTGGAACCACAAGCATACCTGGATAGATAATATTTCAAAAAAATAATAAATGCTTGGCAAGGCTTAACATGCACATTTAAAAGACACACACAGATACAAACTCTCACCATCTAGAGGAATGGCAGACTCATGGGGATGCAGCTCAAATGGGCTCTGGCTAGGTTGCTGGTGTCTTACGGAGCGGGCGCTGGTGATGGAGGGACATTGGTGATGAAGAGGGCGCTGGTGATGAAGCGGACATTGGTGATGAAGAGGGCGCTGGTGATGGAGCTGGCCCTGGCACTGGGGATGGAGCTGGTGCAGGTGCAGGACAGTCGGTCACAAAAGCTGGTGCAAAGTCTGTCTCACTGAAAATATCTGGATTCAAGGGCCAGATACCGGTACACTCGAACCCAGCTGAAATGCTGCTTGCTGTCGCAGCTTGAGGCAGAGCTTTAGCCACAAGACTTGGGATGTTGTAGATGGTCAAAGTTCTTCCAGGGTTCATTTGCATCCAATTGTCTGCTGCACTGTTAATGTAGTGCTTCAGAGGACCAAAAACGCTTCGGTCTAGCGGCTGAAGACGGTGGGAGCAGTGGGGGGGAAAAGACAGGAGTACAATGCCATGTGACTTGCAAAAGTCAATAGCTACCACAGAGAGGTGTGATGGATGATTGTCTAAGAGTAGCAGCAACTTTGACTCTGGGGTCACGCGGGTGTGCCTTGCAAAATGCTGTAAAAATGCCAAGAAATCGGCCTCCTGCATCCACCCCGATCCATTGGCAGAACGAATGCAGCCAAGGGGGCCATCCCAGATGAAGTGGTGCTGGAACTTCTTCCTTGGGAAGATAAAATAAGGGGGAACAAAGTTGCCTCGTGCGTTGGCAGCAAAGGCAACAGTCACCAATGTCCCTCTTTACCCAGAGGTCACAGCACCGACCTGGCACTGCCCCTTGGTGGCAATGATTTTGTCTGGCACTTGAACCGTTTTGGTACCTGAAATAATAAATGAAATGAATTATTGCTGTTGCAAATCACTGTTGCTTTTTAATTTATATAAATATAAATTTTTACCTGTTTCATCCATGTTCCAGATGTCCTTTGCTTCAAAAGTATAGCGGGTGAGGACAGTCTTTAGGTTTTTCAAAAATGCTGTCACGTTGGTCTTGTTGAAGCTGGTGGAACGGGACATGCTGGTGGCTTGAGGTCGACGGATGGACAGGGTTTTGTTGCGCTCGAGGAAGGAGGTGAGCCAGTCCTTCCCTGCCATCTGGTTTTTCTCGCATGAACATGGAGTTTTGAGGCCAATATTTTCGGCCAGCTCATATGCAAACTTGTGCACCTAAAACAGCATGAAAAAAGAGGTTAATTCCCAGATAGCAAGCACCTCAGAGCCGGGGCAGATCCAGAGCTGAGGTGCTTGCTATCTTAGGCAAATGGCGATAGTGGTTTAGCTCTGTCTGCAGTGTTACTCCAACCTCTTTAGGACTCAGGCCAAAATATATATCAGCTGCTCTCTTTATATATGCCTACAGTCTCTTCTCCTGTTCTTCTGTGAAGATTTTGTTGTGAGCCTTGTACCCTGGGGCTCTGGCCTGCTGCCCTCCTGACTCTGCCCTCCTCTTGCAGTACCTGAACAGGGTGATATGACAAACGCCATGCACCTCTGCTGCCCTCCTTATACTCTCGCCTCTTCGGCCATCAAGAAAGGCCCTTCCGTAAACCTGCTGGTCAACCTTTCCTCTCTGGGTCGTTCTGACCCTAACTCTTGGCATTTTCTGTCGGTAAAATATAACACAAGACAATTCGGCCGCATTAGCAGGGAGGGACGAACGTAACCATTGCTACTTCCGCCCCGACTGTGACTCCAGACATTAGAACCAGGATTGCTTCTAAAGTGGAAAAAGTCTGACATTTCAAACTTCAGGATATGTTACAAAACTAAATGACCTATCACTTCATCATAAATATGACACATGGAGCGATAAAGACAATCTTTAAGTCAAAAAAGTTTACCATTTGTCTGAATTTACTCACCACTGCGGAAAACGGTCTTCCTGGTCTCGTTCCGCGGGGAAGCGTCGAAACCTCAAGATTTTTCGCGGTTCTGGAGAGTGTCGCGAGCTGCACGTGCTGACCTAATATGCCGCATCGAAGTGCGGATGGCTGTGAGTAAATCGCCGTATTACTTTCGTCCCAGGTTACTTTCGCACCGGCTCTCCCCTATTAAACGTGAACGTTATGATAAGAGCGCTCAGTTCTTCAAGATGAGTACCGAGAATTTCAATCAATGTTTCTGTTTAAGCTCTGCTCAATAAAGTGAGTCGATATTGGCGCGGGACTTTGTGCATTTATGAAGAATTTAGCGACTGTGGGACAGAGATCCTAAAATACTCCGTGTCCGAAAGTCATAAAAGTTCTTATTTTTCGAGTATTCCAGCAATTATTAGATGTACAAACTTGGCCATGTTTGTGTTCGACCTTCACAAAATGCAAATTGATAGCTATTGACTTTTCTTGGTCTTTTTATTTGTCTGTTTTCTTCCGTTGAAAATAGACAAGTCTTTATTCGGTCTCTCTTTTGAAAATTAGTCAGGTGGATCAAACAGATTCACGCTTCATTTCCACACCAGAGATAAAATAGTGCTTGTAGTCAGTGAGCAAATCAATTCCATGACCATTGACATTGTGAATTAAAAATCGCATGTACGATCAAGACTGTCCACCGCGAAATGCAAAATACTCCATGTCCGGCAGCCAGCAGAAAGTAGAAGTATTGATATGAGAGCAGATTTATAACGACATAAAGAATAAAAATATATCACCAACAATCGGAACATCCAATGGGCACTGCAATCAATTTTATTTGGGCTATTTTTATAAATACAACGAAGTCCATAGGGGAGACCGGGTCTAGTTGTTACACTTTTTCTTTTAACGCCTGTAGAATTGACATTATCGGGTTTTTGTTATCAATATGCACTGTAAAGATAGAAAGTTTCTTAGACTACATGACTGATCTGCAGCAACCCCTATCTGCGCATGCAAAATGCTGGTGAGGAAAAAATAGACCCCTGTCACTTGTTACAAACTACCCCATAGATGGGGTTGTTTTTTACGGGGGGGGGTAGTTTGTTGCAGGTTATGGGGCACTTTGTTACACTTTGAATTTGCTTAAGTGAGACGTGTTTCCCACTTAAGTAGGCAAGTTAAGGGGGATGCCTTACTACTATTATCCCACGAAGCCTCAGTAAGGAACCTGTTGAGTCATTTTCTAATGGCATTGCCATTTTTTGTTATTCGTATGTAATTTCAAGGCATCTTTCTGAAATACAAAAAGGTAGAAAGTCATTCAGTACAGTAATTTGATCTTGCCCAAGTTGTTACAGCTTTTGGGGCAAGTTTTTACTGTAACAACTTGGGTGTATCAACTAGTCCATCAGCAACCCTTCGCCATTGTCCCGACATTTTGAAATGTTCCAGTGCAATCTTTACATGGGTGTGTCATGACACAGTGGCTAATGTCTTCCTCTCTCACATACCCGAGATTTTCTGGATTATATCAGCTACGCTTGATGTGCCTCAAAATCTCCCAAACACCAAGAAAGTTACTTTTTCGAGCATTTTTCTGAAACACTAACTTGCGACTTTCGACGTACGTCCTTCTGTCACGTAAAGACGCGGGTCACCTTCGCAGAGCAGCAGGAAAAATTAGAGCGCCGTCTGTGCTTTATTATCGGAACTATTTAGAATGTTACAACATGGACGTGTAACAACTAGACCCGGTCTCCCCTACAATGCCTGTCGGACATTTAATGCAAAATACTCCGTGTCTGACAGCCAAAAAAAAAAAAAGACGATTAGAACAGATTGATAGCGAAATAAAGAATAAAAAGAAACATTTTAAAAACAAACAGAACATCCAATGAACAGTGTGATTTATTTATTTGCGGTCCATCTTTTTTGGATGTTCTGTTTGTTGGTGATATATTTTTATTCTTTATTTTGTTATATATCCGCTCTCATATCAATACTTCTACTTTCTGCTGGCTGCCGGACATGGAGTATTTTGCATTTTGCGTCGGACAGTCTTGATCGTGCATGCAATATTTAATTCACAATGTCAATGGTCATGGAATTGATTTGCTCACTGACTGCAAGCACTATTTTATCTCTGGTGTGGAAATAAAGCGTGAATCTGTTTGATCCACCTGATTAATTTTCAAAAGAGAGACCGAATAAAGACTGTTCTCTATTTTCAACAGAAGAAAACAGACGAATAAAAAGACCAAGAAAAGTCAATAGCTATCAATTAGCATTTTGTGAAGGTCGAACACAAACATGGCCAAGTTTGTACGTCTAATAATTGCTGGAATACTCAAAAAATTAGAACTTTTATGACTTTCGGACACGGAGTATTTAAGGATCTCTGTCCGACAGTCGCTAAATTCGTCAGAAATGCACAAAGTCCCGCGCCAATGTCGACTCACTTTTTTGAGCAGAGCCTAAACAGAAATATTGATTGAAATTCTCGGTACTCATCTTGAAGAACCCTCTTGAGCCCTCTTATCAAAACATTCACATTTAATATCTAAAAGATTCAGTAGATTTGAAGAAATTAAAAACAATAATCGACTGTCGGACACGGAGTTATATTGAAACCATCCGACTGTCGGACACGGAGATATATTAAAACCCTGTCCGACAGTCGGACAAGTAGACACTGCGTTTCTCTTTCAGATTGAAATCACAACACATGAAACGCCGCTCTGTGGGAGCCGCCGACTACAAGTCCAGATCTAGATAATCAGATGAGCAAAGTAAAACCTCCGCATGTGCACAGTAGGCTATTATAAAATCAGCATGTCTGAATGTTAATAAATATTTATCTCCCCACCCCCCTTCCCCCTTTATGAATATAACCCTTATTTCAAGGATGTTATCAGTTCAATTAATAAATAAGCTTGATTGCAAGACAAACGACAAAGTAGTCTTGTGATTCCATGGGGATTAGCTGGTTCAGGGATACGAGATCACGGAGTGAGACCTGAATTCATGTGACACGCTGGAATACCAGTGACAAGACTTTTGGATGATGTGCACGATTAATACTTAATTTGTTCAGTCGACTAAGTTTAATATGTTTTTGTTTAGATAACCGGAATATGTTTTTGTTCAGAGAACAGGAGTAGGTCGCACATAATCCCATTCCTGAAGCGTCACCTAAATTGGCAAATGATCTTTAGCAGGTGGATTATACCCAGTATATAAAAAAAAAACTAACAATGACAATGAGAACTATTTCACTTTAAGGAACTGAGAATTTAAAATAGGCCTGTACAAGCATTTGTATAATCCGTCATCCATATTCAGTCGTCGTTCACAAAAGAATATCCACGCCCATAATCTAAAAACGTACTTCACACATAGATGAACACATCAGGCCTTGGGCAGGCATTGGAGAATGAACCCATTGGGAAATGAACGCATCAGAAAATGAACAGAAGGGTGTTCATCATCGAACGCAGTGACCAGGTTTGCAGCCTCAAACGCATCCAAAAATGAACAGGCATCTGTTCAAAAATGAATGCGTTCACTGTTCAGAATATTGACAAGCTCCCTAACCTCCAGTACATTTTCTAATTCTCCTATTTGGCTGGAGTTCTGCTTTATGTGGGCCTAAGGGTGGCCTGCATTAAGGTCGTGTTGTCCACCGCCTTGTTTTAATTGATCATTATGTTTTGTTGCGCTGGTGCTGAAGCAGTGTATGAGCGAGAAGCATCGGATTGGCTGTCCCAGTGTTCTCCTGAGCCTGGCGGCTGTGACATAGTTGGTACTTAATGAAGTTTATGTTTGATCCTGGTCTAGCCAGCTGGAGCTCTAATCGTTATTTCCTTCTCCCTTCCTTTTCCTCGATTTAACGGTAAAGCTGCTGTGCTCCGTGCACAGGTCACTGGATCTGGGTCGGCCCTCCGCACAGTGCATGAAGTGAAGCTGCAGTGGGAATGTGCACCTCAGCATTTGCTGTGGCCACACTTTTTACTGCACATACAGGTATTGTGTGGTTTTCATTCAGACATATTTTCATATCATGAGGTTCCCCATCCTCCAGCAACTGGAGAGACAGATTCTTCAGACAATTAGGCTTTATTGAGGCATGTTGATAAATATAAAGCCAAGTTCTTTTTGCACAAGAAGAACTGACATTTTGCTTTTCACACCCAGTTTTTATACCTTCATCACAGGAAATATCTTCCAAATATGGTCTTTCCACCTTCTCATTCTCACGCTGCAACAGGACAGGCAAACCAAAACACTGCCAACTTCCCTTGAGAACTGCAACCAAAAGATAAGCATGCATAACACTAAAAAGGAGAGAAAAATTACAGTCAAGAGAGGAAAAATACAGCCAAAGGAATAGGATACAAGTAGATCCATAAATGATTCAATTGATTATGTTGTTTCAGTAACAACTAATGATTTTACTGAACAAATATTGATCAAAGCTACAGAAATCAAATACATCATCTGATTATGTTTTTGAATCAACTAAACAGAAGCCTGCTTACTAATCAAAGCTACAGAAGCCTGCTGCTTGTGTGTGTGAGCTGCTCATGCATGTGTGAATTGAATTGCTTGTATGTGTGTGTGTGTGTGTGTGTGTGTGTGTGTGTGTGCTGCTTGTACCTGCACATGTGTCTGTGTGTACTTCTTGTGTGTGAACTGCTTGTGTGTGTGTGTGTGTGTGTGTTACTGCTGCATGCATAATCTCTTTATTGATTATGGTTATTAATTATGGTTATTACAGTTTTTTTATTGCTAACAAGCATTGGTCGAAACTGAAGTCACATGTTCAAAACTCTTAACACAGTCTGCAAAACAGTCCATGTGGACCAAACTGTGGATCATTTTTCTTTGCTTTCACACAAAATGCATTCAGTCACTAAAATTCATGAACTCTTTTCTCAGTTGCTAGTTCACCACCTGCAAAACACTATACTTCTACAGCACATTTTTCAAATGCTAACACTCTTTGTTCAAAACACTTAAAAACACAATCAAAACAGAATGATGGGGAAAAACATGGGGAATTTCTGCTGCAGCCACATTGAAATCTATAGAAAATCATATCAAAATATTGAAAATAAAAATAAATAAAAAGATTATGTAATTCCAAACACAGCTGAGTGTAGTTGTCAGCTGAAAACCCATTCAGGTGATTGGCCTTATTAGAAACCATATAAAAGGAGTGGCTTCTGATTGTTTTTCCTTTGGAAATATGGATGAAAGAGCAGCAGTTGAGGTTGGTAGAGAGAGAAGAGTGGCCAGGAGAGGGAGAGGAGGAGGGAGAGGAAGACCAAGAGCTGTGGTCTCTGATGAAATTAGGGCCACAGTGATTGACCATGTGATAAATCATGGACTCTCTTTTAGAGAGGCTGGTTTAAGGGTGCAGCCAAACTTGCAGCGTTCGACAGTTGCATCAATTATGAGAATTTTCCAGCAAAACAACAGGTAAGACATGCATCCCACAATTACTGTATTGAACCAGATTTTACAAAAAAAGTAATCTATGTTTTTACATCAGCTGGCATTTTGGGAAATATATTGATGACAGTATTTTGTGTTTTATATTACTGTACTGTATGTAGGATGCATAGGTTGCCACCTACAGGAGTAACCTGTTTTTTAGGCAAATTCTGATTTGCCTAAAAAAATCATTCAAACTTGAAAGAAAAGATTTATTTTATGTAATGCTCTCTGTTGTTAGTATTTTGTAGTTCACTGTGCGAAGAGTAACCGTGTTTGTTTCCACAGTGAGACCATTTGCTAGTGTTGTGGTTGATTGAGCTTATTTTGAGACATGTATGTAGTGTTTTGTTGGTGAGAAAGAGTTTTGGGGATGAGATTAACTGTTTAGCTGAGATGCACGATGGAAATGCGGGCTGTGTTAAGAGTTTTGAACATGTGACTTCAGTTTCGACCAATGCTTGTTAGCAATCGAAAAAAACTGTAATTTGCTGATGCATATGATGAGAAATATTGAAATATAATTCTCAACTGTATATGAATACACTTATTTGCGTGTGGGTGTGCAAGTGTGTGTGTGTGTGTGTGTGTGTGTGTGTGTGTGCATGTGTGTGTGCACATGCGTGTGTATGTGTGTGGGAGTGCATGTGTGTGTGTGGGTGTGCATGTGTGTGTGCACGTGTGGGGTGTGTGTGTGTGTGTGTGTGTGTGTGTGTGTGTAAGCAGGCACCTCAATTAAGAGCAAGGGTGGTGTGTTGGACTCCATTTTCTCCCAGGAAAGGTGACCTCCCCAGCAGCCAGCTTATCATTCCCTTTATCCTCCATTTTAGGGAAGATAGAAACCAGCTTGTTTCAGCAGACAGCCAGTACGTCTCCCTCTTGCGATTGCGCACTGGTTTTTAGTATGATCTGATGTACATTGCAAATTCACAGCCACCTGCTGTATATTGCTGATGCTTTTTATCAGTAAACGTTGTTGTTTTGAATCTGAAGCACTACGTCTCTGTCCTTACCTTCTGCTTATCTGTACGGGAGAACCCTTCTACTCTAATACAAGGTTGTAGGGATCTGAATTACTTCAACTCTGAGGTGAGAGTCCCCAGGTGGCGTAATCACCATCCCTGAGAAAAGACCTTGTTTTCAAGCAGCCACTAGGTCACATACACACTTGTTTTTTTTTTTTTTTTTTTTTGTCATGAATGTGTAATGTGGAAAAAAAAAAAAAAAGCCACTAGATGGCAGTATTGACATTTTTTTTTGTTAAGCCCAGTCTGGAGCTAGGTTGGGACATGTCCTGGGCATGCCTCAGAGGGTAATGTCCCAGAGAATGGGAGGGGGCTGGAAAAGAGTATATAAGGAGAAAAATTGAGAGAGAGAAGGGAGTAGGAGAAATTGCAAGGAGAAATTGTGGAAGGATACATTTGACCAGACCTGTCACTCTTTTCAAGACCTGTGGAGCTTTTTGTGGATTTTTGCCTGTGTTGGAGCATTTTCCTGTCCCAGGACATCGCAACATAGCAGCCCATCTCAGTTACCAAGGGACTGTAAATATCTCTTTTTTTAATTTCAATCTTGGTCAGTAGAGTAGATTGTAGATTAGTTCAAAGTGTTTGTTTAATTAAATCTGTTAAAGTTTTAAAATTTTGTCTGTCATCCCTTGCTGTCCGCTACGCCATAACAAATTGGGGCCATAACAAATTGGGGGCTCGTCCGGGATAGACCATTGTGTGAGTCATTTATTGAAAATCTAAAATTTCAAATTGTGAAATTGTTTTTCGAATTTTCCTAGATATATATTGGCAGATCAACAGCAATGGATGATTTCTTGGCATCACCAACCGTAGAGGTTTTGAAGTCTTTTAAAAAGACAGAACCGCTAGAAATATGCAGACAGTTAGAGCTGACAGATGTAAAACCAGCCATGCGAAAAGCAAGACTGGCTAGAGAGATGGTTGAATATTACATTGATGAAAATGTGTTTGCACCAGGAGATCTGGAACAGTTTCCGGTGGAAAATCCAAATGTAGAAATGGAACTTAAATTAAAAATGCTAGAGATTGAAAGAGAGGAAGAGCATTCGAGAGAGCAGAAAGAGAGAAAGAAAGGCAGTTTGAGTTAGAAAAATTAGCAAGAGAAGAGAAAAAAGAAAGAGAAAGGAAAGAGCAGAAAGAGAGAGACAGAAACAGAGAGATTTCGATTTACAGAAGTTAGAAAGAGAAGAAAGGCTCCAAATGGAGCAACTAAAAATCAAAATGGAAGCTGAAAACAAATTTCATGCTAGCCAGGAGGTAAAGCTGGTGCCTCCATTCTTGGAAAAGGAGGTTGATAAGTATTTCCAGTGCTTCAAGTAGGTAGCTAAGAGTTGTCAGTGGCCAAAGGAACACTGGCCTCTGATGTTGCAAACTGTCCTCAAGGGTAAAGCTCAACAAGCCTATTCGGCTTTGTCTGCAGATGATTCCTCTGATTATGAGGTTGTCAAAAAGGTTATTTTGACAGCTTATGAGTTGGTTCCAGAGGCTTACCGACAGAAATTCAGAGGTCTGAAGAAATCTGACAATCAGACTTATGCGGAATTTGCTAACGAGAAGAAGGTTTGCTTTGAGCGCTGGTGTACTTCTATGGAGGTCAAGGATGATTTCAACTCACTAAAAGAGATGGTGTTAGTTGAAGAATTCAAGAACTGTGTCAAGGATGATATTAAGACCTACCTTAATAAGAGGCAAGCACTGAATTTGCAATCAGCTGCCAAGTTTGCAGACGAATATGTTCTCACACATAAGTCCAAATTTCAGTCTAGCAGGAACAATAGATGGTCCCAATTTCAGAAGAAAGGTAACGGTGATACCCAAGATTCCTCACCCAAAGACAAAGACAAATCTGGTGATGGTGCTCAGAAATCCAGTCAAAGGTCTGATCAAAGTGTGAAAGCTGACAATGACAAAAGTGGTCTAGTTTGCAATTATTGCAAGAAATCTGGTCATGTTACAACTAACTGTTGGTTCCTTAAAGCTAAGAAAGAAAAAGAAAAGGATACCAAAACCCAATGCCTTTGTGAAGACAAGGTTAGAAACCCCTGTAGTAGATGACCGATCTGCTAAATTGCCTGCTCCTTGTGAGGCTAAGAAGCCTGATACTGCTGACTTTGTGAGGGAGGAATTTCTTCCATTTGTGTCAGAGGGATTTGTGGCTCTGAATGAGCATTCTCCTCCTGTCCCCATACATATCCTAAGGGATACCAGAGCTTCTCAGTCACTTTTGTTGACGGACTCCTTGGAGTTACATGATGAGACCGCTTCTGGGGATTTCATACTTGTACAAGGTATTGAAGGGAGGACTGTATCTGTACCCCTGCGCTCTGTATTCTTGAAGTCAGATTTAGTTACAGGACAGGTAAAGGTGGGACTTATGTCAAGTCTACCTATCAAGGGTGTTTCTCTGTTGCTAGGCAATGACCTGGCTGGGGGCAATGTAGTTCCCCCCGTTCATCTTATTTCACAGCCGAGCACTGAAGATGGTGATGAAGACCCATCTCTGTATCCTTCCTGTGCAGTGACCCGTGCTATGGCCAAGAAGGCTCAAGAAGAAGATGATGTGGTGCCGTCCAGCACATTGAATAGTCATGACTCAGGTGGTTCTCCTCATGAGTCTGTTCAGCCTACTATGGTTTCTCCATTTGAGGACTTATCAGACACTTGTATCAGTTCTCTATTCAGCCAGCCAGATGGGTCTGGCGATTCTGATGTGTCTGGAAACTTGTCCCTGTCCAGAAAGTGGTTGATTCAGGAGCAAACCAATGATCCTGAAATTTGTGTACTAAAGCAGAGAGCCCTTCCTGATGAAGAAATAGACGCAGTTCCAGTTGGGTATTATCTCAAGGATGGAGTGTTGATGCGGAAGTGGCGCCCTCCTGATATCCCTGCCAATGCAGATTGGGCAGTGGTCAAGCAAATTGTTGTTCCGAAGGTCTACAGGAATGAGATCTTAACAATGGCTCATAGTTTGCCTTTAGGAGGTCATCTTGGTGTTAACAAGACTGTTGACAAGATCATGAAACAATTCTTCTGGCCTGGACTTCGGAAAGATGTTTCCAACTTTTGCAAAACCTGTCACACTTGTCAGGTAGTTGGAAAACACCAGTTAGACCCACCTGTAGCTCCATTGCAGCCTATCCCAGCATTTGGGGAGCCCTTCTCCAAAGTCATTGTTGATTGTGTTGGTCCATTACCCAAGACTAGATCTGGAAATCAGTACTTGTTGACAATCATGTGCATCTACCAGATTCCCTGAAGCCATACCTCTCACGCAACATCAAGGCAACTGCAATCTCGAAGGCTTTGATAAAGTTCTTCACGTTGTTTGGCCTTCCCAGGGAAATTCAGTCAGATCAAGGTAGCAATTTCACTTCGGATTGTTTCAGCAGGTTGTGTATGAACTAGGTGCGAAGCAGATTCTTTCCGGTGCCTATCATCCAGAGAGTCAGGGTGCCTTAGAGCGGTTTCATTCCACTCTCAAGACAATGATGAGGACTTATTGTTATGACCATGAGAAAGACTAGGATGAAGGTGTTCATTTGCTGTTGTTTGCAGCTAGAGAAGCAGTGCAGGAGTCTACTGGATTCAGTCCGTATGAGCTAGTGTTTGGCCATGAAGTGAGAGGACCTTTGCTATTGTTGAGTGAACAATGGCAAGAGAAAGAGCCGCATATCAGTCTGTTAGACTATGTTAACAAGTTCAAGGAAAGACTGCGTGCAGCTTGTGACCTAGCCAAAGAGAACTTGAAATCAAGTCAGGTAAAATGAGAACTTAGTATGATCATAAGGCTAGAAGCCATGAGTTTAAACCAGGAGACAAGGTCCTTGTGTTGTTTCCCTTGCAGTCCAATCCATTGCAGGCTAGATTTCATGGTCCTTATGAAATTCTGACAAAACTCAATGATCTCAATTACATTGTGAAGACTCCAGATAGGAGAAAGCCAAAACAGTTGTGTCACATTAACATGCTGAAGCCTTATCATGATAGGAATGCTAGGGTTGCAGCTGTCACTTCAGATCCTCCTATGGCCGAGACTTGTGAAGATGAGGGGGAGTTTCAAGATGATGAACCTAGAATTAACGCTGAAGTTCTTTCATGTAAATTGTCAAATTCTGAAGTGTTGCAAAATCTTGATGTAAAACTCCAGCACTTAGAACCCTCACAGAAAGATCAGTTTGAGAGGTTGATCAAGAAATATAAAGATCTATTTCCTGATGTTCCAAAGAGAGTTTCTATAGCCTCTCATGATGTAGATGTTGGTGATGCCAAACCAATAAAAACAGCATCCGCATCGGATGAATCCTGAAAAGAGAAAGATTACTGAGAAAGAGGTTGAGTACATGTTAGAACATGATATTATCAGACCCTCTAACTCAGATTGAGTTCACCCTGTGTTCTAGTTCCAAAACCTGATGGAAGTACTAGATTCTGTGCAGATTATCGCAAAGTCAATGCTGTAACTCGAACTGATGTGTTTCAATACCTAGGATTGATGATTGTATCGATAGAGTAGGGCAAGCAAAGTTTCTGACCAAGATTGATTTATTGAAGGGTTATTGGTGTGTGCCTTTAACTGAGAGGGCCAAGAGCATCTCTGCTTTTGCCACACCATCTGGGTTATACCAGTATGAAGTCCTACCCTTTGGCATGAAAAATGCCCCAGCCACGGTCCAAAGGATGATACAGTCTACAATCGCCGGATTGCCACACACGGGTGCATATATTGACGACCTGATCACATGGAGTGACTCCTGGGAAGAACATCTGAAAGATGTAGAGACGTTGTTCCAGCGCTTGACCCAGGCTAACCTGACTGTTAACCTGAACGAGAGTGACTTTGGTTGTGCTACTGTCACGTATCTTGGCTATGTCATAGGCCAGGGTAAGGTGGCATCCATAAATGCTAAAGTCCAAGCCATCATGGACTTTCCAGTTCCTGACAACAAAAAAGCTTTGCGCCGCTTCCTTGGAATGATCGGGTGCTACCGCAAGTTCTGCAAGAACTTTGCTGAGATTGCTCTCAGTCTCACCAACCAACTGAAGAAAGGCATAAAGTTCACTTGGGATGAAGCATGCCAAAGAGCCTTCGATCGCCTGAAGTCTCTGCTGTGTCACTTCCCCGTGCTCAAATCTCCTGACTTCAACAAACCGTTCTCCATGGTGGTCGATGCTAGCGACCAAGCTTGTGGATCTGTGCTCCTACAGAGAAGTGACTCTGATGACATTGAGCATCCCGTGGCATACTTCTCCAGGAAGTTCAATCGCCACCAAAAGAACTATTCCAAAATTGAGAAGGAGCTGTTGGCTCTGTATCTATCCTTACAGCACTTTGAGGTTTATGTTTGTACAGGGCAAAAGCCAATGATTGTATATACTGACCACAATCCGTTAATGTTTTTGAGTAAGATGAAAAACAAGAATCGGAGATTGTTGAATTGGAGTTTGATTTTACCGGAGTTTGACTTGGAAATTAAGCAGGTAAAGGGTACTGACAATGTAATTGCTGATTGCTTATCCCGTGCTTGAGTATGTGTATATATATCACATGTGTTTATTAGCATATTGTATTATATGTATATATATATATACAAGTGTCTACTTAACCATTTTTGTATTGAAAAGAAAAATTTTGCCTTTATAAGTCAAAAATTTTCCCTTTTGGAATGGAGGCGTAATGTGGAGAAAAAAAAAAGCCACTAGATGGCAGTATTGACATTTTTTTTGTTAAGCCCAGTCTGGAGCTAGGTTGGGGCATGTCCTGGGCATGCCTTAGAGGGGAATGTCCCAGAGAGTGGGAGGGGGCTGGAAAAGAGTATATAAGGAGAAAAATTGAGAGAGAGAAGGGAGTAGGAGAAATTGCAAGGAGAAATTGTGGAAGGATACATTTGACCAGACCTGTCACTCTTTTCAAGACCTGTGAAGCTTTTTGTGGATTTTCGCCTGTGTTGGAGCATTTTTCTGTCCCAGGACATCGCAACATAGCAGCCCATCTCAATTACCAAGGGACCGTAAATAGCTCTTTTTTTATTTCAATCTTGGTCAGTAGATTGTAGATTAGTTCAAAGTGTTTGTTTAATTAAATCTGTTAAAGTTTTAAAATTTTGTCTGTCATCCCTTGCTGTCCGCTATGCCATAACAAATTGGGGCCATAACAATTGACGCCATAAAAAATGTCATAGTTCTAAAGGAATAAATGTAGTATTTGAGTTAGCAGTGGACTCTGTAATGAGACATTGACGCTAAAGCAGGTGTAAGGTTCACCCCTCCCTTTCTCACCCCACTACAGAAATAAACCCCCACCTCCTCATGTTCACACAGCTGTCTCAGTGCTGGGGTATTTTGGGCTGAAAAACTGTGAGCTGTGGGGCTGAAACTCAGATTTGCATCTGCAGGGTGGGACGGCTGGTTCTACTGTCCCTCAGTGGGACCGACTCAATCTCAGACTAGAACAGCACTGTGGCCAGGTGTCTGGGCCGACCCCAGGGGGATAGTGTGAGCTGAGCTCACATCCTGCTGTACTGAACTGATCTGAGCACAGTGCACACATCACTGCTCCTGTCTTCTGACCCCCATTACTGATCCCAGATCAGTTACTGCACACATCACTGCTCCTCTCTCCAGACCCCTCCTTTACTGATCCCAGATCAGTTACTGCACACACTCTTTTCACTGTTCATTAACTGATGCTTAGCAGAGGATTTTACTCTCTCAGCATGGTCACATAGAGACACTGTGAGATAATTGTGCGCATTAATTCAGTATTAGATATTTGAATTAAACACACTATCAAGTAAATCAAGACGTGAAAATGCATATTTACATTTTATTATTTGAATCCCATTGTAACTAATTATTAAAACAATTCTTCCATTCAAAAGAAAAAAACATGTATTTGTTGTTTGCCTCACAAACAAAACTACAATGTAGAGACCTTTAAATTAATATTTATTTACAACTAAAACACTTGACTAACATTCTATTTGTTAATTAGCATATTTCCAATGATACATTTCCTTTTCATCTCTTGACTCATTAGCTTTGTATTTACTCACATGAATATAATATTGTGACTTAATCTGAATAAGGGCCAAAGCCTCAGACGACTTTTACAAGAAGAGACAGGACAACTCTTACCTCTTCAGAGAATCTTTATTAAGTGAATGATATTGATCTACCAGCTATTTCCCACAGTCACACACAAACACAGATAAGAGGGTGTGTGAGCATATGTGTTGAAGAGCACAAGCAGAGCACATGTAAGATATTAGCACTGAGAGCTCAGGCTGGAGGAAGGATTCACACACAGGCTCAGCTCAGTGTGACAGCAGTAAGGAGCAGAACAGGGTAAAAACAGTGTGATCAGTGTGTGTGAGCTACTCAGGACAGTGGTCTCTCCTCAGTGTCTGAGGGGGGGCAGACAAGGAGCCCTTTGTGGCCTCACAGGTCAGTGACCCCGCCTTCTTCCAGTCACCCGCATCGAGAGTCAGGGAGCTGCTCCAGCTGTACAGGCCGTCCTTCCCCAGGACCCCCACGCTCCCGGCCACGCCCGAGCTCCTACTGGTACCGTCCACTTTCCAGCGCAGAGTCCAGTCTGAGGGGAAGCCCTTGTTGGCCAGACACACCAGTGTGGCCTTTCCCTGCTTCAGCTCCTCACTGGAGGGGGGCAGGACTGTGAGGGTGGGAACTGTGTCACCTGGGAGACGCAGCAGAGATGTGAGGTCAGACAGTGGACACGCCCCCATGTGTCAATCATTCTGTCCTTACTATAAAATATTAGTGTGATATAGAAACTGCCAATGTTATAAATATACAGTGGCGAAAGAAAATTGTCATCTGTGATGGCATCAAATTGCATGATAGGACGAGCACTGTCTTTTTTTAAAGATGTTTATTGTGCAATGAATTGTTATCATATTACATTCTTTTTATTATTTTATCGTTTTATTTTATTTAAAAAAACACTAAGGCTGAAAAATAAAAAGAACATGTCAAAGACATCCTGAGGCTGAGAATGAGTACAGAAGTAAGAAACTTGTTTCATGATAACAGAATGAAAAGACTCCTCACTAAACTGTAATGTTCGTTAGAGTGCCTTATCTGTTGCTTAAAAAGCTCAATAGGAAAAAATACACAATGTCTGAAGCCTTATTGATGTAGACCAATATTTTCAAATAGACTTGTAAACTGAAAAAAAAAAAAAAATATATATATATATATATATATATATATATATATATATATATATATATATATAAAGCACATTTTACACTCAGCCCCCAAAATTGACCTTCTTATCATTAGCCTCATGAGCACAATTGCCTCCCACATTTTTTAAAGGTTTTATAAAAAATGATTTTTAAGAATTGATTTTTTTAAGGTTTTCAGAAAAAAGGGGAGAAACTTTTTTTTTTTTTCTGCCAGCACGAAAGAATAGGCAGTTGATATCTCAATTTAGCAAAAATACGACTTTGGCAATCGTGCAATGAGGCTAACGTTATTTTATCTTTTTTTTTTTTTTTTTTTTGAAGTGCGACAATAGGCTATACGTTTCAATGAAAAATTCCTCAGCACAACCAATGATTTTGTAAAGGCTGCAATCACGTATTTCCCACATGAACTGTAAGGTATTTCAGTGCCAGTATCCAATTTTACACTTACAGCTCTTTGAACAGATGTGTTTGCATAGAGTAACTCAAAATACATTATATTTCATAAGGTTTATTACGTTTACTTAGCCTACATTAATCAACTGAACTGGCCGCAACGTATACAATAATAATGGAAGAGTAACTGATTTTAAACTGAGATGAATAATTTACCATGTTAAATATAATAGGCTATCGGAAATTCAACACTTGAAGTTACCGGATTGCGGCATGCTGTCGTACAAGAAAATCAAGCGATGTGAGGCTGCATGGGGCTGCAGAGAAGACGGTTGTGATCATAAAATAAGACAATGTTATGGATTTCATTTCGCTCTTATTTTAAACTAACAACTATCTGCATTTGTTTTGCAAATTAAGTAAGAGCTTTTTTAAATCTTCGTATGAACTATTAAATATTATGGCGATGGATACAGCATGAAATTACTTATATTCTCCGAATTATTTCTCGAACGAATTCTAAATTATTCAGAAAAGCTATTTCATTTTCCCCAAGTGAGATATTTGCCTGCCGTTCCAAGTCTTCAAACATGCTATGATCGCTTCAGCCAAAACAGATTATTTAACATTCGTAGATCTCCTGTGATCTGGAAAAACCTAGTACGTGTGTCACTTTTGGTAGAAACTGAGTTTAACCTTCATTTGCAGTAATTAAAATTGGTGAAAATCTTACAACACCAGCTATTAGTGTCATTTGAACTTTCAAAATCAAGTTTCTATCTCATTTTTTTCTGTTGGGAAAAGTCCTGAACCTAAAATTTTGGCAGTTGCTACGGGTACGGCAGTTTTCCAATGCAATTCAATGTAGAGAGGTACGGCGGTCCCAATTTCAAACCCTGCCCCAACCTAACCTGACCCTAACCCTAACCCAAACCATAATCCCTAATACTTATCTAATCCCTTTCAAATCGACAGCCGTACCCATCAAACTGCCGTATCTCTAGACACTGCGTAAAATTTTTATTCAATTGCGAGATCTTTGCCACTGATAAACTTACTAGGATTTTCCAGATTACAGGAGAGATGTCGAGTGTGAGATAAAATGTTACAGTCGTCTATTCATTCAAAATCAGTTACTGGACTGGACGTAATTCATTGCTTGACGTCCACAAGGCCATTTACGAGATTTGAGATCCATTTCCAATGGTAGAAAATGTTCCCGCTGTTTTGCTTGATCATGGTTCAAAAGCATATTTACATCAAAGTTTGGAAAACTGTATTAAATTGAACAAGAAAATAAATAAGTCAATTGGGATGCAGTGAAAGGAAAAATTACTTACGTCCAACTAACAGCTTCGTTCCGCCACCGAAAGTGTACCACAGTGCAGACTCATTAATTCACAAAAACCTCTGACTAAACACCAATGGCTGTAAAAAACCGCCACCTGTCCCGTTCGTTCTGACTTCACGCAGTTTATCAGTTTGAAAAAGCATTGTCACATGTCCTGGTTTACGTCCGAAGCAAAATGTTTTCCGTTTTTACGCTTTAATGCCTTTTTTTTTTTTTCTTGTCTACTGCCAACCACCGATTCAAATGACAGATTGTCTAAGGCTATGAATAGACGCTGATTCCAACCCCAAACTTTACACAAAATGGATCTATAAAACACAAATTTATTCTCGCGCATAGGCCGAGAATAAATTCACTAAATGAGCCACTTACGTCCAACTTCCAGTCTGGTCCTGCCACCGAAAGTCCCCACAGTGATTCAGTCAGATTAACTGGCTGGAAAAACCTGCCCGCTGCACAAACGCTGCCTGACTGTGTTGTGTCCGTCTCCTGCTGGCCAATATTCAAATGACAGCTAAAAATTGGGACGCTGGTCCAACCCCACACCCTTGCACTTCACTTTCGCTCCGTTAAGTCCCCCTTACAGCGATGGAAGAGCTTCATAAAGGAGGGGTAAAAACGTGTATAAACATGCCCTTGCCATCCAACGGGAAGCCTACCATGCCTAGGATAGGTGCGTTGCATTGTTTACGACAGTCAAGTTCCCTAATGATACATTTCTTACCCAAAGTATTTAAGAGAGGGTAATGCAATTGAATAAAATTTATATTAATAATATCTAATACACAGCATTGACAAAGATTAAGGCGTTTGTCCATGAAATGGAACATTTTGAAAAAGAGCAATCATTGATTCAATGAATAAAACTACTCACTCAGTGTTTTCTCGGGTGCACATCTGCACGTTCATTTCAAAATACAATGTAAACTTTAGTTCCGTGATGTGCACATGAAACGGTCAATCAAATGTCCATTTGAGGTTAGGTAATGTTTTACTTATCTTTTGGAAATAGCCGCATGGAAATGACATTTGTTGATCTTCAGTGTTTCTTCCATCCCGGACACAAAATAAGTGCTGCACTTGAAAGGAGGGTGGTTTGTAAGCTTGCATCGGTGTAGACTCGCTGTGGAGTGTTTAATAAGCCACTTACACTCCACGGGGATTGGGTTGGGATGGCACTCAATGTGGCGGACCCTCCGCGGGAACGCGGGAACAGAGGGGGAGTGGATAGGGCGAGTGGATAGGGATAGTGGATTTGGGATTGGGCCGCTGTGTTAGAAAAGCTGATAAACGAAAGTGGTTACCGTGCTCTCCGATGTGTTTCGATCAATAACGTTAATCAACTGTCAATGGAAATTATTAAACCAATGTTGATGAATTCAAAAGAAAAGATACCTGTAGAAATTAAGACAGGCGGAGGTTTGAGATGAGGTGTTGAGTGTTTCTCCAACATTCATTTATGCATAAAAGAACTCTTAAGACTTAATTTTGAATTAAAAAAATATATTGTCCCAACAACCTTTTGTAAATACTTAGGTGAGTTTCATTAGTACATACATTGATTTTTTTTTTTTTTTTTTTTTTAATTTACCAGTGTCAGAATAAACCAGGGATGTGCGGTTAGGGTAGGCAGTGACTTCTTTTTTTATCACCAGATTTTGTCAACCTGTTTCAACGTACTATGCCTGATTGTCGGTCAATCAATTTGACCTTTTTTTCTGGTCAATTAAGCCTGTAATGATTAAGAGGTGACAGTGACAAAAAGATTAATTTACCTTTATGCTTTGATTCGAGACTGCAAGGAAGTAAATCTTCATAATTAATTAGGAAAAAATCTCAACTCTCACGGTAATTCTGTAGGCTATATTGTTTTGATCTTTTGTTTATCAGATTATGAAAGAAGACTGAAAATAAACTCCCTATTTTTTAAAAATGGCATTAAAAAGTACATGTTCAAGGGGGGAAATATTATCGTTAAAATATTGACCACACATTGAACGTCGCATAAGAAAGGTTTTAATATTTGAAGACCTGGGTGCAAGAAGTACTTAAGTCACATTTTCCAAAAAATGAGTTGACACTACTACCATAAAGTAGAGTGTCATGTGCATCATTTAAAGCCAAAAAATTCCAAATATAAGTACTCAAGTCCTCAATACTGATATATGGCCTTCCCTAAATCTACTGAATTTTTCTGCAAGAAACACTCAAGTCCTTGATGTCATCAGGAACAAGTGCCTAAGTCCATGACTGTCCAATCAGCTGCTAGTATGTGTCATGTGACAAGTGTAGCAAAAATGACTGTTTCGCAATCAGAAAATGATTGAAATGGCATTTGTGTGGTAAAAGTACCGAAGTCCATGCATTTTATGGCAATAAGTACCGAAGTCCAGGCATTTTGTGGTAAGAAGTACCAAAGTCAGAAACTGATTTTCATGTTTTTTTCATAATAAAACATTATTTTTCCACAAAAACGTGTCTGTCTACTTTGTATAACCCCTGGGACTAGCAGCAGGCGCCATTGAATATTATCTTTTAAAAAAAGTGTCTGCAGCATGTTTTCAAAACTTTGACCCTTAAAATCTCAAAAGTGTTATTTTGTGACTAAAGTACTTCTTGCACCCAGGTCTTCATTTGTTAATGGCATTGCGTTAGCTTCCTCTAAGCAAATATGAACAAACTTGCTGTTAGTGAGCATTTTAAGTTCGATGCACTGAGCAATAATGTCGTGGATGGAACTGGCACACCATTCTGCCGTTTAGTCTTGTAAATTAGTTAATCAATCCTCAGATTGCTAATCAGAGTTATCGTTTGTTTATCGGTGAGGATTCTGCCTATCCGACGGCATGTCACTGGTATAAACTATGATCAAATATCACATTCACTCATAAAGACAGAGTTCAGCCACCAGTGTGACCTCCGTGCGTGTTGATACAACTATGACAACGGCAGCACATGGTTCGAATGAAGGCTAACAGTGGGTGTATGTTTCTCAGGAGTGTTTTGCCGTTCCTACCAGAGCACAGTGGTCAGCCGATGGAAACTCAATCACTGGGGACATCTTCTTCCAGGGCTAGAACAATCACAATTAGGTCCTGGCTACAACCGTCCTTTATGACAATTAGGATAGTCCTGGCTATGTTCTGAAATCATTATTTTCCTTTAGAATTGGGTGGACAAAACATCCGTTTTTTCCAATTATTAGTCCTGACCTGTTCTCAGTCATTTTCAAATTAACAAAAAGGCTCACTCCGAGAGCACTCCACACTTAACAGGTTTGCTTGTTCTATGCGATTAGGTAGGCGACAATCATTCATCTGATGCGTATTTGCTTAATTTAAATCAACCTTATTCAAAATTGCATACCTGCGCAAATGGCTTAGTAGATGCTTTTGATAGCCTATTTCACTGGCGAGTGCCACTTTTTTTCAAATACCAAAAGTTTTTGAATAACGTTGATTTAAATTCCTGAATACTGTTCAGATGAATGATTGTCGTCTTAACAAATCGGGGAGAACACGCAACACCTGTTAACGGAGTGCTCTGCGGAGTGAACCTTTGTTAATCATGAAAAAATGACTGAGAACAGGTCAGGACTAATAATTGTTTTAAAACGGATGATTTGTCCACCCCAATTCTCAGTTATAATGAATTTACCCCATGATTTCATCGCTGTTAGATTCATATGGAGAGAAACCGTTTTTCTTCAGTTGCCAATTAGGATAATTGGAAAACGCGATTTAATAAAGGAAAATGATTGAGAACTAGCCAGGACTATCCTAATTGTCATAAAGGGACGTGTCTGTGCCCCCCCAATTCCCTGTTCTAGCGCCGGGCCTGTCTTCTTCCAATAGCTCTGCCCAACTGGTCCCACAGGAGTTGAGTGCATGACAGTGTTGGGTAAAAATGCTGGTCATGGCAGAACATTCACATTCTGGCCTGTCTGGTGGGCCATGGTAACACTTGCTTTGAGAGGGCAGGCGTTATCCTGCTGTTGAATTCCAATCATTATGGTTCAGTAGGAAAAGTATTGGCAGCGTGTGTCAGGACCTTACAAAGTTACCGCTGTGCTGTTAGGTTTCCAGTGATGACCACCAGATGTCCTTTTTGAGAATAAAAGATGGCCACCATGATCATCACAGTTCTGCCGCCCTAACGGTTGACATGGCATACACAGCATCTAGCATTATGTTCATCACATCTCCACCACGCCTTTTATCGGCCGTCTGTGTTATGCTGAGAAAATCTGGATTCATCAGTAAAAGACACAGATTTCCACTGATGCAGAATCTGGTGAAGGCGGGGTTTGGCCCAGTTAAAGTGTTGCTGCTAATGCTTGTCCATCAGGATCATTACCCAGTTCCGTCTTTGGGTATGAAGTCCTTGTTCCAGGAGGTGTCTTGTGTCATGTGGCTGATAGGTGAGTTATGAGTATCCAGTGTCTCTCTGGCTGTTTGACCAGGAGTTTGGAAACAATCACTCATATGTACAAGGTTGATACAGCAGGCCTGCACTGGTGCTGTGGCCTTTGGATGGCCAGAACTTAGTCTATTAAACGTGGAGCCTGTTTCTATGTACCGTGTCATTAGCTGAGTGATTGTTGAGGGAGCACAGCTCATTCAGCGTGCTACTACAGTATTTGATGTGCTCCCCTGCTGATCTAATTGACATTCTTTGGGCAAGGCATTGGGCCCCGTTTACACCTGGCATTTACATGCGTTTTTTGTGATCGAATTGCAATCTGATAGTGCTTGACCTCATAAAAGTACGGGTGTAAATGCACTCAAGACGCATTGAGGATGGATTGTGATCCGATATTTCAAACCACTTATGTAGGTGGTCAGGTACGGATTCTGGCCACATTGAACAAAAGTGTAAATGCAAATGTGTCTCTAATCCGCATACAACAACTCCGTGGGCGTAAACACCTACAGTAAAACTCAGTAGATAAGTCGCATTGGTATATAAGACGCAGTGTATTTTGTGGGGTGTTCCATCAGTAAAAAGGGTTTCATATCAAAGACTGTGTTATAGTAGCTATTCATTTATATTCGTTTTAAACAAAATGGCGATTTCCATTTTGTTCAGCAAAGTCCACGACGGGAAGTTCTTTCGAGAAGTTTTCGCTATGTTGCGGTGGGCTATGCAGCTTCTAGCTGTTAAGAGACCAGAGAGACTGAATCCAAGCTCTGGGACAGGCGAGCAAGGTCTAGCTCACGGCACCCTCTCCTGGGTACACATTGGAACATCCCCCTTTACCTCTCGCAGCACTTTACTGGTGTATGGGACGCACCGGTAAGACGCAATGCATTTTTAAATGAAAATATTGCATGAAAGGTGTGTCTTATTTACCAGTTTTTACAGTATGCAAGGCGCGCCACTTTGGGAGATGGGCGAAGAAGAATGTGACATTAGCGGGACAGATTGCAATGTGGACGCTGGAGACGCAAGTTAATACCAGGTATAAATGTATGTGGTCAAACGCTATCCGTTAGCATTCCGATCACAAAAAAACGCATGTTAATGCCAAGTGTAAATGGGGCCGTGATCTTTTAGATCAAGCTCTGAGTGATGAACCTAGGAGATCATCTCAATCGGCAGCTCCAAGGCACAAGGAGAAGGAAGGTACAGGTGGCCCTGTGGTCAAGTCCTGAAAACCATCACAGGACCAGGGCAGAGGTGAGCAAGAGGACCCACCCTTCTAAGCGGGCCTTCAGTCTCATTAAAGCTGGGGAGCAGCTGACACCCCTCCCTGAGAAAAGATCTGCAGGGATCCTGGCCTCTGCATGGAACTGGCAGCTGATGGCGGATCTGGGGAAACAGCTGAAGTTCTCCCAGCTCACTGTGGCCTCCAACTTGAGGCCCGATATGATCCTCACCTCAGAGTCCATCAAACATGCTGTCCTGCTGGAGATATCAGTCCCTTGGGAAGATCACCTGGATGAGGCCTTTGAGATGAAGCTCAACAGGTCAGAGGGGCTGGTCAGTGAATGCAGGTGAGGTGTCTGGAGCACAAGGCGCCTCTCAGTGGAAGTAGGTGAAGGGGTTTCACAGCCTGGGGTTTTGGTCAGAGCTCTCAGTATATTAGGGACAGATGGAGAGAGGAAGAGAGCCACACGTAACACCACTGAAACAGCAGAGAGAGTGTGTAGATGGGTGTGGCTTTAGAGAGGAGAGTAATGGAGGGTGAAGTAGCTCACTGCTGTCTGCACACAAACTGAGCTCTGATCAGCCTCAGCTGGGTCACCTGGAGGAGAGAGTGTGTGATGCTGAAAGACCCCCAACACTGGAGGATTTCAGTGCATCACTGAAGATGTGCCCAGATGCATCACCAGTGTGATGGCTGATTATTCGAGACGCCAAATGCAGTGGCCGAAACGAAAGGAAGCACAGCAATACGAAGAACACAGAAACCAGACAAAACAGGAGAGAGAGGCTCACGCTTCCAAAGGACATATATCTCATCCGAATAAAATAAGGACGCAAAGCGAGCCAGACAAAACGAAACAAAGGAAAGATCTCGGAAACCGAGATCAAAAGATTAAGCACCGGACGGTGCACAAACGAGGAAAGGAGTGAGGAAAAGAGAGAAATGAACTCCCTAGCAAACTAACTAACACTTTCCTCTTTGCAGCTAATTCCTAACCAACTATCTAGCTAGAGAAGCTACGGGCTATAGTGCGAACGTAACACTGACACTCAAGCAAAGGTGGCGAGGCGGAACTTGGGCTTAAATAGAGTCCGGGCACCGCCCACAATTAATGTCAGCTGGCCAAAGAATCCGACGTGGGCAAAACGATATCGTCCCGGACGAGAGTAACAAAGAAAGCTCCCAAACAAACGCCAACCTCCAAAACCATGACAACCAGATGTAATTTCATAACATTTCATTATTGCTCATTATTACAAAAAAGGCACTAATCTCGAATATTGGCTAATATTGTAAAATATATTTAAGGCAGCAACCATTACAATGGGGTAAAGAAAATTCTTGACTGATATTAACAAAAGAATGATTAGAAGAGAACTTTAGCAAAGATATTCAAAGTTTTTATTATATGATACAGTGGAGTTACCTGCCTCTTCACACATCCCTCAAATTGCCAGAGTGCCTGAGCAAATATCAACACAGGGTAAAGTGGAAAGAGCAAAACACAGGAGAGAAAGATTGACCACAGCTGGGTTGGACATCCAGTGCCTGCAGTATAATCAATAAAAACAGCAGTGAATAGCGCACATGTCCCAGCCCTCTATAGGCCCACTGCTGTTCACACATCAGAGCTCCTCTAACTGTGTGTGACAGGATTTGTATAGAGGAAGGGGCTTTGCATACCTGTCCTGCCTCACTGCTCCACACACTTTAAGACCCCCAGTACTGATCAGTGACTGTCCAGTCCTTTCACACACACTGACACAGGCAGCATTATGATGATGTCAGACTCTCTACTGCTGGTGATGCTGGGACTCCTTGTACAAGGTGAGAAAGATGGATACACTTGACTTTTTTTGGTTGACAATTTATTCATCTTTTGCTTTGGAGTTGTCATTATTTTCATTAAAATATGCTGTAGTAATGCATATCATTTAACATGGTTTACCTGTATTGACACCTATTTTAAACTATTTTTAAACTAAATATAGATTTTGGTTACATTTTACTTTTTCTTTGCTGAGTTTTTATAGCACAAATGTCTGCACAACTGTTCTATTGTAACATTTTCAAAATTTACCAGAATTATAGCACATTGTTTGAAGATATTCATGTGTTTTAACACCATTTCTATGTTTATCCTTTTCAGAATCAATGGCAGATATAGTTGTGACTCAGTCTCCAGCAGCTCAGGCTGTTCAGCTGGGAGACACTGTCACTATCAGCTGTACAGCCAGTCAGAGTGTTCATGGCAGCAGCTACCTCCACTGGTACCTGCAGAAATCTGGTCAGGCTTCTAAACTCCTGATTTATTATGCCACGAATCGCCAGTCTGGGATTCCTGATCGTTTCAGTGGGAGTGGATCTGGGACTCAGTTTACACTGAAAATCACTGGAGTCCAGGCTGAAGATGCAGGAGATTATTACTGTCAGAGTGAACATCTCATCAGTGGCAGCTATGTGTTCACACAGTGTTAGAGAACCGAACAAAAACCTCCCTCAGTCAGACTGCACAGAGACTGCACTGCTGCAGCTGGGACCTACTGCAGGTGCTGAGGGGGGAGCTACTGATCTGAAACACTGAGGTTCTGCTTTGTGACAATAGCTATGTTTACATGCGCAAAATTTCTCGAATCCGATCCTCACCTTGGTTGATCGGAAATTCCAAATACAAATTCACATGGACACTAAATGAAATGATCCGATCATGACGTGCGTATACATCACCAAACATTTAATCAGAATAAATAATTTGGGCATGCGCGGAGTAGTCTAATTTTCCAGAAATATTAGAAGAAGACGAAGACGAAAAAGCTGTATTTCCGCCTCTGTTGTAAACAAAAGCCACGTTGTCTACACGTCCTCGTTCGCTCTTTGTAGCACACATGCGCAGTGAAGACAATTTTACCCCAACCGCGAAGACAGGATCCGAATGGGTGTGTGCATGGACGTTGTTCGGAATGATGATCGGCATAAACCACCTCTCTCATTCGGAATTAAATTTCTTTCCGAATGGACCGAATCGGATCAGAATCTTCCGATTGACATGTATTCATGAGGCATTTTTAATCTGATTGGGCCTTTATTCCGACTATGTGTGTCCATGTAAACAAAGCTAATGAGCTACTATGTGCAATTATAACTCTCATATTCTCAATGTCATGGCATTTTCTGCGCACAGTAATACTAAAATATCCACACCTTCTTTTAAAAAATTTTGTTCATTTTTTGATCATTTGAAACTTTACTGAAAGTGGGCAATGGAGGCACATGAATTGGTCCAAATCTTTTTTTTGTGGCAGTTAAATGCTCAGTCGGTATTCAGGGACCTAATGTGTGACAAGAAAATATTCCCACAGCATTGCACCACCACCACCAGCATTTACTGTTGACATAAAGCAGGATGGATCTGTGAATTCACGAAAATTAGGCCAAATTTGGTCCCTACCATCTGTGTGTCACAGCAGAGATTGAGATTCATTAGACCAGGTGATATTTTTCCTCTGTCCAAGTTTGGTGAGCCGTTGCTCTCTATAGCCCCAGTTTCCTGCTCTTAGCTGACAGGGATGTAACCCAGTGTGGTCTTTTGCTGCCGTAGCCTGTCCACTTAAGGGTCAACATGTTGCGCATCAGAGATTCATTTCCTCATGACATTCTTGTACTGTGTGGTTATTTGTGTTACTGTTGTCCATCTGTCAGCGTGAACCAGTCAAGCCATTCTCCTTTGACCTCTCTGATTAAATCGGAATTTTTGTCCACATACCAACCACTCAGTCAACATTTTTTTTGCCCAAAATTCTCCATAAACTTCAGTGACTGTTTTGCCTGAAAATTTCGATCAACAGTCTCTGAGTCACTCAAACCACCCCATCTGGCACCAACAATCATTCATCTGTCAAAGTCACTTAGATCTAATTTCTTCACCATTCTGATGTTTGGTTTATTTATTTATTAACCCTTATTTAACCAGGGAAGTCCCATTGAGATTGAAATCTCTTTTTCAAGGGAGCCCTGGGGGTTGAGAGGGCAATCTGCACAGCCAATTAGATTAAGGGATGATTAGGCAGCAGGTCGAAAGAGCCAGGTTGGTAATTTAGCCGGGGAACCCCCTACTCTTATCGATAAGCGCCATAGGATCTTTAGTGACCACAGTGAGTGAGGACCTTGGTTTCACGTTCCATCTGAAAGACAGCGTCTCCTTCAGTACAGTGTCCACATCACTGCACTGGGGAAGATCGCAACCTACTGGCCACCAACACCTCTTCCAGCAGCAACTTGGTTTTCCCAGGTGGTCTCCCATCCAAGTACTAACCAAGCCCACACCTGCTTAGCTTCAGCCACACAGCTGGAGCAGATCGAATTGTGGTATGGCTGCTGGTTTGAGTAACAGTTGAATCTCTTGTCCATGTCTGCAAGCTTTTATAAATTGTGTTGCAGCCACATGATTGGCTAATTGGATGTTTGGATTAATAAGCAGATGAACAGATGTACCCAATAAAGTGGCCACTGCATGTTAGAGAGGAAACTACAGGCTGGTATTACACTCTGACCTGTCCAGGGCAAAATTATCCAAAGCACTGATAGCACTGTAGGAGAGTGTCAGCCCTGTGTTTGCTGTATGAACAGGAGTATCTCTGTCTTAACATCTGCAGACTACAGTGTAAAATGTGAAAGCAGCACCTGGTTGTGATGCTGCAGGAAAAACTCAGCACAGAGGGGTTTAACTTCACTCCCATGTTCACATGTACATAACAGATCTACAGAGCAGAGATTCGGGAGCAGAATCACACCTCAAACTCTCCCCTTCTGCACGATCCTCATGAAACCCTCCTGCCCCCAGTGCTCTGTTACATCAGTACAGTTCATTACTGCCTCACCAGCTCTCTCTCTCTCTCTCTCTCTCTCACACACACACACACACACACACACACTTTTTCATCTGATTGTAAACAACTGCTCAACAACTAATCTCCTTTGAATTTATGTTACAGTTTGATTGCATGGTTATAAGCCGGTAAAATGGATGGAGGCAATTGGCCATGCAGGTGTGATGTCACTGGCTCTCTGATTTCTTTCACTAAAACCCTGATCTGAACTCTAAGGAATTTATTGCATGCACAAATTACAGAATTCGAAGCTATATTCAACTACCAAGTTAAAAGTCAAATAAAATTTCAGAAAAGCTTAATTAATGAAATCACTTTACTGTGACAGCCAAATAGCTTTATCCAGTGTACATGTACCAGCCCTCTATAGACCCACTGCTGTTCACACATCAGCGCTCCTCTAACTGTGTGTGACAAGATTTGTATAGAGGAAGGGGCTTTGCATACCTGTCCTGCCTCACTGCTCCACACACTTTAAGACCCCCAGTACTGATCAGTGACTGTCCAGTCCTTTCACACACACTGACACAGGCAGCATTATGATGATGTCAGACTTTCTACTGCTGGTGGTGCTAGGACTCCTTGCACAAGGTGAGAAAGACAAATCCATCTTACCGTTTTTTACTTTAAAATTTACACAGTTTTGACAGTGGAGTTGTAATTGTTTTAATTTAAATACGCAATAGACATTGATTTAGTTTGAGAAGGTGTACTTGCATTGATATCTATTTCCATGTTTATCTTTTCCAGAATCGATGGCAGATGTAGTTCTGACTCAGACTCCAGCAGCTCAGGCTGTTAGGCTGGGAGACACTGTCACTCTCAGCTGTACAATCAGTCGGGATGTTCACGTTTATAACTCCAAAAAGATCCTCAGCTGGTACCAGCAGAAACCTGGTCAGGCTCCTAAACTTGTGATTTATTGGGCCACAGGTCGCCAGTCTGGGATTCCTGATCGTTTCAGTGGGAGTGGATCTGGGACTCAGTTTACAATGAAAATCACTGGAGTCCAGGATGAAGATGCAGGAGATTATTACTGTCAGAGTTTCCATGATATCAGTGGGAGCTGGTTCACACAGTGTTAGAGAGCCGTACAAAAACCTCCCTCAGTCAGACTGCACAGAGACTGCACTGCTGCAGCTGGGACTGACTGCAGGTGCTGAGGGGGGAGCCACTGATCTGAAACACTTAGAGGTTCTGCTGTAAAATAGTTTGCTCAATACACTCAATTTCTCAAAAGTAAGAGGTGTATCCACACATCTTGTGAAAATTAAGTGTTTTCTTGTTGATAATTTCGGAACTTAATTGAAAGAGCAGAGTAGAGATAAATGAATTTGTCCAAATATTATTACTCGGGCCGGTAGGCCACGAGTCTAAGTTTCGCCTCCGGATCTTCTTTTTTTTTTTTTTTTTCAGGGTCGCGATTGTCCTGCTCATGCGCGCGAAGCGGCCATGATTGGCCATATATATATATATATATATATATATATATATATATATATATATATATATATATATATATATATATAACTACATTGCTGACAGGGAACGCTCAAGTGAAGCATCTGTTCCAGGAGCGTATACACCGGGAAGTTAAATTCGCACGTACACTCCCATTCATTTTCGCCGACTGTAAAATTATATTTTCAAAAACACTTGTGTGCGAGTCGGGGTGATTTTGGTATCGCTGTGCAGAGCAACATTTTCTCTCCAAAATATGTGCTTTTTAGGAGGATGGAAAGCGGCACACTTACTAAAGGGAAGATTGAAAAGTTACTCGGTGTCAACGTTAAAGCGCGAGCAGAAAAGTTCAGTTAAAGTGACAGTGGCTTTTAATGACCCTCTGATAAGATAATTGCTTCGAAGTTTTCGCCGTTATAAGCAACGTCGATGAATGTCCGTATACGTTATGAAATTATTCTCTGCTTTCCTCACTTCATTGTACCCTGATTGAGCATATTTGCCGTTGACCGAATTGTTTATACTGAATCATATGGCTAATGCAAACGGTGTTAAGGAAGCGCTTGTTAACTCTGGCTACTCCTTTACTAAGCGTCATCTTTGGCCCTGTCCCGTTATAACACTGCTCTCAAAAAATAATCACTGCACAGCACGGATCGAGGGGATAGAGAGAGGTTTTTTCGCCTGATTTCTAACAGCCAAGCCTTTCTCCCCTCCTTGTCTTTTGTAACTCTGTATAAACAGACAAAGCGACTTGTCCATTGTTTTAAATATTAAGCCGGTAAGAAATATTGCCCTTGAATGTCAATTACAAGTAGCTAGCTACTTAGCCACCTTGTTCATTTTACTGACTACCTAGTCAATGCAGTTCCCGCGACGGTAAGGGTATCAAGGTAGCTCGCTGGAGACCGTTATTGATCGCTAGCGTTTGCCATAGTCAGCGGTCTATTTAAGTCAATGGGACGGCTAATTAGCCACCAAGCATGCGAACGCGATTTTTTCTATTAAAGTGACAAATTTGCGTTTCTACGTTAACTTACGCATGAAACGTTTTATAACAGCCCTTCAAATGACTATTGCTGCAAAAGGCAGCCGCACATCTCGGCTAATGTTTAATAATATTTAATGCTTATATTGACTTATTTGATATTGGCCTCATAGGAAACCATTCATTTTTATGAAGAAGTTGGGTGTATCAATATGGCGGCCGGGTGCTTCACCTTGGATAATGTAAATATGACATCATCAGCAATCTAGTGTCCTATATATATATATATATATATATATATATATACGGATTGGCCCAGGCCTAGACCCGGCCCGAGTACAGGCTCTGAGGAGCCTCTTGTTTTTTATTATAGTAAAACCAATTTCATTCTCGGAGAAAGATTTTTCCTTATTTTCAAATAAACACAAAGAGAAGGCAAAAAAAAAAAAAACCCACACAATTATATACTGGAATTTGAAGTGAGTTCACTGGAACAAAAGTGGGCTATTTGTGTCAGACACAAACAGGGGCATTTCTTGAGTTCACCCTTTTACATTTTATAATTCTGACATGGGGTACATCATAATGTAGGATGTTTATCATGTCCAGAATTTTTCACATTTGTCAATATGACCATAGTTTTGATGAAGAGATACTGAAGATTTCTAGGATAATACATGCCCTGTGACCTACACTATAGGCCAAAAGTTTGGGGCCACCCTCAGATTTAAAAAAAAAATCACACATCAACTGTTCTTTCCTTATTTTTTGCACATGAAATGACTTCAGTGCATAAGATATAAGAAGCCAATAGGTTCCGGGTCAATTTCAAAACTCAGACCACATTTTAAAGCTGTCTTGACTGATTGATCACTGACCACAATGTTTTAAAATTGAGTTCCAATGCCTTTGTGTTAACATTGTTCACGTCCTAGTGACATAAAAATCATGTTATGTAACAAGAAGGCATGCTGTATAAATGCCTTCCCCCAAAACCAAGGGGTCACATTGCACTTGGTGCACCATTAAAAATCTTAGGGTGGCCCAAAACTCTTGGCCTGTAGTATACATGGCATTTTTGAAAATTAATTGAAGGACTAAATTATCTTGAATCTCCAGAGCATTCAGAGATTAGAGAGAGTATTTGGAGATTAGAGAAAGTATTCAGAGATTACAGAAAGTATTCAGAGGTGAGAAAATGTACTCGGAGATTAGACAGAGTTTGGAGATTAGATGAAGTATTCAGAGGCTAGAGAAAGCATTCAGAGATTAGATAAAGTATTCAGATACGAGACAAAGAACTCAGAGATAAGAGAGAGCATTAAATGAGGTTTACAAAGTTATGTACCAGAGAAACTTAATGGAGTTTAATCCAGATGTGATCTGCACTGATAGACAGAGGGAGGGAGGATTGCTCTTCTACTCTCTGCCAGTGCTCCCCCTGCTCTCTCCCAAACTCCTGATTCAGGAATATGTTCTCTCCAACCATCACTCTCATTCTTGAATCATCAAACTAAGGCTGCTTCCGAATAGTCTTTTTTTGCCTAGGAAAGTTCCTAACTTCTACACTCAAAGAAATGCTGGGTTGTTTTTTCAACCCAACTGCTAGGTTGAGCCTGTTGGTTAATTTAATTGGGTTATTTTCATTGAATTGGGTATTCTGAGAACCCAATTCGCTAGGTTCTTTCTGTTGGGAATGGAGTTATTAGCTGTTGGGTTGTAATTTCTATAATGTGTTGGTTTATTTTGGACTACCCAACACCTTGGGTTGACGTTCGGGCATGCGCAACTAAGCACCACCCACGAACTCGACCCCGACAGTTGGTTATGTTTGGACCACTCGTCTCATCTGATGATCAACAGAGATGCCAAGTCTCACGCATTCGACGTAGGTCCCAAGCATTTTTTAGGCTTATTCACTGTAGTCCGCAATTAGTCATTGAACGCTTAATGAGATTCTCACGCGGAGTTAAAATCCTTGTGCATTGAAGTTTCCGTTTCACTTGCATACAGGTGCACCTCATCACAAGTAACATGGAAAGCGATTATGACTCCGGACTTCCTGTGCTTCCCTTTACTCAGGAAACAATGGAAAATGCATGTGTTTCGTGATCGTTTAAATTGTTTTAATGAAATAAGATCGTTTGAAACGTTTTTATGCAATCCCATTGCTGTCAATCCCTCAGTAAAGACAAGCCTGAGAATTCCCGGGTCATAATCCATTTTCGTGTAACTAGTGGGGAAATCCACCGTAATGCATGTGAAACTGATTAACTTGATGCACAATGACTTAAATTCCGCGAGTGAATTTCTTCAGCGCACGTTGATTGAATAATTGCTGACTACGGAAAAAGTTGTGAATGCCACTACTCACGCGTAAGACGTTGAGACTTGGCGTCTCTGGATCAATTCAGTACAAAGCAAGGTTTGTTACATGCCCACTATTGTTTTACCATATAGTTGACTTTATATTATTATATAAAGTTTCATATAGTTGTTAAGATGTAAGTTCGTGAAGCACTGTTGAGTACTAGCTTCAGGAATCGATTGGTACGTTAGCAAGCTAACTGTTAGCTAACGTTAGTAGCATAAACTTCATTTCCTCAAACGTAGCAAGCTAACACGTTAGCTGGCTAGCTATGTAGCAACCAAACTATGTTGTTGTTACTCGAAATGACAAGAGAAATGCATTATGTATTATAGCTAGGAGGACAACGTTAGTTATCACTTAAGTGGGAGAGTGTTATAAAAATAAAAAATCTTATGAATTAATCTGAGCGTGGTGGTGAATCGGTGTTTTTTAGCTAGCCCGCTGCATGCTAGCAGGCTTCAGCTAGCTAGCCAACGTTAGTCCACTGCATAGATATATACACGTAGATGCCGCATACAGGCTTGTCAGACGCGTCAATACGGCCGCCATCTTGGGCTGGGGTCTCTGACAAGCAGTCAGACCCGGTCAGACCGCTGTGCATCTGACTGGCACCAAAATGCCAGACTTTTGTGCCGCTTATGGATGTTCCCGTGAAAGAAACGCCGAAACCAAGAAACAAGGAATAACGTTTCGCAAGCGAGAAGTTGTTTTATATTATTTTACTGTAACGAACGTGTTGAATTTGTATCTCTTAAGCTAACATAAATGAAACTAGCTTATTACGAGCTTAAGGTTTAAAGACCCCAGCAGTTTAGTCAATGTGAACCCTTAATTGGGTTATATGAACAACCCAATTGTTGTATTAAGGGAACCAACCCAACTTGCTGGGTTTAAAGAACCCAGCAGTGTAGTCAATGTGAACCCTTAATTGGGTTATATGAGCAACCCAATTGGGTTGTATAAACAACCCAATTGTTGTATTAAGGGAACCAACCCAACTTGCTGGGTTTAAAGAACCCAGCAGTGTAGTCAATGTGAACCCTTAATTGGGTTATATGAACAACCCAATTGGGTTGTATAAACAACCCAATTGTTGTATGAAGGGAACCAACCCAATTTGTTGGGTTAAATTAACCCAGCGTGTGTTCTGTCCAATATTTAACCAGCGCTGGGTTGGGAAACTACCCAAATTGGGTTGTTTTTAACCCAACATTTTTAAGTGTGTAAAAAATGATCCGGAAATAATTATGCGGCAGCCATGATAAGTGCATTCGAATTCTTTAAATGTTAAAGAAAGGTGTCTCCGTGCTTCCTAATTTGCCTCCTTTAGCATCGGGTACACGGAACCATCCTTTTTGAAAAGAAAGGAGGTAACACTATCCCACAATTCTGCGCTGCGGCAATATGTCAAGTGGCAACCATTCATCCAGCCAATCGCGGAAAGAAACGTATATGATGGGCAGGGGACTCATGATAACATTGCCTTGTGAAAGTGCATTCAGATTCTCTAATTAGCGCGGTTATCTTCCCAAGTCGTTAGGAATTCCATTAAACACCTTTCCTTTCCCTTATGACGTTTTCCACAAAGGTTAAAGAAAAGTGGTTAGGAATTATTGGATAGGCCATCGTTTTTTAACTATTCGGACGCAGCCTAAGTTTCTTGTTCCTTCTCTTTGTTCATCATGGGAGAGGCAGTTTTCCTCTGTGCCGTCACACCGTGATGGAGGATGTGAATGACATTGCATGGTTGTCACAGCTCTCACACCGGCTGAATAGGCTCTGAGTCTGCGTGGGGTTTCTGGTAAATTGTCTCATTAACTCCATTAGCGTGATCAGCTGTAACTACTCCCTTGTGTCTGATTGTTCTCTAATTTTAGGTGACAGTGTTGTATCAGTTGGGAATGGACTATCTCATGGTAAGAGGATACTCTAATAGCCTCGTTCATTAACCAGTTCTCCTCTCTAATGACCCCTCCAGGAAAATGAATCATTAGTGAGGTCATTAATAGGTACAGAGGGTCCTTCGTCCCTCGTTCCATTTGTCCCCATCCTTCTCATTACAAACCTGCCGCAGCGGCTCATATTCCATCCTGCAATAGGCTGCCACTCAGTTCATAACAATGGGCTTGTAATTATGATCTAAAAATTAAGTTTGACAAACAATAAAATAGTTTCAAAGCTGTGAAATATGATCCACAGTAACAATTTCTTCTGCTGCCCTGGAAAAAAAATATCACAGCTATCAAACACAGGAAGAATAAAGTTTCCTTCTTCTGTTAGTATGTGTTTCATCTGTGAGAACAAGGCTTCTCATTATTATCATCAGTGTCAATATGAAGACAAGGACAATCCAAGGTTTTTAGCATTAAAATATTCCTACAGCTCACATGATGTGAAATTGTTAAATATTTTTACAACCTTCCCACAGACTCCAAAAGTATTCATCAGCAGCAGATACAGAATCACTAAATGTCAGAAAAATAGTCATTAAATTGGTGAGTTTGATTAAAAGCAGCAGGAGTCCCAGCCCTCTATAGACCCACTGCTGTTCACACGTCAGAGCTCCTCTAACTGTGTGTGACAGGATTTGTATAGAGGAAGGGGCTTTGCATACCTGTCCTGCCTCACTGCTCCACACACTTTAAGACCCCCAGTACTGATCAGTGACTGTCCAGTCCTTTCACACACACTGACACAGGCAGCATTATGATGATGTCAGACTTTCTACTGCTGGTGATGCTGGGACTCCTTGTACAGGGTAAGAAAGATAAACAAAATTAAACTATTGATTTTGGTTATACTTCACTTTTCCTTTGCGAAATTGTCATTAGAGCTGAATAAAATTATGAATAATACAGCTTGTTTTTCACCAGTATTTAGCTTCATTGACATCCAATTCATTGTTTTCTGTTTCAGGATCAAAGGCAGATATACTTGTGACTCAGTCTCCGGCAGCTCAGGCTGTTCAGCAGGGAGATACTGTCACTATCAGCTGTACAGCCAGTCAAAGTGTTTACAGCAGTACTTATCACACAAACTTTCTCTACTGGTACCTGCAGAAACCTGGTCAGGCTCCTAAACTCCTGATTAATTATGCCACAACTCGCCCGTCTTGGATTCCTGATCGTTTCAGTGGGAGTGGATCTGGGACTCAGTTTACACTGAAAATCACTGGAGTCCAGGCTGAAGATGCAGGAGATTATTACTGTCTGCAGGGATACAGCGGGTTCACACAGTGTTAGAGAGCCGTACAAAAACCTCCCTCAGTCAGACTGCACAGAGACTGCACTGCTGCAGCTGGGACCTACTGCAGGTGCTGAGGGGGGAGCCACTGATCTGTGACACCAATATTGCCAGCAGGGCTGTAGGGGGCGATGATGAGCCACAGCCCTGAATACTGTCCTCTCTGTGCTGAAGAGGAGCTACTCTGTGTCAGACACAGAACACAAACCAGAGCTGCTGCTGAATTACACACACGCACGCACACACACACAAACACACTTCTGCATCACAGCATCACATAGTGTATCAGGTCACAAGGAGTAGTGACCGTGAATCACCCAGGAGCTCTGAGTTCAGCCAAAAGCAGAGGATGTGTGTTTCTCACAGAGGAGGAATGAGTGAGATCAGTTCTGTTAATGCTCAGGGATCCAGTCAGCATCTCAGCAGTGCTGGACCGAATCTCATAGCATCAGATTACACTGGGATATTAGTTGTTTCATTGGCCTTTTCGAACATAAGTGCAACTGAGGAAGGGATAGGATGACATTTTTTGCCTTCATTAAATCATTATCAAACAGTCACATACTGTAACTGAAACACATTTTTGCACACAGGCCGAGAATAAATTCCGAAAATCGTGTTAATTGGCCACTTACGTCCGACTTCCAGTCTGGTCCCGCCACCGAAAGTCCACTACAGTGATTCAGTCAGATTAACAGGTTGTACAAAAACCTGCTGCGGCACACACGGACGCTGCCTGACTGTGTTGTGTCCGCCCCCTGCTGGGGAGTATTCAAACGACAACTTAAAATTTAGATGCTATGTTCCGAAAGATAGGTGCGGAGTTTTGCGATGAGGTGTTGAGTGTTTCTCCAACATTCATTCATGCATAAAAGAACTCTTAAGACCTGATTTTGAATTACAAAAAATATTGTCCCAACAACCTTTTGCAAATACTTCGATGAGTTTCATTACTTCATTGTTTTTTTGTTTTTTTTTTTAAATTCCCCAGTGTCTGAAATGATGAAATATCACTGCCACTCATAAAGTCAAAGTTCTGCTGCCAGTGTGACCTCCATTTATTTCAATACAGCTCTGACAATGGCAACACATGGATCAAATGAAGGCTTAAAGTATCAATGTGTATCTCAGGAATGTTTGGCCATTCTGCCCAGAGCAGCTGATAGAGACCCAATCACTGGGGACATCTTGTACCAACAACTCTTCGCAACTGGTCCCACAGGAGTTGAGTGTATGACAGTGTTGCGTGAAAATGCAAGTCATGGCAGAACATCCACATTCTGGTCTCTCAGCTCGGCCATGGCAAGACTTGCAGCAAGAGGATGAGTGTTATCCTGCTGTTGACTTCCAATCATCACGGTTCAGTAGGAAAAGTATTGGCAGCGTGTGTCAGGACCTTACAAAGTTACTGCTGTGCTGTTAGGTTACCAGTGATGACCACCAGATCATCGCAGTTCTGCCACCCTAACGGTTGACCTGGCGCACACATCATCTAGCATTACATTCATGTCATCTCCACCACGGTCATTATCGGCCGTCTGTGTTATGCTGAGGGAATCTGGATTCATCAGTAAAAGAGACAGATTTCCACTGATGCGGAATCCAGTGGAGGTGGGGTCTGGCCCAGTTAAAAGGTCTCGTTGCCAATGCTAGTCCATTAGGATCATTACTCAGTTCAGTCATTGGGCATGAAGTCTCTGTTCTTGAAAAAGTCTTGTGTCATGTGGCTGATAGGTGAGTTATGGGTATCTAGTGTCTCTGGCTGTTTGAGCAGCAGTTTGTAAACAACCACTCAGATGTACAAAGTTGATACAGCAGGCCTGCACTGGTGCTGCGGCCTTTGGACATCTAGAACTTGGTCTATCAAATGTAGTGGCAGTTTCTATGTACGATGCCATTAGCCAAGTGATTGTTGAGGAGCAGAGGCTATTCACCATGCTAATACAGTGTTCAATGTGCTCCACAGCTGATCTAACCAACACACATGGGGCGAGACAGAAACACCATCTTGTAGATCAAGCTCCAAACAATGAACCCCAGAGCTCATCTCAATCAGCAACTCCAAGGCACAAGGAGAAGGAAGGTACAGGTGGCACCATTATTAAGTCCTGAAAGCCATCACAGGACCAGGGCTGAGGGGAGCAAGAGGACCCACCCTTCTAAGCAGGCCGTCAGTCTCATTAATGCTGTGAAGCAGCTGACACCCCTCCCTGAGAAAAGATCTGCTGGGATCCTGGCCTCTGCATGGAACTGGCAGCTGATGGTGGATCTGGGGAAACAGCTGAAGTTCTCCCAGCTCACTGTGGTCTTCATCTTGTGGCCCGATATGATCCTCACCTCAGAGTCCACCAAACAGGCTGTCCTGCTGGGGATATCAGTCCCTTGGGAAGATCACCTGGATGAGGCCTTTGAGATGAAGCTCACCAGGTCAGAGGGGCTGGTCAGTGAATGCAGGTGAGGTGTCTGGAGCACAAGGTGCCTCTCAGTGGAAGTAGGAGCAGAGGTTTCACAGCTTGGGTTTTGGCCAGAGCTCTCAGTATATTAGGAACAGATGGAGAGAGGAAGAGTCACACACAACAGCACTGAAGTAGCAGAGAGAGTGTGTAGATGGCTGTGGCTCTATAGAGGAGAGTTATGGAGGGTGAAGTAGCTCACTGCTGTCTGCACACAAACTGAGCTCTGATCAGCCTCAGCTGGGTCACCTGGAGGAGAGAGTTTGATGCTGAAAGACCCCCAACACTGGAGGATTTCAGGAACTTCACAGATGATGTTTCCTGACGCATTATAGGATGCTGTTTCGAAATATCACAACATTGCTCAACATTGCAATAGGCTGTCACTCTGCCCAGTTCATAAAAACGGGTTAGTAATTATGAACTACAATTTAAGTTCGCTGATCTATAAAAAAAAAAAAAAGTTTCAGAGCTCTGAAATATGATCCAGAGTAACAAGTTCTTCTGTAGCCCTGGACAAAATAACACAACAATCAAACACAGGAAGAATAAAGTTTCTTTTTTCTGTTAGTACAACATATGTATTTCCTCTGTTAGAACAAAGTTGCTCATTCTTATCTGAACTTCAGTGCCAATGTGAAGACAGGGACGATCCAAGGTTCTTAGCATGAAAATATTTCTACAGCACACATGATGTGAAATTATGAAATATTTTTACAACCCCCAAGTCTTCATCAGCAGCAGATAGAGAATCAGTAAATGTCAGAAAAATGGTCATTAAATTGGTGAGTTTGATCAAAATCAGCAGCAGTCCCAGCCCTCCATAGACCCACTGCTGTTCACACATCAGAGCTCCTCTAACTGTGTGTGACAGGATTTGTATAGAGGAAGGGGCTTTGCATACCTGTCCTGCCTCACTGCTCCACACACTTTAAGACCCCCAGTACTGATCAGTGACTGTCCAGTCTTTTCACCCACACTGACACAGGCTGCATTATGATGATGTCAGACTTTCTACTGCTGGTGATGCTGGGACTCCTTGTACAGGGTGAGAAAGACGAAAAAATTTAACTATTGATGTTGGTTATACTTCACTTTTCATTTCCTAAATTGTCAGTACAGCATAATAAAATAATGAAAAATATAGCTTGTTTTTCACCTGTATTTTACTTCATTGACATCCAATTCATTGTTTTCTTTTCCAGGATCAATGGCAGATATAGTTCTGACTCAGACTCCAGTAGCTCAGGCTGTTCAGCTGGGAGTCACTGTCACTATCAGTTGTACAGCCAGTCAGAGTGTCAGCAATGATGTCCACTGGTACCTGCAGAAACCTGGTCAGGCTCCTAAACTTGTGATTTATTGGGCCACAGGTCGCCAGTCTGGGATTCCTGATCGTTTCAGTGGGAGTGGATCTGGGACTCAGTTTACCCTGAAAATCACTGGAGTCCAGGCTGAAGATGCAGGAGATTATTACTGTCAGCAGAGCAATAGCACACCGTTCACACAGTGTTAGAGAGCCGTACAAAAACCTCCCTCAGTCAGGCTGCACAGAGACTGTACTGCTGCAGCTGAGACCTACTGCAGGTGCTGAGGGGGGAGCCACTGATCTGAAACACTGAGAGGCTCTGCTCTGAAACACAAAGGCACTATGTGCAATATTAACACATATTCTCAATCATAACACACTTTCTACAAATGGTAATACAAAAAAAATTGGTTCTTATGAAATTCTTTCCTTTTTTATAATTTGGAACTTAATTGAAAGAACATAAACGAGAAGTATGAACTTTTCCTCATATTTTTTTATGGCATTTGAAGGATCTATGGTATAGGAGCCTAATGTGTACGGAGAAAATATTCCCCACATCATTGCACCTCCACCAGCCTTAACCATTAAACATAAAGCAGGATGGATCCATGAATTCATGAAGATCAGGCCAAATTCTGTCCCTCCCATCTGCATGTCACAGCAGAGATTGAGATTCATCAGTCAAATTGATGGTTTTCCCATCTTCTACTGTCCTGTTTGGTGATTTTTTTTCCACTGTAGCCTCAGTTTCCTATTTTTTGCAGACAGGAGTGAAGCCTGGTGTGGCCTTCTGCTGCAGCCTGTGCACTTAAAGGGTCAACATGTTGTGCGTCAGTAAGGCATTTCTGCATAACACTGTTTGAACGTGTGGTTGAACTATTTCGGCCATTTTGTCAGCTTGAACCAGTAAGGCCATTCTCCTCTGACCTTTCTAACAAAAATAGGGATTTTTGTCAACATAACTGCCGCTCCATCAATGTGTCTTTTTTCTTTGCACAATTCTCCATAAACTTCAGGGGCTGTTTTTCTGGTAAAATCCGATCAACAGTCTCAGAGACACTCGAACCATTCCATCTGGCACCAATAATCACTCCTCTGTAAAAGTTTCTTTAATCCAATTTCTCTACCATTCTGATGTTTGGTTTGAATAACAGTTGAACCTCTTGACCATGTTTGCTTACTTTCATGAATCATGTTGCAGCTACATGATTGGCTAAATAGATATTTGGATTAACATGCAGATGTACAGACGTACCCAATAAAGTGGCCACTGGGTGTAATGAGAGAGGAAATTACAGGCTGGTATTACACCTGACCTGACCTTTGCAAAATCAGCCAAAACACTAATGGTTCAATCATGGAGACTCTGAAATTAAGATTGAAAAGATTTACGAACAATGAAATAAATTTAATAATATCTTTGGCGATGACTCCGTCCTCAAGGACCCTTCAGTAAGGTGCGTGCAGATCTGCCAGTGTTACAGGCAGTGGTGAAGCCATCCCCCATGTGGAAGGAAGGGTCCTCTGGGTGAAGTGAAATCTGTGTGAACAGCAAACAGAAACAAGTTATGAGCAATTTTACAGAGGACCGATGGTAACAATTGGGTGAATGTAATTGCTTGACTATCCTACATCTCATAACAGAACTTTATTTTACACTCTCCTCACTGTGAGAGGGTGTCGGCCCTGTGTTTGCTGTTTGAGGAGGAATTCTCTCACTTAACATCTGAAGACCACAGTGTAAAATGTGAAAGGAGGACCTGGTGCGGAAAAAACTGAGCATAGTGGGGATTAGAGCAGAATCACAACTCAAAATCTCCCCTTCTGCTCAATCCCAATGAAACTTTCCTGCCCTCAGCGCTCTGTTACATCAGTAGAGTTCATTACTGCCTCACCATCTCTCTCTCTCTCTCTCTCTCTAACTCAGAAACACACACAGAATCACACACGCACGCACGCGCGCATACACACACGCACACAATCATTATTTACAATCATTTGATTGTAAACAACTGCTCAACAAATAACCTTCTTTGACTTTATCTGTAAGTTTGATAGTGTGACTCGAAGCGAGTAAAATGGATGGGGGCAATTAGCCGTGCATGTGTGATGTCACTGGCTCTCTCATTTCTGTCACTGAAACTTTGATCTGAACTCAGAGGAATTCATGAAACACAATTTACAGAATCTGAAGCTATATTCTGTTATAAAGTTAAAAGTCAAATAAAATTTCAGAAAAGCTATAATTAATGGAGTTACTTCATTGTGAGGGCAAAGTTTCAGCTCGCAGTTCACGTGTCCCAGCCCTCTATAGACCCACTGCTGTTCACACATCAGAGCTCCTCTAACTGTGTGTGACAGGATTTGTATAGAGGAAGGGGCTTTACATACCTGTCCTGCCTCACTGCTCCACACACTTTAAGACCCCCAGTACTGATCAGTGACTGTCCAGTCCTTTCACCCACACTGACACAGGCAGCATTATGATGATGTCAGACTCTCTACTGCTGGTGATGCTGGGAGTCCTTGTACAGGGTGAGAAAGACTGATCCAGTTCACTCTTTTTGAGCTAACTTTTTTTTTTTTTTTTTTTTTTTTTTACAGTTTTCCCAAGACTTACATTGATTTATAAAAAATCCAAGAATAATTCGTCAATCTGGTTTGGCACTTGGATAGGTGCAATTACATTTATTTCCATGTTTTTTTTTTTTTTTTTTTTTAGGATCAATGGCAGATATAGTTCTGACTCACACTCCAGCACCTCAGGCTGTACAGCAGGGAGACACTGTCACTATCAGCTGTACAGCCAGTCAGAGCGTTTACAGCAGTACTTATTGCACAAACCCTCTCTACTGGTACCAGCTGACACCTGGTCAGGCTCCTAAACTCCTGATTTATTATGCCACAACTCGCCAGTCTGGGATTCCTGATCGTTTCAGTGGGAGTGGATCTGGGATTCAGTTTACACTGAAAATCACTGGAGTCCAGGCTGAAGATGCAGGAGATTATTACTGTCAGAGTTACCACGATGGTGGTGTGTTCACACAGTGTTAGAGAGCCGTACAAAAACCTCCCTCAGTCAGACTGCACAGAGACTGCACTGCTGCAGCTGGGACCTACTGCAGGTGCTGAGGGGGGAGCTACTGATCTGAAATGTTGAGAGAATCTGTTTTCATAGATTAAGCTTAAAAAGTAGACTGAGCTACTAATAAATAATACCTACATTTTCTCAAACTTGAGTGATTTTCCATCCAGTCATTTCTCTGAGTATTAAATGCTATTTATTGTTATTTATTTGTAATTAAAAGAATATGATGGAAAAATGCTGTTTTTTGCCCTTTACACCTCTGAAATATCAAAATTTTGACAAAATGCTAATTTTTTCCTCACAATCTGCCATTTTTAATGTCGAATTATATAAACCTCTGAATATATATATATATATATATATATATATATATATATATATACAGTGCTGTGCAAAAGTTTTTGGCGCATTTGACACAATTTGGTGACTACCCTCAGCTTAAAAATTTGGGACATTGCCTGCAGTTTTGTAGTTTTATAAGATTACTGGCTGTTTGGTTGTTCTGAGCATATAGGAGAATATGGCACAGTTCCTCTGCAGATTCACAGTCTCACTTGCATCTCTCTCCCCAGGTATTCCCACACAGCCTTGGTGATGTTGAGATCAGGGCTCTGTCACGGCATATTTTTTGTATCAGCTGTATTTAATGAAATTCAAAGTTCTTTAGAAAGATTTTTTTTTTTAATTATCATCTGAAGACTTTTTTTTTTGTCATATTGCGAGGTAACTGATGGTCAAAGAATCTACTGGAAGATTCCTCTTTGCACCGCACTGCTCTTTCATGCTGATAAAAAGCTATTTTATTTTATTTGCCAAAGTATTGCCAACATAATGGTTGCCATGGCAACAAATTAGCTTTTTTCAAATTTAAGTAAATACGAGCTTATTGCAATGATAACAAGCTAAAATTAATCTGGATTCAGATTTAAAGAGGCAAAATCTTTACACTCTAAGATTGCCATGGACTAAAACTGACACGAGATTCTTGTCCTAAAACAAGCTGATTTCCAAAATGACTCATTCACTTAAGGCGTTCAATGAAACATTCACAAATGCGAGGTATTGTATTCCTTTACAGTTTGTCTTAGTCGTTGACTGAAGAGTTTGTTTTCTTTGTACTGAATATAGTGAAGCTCCAAAACCTGGCAAAGTCAGCACATACTGCTGCGAAAGCTTGTTCACAGAACTGGGCCACAGTTGTGCTGATGACAGAAGGCTCTCAGGTGGTCTCTGATGATATGAAATTTTGAGGTTTTACTGATGGGCAGCTGCATGTAAGCATCGCAGAACGTAAGGGCATGATCCTCTCAGTTGGGGAGTCAGTATAACTGAATGAGACATTTTGGAGACACAGAAACAGCCATTAAGAAAATTCATCAACTTCATTGCAAACTTGTCTTCAAACCATACAGGGTTGACAGCTTTTTTCATTCCAAGATACAATGTAACATTCAACTGAAATTCTAGAGATTATTGCCATGTTCTAAATAAAAAGCATTATCAGAATAGTTACATAATTATGCGTGACTGATGTTACGTGATATAACGTTACCAACTGAAACGTCAGTCACCAACAACAGTCCTTTTCAGGACTACACTCACCTGGACGATCAGATCCCATTTAGTGAAACCAATCCTGTGTTCAAACCTTTTTCTGTTTTACCAACTTTATTGTATTCTCAGGCAAGATTGTGTGACGTTGTGACCTGATTGTATTATTTTGCTCAGCCAGTAGGGGTAATGAATATTCATGAGTGCTTGTGGACATTGTGACTAACCTGTGAACACCATAGAATCTTCAGGAGCCATCTGGAGGGTTCTATTGTCTGCAGGATTCTTCAAGAGCCATCACCTTCAAGATTCTTCTTTATGACATCATACAGGAGTACAAGGCCTATATAAAAGGAACTTGCAGCCAATGGGGGAAAAAAATAATTTCCGGTCTGCTATACCTGGAAGCTAGACCGGCTTTGCTGGGTGCAATCGGACTTTGGATTATACAGATACCTTTTGGGTACAGACTTTGTGGTGATCAGGACCACCGCATCGAAGACATCAGATTCCAGTGGATCTTCACCATTGTTGTGGGAACATCGCAAGGACGGACAGTTCGGGCTAGTGAATAGTATTTCTATCTTTAATGTAGTAATTTCATTATTCATTCCTGCATTATTGTGATTGCTACGTTCATTCGCTCAGTTAGTTAATAAATTGTTTAAATTTAACCCTTCTTCTAAATTCGAATCTTCCAGAATATTCTGGAACATACACCTGTCCGTAACATAAATTGGGGGCTCGTCCGGGATAGGACATTTTTGTATTTTGAGCCACTGAACGTAGCAAAATGGCAGAGCCTGCTGAATTTGTCAAAAATCCCTCCCTTGACATTTTGGACACTTTCAAGAAATGAAGTAAATAAGTTAACTTAGGTTCGGGAGCAGGGCCACGCCTCAACTCCACCTTCAATCACAGGACAAGCCTATTTATGCCTGTTCAGCCCCTTCCTCTCCGTTTGACTCAGATCTCTCAACCCACCCACCCCTCTTCCCCTTACCTTCATCCATCTCCTTCCTTATCTCATACCTTCATCCAATCATCCTCATCCTTCCCACCCACATCCCTCCCCATCCCTTCATCCTTCATCATCCTTGTCCCTTCCAATCTCATCCTCATCCCTTCATCCTCGTCCATTCATCCTCATCCCTTCCCACCCACATCCCTCCCCACATCCCTTCATCCTCTCCCATTCATCCTCATCCCTTCCACATCCCTTCCCTCATCGCTTCATCCGCGTCCAATCATCCTCATCCCATCCCACCCACATCCCTCCCCACATTCCTTCATCCTCTCCCATTCATCCTCATCCCTTCCCACCTCATCCCATCCTCATCCCTTCATCCTCTTCCCACTCATCTCCTCAGTTCAACCCAATGCATACCTCTCATGTGTCTTCCAGGTACCGTCTGGGGGGCTCGACGTCAGCTTGGGTGGATAACACTGAGATGGAACCCCCACTCAGAGTCTCCATCCACCCAGTCAGCATCATGTCCTCCAGACAACCTCAACAGCATCCCTCTTTAACTTCCATACCCACCCTCTCATCCCTCAATCCATTAAACCTTTAACTTCACTTTGTTGTGGCGTGGTCCTTGCTAGTGAAAGACCAGTTATTGGAGATCGCTAAAATCCTCGAGATTGACGTGAAAAGATCTATGCGGAAATTTGACATCAAGAAATTGATTGTGGAAGTTTTGGTTGATGAAGACCTGTTGGTAAAAGAAGGCTTGCAGGATTATCGCAATCCCCAAGACCCCTTTGTGGTGGCTGATAAAGAGCTTCGGCTTAAGGAATTAGAACTTGATTAACGCCGAATAGAGGCGGAAACTGAAAGGGACCGAATAGACGCCGAGGTTGAAATGAAAAGAATCGAAACAGAAGCTTGTCTCAAACATTAAGCCACCATTGAGGAAGCCCAACGCAAATTTGATTTTGGCAAACATGTCAAACTGGTACCACCGTTTAATAAAAATGCGGTGGACAAATACTTTGTCAATTTTGAGAGGATTGCCACAAATCTTGAATGGCCTGTGGAGGCATGGCCACTTCTGTTACAAAGCGTGTTAAAAGGCAAAAGCCAGGAGCTGTTCACTGCACTTTCGTTACATCAGAGTCAGGATTATGAGGTTGTCAAGGCCACTATCCTGAAGGCCTATGAATTAGTACCAGAGGCTTACTGCCAAAAGTTTAGAGGTTATCGGAAACAAGATCATCAAACTTACGTGGAGTTTGCCCATGAAAAAAGAGGTACTGTTTGACCGCTGGTGTACCTCCAGTAAAGTCAACAATGATTTCGATAAATTGAGTCAAACTATCATGCTTGAAGAATTCAAGAGATGTGTTCGCGATGACCTCATAACTAACCTGAATGAACACAAGGTTAGCACACTTGAAGAGGCAGCCATTCTGGCTGATGATTTTGTTCTCACTCACAAGTCAGTGTTTTCCAAGAAAGGTGATAACAGGAGACCAAAACAAAATCCAGGTGAAAGGTCTGATTCCACTGGTAATCATGATTAGTCCAATGTAAAGGATGGTCAGGAAAAGAAGTCGGAGAAGAGTCAATCTAAGTCCGGTCCAGTTTGTTTCTATTGTAAGAAACTAGGTCATGTGATGTCTGATTGTTTCACTTTGAAGATAAAGACGCAACCTGATGTTAACCCTAATGCATTTGTTTCCTCCAAGAAGCCTTGTTCTCATGAGACACCTGTTGTTCCTGAACATCATGTTGAGAAGTCTGACGTCAGAAGGGAATTCATTCCTTTTGTGTCTGAGGGTTCTGTGTCACTTGTTAGTCAAACCGATTCAGTGCCGATCAAGATTTTGCGTGATACTGGGGCAACTCAATCTTTGTTGTTGGAAAGTACATTGCCTTTTAATTCAAGTTATGCCACTGGTGAATTTGTTATCTTGCAAGGTGTTGAATGTGGTTTTGTGACAACTCCCTTACACTATGTTGTGCTGAAGTCAGATTTGATGTCAGGTTCTGTCGTGGTTGGGGTTGTTCCGGAGTTACCGGTGAAAGGTGTTTCTTTGTTGTTGGGAAATGAATTGGCTGGAGGTAGGGTGGTTGCTGAGCCCAGAGTGGTTTGTGAGCCAGTCCCGTTGTCCAATAGTGACATTGTTGTGGAAGAGAATCCTGAAGTGTTTCCTTGTGCGGTGACCAGAGCTCTGGCTAAGAGAATGGCCGAATTGCAGGATGTTGATGTTGAAGATGACATTGTGGATTTGCCAGGGACATTTCTAGATTCCAAGGAGGATCTTCCTCAATCTTCTGATCCCAGTAAGGATCTTACTCAACATTCTGATGTGAAGTTTGAGACGCCAGTACCGTCTACGACAGAGATGTCCTTGTCCAGGGAGAAATTGATCCAAGAACAAGCGATCGATCCTGATTTGAGCTCTCTGTTTGATGCTGCTCTCCCTAAAGAGGAGTTGTCCAAGGTCCCAGTTGGATACTTCATCAAGGATGGAGTTTTAATGAGGAAGTGGAGACCACCTGATGTCCCGGCCTCTGAGGACTGGGCAGTCATACGCCAGATCGTGGTTCCCAAGACATATCGTCCAGAGGTTCTGAGGTTGGCATGCGAGGTTCCCTTTGGAGGTCATTAAGGTGTGAACAAGACCTGCGACAAGATCAGGAGGCACTTCTACTGATCGAAGATAAGACAGGATGTGGCTTCCTTCTGTCAGACATGCCACACATGCTAGATGGTGGGAAAACCAAATCAGAAGATCCCTGTTGCACCACTGAAGCCCATTCCAGCCTTTGAGGAACCATTCAGTAGAGTCATCATTGACTGTGTCGGCCCCTTGCCTAAGACGAGATCCGGCAACCAGTACCTGCTGACAATTATGTGTGCATCTACACGTTTTCCCGAGGCAATTCCACTGAGGAGCATCAAGGCTCCCAAGGTCGTGAAGGCTTTGATCAACTTCTTCACTTTGTTTGATCTGCCGAAGGAGATCCAGTCAGATCAGGGATCCAACTTCATGTTTGGCCTGTTCCAAAGTGTGGTGTGTCAACTTGGAGCCAAGCATATAACATCAAGCGCCTACCATCCGGAGTCCCAAGGGGCACTAGAGAGGTTCTACTCCACTCTAAAGAACATGATGAGGACCTATTGCTTCCAGAATGAGAAGGACTGGGACGAGCGCATCCCACTGCTCATGTTTGCTGCTCGAAAGTCGGTGCAGGAATCCTTGGGATTCAGCCCATTTGAGTTGGTGTTTGGTCACACAGTCCGAGGTCCACTGAAGCTGTTGAAAGAGAGATGGCTGCAGGAGCCCAGTGAGGATGTGAGTCTGTTGGATTATGTGTCCAGGTTCAAGGAGAGACTACATCAGGCTTGTGAACTGGCACAAGAAAACCTCAAGTCTGCGCAGTGAAAGATGAAGAGGCTGCATGACCGAGACGCCAAGGAGCAGAGCTTCAACCCTGGAGACAAGGTGTTGGCATTATTGCCCATTCCTGGAGGCCCTCTGCAGGCAAGGTACCATGGTCCGTATGAAATCATCCGTAAGGTTAACAATGTGGACTACATCATCAGGACTCCTGACCGGAGGAAGGCCTCGCAGATGTGCCACATCAACATGCTGAAGGAGTACCAACAGAGACCTGGTGAGGTCGTGACTGTCAGCAGTTGTTCCCAGACTGGAAGGACTGAGGAACCTCAGGCGGTGAAGCTGGTAGATGATCGTCCTTTGGATTAAGTAACTCCGAGGTCTTGGCCAACCTTCCACAGAAGCTGAGTCACCTACCACGTGAAGACCGATGGCAGATTACGGACCTCCTCCTGGAATATAAGGCCATATTTCCAGATGTGCCCAGCAAGACACACATCGCTAAACATGATGTGGACGTTGGGGAGGCGCAGGCTGTAAAGCAGCATCCCTACCGCATCACCCCGCAGAGGGCCCGAACGATGGAGAAGGAAGTGTCCTACATGCTGCAGAACGACATCATAAAACATAATCAGAGTGACTGGGCTTCACCTAGTGTCCTTGTTCCGAAGCCTGACGGTTCCGTCAGATTTTGAACAGATTATCAGAAAGTGAATGAAGACGGACTCCAACCCAGTCCCCCGGATTGACGATTGCATCGATCAGATTGGCAAGTCCAAGTACATCACAGAGTGTGATCTGCTGAAAGGATACTGGTGTGTCCCACTGACTGACAGAGCCAAAGAAGTATCAGCATTCGTCACCCCCCGCGGCTTGTTCCAATACAAGGTCATGTTTTTTGGAATGAAGAACTCACCAGCAACCTTCCAGAGGATGATGAATCAGTGCCTTGCAGGTCTTGAGGGTGTTGGAGTTGATATAGATGTCATTGTTGTGGTGTATGGTGACACCTGGACTGATCATCTGTCTCGGTTGAGGGCAGTTTTCCATCGATTGTTTGACGCCAATCTGACTGCCAACTTAGCAAAAAGGGAGTTTGGTCAGGCCAGTGTCATTTATCTGGGCTATGTCGTTGGTCATGGTCAGGAAGCTCCTATTGCAGCAAAGGATCAGAGCATTGTTGATTTTCCTGCCCCTGAAAACAAGCGTAGCTTAATGAGGCTCTTAGGCATGGCAGGTTATTACAGGAAGTTCTACAAGAACTTTGCTGATGTCACTGTCCCTTTCACTGATCTTCTGAAGAAAAATAGAAAATTTGTCTGGTCAGAGTCTCGCCAAAAGGCATTTGACAATGTCAAGTCCCTGTTATGTGCACAACCAGTTCTTCAGGTTCCTGATTTCAGCAAACCTTTCACCTTGGCAGTAGATGCCAGTGATGTCGGTGCAGGTGCTGTATTGTTACAGTTAGACGACAATGGTATCGAACATCCAGTTTGTTATTTCTCTAAGAAGTTTGATGTTCACCAAAGAAATTATTCAACTGTTGAGAAGGAAACCTTAGCTCTGGTTTTAACTGTGCAACATTTTGAGGTCTATCTTTCCTCTTCAAATCAACCTATACTGGTGTATATGGATCATAATCCGTTGACGTTTCTGAACAAGATAAAAAACAAAAACAGAAGAATATTAAATTGGAGCTTGTTGCTGCAAGAGTACAACCTGATTGTTAAGCATATTCGTGGTGTTGACAATGTTTGTGCAGATGCACTTTCTCATTAAGTCTCAATTTGTATCTTAAGATTGGTATTAATTTGTACATAGTTAAGTGAATGCTTTCGAGATTTAGTGTTCTTTTGTTATCGTATTTACCAACAATGCATAGCACTTTTGTCATAAAAAGTTGTCATACATTCCAACTTTTTCTTTTATGGAGGGAGGTGTGACATTGTGACCTGATTGTATTATTTTGCTCAGCCAGTAGGGGTAATGAATATTCATGAGTGCTTGTGGACATTGTGACTAACCTGTGAACACCATAGAATCTTCAGGAGTCATCTAGAGGGTTCTATTGTCTGCAGGGTTCTGTTGTCTGCAGGATTCTTCAAGAGCCATCACCTTCAAGATTCTTCTTTATGACATCATACAGGAGTACAAGGCCTATATAAATGGAACTTGCAGCCAATGGGGGAAAAAATCATTTCCGGTCTGCTATACCTGGAAGCTAGACCGGCTTTGCTGGGTGAAATCGGACTTTGGATTATACAGATACCTCTTGGGGACAGACTTTGCGGTGATCAGGATCACCGCATCGAAAACATCAGATTCCAGTGGATCTTCACCATTGTCGTGGGAACATCGCAAGGACGGACAGTTCGGGATAGTGAATAGTATTTCTATCTTTAATGTAGTAATTTCATTATTCATTCCTGTATTATTGTGATTGCTACGTTCATTCGCTCAGTTAGTTAATAAATTGTTTAAATTTAATCCTTCTAAATCCGAATCTTCCAGAACATTCTGGAACGTACACCTGTCCGTAACAATTGATAAATGAAAAGCAACAAATGAATATTGTGTTTTAGGTTAATGCTGACTAACTCTAACAAATGCGTGGAATAGTTTGTATTCAAAGATTTTTTTACAGCACTATGTACATTTGACTTTTGTAACTGACTTTATAGCAATGAAACTTGTTTATTTGTAATGAATTTTGAGCCTAATACTTTTAACAAGCCATCTTCTACTGTTGTCACCTTGTCAATGTGGATCCTGGTTTTACGAACTAAAGCATTGGATAAGAAAAAAGGTTTACCCACTAGAGTGAGGCTAATTCATGCATATTTCGATGGCGGAAAAACATGAGAAAGCATGTCTTCTTCAATGCAACATACCTCCCTTCACCACATTATTCCAGCCAAAACAACTTCTGTTCTACAAAGCTGAACATCTGTTCTGTTCATCTCAAGTACCGTTTTCCCCAGTTTCTGGAAAATAATTTTTGGCCTCTGGGCTTCTGCAAAATGGAGTTGCCAAGAAGAAGACGTGGGTATAGCCTGTTCAAATTAATGGGTAAGAGTTTAAATAAAGACAAACTACATCATCGTACTGACACACGTTGGAGAAGTCACCTGCTCTTGGGAGGTCATGTCAAACCTGCCTGGAGGGGTTTATGCAAACATATATAAAAATATATAAACAAAGAGGGCAGCAGACATACACTGGAGGCTCCTAATGGAGCAATAGCAGTCAATGCCTTCCTGTCTGTTATTAATAGAGGTATGAGCGATAAATTTACTTTCTGTCCTGATGGGGAAACTTTGTTTCACTGTTTTTAAGAGCGTGTGCACCAGCAGTCATTGTTCATGTTATTAGAGTGCTTGTTCAGAAAGGTGAGGGAGGATTTCTCCAAATAAGTGTTTATTCTTGGTTTGAAGTATAGAATGTCATCAAAATACAAATGTGAACTCACCAACTTTGTGTTGGGAGAAGCAAAAATGGCCGTCAATGTCAGCAGAAAGAGGAAGATTGAGGACTCGGAAGACATAGATCTGACGCTGTTCAGTCGGATGCTCAAAGCCAGAATAATGATTAATTTTAATAATAATAAAAAGATGAAGAAGTTTGATCAGTTCAGCCTGGTGCGGGCACATGATGACAGGTTGTGATCTGTAATAGAAAACCAGCTCTTTTTCTGAGAAGAGCTGTGATAGTGGGTTTTTTTTCTCAATGATGACGAGCACTTGACTAGAACTTATTTATTGTTTATGTCTGTGCTTCTGAAGATAATTGTATTTATTTATATTTAGCATCAAGAAAAATGATATAATAAAGGTATCTTTGAGAATCAATCTCTCTCTCAATTTAAAAGCCCGCTATTATGCTATATTTAGTTGTTTAAAATATGTACAATGGGTCTTTAAAATAATGTTAAGAATTCAGTTACAAAAAAAAACCCCACATACCTCCAGGCCTAGTGAGACCTCTTCTCTCACCCCGTCTGTGCCGGCCTGAAACACGAGCCGTTTTGAAATGGGCGGGGAGGCTACGCTAATGAGGCGCTGCTCTGATTGGCTGCCTGGCCGCTTCGATTTTGAGGGAGGGTGCAGACCCGAAAAACCAGAAAACCAAGATGGCAGATATTTCAGGACAGCTCTGCGCGGCATGTATTTCTGTGAGACCGTACTTGTTTGATCCTGAATCTGATGCCGAATGGGAGGGGGAAGCCATTGAAGTATTGCAGCAACGTTCACAGCAGGATTTCATTCAAATTTATTAACTAGGATAAACCCTTGAGAGGAGTTCTCTGGTTTTCGAGGGGGTCCGAACATACATTACAGACAAAGAACTGAAACAGAATAACAATCAACAATCTACAGACATATTACAGCAAAGACAATACACCACAACACCAACATAAACATAATGAGTACAGAATGAATACAGAAATGAGCACAACCTCTCGGTGGCCACAAATAGGCCATAAGCAATGAATAAATATTTGCCTAGCAAAACTAAAAAAAAAAAATAATAATAATAAATGAATAAACATACACATACCATTGAGAATTGAAATTACAGTATGTTAAGTATAATATTGGGTGTAACATCATCTGGGGCATAGTACATTATTGAAAATTGAAATTACAGAGTTTTATATATAATATAATATAATATAGGGTACAGTGCCCTCCATAATTATTGGCACCCCTGGTTAAGATGTGTTAAAAGCCTTAAAATAAATTCAATTTTTATTGCAGAAGCATACTCTCACACTGAAAATTGTAGAAAAATGTAACCTTCAACTCAAGTCAATTTTAAGGGAAAAAAAATCCCTGTCTAAGAAATAATTATTTTTCATAAAATCACCTGTTACACAATTATTGGCACCCCTAACAATTCCTAGGAAATAAATGTAATTGAAGTATTTCTTGTCATTTCTACAGTAGTTTACAAAGTTGATCAGAGTATCTAGGAACATTTAATTAGTAATTAATCATTTCCTGTTTCCCTGGGGTATAAATATGACGTGACACAGAGGCCATTTCTCTTATCCACTCTTCAACATTGGAAAGACGAAGGAACACACCATTCAAGTTAGGCAGATGTGTGTCGACCTTCACAAGTCAGCCAATGGATACAAGAAAATAGCCACTTGCCTGCACCTGCCCATATCTACCGTCAGAGGAATCATTAAGAAGTTTAAAACAACTGGAACAGTGGTGAACAAGCCTGGACGAGGACGCAAGGTTATTTGGCCACCACGCACAGTGAGGAGGATGGTAAGAGAAATAAAAAGTTCTCCAAAGCTCACTGTTAAAGAATTGCAACAAATGGTAGCATCTTGGGGTCACAAAGTCTCCAAAACAACCATCAGGCGCTATCTACATGCCAACAAGCTGTTTGGGAGGCATGCACGGAAAAAACATTTTCTCACTCACAATCATAAATGCAAACGTCTGGAGTTCGCTAAGCGGTACTGGGACTTCAACTGGGACCGTGTGCTTTGGTCAGATGAGACCAAGATAGAGCTTTTTGGCAACAAACACTCTAAGTGGGTCTGGCGGAACACAAAAGATGAGTATGCAGAAAAGCACCTCATGCCCACTGTGAAGTATGGGGGAGGATCCGTGATGCTGTAGGCCTGTTTCTCTTCCAGAGGCCCTGGGAACCTTGTTAGGGTGCATGGCATCATGAACGCTTTGAAATACCAGGACATTTTAAATCAAAATCTGGTGGCCTCTGCCCGAAAGCTGAAGATGGGTCGTCACTGGGTCTTTCAGCAAGATAATGACCCTAAAGATGTGGCCAAATCTACACAGAAATGGTTCACCAGACACAGAATCAAGCTCCTCCCATGCCCATCTCAGTCCCCAGACCTCAACCCCATTGAAAACCTGTGGAGTGAGCTGAAGAGGAAAGTGCAGAGGAGAGGACCCAGGTTGCTGGATGATTTAGAGAGATTGTGCAAAGAGGAATGGTCAAAGATCCCTCATTCTGTATTCTCCCATCTTGTGAAACATTATAGGAGAAGATTAGGTGCTGTTTTGTTGGCAAAAGGGGGTTGTACAAAGAATTAACATCAGGGATGCTAATAATTGTGGCACACATGATTTGATGTAAAAGAATTATTTCTTAATGTGGGATTTTTTTCCCACTGAATAAATGCACTTGAATTAAAGGTTTGATTTTCCTCTTTTTTCATTGTGGTCCTATATTATTTAGAAAAAAACTGAATTTATTAGAAGCTAAAGAACACATCTTAACCAGGGGTGCCAATAATTATGGAGGGCGCTGTATCACATCATCTGAAGCATGTACAATTCAACTCAAAATAAGAAGACAAACCATATTTAAACCTGTGAAAAGATGTCAATGATCGTATGTTTGAAGGCAAGTTATTCCAGTCTGATGGGGCTTTGAACATGAAAGCTCTTTTACCAATTGATTTTTGACTGTAGGAATGGAGAAGAAATATTGAGATGCGTGCCACAATTGATTTGTTGAAGAATATGGAATCAATAATTGTTGTAAATAGGCAGGGTAATTAAAATGTATACATTTAAAAATTAACTGTCACCAATGATTATGTCTTCTTATACCGAGTGTGGGCTATTTGAGTGCATTATACATGATGCAGTGATGAGTGTAGAATGAACAACCAAGAGCAAATCTGCAGAGATTATTGTATGCTGTGTTGAGGGGTAGAAGGTTGATTTTGAATGCATTTTGGTAGACAACATCAGCATAATCAAAAAACGGTAAAATGAGTTGTGAAGCAAGTTTCCTTTGAACATTAAGTGTAAAACAGTTTTTGGATCGAAATAAGACACTGGTACCAAAATTAATTTTACGAAGAATATAATCAATGTGAGGTTTTAAAGTAAGTTCAGAGTCAAGCCATAATCCTAAATATTTGAACTGTTCAACTCTATGCAGATTCCTACCATCATTGCATGTTATTATTAAGTTATTAGATTTTGTTATGAGGTTGTGTTTTGTACCAAAAACCATAGTGTAAGATTTTGTTTTATTGAGCAGCAATTTGTTAGATGAGAGCCAGTTTTGCACAATATCAAAGTCTGATTGAAGGGCATTTTATATTTGTAGAACATTAGATTTAGAGGTGTAAAGGACAGTATCATCTGCATATAGTTGGACTGTAGTATTAGAACAGACAAAAGGAAGGTCATTAATAAAAATTGAAAAAAGAAGAGGACTAAGTGTCGAACCCTGTGGTACTCCTCTTTGTTGAACAAATAATTCAGACTTACACCCTTGAAGAACAACACATTGCTTTCTATTATGTAAATAAGAGTTAAAGCAGAAAAGTGCATTTTGCGAGAAACCAATTGCATAAAGCTTGTCTATGAGTAAATAGTGGTCAACCAAATCAAAAGTTCTTCAGATCAATAAAAATTGCTCCTGTGAGATTACCAGCGTCAGATGCTGAAAATATATCATTAGTCAGTTTTAAAAGAGCAGTAGTTGATGAATGATTAGGTCTGAATCCGGACTGAAGAGGTGAAAGTATATTATTGATTTTAAGATAATGTGATATTTGATTAAAATTTAGTTTTTCAAATACTTTTGCCACAGTACAGATTATAGATATTATTCTATAATTATTTAGATCAAGAATATCGCCACCTTTATGTATTGGCATAATTCGTGAATATTTCCACATTGCTGGTATCTCACAGGTAACTAAGGACATGTTAAACAGATCAGCAAGAGGAAACATAAGAATATGGGCGGCCAATTTAATATATATGGATTCCATCCCGTCAAGACCAGCACCGCTACTCATACTAAGTTGTTTGATAGTATTCTGAACTTCTAGAGGTGTTATTTTAGTAAAGGAAAAGGTACTGAGATGGAATGATATATTATTGAAGCTATAATTATAAGAAAAATCAGATATTAGGTCAGAACAGACTGAGGAAAAATGCTGACTGAACACTTGGGCAATTAAGTAGGGGTCATTAATTATTATATTGCCATCACGTATTTTATTAATAGGACATTTGTCTGAAGTATTTATTATGGTTTTTATACTGTTCCAGAATAGAATAGGATTTTTAAAGTTATTGGAGAGACATGTCTTATAATAATCAGATTTTGCATTGCGGGTCATTGTCTCGGAGATATTTCTTAGTTTCCTGTATGTTTCCCAATCAGCATTTTCCCTTGTCTGCCGAAATTTAGCCCAAGCCTTGTCCCTCTGTCTAAAAATGCTTATAAGATCAGCATTTATCCAGGGAAGATGTCGACCTTTAACCTTTGAGGTTTTCCATGGTGCATGTTTGTCAATTACTTGTGTGAACTCAGAGTGTAGAAAGTCCCAGGCATCCTGAACAGTTGGTATTAACTGGTACCTGTCCCAGTTAATAGATATTAAATCATTAATAAATAGATCAATATTCATTTTCTTATGTTGTCTAATTTTAATTAATTTTGGTGGTGCTTTTGGGATTTTAATTTTCCATACACAATAAATAATTGAGTGATCACTGAAGCAGTCTGGCAAAATACCATCTTTAATAAATCTGTTAGGATGAGAGACAAGTATCCAATCAATTAGGGATTGTGATTTAGGAGTAATTCGGGTGGGTTCCTTAATTAGTGGTGTTAAATTAAGATTTTCAAAATTATTTTTATCTTTAGCAGAGGACTTGTCTAAACAATTTTTGTTAAAATCACCTAAAATAATCATTTCATTTTTACAGGAGATAGAATCAATGGAAGACATCAAACCTTGGAAGACTCTACAGGGGCAGAGGGTGGTCTATACACATTACCAACAGTAATATATTTATTCTGATGGAATGTAATTTTAACAAAAAGGCATTCAAAATGTGTTGGTTTGACTGTAGGTGTGATTAGCTCAGAAACTAAACTGGAGGAGACATAGGTAGCCACACCGCCTCCCCCGGAGCCTCTATCAGCTCTATATAGTACATATTTCTCAAGTTTGATTTCATTGTCAGAGATTTTGCTATTGTTATGACTTGAAAATCACAACAAAGAAAACCAGCAATGACAACTTAAACAAATTTATTCATCACTGATAAAAAAAACTTCTACAAATAATCCACTGTTTAATCTTAAAATAACACTCTAATGCCACTATGTAACTCTGTTGCCAAAACAAAAACTCTGCCTCTACTGACCAAAATCACAGCATTTATAAAGACTAGCAACATTCTGGAAAGATCAACAGGATTCCTGGGTAATCCCGCCCCCTCCAGGCAGGAAGATGCCAGAAGCTTCTAGAAAGCACTAGTCTATTTCATCACAAAGAAGTGGTATTGCATCAGATCATGTTTTTCTACAGACATACCACCAGAGGGTGCTAAATGATAATCAAAATAAACAAATCGCTGACCAGTCATAATGGGCATTTAAATAGTGCCTAACAAATCTCCATTTACAAATGATATACAGTGCTGTACACAAAATACTCATACATAACACTATTAAGCCATGTTTCCGACAGTGTAATAATATTGGGATTGTGTTGGACTACCCATGCACACAGTAAATCAATTTTTGGCATCAGATTTTGAATATTCAGATGAATAATTTTTAAACCTTTAATATTATTCAGTTAGAAGTTTGAAGTTCATATGAATAATAAAATTTTTCAGAGCTAGACAAATTAGATAATCAAAAATGGTTATTGAGGGTTGTGATAATATAACACAAAAGCTAATACACAAAACAAAAAAAAAAACACAAAACAAACAAAAACACAAAGAACATAGAAGACTGCCCAGCAGCCTCAGCCATCCTAAGCCAAGGCATCTCCGTGAGAGGGCAATATACAGTCAATATAGACAGATCATAAATAGTCCGCAAACAGGTTGGTCTGCATCAAAGAGATTAATAGTGACAGTAGCTCTGCGACTATAAGTGAATCTAAAAGCAACTGGCATTACGACAGTTCAGTTTTACAACAACCGGAGACAACCGGATGTAAACAACAAATTCAGTTTACATCAGGTAACAGAAAGACAGAAAGACATGCCAGCGAAGATAATCCATGAACTTAAGTGAATAAGTCATTCAAAATTAAATAAAAACAAACGAAATGAGTGGCAAGTTGAAACTTTAGTGTTTTGCTCGCACTGTCTGGGCTTGCATGCATGTGATTGTAGCTGTATTGTTATGTAGTCATGGTATACACCCACTTAGCTATCCGGAGGAAACTTTGCCAAAAAAAAGCTCCTGTCAACCATTTCCACCAAAACAAAATGCAATTCCGACACCAAGCTACTAAATGAATTCAGAGCAAAAACACAAGAACGGTGTAAGCATTGCTTATGTGGGCTACCGAATCGATAACTTCTACGTACCGGAAAAAAATCCATATCCGATCTCCACTTTTTTTCGGCTTTTCATTAGCCAGAACAATTTTCAAAGGTGGATGAAATTCGCACGGCAATGCAGAGAAATCATGTTTTTTATACCAGACACATTATAGTGCGTTTCGCGATTGCTTTCACCGTAGTAGGATCAGAGAGCTAAACCCACACCAGAGCAAAGTATCTGCCTGACCCCGGTCATGGATAAGTAAAACAATCATTTCACAGCAGCAGTAAACAAACCCAAACACACACCCTAAGCTCCGCACAGCCTTCGTCTGGTCTAACTGCAGCCTTATCAGCACAACTTTGCTGACACGCACAACACCTCTCTGGTTAGCTTCAACTGTAGCGGCTACGGTCAGGTAACATTATGCTGAAACTGCCACCTTGATGCTAACCAAAGTAAAACAAGTATACCAATCTGAATTACTGCATATAAGTTAACCAGGAGCATTTTTAAGTCGCATGGAACGCAAACTAACATGTGGTATTAACCGAGCGGTCATCATAACAACAGTTACCCTGCACTACAGGTTTTACAGACAGGAAATTCCGTTACCGTGAACTGTTGTATCAAGCATCCAAATCACAAAAAGTTAGCTTCAAATGAGGTTTATGTTCACACACCTTCTGTTGAATGTCCCCTGATATTACTCTTGCATATTTAGGACACAAACATTAGCAACGGTAACTTAGCTACGTTAGCCGCAGTGCTACAGCCACATTCAACAGGCTATCACATTAGGTAGGCTTATGCGGTAAAGCAACACAAATGGTAAAACTTACTGCTTCGGCATCTGTGAGTCACAGACAGTTGGTACTGATCCAGGCTTTATCTTCAGATATTTTACAAAGCCTGCATTTGAGGCCAGTTGTTATGCTGCATTCGATTTGGCTTGGAAGTTGGAAGTCGGGGCTGGGAATAACATCATACCCAAGCTGACTGCATTCTATTCAGTGATCGAAAAAACTGACTTGAGGTCAGTGGGGTGTCCTCTAGCCAGGATAGCCTTTATTTACTATTGTTAGCAATACAAGTTGATAACAACGCATTACTCAGTATTTTTCGCGTGCAAACACCGTAGCAATAAGTCCACCGATAAACTCTATTCAATACTGCGTGTACGACTGATTTAATGAAACGCGAATTACCCAGAATTGCAAATGTAAAGTTCGTCATTACAGCTTTCGCTTACTTTTGATTTATGGTGCAGCCAAATTAACATGGAACTCGGGGTAGGTGAGGAATCTCCAACTTTCCCAGTTGGAAATCCGACTTCAGGGAATGTTCAAATTGAAATTTCTGACTGGGAGCTCGGAAAGCCCAACTTCCCAGTACAAATCGAAGGCAGCATTAGTGCTAACTATCATTAGCGGTCCTGCTAGCCAGTAGCCACCTGTACCACTAGCTTCACTCACATTATTTGCTGTTATATCGTCACTTACAACTTGTGGCTCCGAGCGCTTGATCGATGCAACTGCTCCAGGTTTGAGAAGCAGCTGGGATGCATATCAAGCATCGAATTATCCTTTACTGACAAAGCTGTCTTCGGTGAAATGCCAAGCACAAACAGCAAACATTCCCTCTCAGTGTGGCTGTTTGCCGGCAGCAAACAAAAAAAGCTACCCACTGACTTCTGGTGGCATCGTCTTTTGGAAGAGAAGAGTTGTGCTTTTTTTCGCATCCAAAAAGAACACGGATGAGCAGCTTTGGGAGAGATACTGATGAAACTGCACCTCAAATGATCCGCGATTACTATTACTATTACTATTTCTTCTTCTTCTTCTTCTTCTTCTTCTAATTCATTATTTCCGGAAGTGTAGACGCTATTAAGGCATAGTATGATCTGCCGTTGTTAGTGCCTGCTAGAATAGTTTCCGAGGTGGGCAGGTCCAGCGCCGTGATTGGCTCTGGCTAGGTCTGAACTCATTGGACAGCACAACCTGACGTCAGGTTTTGCCCAGATCTCGCAAAGATCTCGGGAGGAGCTGTTCAGAGAGGAAATCACTTTCAGGAAATCACGTTCTTGGATTACGGTAAAACCCCTTTATCTTATGCTAAGAAACTTTACAGAGGTTGAGTATGGACATACAACATTATAGCATTGCTTGTATGTATTAAAAGAGGTTGTTTTTCAGGATATAGAATTGACTATAACAAATCCGAAGCTTTGCCATTGGCTGACTTCGGTAATAAATGTGCCTTGGTCAACTTTCCTTTTAAATGGTCTGAATCTGGTTTTGCATATTTAGGTCTTAAAATTTCGGCCAATTTAAATAAACTATTTAAGTCTAATCTGTTACCCATTAATACTTCAATTAAGAGTGATCTACTGAGATGGTTTGATCTCCCTCTCTCTTGGTTAGGCCGAGTTAGTTTAATTAAAATGAATATCCTTCCAAGGAATTTATACCCAATGCAAATGCTCCCTCTCTAGATTAATAAATCAGTGTTCTCCGATATTAATAGAGCCGTTTCAACTTTATTTGGCATGGGAACAAACCACGCCTTAATTTGAAAACATTACAGCTGCCAAAAGAGAGGGGTGGTCTTTCATTGCCTAACTTTATGTTTTATAATTGGGCATGTCATATGCCTATAGTGTCAGGTTGGCTGAGACATTTTTTAGACTCTAGACAGGAGAATCATATTGACGCCTGGCATTGTCCCTCTCTGTCTTTACTCAGCCTTGTTACAAATAAAATGTCTTTAGTTCCGGCTGAGGTTAGAAACAGCCCTCTTATGATGAACACGATTAGAACATGGGAAAGCGTGGTGAAGTTTACCCAAAGGAAGCGTCTCTTCTCGGCCTGCACCCCATTATAAAAAATAAAGCCTTTCCCCCTGGATTGGGACTGAGTATATTCCAATGCTGTTATGATCATGGTATTAAGATTGTTGGGGATTTATTTGAGTCTGGAAAATTACTCTCATTTGAACAGCTGAAAGTCAAATATGACATATCCTCTAAACATTTTTATGCTTTTCTTCAGGTTAGACATTTTATCAACAATCTTCATATTTTGGACAATCAGCCAGTAGCTTCTGTAATTGATTCATTTCTGTTACATTTTCGCCACAGTAAAAATTTTATTTCCAACAATTCTGGGAAACTGCGATCCGTCGATACATTCACCATCGGTAAAATTAAAAGTGTATGGGAGGGGGATCTCGGGACTGAGTTTGGGGTGGAGGAAAGGTTCAATGCAGTGGGGTCTGTAGGGAGTATATTTTTGTGCAAAAGGCTGACAGAAAGTCAGTATAGGATCCTCCACAGATTGCAGCGCACACCCCAATCTCTCCATAGTTTTTACCCTCAGATCTCTCCGCTCTGTGTAAAGTGTAAGAAAGAGGTCGGGTCTTATTTACATTGCATCTGGAGTTCTTCTTTGATAACTCAATTTTGGGGAAAAATTTCAAAGGAACTTAATCTCGTTTCTGGCAAAAAAGAAGATTCAAATGAGCCCTGGTCCTCTGGGTATCTCAGAGGAAGGATTCTCCATGATAAGTGTCCAGAAAAATTTTTTGAATTAACCTCCACTGTTAGTTAGATGTATTTTATTTCAATGGATTAAGCCTAGATCTCCAACTATAAATCAGTGGTACGGAGAAATTTGTTGTCCTGCCAATGGAATGGATAAATGCAGTCTTGAAGGGGAATGAGAGGGCTTTTGATAAGCTGTGGGCACCTTTTTTAAACCATCTCCCAGATTGTATTGTAGACCTCATACGTAGGGGGCGCTGCACTGTTTAGTGTCCCTCCGGTACCCCTGTTAATGTCTAATGCTCCCTTCTGAGTATCCTATTTTTGTGCCTCAGTGCTGTATTCCCTGATCTATGTGACACATCTAAGCTTTATGAAATGTCCATATTGTGTGATTGTGTGTTATGTAATGCTGTATTATGTATGTATGAAATGTTTCCCCCCCTTTTTTTCTCTTTTCTCTTTCTCTTTCATCTAATGATGTATGGGCTGCTGATTTTCTTGCTGTTGACATGTATGTGTTTTCTTTGTTTCGCTGCTTTGTTTGTTTTATTTTTTGTTGTTGTTGTTGTAGTTTGTCTTTTTCAAATTCAATGAAATATTGGCAAAAAATGAATAAATAAATAAATAAAAGAAGGATCAGCATAATAGGTCCCCTTTAATTCATTTTGATTGTGAACAACTGCTCAACAAATAATCTTTGAATTGATGTGACAGTTGATTGCGCGGCTATAAGCTGGTAAAATGGACGGAGGCAATTGGTTGTGTATGTGTGATGTCACTGGCTCTCTGATTTCTCTCACTGAGACTTAGATCTGAAATCAGAGGCATTCATTATACACGATTCACAGAATCTGAAGCTATATTCAGTTTAAAAGTTAAAAACTCAAATAAAATTTCAGAAAAGCTGCATTAATGCAGTTATTTCATTGTAAGGGCAAAATATCAACATACAGTGTACATGACCCAGCCCTCTATAGACCCACTGCTGTTCACACACCAGAGCTCCTCTAACTGTGTGTGACAGGATTTGTATAGAGGAAGGGGCTTTGCATACCTGTCCTGCCTCACTGCTCCACACACTTTAAGACCCCCAGTACTGATCAGTGACTGTCCAGTCCTTTCACACACACTGACACAGGCAGCATTATGATGATGTCAGACTCTCTACTGCTGGTGATGCTGGGACTCCTTGCACAGGGTGAGAAAGATGATATCATCTTACCATTTTTTAATTTACAATTTAGTCAACTTTTTCAGTGGAGTTTTAATTATTTCCAATTCAATACGCAGCAGAATTTCATCGCATTTGTCAATGTTCATTTCCATTGACTGTGAATTTCCATGTTTATCTTTTCCAGGATCAGTGGCAGATATAGTCGTGACTCAGTCTCCAGCAGCGCAGGCTGTTCAGCAGGGAGACACTGTCACTATCAGCTGTACAGCCAGTCAGAGTGTTCACGTTTATAACTCCAACCAGTGCCTCTATTCGTACCTGCAGAAACCTGGTCAGGCTCCTAAACTCCTGATTTATACTGCCACAACTCGCCAGTTTGGGATTCCTGATCGTTTCAGTGGGAGTGGACCTGGGACTCAGTTTTACTGATAAAATGTCAGTTCGGCTGAGGTTAGTCTTATGATGAACAGGAACATGGGAAATGGTGAAGTTTACAAAGGCGTCTCTTCTCGATTGTTATAAAAATAAAGCCTTTCATTGGGACTGTATATTCCAATGCTGTTATGATCATGGTATTAAGATTGTTGGGGATTTATTTGAGTCTGAAAATTACTCTCATTTGAACAGCTGAAAGTCAAATATGACATATCCTCTAAACATTTTTTTGCTTTTCTTCAAAGACATTTTATCAACAATCTTCATATTTTGGACAATCAGCCAGTAGCTTCTGTAATTGATTCATTTCTGTTACATTTTCGCCACAGTAAAAATTTTATTTCCAACAATTCTGGGAAACTGCGATCCGTCGATACATTCACCATCGGTAAAATTAAAAGTGTATGGGAGGGAGGAAGGGACTGAGTTTGGGGTGGAGGAAAGGTTCAATGCAGTGGGGTCTGTAGGGAGTATATTTTTTGTGCAAAAGGCTGACAGAAAGTCAGTATAGGATCCTCCACAGATTGCAGCTTTGTTTTTACCCTCAGATCTCTCCGCTCTGTGTAAAGTTTAAGAAAGAGGTTTTCTTATTTACATTGCATCTGGAGTTCTTCTTTGATAACTCAATTTTGGGGAAAAATTTCAAAAGGAACTTAATCTCGTTTCTGGCAAAAAGAAGATTCAAATGAGCCCTGGTCCTCTGGGTATCTCAGAGGAAGGATTCTCCATGATAAGTGTCCAGAAAAATTTTTTTGATTAACCTCCACTGTTAGTTAGATGTATTTTTATTTCAATGGATTAAGCCTAGATCTCCAACTATAAATCAGTGGTGCAAAGAAATTTGTTGTCCTGCCAATGGAATGGATAAATGCAGTCTTGAAGGGGAATGAGAGGGCTTTTGATAAGCTGTGGGCACCTTTTTTAAACCATCTCCCAGATTGTATTGTAGACCTCATACGTAGGGGGCGCTGCACTGTTTAGTGTCCCTCCGGTACCCCTGTTAATGTCTAATGCTTCTGAGTATCCTATTTTTGTGCCTCAGTGCTGTATTCCCTGATCTATGTGACACATCTAAGCTTTATGAAATGTCCATATTGTGTGATTGTGTGTTATGTAATGCTGTATTATGTATGTATGAAATGTTTCCCCCCCCTTTTTTCTCTTTTCTCTTTCTCTTTCATCTAATGATGTATGGGCTGCTGATTTTCTTGCTGTTGACATGTATGTGTTTTCTTTGTTTCGCTGCTTTGTTTGTTTTATTTTTTGTTGTTGTTGTTGTAGTTTGTCTTTTTCAAATTCAATGAAATATTGGCAAAAAATGAATAAATAAATAAATAAAAGAAGGATCAGCATAATAGGTCCCCTTTAATTCATTTTGATTGTGAACAACTGCTCAACAAATAATCTTTGAATTGATGTGACAGTTGATTGCTTTGGCTATAAGCTGGTAAAATGGACGGAGGCAATTGGTTGTGTATGTGTGATGTCACTGGCTCTCTGATTTCTCTCACTGAGACTTAGATCTGAAATCAGAGGCATTCATTATACTACGATTCACAGAATCTGAAGCTATATTCAGTTTAAAAGTTAAAACTCAAATAAAATTTCAGAAAAGCTGCATTAATGCAGTTATTTCATTATGAAGGGCAAAATATCAACATACAGTGTACAGACCCAGCCCTCTATAGACCCACTGCTGTTCACACACCAGAGCTCCTCTAACTGTGTGTGACAGGATTTGTATAGAGGAAGGGGCTTTGCATACCTGTCCTGCCTCACTGCTCCACACACTTTAAGACCCCCAGTACTGATCAGTGACTGTCCAGTCCTTTCACACACACTGACACAGGCAGCATTATGATGATGTCAGACTCTCTACTGCTGGTGATGCTGGGACTCCTTGCAGGGGTGAGAAAGATGATATCATCTTACCATTTTTTAATTTACAATTTAGTCAACTTTTTCAGTGGAGTTTTAATTATTTCCAATTCAATACGCAGCAGAATTTCATCGCATTTGTCAATGTTCATTTCCATTGACTGTGAATTTCCATGTTTATCTTTTCCAGGATCAGTGGCAGATATAGTCGTGACTCAGTCTCCAGCAGCGCAGGCTGTTCAGCAGGGAGACACTGTCACTATCAGCTGTACAGCCAGTCAGAGTGTTCACGTTTATAACTCCAACCAGTGCCTCTATTCGTACCTGCAGAAACCTGGTCAGGCTCCTAAACTCCTGATTTATACTGCCACAACTCGCCAGTTTGGGATTCCTGATCGTTTCAGTGGGAGTGGACCTGGGACTCAGTTTACACTGAAAATCACTGGAGTCCAGGCTGAAGATGCAGGAGATTTTTACTGTCAGAGTTACCACAGTGGTGGTGTGTTCACACAGTGTTAGAGAGCCGTACAAAAACCTCCCTCAGTCAGACTGCACAGAGACTGCACTGCTGCAGCTGGGACCTACTGCAGGTGCTGAGGGGGGAGCCACTGATCTGAAACACCAGAAGGTTCTGCTTTGTGACAATAGCTATATTTACATGCGCAAAATTTCTCGAATCTGATCCTCACCTTGGTTGATCGGAAATTCCAAATACAAATTCACATGGACACTAAATGAAATGATCTGATCATGATGTGCGTATACATCACCAAGCGTTTAATCAGAATAAATAATTTGGGCATGCGCGGATTAGTCTAATTTTCCAGAAATGTTAGAAGAAGACGAAAAAGCTGTATTTCCGTCTATGTTGTAAACAAAAGCCACGTTGTCTGCGCTTCCTCATTCGCTCTTTGTAGCACACATGCGCAGTGAAGACAATTTAACCCCAACCGTGAAGACAGGATCCGAATGGGTGTGTACATGGGCGCCGTTCGGAATGATGATCGGCATAAACCACCTCAATAATTCGGAATGAAATTTCTTTCCGAATGGACCGAATCGGATCAGAATCTTCTGACTGACATGTATTCCTGAAGCATTTTTAATCTGATTGGGCCTTTATTCCGACTATGTGTGTCCATGTAAACAAAGCTAATGAGCTACTATGTGCAATTATAACTCTATTCTCAGTGTCATGGCATTTTTTGCGCACAGTAATACTAAAATATCCACACCTTCTTTTAAATAAATTTGTTCATTTTTGATAATTTGAAATCTAACTGAAAGTGGGCAATGGAGGCACATGAATTGGTCCAAATCTTTTTGTGGCAGTTAAATGCTCAGTTGGTATTCAGGGACCTAATGTGTGACAAGAAAATATTCCCACAGCATTGCACTACCAGCAGCATTTACTGCTGACATAAAGCAGGATGGATCCGTGAATTCATGATAATTAGGCCAAATTTGGTCCCTACCATCTGTGTGTCACAGCAGAGACTGAGATTTGTCAGACCAGGTGATATTTTTCCTCTGTCCAGGTTTGGTGAGCTTTTGCTTTCTGTAGCCCCAGTTTCCTGCTCTTAGCTGACAGGATGTAACCCAGTGTGCTCTTCTGCTGCTGTAGCCTGTCCACTTGAGGGTTAACATGTTGTGCATCAGAGATTCATTTCCTCATGACATTTTTGTACTGTCTGTGTGGTGATTTGTGTTACTGTTGTCCATCTGTCAGCTTGAACCAGTCAGGCCATTCTCCTTTGACCTCTCTTATTAAATCGGAATTTTTGTCCACATACCTACCACTCAGTCAACATTTTTTTTTTTTGCCCAAAATTCTCTATAAACTTCAGCGACTGTTTTGCCTGAAAATTTTGATCAACAGTCTGTGAGACACTCAAACCACCCTGTCTGGCACCAACAATCATTCCTCTGTTAAAGTCACTTAGATCTCATTTCTTCACCATTCTGATGTTTGGTTTATTTATTTATTTATTAACCCTTATTTAACCAGGGAAGTCCCATCGAGATTGAAATCTCTTTTTCAAGGGAGCCCTGGGGGTTGAGGTGGGGAGGGAGAGCGCAATTTGCACAGCCAATTAGATCAGGGGATGATTAGGTGGCAGGTGGGAAGAGCCAGGTTGGGACTTTAGCCATGACACCGGGGAACCCCCTACTGTTATTGATGAGTGTCATAGGATCTTTAATGACCACAGTGAGTCAGGACCTCGGTTTAACGTCTCATCTGAAAGACGCGTCTCCTTCAGTAAAGTGTCCCCATCACTGCACTGGGGATAATTCCACCAGAGGGAAGATCACAATCTACTGGCCACCAACACCTCTTCCAGCAGCAACTTGGTTTTCCCAGGTGGTCTCCCATCCGAGTACTAACCAAGCCCACACCTGCCTAGCTTCAGCCACGCGGCTGGAGCAGATGGAATTGTGGTATGGCTGCTGGTTTGAGCAACAGTTGAATCTCTTGTCCATGTCTGCAAGCTTTTATAAATTGTGTTGCAGCCACATGATCGGCTAATTGGATGTTTGGATTAATAAGCAGATGAATTGATGTACCCAATAAAGTGGCCACTGCGTGTTAGAGAGGAAACGACAGGCTGGTATTACAGATTGACCTTTCCAGTGCAAAATTATCCAAAGCACTGCAGGAGGACGTCAGCCCTGTGTATAAACAGGAGTATCTCTGTTATGATTCTGCTCTGTTATGATTCTGCTCTGTTCTGCTCTGTTCTGTTCATGTTCTGTTCATGTTTTGCAATGCTCTTGATTCCATGCCATGTTTTCTTTCTGTTCATTCTGTAATTCCTGCCATAGTCCATTTTCCCCAGTTATATTCTGGTCAATGTTTTGCATTTTGTCATGCTTTGCACTTTGTCTCCCCTGTCTGGTCTGATGTTATGTGACAGCTTATTTTCCCCAGTATTGTGTGCCACGCTTTCAGGTGATTTCATGGTTTCTGGGTTTCCAATCATTCCTTCTAATCTCGTTTGCTTCCTTCGCCTTGATGTTCTATCTTTACAAACAATACTAACAGTTTGTTGTTTTAGTTAAACCTACTAACCCTAATCAACATTGTTTATAATACTAACTTACTAACAAGCACTAGGGATTGTATAGCTGCACCTTACTAATTGATCAACAAGCTCTCAGCACTCGCCCTATCCTAGTCTCTGCCCCTCGTCTTCACTCAATCTACTTAGCTGTGTTTCAGCGGATTCTCCGCACCTGCTTAACTCTGTTCTGCCTCTCATTATCTGTGCACGTTAGAACTCCCTAACCGGAGCTGTGTGTTTGTCAATAGGCTGTCTCCTGATCCCTGTCCGAGTTTTGGGTTTTGCCAATTTCATGTGGTTAGGTTCTTCCTCGTGTTTGCTCCTTCGTAATTAGTCTGATCCAATTCACCTGTTCCCAATCATAGCATGTGACTTCCCTTGTGTGTATTTTAGCAGTCTTCTCACAGCAGTTCCCCGTCAGAACATTTCCCTTGGTTTGCCTGTGCTACGCTTGTTTTCACCTTGTATTCTTTGTGATTCACTTCTGACTGGACCGTCCCTGATTATCAATTTTGGCTCTGTTTTGGATTACCTTCTACAACTGTGTATCGAACCCTTTTTGCCCGACAACGAGTACTGTGATTGTTGCCCTGATAACGACTCTGATTTCGCCCTCTGGATTTTTGATTTTTGGATTGTGGACTCTGTACTGTTGCCTCCTGCTCTGCGGGGGTTTTCCCCCTTCCATAATAAAATCCAGTTTTACTGCACTGCTTGGTTCTCGCGACTGGTTCCTGAGCGATACCTCACAATCTCTCTCTTAACATCTGCAGACTACAGTGTAACTACATATGTACATAACAGAGCAGAGGTTCAGGAGCAGAATCACACCTCAAACTCTCCCCTTCTGCACGATCCTCATGAAACCCTCCTGCCCCGGTGCTCTGTTCCATCAGTACAGTTCATTTCTCTCTCTCTCTCTCTCTCTCTCTCTCTTCTCTCTCTTTCATCTGATTGTAAACAACTAATCTCCTTTGAATTCATGTGACAGTTTGAAAGTGTGGCTATAAGCCGGTAAAATGGATGGAGGCAATTGGCCATGCAGATGTGATGTCACTGGCTCTGTGATTTCTTTCACTAAAACCCTGATCTCTGAGGAATTTATTGCACGCACAAATAACAGAATCCAAAGCTATATTCAACTACCAAGTTAAAAGTCAAATAAAATTTCAGAAAAGCTATAATTAATGAAATCACTTTACTGTGACAGCCAAATAGCTTTATCCAGTGTACATGTACCAGCCCTCTATAGACCCACTGCTGGTCACACATCAGAGCTCCTCTAACTGTGTGTGACAGGATTTGTATAGAGGAAGGGGCTTTGCATACCTGTCCTGCCTCACTGCTCCACACACTTTAAAACCCCCAGTGCTGATCAGTGGCTGTCCAGTCCATTCACACACACTGACACAGGCAGCATTATGATGATGTCAGACTTTCTACTGCTGGTGATGCTGGGACTCCTTGTACAGGGTGAGAAAGACAAATCCATCTTACCGTTTTTTACTTTAAAATTTACAGTTTTGACAGAGGAGTTGCAATTATTTTAATTTAAGTACGCAATAGAAATTAATGTAGTTTGACAAGGTGTACCTGCATTGATATCTATTTCCATGTTTATCTTTTCCAGAATCGATGGCAGATGTCGTTCTGACTCAGACTCCAGCAGCTCAGGCTGTTTGGCTGGGAGACACTGTCACTATCAGCTGTACAATCAGTCAGGATGTTCACGTTTATAACTCCAAAAAGCTCCTCAGCTGGTACCAGCAGAAACCTGGTCAGGCTCCTAAACTTGTGATTTATTGGGCCACAGGTCGCCAGTCTGGGATTCCTGATCGTTTCAGTGGGAGTGGATCTGGGACTCAGTTTACACTGAAAATCACTGGAGTCCAGGCTGAAGATGCAGGAGATTATTACTGTCAGAGTTTCCATGATATCAGTGGGAGCTGGTTCACACAGTGTTAGAGAGCCGTACAAAAACCTCCCTCAGTCTGACTGCACTGCTGCAGCTGGGACCTACTGCAGGTGCTGAGGGGGGAGCCACTGATCTGAAACAGTTAAGAGGTTCTGCTGTAAAATAGTTTGCTCAATACACTCATATCTCAAAAGTAACACACAATCTGTACATGGTAACAGAGGTGTATCCACACATCTTGTGAAAATTAAGTGTTTTCTTGTTGATAATTACAGAGCTTAATTGAAAGCGCAGAGTAGAAATAAATGAATTTGTCCAAATATTATTACTCGGGCCGGTACTCCGCTTCACGTCGGGTGGTTGCCTCTGAAGTGCCTTAAAACCGTGTAATGCGCACCTATTCGTTGATTATCCCGCTTATACCATGGTCATTTGCCAGCAATATCAAATCACAGCATTCAGACATTTTTGGTGAGTTTTGCACTAAAAAAAAAACAGCTGGCCTAAACAGGCGCCCCGCCGGCGTATACCCAATACTATAGGCCAAGCTAAATTGAACCAGCTATCTTAGTTCATTTTACGTTCATGGAAAAAGAATTTTTTGCGCAGGCTTACATCCGTTTACCAGCTGATGATTTGGTAATGGATTCCAGCTGAAACGGAGATTATGCGTAACACAACATTATGCGCAATTATGCAGACTGTAGCTAACTTGCTACCCACAATTACAATGAACTTATGATGGTTTCTGTAGAGTCAGCGAGCTGAAATCAGTCTGTTGGCATAGCACGTAGCTAGCGAACTGTCAGCAGTTGCTTATACATGAAATGGACATGTTAGCTTCCTTTGTAACCGAACACAATTACAACCGTTCAATGAATAAAACCTGATTGCTTGCTGCTATAATATTTACGGTCATTATCGCTTGAGTACCAATTGCTAACCGCCCCGCAGGACAAAACTTATATGACGCCGCCAAATTTACAGGAGATAAATGAGTAGCTGGGTTTCTGTTATACCCAGCTAAATACCAGCCCTAACGTTGCTATGGTAACAGGTTGGCTAGTGGATGAATTTCGAACGGTGAAACTACCGTAGCCGAACTACCTGTGCGGTTCCACGGTTTTAATGCATACCTGCCAGCCAAACAGAAAAAAGTATTCACCCAGACCATGGTATAAATATATAGATGGACCACTACATTGCTGATAGGGCACGGTCAAGTGAAGCATCTGTTCCAGGAGCGTATACACCGGGAAGTAAAATTCGTACGTACACTCCCATTCATTTTCGCCGACTGTAAAATTATATTTTCGAAAACACTTGTGTGCGAATCGGGGTGATTTTGGTGTCGCTGTGCAGAGCAACATTTTCTCTCCCTAAATATGTGCTTTTTTGGAGGATGGAAAGCGCCACACTTACAAAGGGGAAGATCGAAATGATGTTAAAGCGCGAGCAGAGAAGTTCAGATAAGGTGACACAGGCTTTTAATGACCCTCTGATAAGATAATTGCTTCGAAGTTTTCGCCATTATAAGCAACGTCGATGAATGTCCGTATACGTTATGAAAGTACTCTCTGCTTTCCTCACTTCATTGTACCCTGATTGAGCATATATGCCGTTGACCGAATTGTTTATACTGAATCATATGGCTAATGCCAACGTTGTTAAAAGGAAGCGCTAGTTAACTTACTCCTTTACGAAGTGTCATCTTTGCCTCTGTCCCATTATAACACTGCTCTCAAAAAATAATCACTGCACAGCACGGATCGAGGGGATAGAGAAAGGTTTTTTTCTCCTGATTTCTAACAGCTAAGCCTTTCTCCCCTTCTTGTCTTTTGTAACTCTATAAACAGACAAAGTGAATTGTCCTTTGTTTTAAATATTAAGCCGGTAAGAAATATTGTCCTTGAATGTCAATTACAAGTAGCTAGCTACTTAGCCACCTTGTTCATTTTATTTACTGCTTAGTCAATGCAGTCCCCGCGACGGTAAGGGTACCAATTAGCTCGCTGGAGACTGTTATCGATCGCTAGTGTTTGCTTTAGTCAGCGGTCTATTTAAGTCAATGGGACGGCTAATTAGCTACCTAGCAAGCGAACGCGATTTTTTTTCTATTAAAGTGACAAATTTGCGTTTCTACGTTAACTTACGCATGAAACGTTTTATAACAGCCCTTCAAATGACTATTGCTGCAAAAGGCAGCCGCACATCTCGGCATTTTTATTTGTTTTTTCATTTCGGCATGATTGTACAGTCATTCCATGACAATTTCAACACAACATGTATCATGACCGAAAGGGTCGCGGGAGAAGCGAAATCGCTTGTCAAAGTCCGCCCCAACTCCCAGAAAAACAGTTTGATTATGGGTAAGATATCATAAAGATTTATAAATCACAACAGAGCTGAGTGTCTATTTACACTACGATTTAAACGTCACAACATAAAATCATAGAGATTTATGACAGTCATGAAGAGTTTTAATCACAGTATAGCTGAGTGTCTATAAACAACCCCTATTGTTTATGCCCGCTATGGTTCTGTTTAATTTATCCAATGCCATTTTGTTGGATAAGTTCATAGTTATTCAAACATGCACATTTCAGAAGATACTTAAAGTCTTTCAAATTGTCTGCCCTTCTGACCTTGTGTTCAAGTATGTTCCATGCACTGACTCCAGCCACCGATAAGGAGTGCTCACTCCGAGTCGATCTGACCCTTCTAGTTTGCAACAACATTCTGCCTCTTAGGTCATGAAGGCATTCACGTTGGAGAAATAGGCATTGTATATTTCTAGGCAATTCTTTGTGGTATCCTAAATATACAATTTGCAAGGAGTTGAATTTTATTATATCCTGCAATTTAAGAAACTTTGCCTTAATAAACAAATCGTTTGTATGAGTTCCATAGGGAACGTTATGAATAATTCTAAGGGCCTTTTTTTGGAGTTTAAACAATGATTCTATTGTATTATTATAAGTGTGTCCCCATACTTCAGCGCAGTAGTGTAAGTGGGGTGCTATGAGTGCTGAATAGATTATTTTAAGAGACTTGTATTTTAATAATTTTTGCATTTTCCAAAGAATAGACACGCTTTTAGCCAACTTTCTTTGAACCAAGTTTACATGTGGTTTCCAGCTTAAGAGATTATCTAACATAACTCCCATGACTTTATATTCGTTTACCCTTTCAATGCTGGTACCATTTACCTTTAAGTCTATGTCGTCCTTTAGGCCTTTTTTCCCAAATATCATAAATTTGGTCTTTGTAAGATTTAATGACAATTTGTTTACATTAAACCACGTGTGAAGTTTAGACATTTCTTTATTAACCACTTTTGCCAATTGCTTGAGATCGACACCTGAGCAAAAAATAGTCGTGTCGTCTGCGAATAAAATTAGTTTTAGGATATCGGACACCTTAACAATGTCATTTATGTAAATTATGAACAACTTGGGACCTATGACCGAGCCCTGAGGAATTCCACAGGTAATGTCCAAGCAATTTGATTTGCTATTGCCCATCTGCACAAATTGCATCCTACTTGTTAAGTAATTTTTGATCCATTTTAATGCGGTCCCTCTTAATCCATATTTGTAAAGTTTTTCAATCAATATATCGTGATTTATAGTGTCGAATGCTTTCTTCAGATCAATAAATATGCCTATAGAATATAAGTTTGAATCTAGTGAATCTTTAATCATTTCAATAAATTCTGTTAGGGCTAGTGCTGTCGAATGCTTTTTCCTGAACCCATACTGGCTGTCACACAGTAGTTTGTGTTTATCAATGTGCTTGTCCAATCTGTTATTGAAGAGCTTTTCTAGGACCTTCGAGCATTGAGGTAAAATCGAGACAGGACGATAGTTTGAGAAATCATATTTATCCCCACTTTTGTAGAGAGGGATAACTTTCGCTATCTTCATTTTATCTGGAAACACTCCGCAGGAGAAGGATAGATTGCATATATGCGTAAGTGGAGTTACAATTGCGTTAGTTAGTGTTTTCAGTAATTTCATATCTAATTGGTTTACATCAACAGATGTCTTAGCTGTACAATTTTTCAGAATTGATCTAATTTCAGATTCGGTAACAGGAGTTAGTGTCATTGTGTCTTGGATTTCCTCATCCTTGTCAAGGTAGTCCCATCTTAGGTGTGAGGATTTAATACCCTTTGCTAGTTCTGGCCCAACATTCACAAAATAACTGTTAAAATTCTCCACAACCAATTCCTTGTCCTCTACCTTTTTGCCATTTATATTAAAGAATGCAGGGTACTCCCTCCTCGGTGTCCTCCCAGAGACGTTCTTTATTATATTCCAGAGATTTCTGGTGTAATGTTTATTTTCTAATAAAAGCTTTTCATAATACTCTTTTTTATGTTTCCTTAGTAAATTTGTCATTTTGTTTCTGTAATTTTTGTACCTAATTTCTGCTTTCTCAGTTCTTTCTCTCAGAAACTGTTTATACAATATATTTTTCTTCTTGCAGGCATTTGCCAGTACTTTTGAAACCCAAGGTTTCCTCTCTTTGTTCTGCTTCAGTTTGTTCGTTATTTTGACTAGACAGTGTTTATCATACAGGAGTTTTACTGTCCGTAGAAAAAGCCTCATAGGCTCGATTTGGATCTTTCTCTGTTAATACATGATCCCAATTCTGGTTCAACATATCTGATTCTAGTTTCTTTAGCCTTTTTTCGCTTTTTAATTCTGATTTCTGTGTGTTCCAGGGTTTTCAATCTAGCCTGGTCCTTATATCTAATTTGCAGTTACAAATAGCAAAAACTGGTAGATGATCAGTAATATCATTTATCATAATGCCACTAAATATTTCAGAATCTAATACATTAGTATACACATTATCTATCAAGGTGGCACTGTTCTAGTAATCCTGCTTGGTTTTTTGTGATTAATGGTTGCATACCCATGGCATACATGGTGTCAATATACTCCTCTATTATAGAGCTATTATTTGGATTTATCAAGTCAATATTAAAGTCCCCACACATAAAAAACATTTTCTGGTTCATATTGACAAGTAATTCACCCATACATTTACTAAAAACATCAATTTGTAGGTTGTACACAAAAAATAACCGTATTTTTAGCTTTCAACCTGGAATCTCAATTGTAAGGCATTCCATTACATTTTCCACAACAATTGATTTGCATTCTAGTACCTGGAAGTTTCAGGGCTGCCAACTTTCTCTCGCAATAGCAAAAACTGGTAAGTTTCACGATTTTGAAGTATACCGTAGTCAGCAATTATTCATTGAATGCTTAATGAGATTCTCAGAATTAAAATCCTTGCGCATTGAAGTTTCCGTTTCATTAAAGGTGCACCTCATCACGAGTAACATGCTTGGTTTTATGACTCCGGACTTGTCGTGCTTCTCTTTACTACAGGGATTGGAAACAATTCATGTGTTTTTATGATCGTTTAAATTGTTTTAATGAAACAAGACCATTTAAAGTTTTTTATGCAATTAAATTTTTTCTGGTTCATATTAAAGACAAGCCTGAATTCACCATATACATTTACTAAAATTAGTGGTGAAATCAATTTGCGTGAAACTGGTTAACTCTGTACACACAACAAAATAACCGTCAATTTTTACTTTTGCAACCTAGGAATCTCGTGAATGCCTCTAAGAGGGCATTCCATTACATTTTCCACAACAATTGATTTGCATTCTAATACCTGAAGTTTATGGCCTCATCAATAAATAGTCCAACACCCCCACCAGCTTTATTCAGTCTGCTCTTACACACGAAGTTGTAACCCTCCATGTAGAAGTCCTTGCCCTTTTCTTCTTTAATCCAAGTTTCCGATAGTGCGATGATGTTGAACGGATTAGCAAATGACAGAAGGTATTCCTTTATTTGGTCAAAGTTTGCATATAGACTCCTACTATTGAAGTGGATAATGGACAAACTCCCTCCCATTTTAATGTTCTTGTTAAATTTGTCTAAAGTAAAGTATCCGCATGCGTTTGTTTCGTTGTAGAAAAAAAAATGGTTGTCCGGATCAATTTCTTCATTAGGGTCTATTCCTGAGTTTTGGTGACTTGTTGTTGAAAAGCCAGTTTCCTGATCTGCAGTTTGGTTTATCAGATAACTGCTCATAGAGATTTGTCAGGGATTTTAACCTGCCTCAGTGGTCAAAATTCTCCAAATCCCGCATCATCTTGATCAGCACCGGTCTGGTAGTTTCCGGTGACCCATTTGGTTTGATGAAAATTCTGCAGTTAGCCGTCCAAGTGCTGTGTATCTTCCCCGCTTTCTTTAGTTGACGAGCTTTCCATGCAATGGTTGCATTGTGCCTGGTGAGGTTTTCATTTATGAAAACATTGGATCCTTTGAGATTTTTCCCTTGCTTCAACAGAGAGATTTTGTGCTTGTTGCTTGTAAGTCGTAGTAACACGGCTCTTGCTGCATTCAGTCTCCGCTTCCTCCTTTTCGGTAGCAGATAACATGAATCCACATTGCTGGGGTCCAGAGAAATACTTTTGGTCTGAAGGAATTCCATCACCTGCATTTCCACAGATTTATTCTCCTCCTCGCCTCCATCGTAGTCCTTCGCTGCTGCCCTGGCATAATTCCTGGGTTTGATTTTGAGCCCTGTCAGGATTACATCATTACGTTTCTCTTGTTGCTCCAGCTCCTCCAGTTTGCTTGATAAAGCTTGAATCTGTGCGTCTTTCTTGGCAATCTCCTTTTTGAGATCACCGTTTTCCTTCAAAAGCTGGTCCAGCCTCTCCCTCATTTCATTTCTCAATTCTTCGAGGGTCTCCACAATTGTTGTAAGATCCGGCTGGCTTGGTTTGTCGCTTGGTTTGTCGCTTTTTCCCATTCTAACCATTTTCTTGGTTCAGAAAAAAAAAAAAAAAAAAAAAAGGCTCTATTACAGAGTTTGTGAGAAAGTTTATCACTCAGCTTTTCTCCTGACTCTGTTGTTTTCCTGTATTGCCTGTATTGCGTACAGTCGCTGTTCGGAGTTATTGCTCCTTCAGTGACCATGACATGACCATGACATTTTAATGCTTATATTGACTTATTTGATATTGGCCTCATAGGAAACCATTCATTTTTATGAAGAAGTTGGGTGTATCAATATGGCGGCCGGGTGCTTCACCTTGGATAATGTAAATATGACATCATCAGTAATCTAGTGTTCTAAATATACATATATATCTATGGATTGGCCCAGGCCTAGACCCGGCCCGAGTACTGGCTCTGAGGAGCCTCTTGTTTTTTATTCTAGTGAAACCAATTTCATTCTCAGAGAAAGATTTTTCCTTATTTTCGAATAAACACAAAGAGAAGGCAAAAAAAAAAAACCCCACACGATGATATACTGGAATTTAAAGTGAGTTATTTGTGTCAGACATAAACAGGGGCATTTCTTGAGTTCACCCTTTAACATATTATAATTCTGACATGGGGTACATCATAATGTAGGATGTTTATCATGTCAAGAATTTTTCACATTTGTCAATATGACCATAGTTTCGATGAAGAGATACTGAAGATTTCTAGGATAATACATGCCCTGTGACCTCCACTACTGGCCAAAAGTTTGGGGCCACCCTCAGATTTAAAAAAAATCACACATCAACTGTTCTTTCCTTATTTTTTGCACATGAAATGACTTCAGTGCATAAGATATAGGAAGCCAATGGGTTCTGGGTGAATTTCAAACCTCAGACCACATTTTAAAGCTGTCTTGACTGATTGATCACTGACCGCAATGTTTTATAATTAAGTTCCAATGCCTTTGTGTTAACATTGTTCACGTCCTAGTGACATAAAAATCATGTTATGTAACAAGAAGGCATGCTGTATAAATGCCTTTCCCAAAACTAAGGGGTCACATTGCACTTGGTGCACCATTAAAAATCTGAGGGTGGCCAAAACTTTTGGCCTGCAGTATACATGGCATTTTTGAAAATTAATTGGACTAAATTATCTTGAATCCCCAGAGCATTCAGATATTAGAGAGAGTATTTGGAGATTAGAGAAAGTATTCAGAGATTAGATGAAGTATTCAGATATGAGACAAAGAACTCAGAGATAAGAGAGAGCATAAAATGAGGTAAACAAAGTTATGTACCAGAGAAACTTTATGGAGTTTAATCCAGATGTGATCTGCACTGATAGACGGAGGGAGGATTGCTCTTCCACTCTCTGCCAGTGTTCCCCCTGCTCTCTCCCAAACTCCTGATTCAGGAATACTGTATGTTCTCCAGAAACTCCTCTTACATTCCTGAATCATCAAACTTTTGTTCCTTCTCTTTCTTCATCATGGGAGAGGCAGTTTTCCTCTGTGCCGTCACACCGTGATGGAGGATGTAAATAACATTGCATGGTTGTCACAGCTCTCACACCGGCCGAATAGGCTCTGAGTCTGCATGGGGTTTCTGGTAAGTTGGTTGATTATCTCATTTAACTCCATTAATGTGATCAGCTGTAACTACTCCCTTGTGTCTGATTGTTCTCTGCCCTGGAAAAAAATATCACAGCTATCAAACACAGGAAGAATAAAGTTTCCTTCTTCTGTTAGTATGTATTTCCTCTGTGAGAACAAGGCTTCTCTTTCTTATCGTCAGTGTCAATATGAAGACAAGGACAATCCAAGGTTTTTAGCATTAAAATATTCCTACAGCTCACATGATGTGAAATTGTTAAATATTTTTACAACCTTCCCACAGACTCCAAAAGTCTTCATCAGCAGCAGATACAGAATCACTAAATGTCAGAAAAATGGTCATTAAATTGGTGAGTTTGATTAAAAGCAGCAGGAGTCCCAGCCCTCTATAGACCCACTGCTGTTCACACATCAGAGCTCCTCTAACTGTGTGTGACAGGATTTGTATAGAGGAAGGGGCTTTGCATACCTGTCCTGCCTCACTGCTCCACACACTTTAAGACCCCCAGTACTGATCAGTGACTGTCCAGTCCTTTCACACACACTGACACAGGCAGCATTATGATGATGTCAGACTCTCTACTGCTGGTGATGCTGGGACTCCTTGCACAGGGTGAGAAAGATGATATCATCTTACCATTTTTTAATTTACAATTTATTCAACTTTTTCAGTGGAGTTTTAATTATTTCCAATTCAATACGCAGCAGAATTTCATTGCATTTGTCAATATTCATTTCCATTGACTGTGTATTTCCATGTTTATCTTTTCCAGGATCAGTGGCAGATATAGTTGTGACTCAGTCTCCAGCAGCTCAGGCTGTTCAGCAGGGAGACACTGTCACTATCAGCTGTACAGCCAGTCAGAGTGTTTACGTTTATAACTCCAACCAGTACCTCAGCTGGTACCTGCAGAAACCTGGTCAGGCTCCTAAACTCCTGATTTATTGGGCCACAACTCGCCAGTCTGGGATTCCTGATCGTTTCAGTGGGAGTGGATCTGGGACTCAGTTTACACTGAAAATCACTGGAGTCCAGGCTGAAGATGCAGGAGATTATTACTGTCAGAGTTACCACAGTGGTGGTGTGTTCACACAGTGTTAGAGAGCCGTACAAAAACCTCCCTCAATCAGGCTGCACAGAGACTGCACTGCTGCAGCTGGGACCTACTGCAGATGCTGAGGGGGGAGCCACTGATCTGAAGCACCAGGAGGTTCTGCTTTGTAAGAACGAGCTACAATATGCAGTTATAACTCTCATATTCTCAACCTTATTGCACTTTCTGCATGTGGTAATACTAAAATATCCTAACCTTCTTTTAAAAATTGTTAATTTTTTTGATAATTTGAAACTTTACTGAAAGTGGGCAATGGAGGCACATGAATTGGTCCAAATCTTTTTGTGGCAGTTAAATGCTCCGTTGGTATTCAGGGACCTAATGTGTGACAAGAAAATATTCCCACAGCACTGCACCACCACCAGCAGCATTTACTGCTGACATAAAGCAGGATGGATCTGTGAATTCATGAAAATTAGGCCAAATTTGGTCCCTACCATCTGTGTGTCACAGCAGAGATTGAGATTTGTCAGACCAGGTGATATTTTTCCAATATTGTACTGCTCAGGTTTGGTGAGCTTTTGCTCTCTGTAGCCCCAGTTTCCTGCTCTTAGCTGACAGGATGTAACCCAGTGTGCTCTTCTGCTGCTGTAGCCTGTCCACTGAAGGGTTAACATGTTGTGCATCAGAGATTAATTTCCTCACGACATTTTTGTACTGTCTGTGTGGTAATTTTTGTTACTGTTGTCCATCTGTCAGCGTGAACCAGTCAGGCCATTCTCCTTTGACCTCTCTTATTAAATTAGCATTTTTGTCCACATACCTACCACTCAGTCAACATTTTTTCCCCCAAAGTTCTCTCAATATTTCAGGGACTGTTTTGCCAGAAAATTCTGATGAACTGTGAGACACTCAAACCACCCCGTCTGGCACCAACAATCATTCCTCTGTCAAAGTCACTTAGATCTCATTTCTTCACCATTCTGATGTTTGGCCTGAACAACAGCTGAATCTCTTGACCATGTCTGCATGCTTTCATGAATCATGTTTCAAGCACATGATTGGCTAATTCGACATTTGGATTAAGAAACAGGCAAACAGATGTACCCAAATAAAGTGGCCACTGCATGTTATAGAGGAAACCACAGGCTGGTATTACACTCTGACCTGGCCAGCGCAAAATTGGCCAAAATACTGATAGCACGGCAGGAGAGTGTCAGCCCTGTGTTTGCTGTTTGAACAGGAGTATCTCTCTCTTAACATCTGCAAACTACGGTGTAAAATGTGAAAGCAGGACCTGGTTGTGATGCTGCAGGAAAAACTCAGCACAGGGGGGTTTAACTTCACTCCCATGTTCACATGTACATAACAGAGCTACAGAGCAGAGATTCAGGAGCAGAATCACACCTCAAACTCTCCCCTCCTGCCCCCTGTGCTCTGTTACATCAGTACAGTTCATTAAGTGATGGTCAACTAACAATGGCGATCGACTGGCCAGCTGATTTTGGGATCAGAGCCTGGTTATGGTAAAGTCTGGCATGAGAGAGGTTTATTCACACAAATGGTGGTTCAGCATTAGTGCTTAACATTAGCTAACGTTACGTTGACACTAGCTTGCTCAACAGCAGTGAATGTTATCTAAACAAATGAATTTATTTTGAATGAACAATGACACGTAATTTGGACATATTTACTGGATTGGGTAAAGGGGAGTAGCTTGAAGATGTCATAGTGCAGAATCACTTGACATCAACTGACGTTCGTTCATGTGTTTGTATCTCAGAGTTTTGGAGTCAGAGCGGCCCTGTTTGGATTGTAGACAGTCGGCTATGGATCTGGGGCAATCTGGGGTCGTTGGGAAGGTGGGGACGGAGCATGGACAGTAGGCTTGATGGGAGGAGGGACTGCGCCGTTTCTCAATTGTTACACTGACTTTCTGCAGGTCTACTGCCCCCATTTTCTTTGGAGTGTGTAGAGTATGAATTTAATTTTTGGCTGCCATTACACACCATTCTTAAATTAAGAATACAGTCTAATTTTAAATTTCAGACCAGAGACTTTTTTGAAAATGTAAGACTCCTACATATTCTTGTTTTGACAAGGAGGACATCGTAATTTAGGATGCAGAAGAAGAATCTGGACAGGAAGCAGAGACCAAACTCATGACTTGAATCCTGTTCAGTGACTTTGTGATTCATTATTACACAGGCAGGGTAAAAAAAAAAAAATGCTGATATTTAAGCTGAGAAGGGAAGTCCAGAGTTGTAATACGTCCAAATAGCCAAAACCAGGAAGTAGATACATCAAAGCCAAATCACAAAACAAATCAATGTTTATTTTGTTTTTCTGAATTATAATTAGAAGTGAACAAAAACATAAATAATCATACACTAAGGAATCATAACCCATGGACTCTCAAAAAAAAAAAAAAAACATACGGTTGCTGCGTTCCAGCGGAGGTTTGAACCTGCAAATCACCACTTCAAAGTTACGAGTCACGACTTCATAGCGTTCCAGGCAAAAGTAACGAGTTACGACTTCATAACGTTTCTTACCGTTTGCCACTTGAAAAAAGCCGGTGCCACCATTTCAGTTGAGCTGCGTGACGTCAAACAAGGAAGTCGGAGTACGTTGAGCACAATCGAGTTCACTGGCGTGAATTCACAGGTTTGACAGTAGCTCCGCCCACTTTTAACCAGTAAATCACGGGTTACGAGTTGCCTGGAACGCACCCAGTGACTCAGGCCCGTATTCAGAAACGACACTCCCACTAATTGAGTGTGAGTGAGTACTAAAACTTAGTGTCAGTTTATACTAAATGAGTCAGAGGTTGCCCTAACGCTCATTTGCTTTCAGAAACCTCACTCACTATAATAGAGGTGTAGGGACCTCTGAATTTCAGACTGCTGGGTAGAGTTAAGGCGATACAGACTGGATTCCAGTCAGAGAATCACAGAGAGGGATTCTTCATTTCAGCAGCTTTATTCACACGTGGGCCCTTCCTATTAAGAAAGTGGGGGCGTGAGAATATGGGTGTGTGTGTGGTCTACAGGAAACATAAAAGGAAAACCATTACAGTACCTGAATGTATAATAACAAACAATATATGCAAGTAAATTAAATAACATAAATTATCATCTTTACAGTATCAGTAGCTGCTATTTTAGTTTTAACTGAAGAACACAGGTTCACAATAATCAAAGGCTACAAACATTAGCATGCAGTGTAACATTTGTGATACATTGGTTCTTGGAAAAGAGCATTAACATCAATATTCTTTCATCAATAGAATAACTGACAATACGACGTATGAACAAGGTGCATAACTTCATACTTAACATGAACATATTAGCGATTTTCACGGCTACGTTACACATATACAGTCATTTACATTGGTAGCAACCTAGCCTAACTAGCCGCTATATGACGAACAAACTGCTAAATTAATACTGCCGTTAAACCACAAGCTCCCGACACACTTGGCGATTCCAGCAAAATGATAAATAACAATCACCAACGCTAATAAAACAATCGCTATAAGTACTTACATTGTACTCATTTACGCACGGTAATTGCAATCACAGCAGAGAAACAAAAGTCTGAGGGTTTCCTCACAGCTCAGGCAGTACTAAAGAAGAAGCACAGCACGAATGCGTGCAAGGAGTGACGTCATCACCTGATCGGTGCAGCATGACCAACAGGCTTTCTCACACAGCCGCCCCCAAATGTCTGCTAGGACATTTGTACCTTGGGAGAAAGCTGCTGGCCCTTGTCATCTTCATCAGTGAGTCTTGGGAGCTGGATTAATCAGGCAACTGGGCGAATGTATGTCTTGCCTTTTACCTGAACGGCTGCCGTCCGAACGCATCCATCTGCCCCAGGGTACGTGTGTGTGACCTTCCCTACAAGCCAAAGGGCGCGTGGGAGTTGTGGATCTATGATGAGCACAATTTGGTCCACGGTTAGTTCCTTGCCGTCTGTTGTCCACCTTCGTCTCTCCTGTAGACTGGGCAAATAATAGTGAATGAAGGCGGACCAAAAGTGATCTGCCAATACTTGGCTGTGTCTCCAACGACGCCTTCCCAGGAGGTTGGCGGAGTCATACAGGGCTTGAGGTAGAGAGGAGTCACGACGTCCCATGAGCAGGATACTTGGGGTGACCGGTTCTGGATCTGCAATATCGGACGACAGATATCCCAGCGGTTTGGCATTCAACATACCTTCCACTTCTATGAGAACTGTACGAAGTACCATCTCGGTCATGGTTTGGTCTTTGAGGATGACTTTGAGAGCAACCTTTATAGATTTCACCTCTCTCTCCCAGGTCCCACCATAGTGAGGAGCACTTAGCGGATTGAATCGAAACAAAATCTGCTGTGTCACCAACTGTTCCTGCAAGTGAGGGGCCATAGAAGTGAAAGCCTCACGCAGCTCCCGTTCCCCGCCAACAAAGTTGGTGCCATTATCAGATAATAACTCGTATGGCTTGCCGCGTCTTGCTATAAATCGCCTTAGCGACATCAAAAATGAGTCGCTATCCAGGCTCTCAAGAAGGTCTAGGTGTACACATCGGGTTGTCACACATTTGTAGATGATTCCCCATCTCTTCTCCTGGCGGCGTCCAATCCAGATGGTGAAGGGACCGAAACAGTCTATTCCGGTTGAATAGAATGGTGGCTTGTACAGGCGCAGCCGAGAGGGTGGAAGATCAGCCATTTTGGGGATATCAGGCTTAGCTCGCCAATGCTGACAGTCTCGGCAAGAATGCTGGTGCTTCCTAATAGCTTCTCGTCCCCGCAGAATCCAGTATCTGCGGCGAAGTTCAGCCAGTACTCTCTCTGCCCCAGGATGATGGAGGTTCTGGTCGAAGTCTTTGATTAGCAGCTTCATAAGTGGATGGTGTGGGTCCAGAACAATGGGGTGAATGGTATCCATCTCTAAACCCTCTGCGTGGCGGAGTCTGCCACCAACTCGGAGCAGACCTGTGGCTTTGTCGTACTCAGGAGATAAAGTTGCCAGTTGACTATCAGATGGGAGAAGACGATTTGACTTCAGGGCCTTGACCTCCTCCGGAAAGGAGTCTCTCTGGGCTTGTACCAGGAGAAGCCTCTCAGCAGCAATGTAGTCAGCTGCATTAATAGGTAAGCTAGAGTTAGAATCAGCCGCCCCATGAAGGGACTGGGCTGCGGCTTGCACAAGTTCCTTCCAGGAGGGGAACCTGCTAGTATCAGGAAGGTGCAGACTGGGAGGAAGAGAGATCGTGCCAATGAGAGCAGATTACTTCAGCTCACTGTCATCAGGCTCGGAATCAGTGGAAGGTGTTGCCGCCCACTGATCGGGAGAGTGATGGAGGAAAAGCAGCCCTTGATGTCACCGATGGGGTCGTGTCAGTTCTTCCAGGGTTAAACCCCGGGTGATGTCATCTTCTGGGTTCTTTGCCGAATTCACATATCTCCAACTGTCCACCTCCGTCAGGTTCTGAATCTCAGTGACACGAGTTCCAACAAAGACCTTGTATCGGCAAGACTGTGACCTGAGCCAATACAGGACCGTGGTGGAGTCAGACCAGAGGGTTAATTGGAGGATCGGCATGGTGAGCTCAGCTTGAAGGGTGCTGGCCAGCTGGGCACCAGTGAGTGCTGCACTCAACTCCAGGCAAGGCATTGATAGTTGTTTACTTGGGGCTACCCGTGACCTTGCCAGCACAAAGGAAACATGAACCTGGTTCTGATCATCCACAGTGCGCATGTAGGCAACTGAGCCATATGCTCACTCAGAGGTGTCACAAAAGATATGCAGTTCCTGGGTAGCTATAACTGTGTCTGCACATGGTGGCGCATATGTGCGGGGGAACTCTAGGGACTGTAGTTTTGGAATCTCCCGTTCCCAGGTGAGCCACCGATCCAGCAGGCTCTGAGGTTGGATTGGGTCATCCCAGCCGAGGCCTTCCTTCCATAGGTCTTGGATGAGCACCTTGGCTCTTGTGGAGAATGGTATTATGAACCCAAGGGGATCACATTGACCTGCCAGTATTTTGTAGAGGTTTTGCATCGTGGGAGGTAGTGTCTCGATGGGGCGATGCTTATACCCCAGACTATCGCTGAGACAGTTCCACCGCAGCCCCAGAGTGGGTTCCTGGAGGTCGGTACTGTTCTTGGATAGCCACATCTCGCTCTTCTCCGATCTAGCTTCAGAAGGAAGGTGGTCAATAACTGATGGTATGTTACTCGCCCACTGGAGAATTTCAAAGCCTCCAGTGACAAGTAGCTGACGTAGCCTACTGACCAAATCCCTAGCTTCTTCTGTGGTGCAGGTGCTGTGAAGGCAGTTGTCTACATAGAACGACTGTTCCACAATCTCTACAAGACCAGGGTCATCACTTCCATTGTCCTGGGCATGGCGCTGCAGTGCATAAATGGCACAGCAAGGACTGCAGGTGGTTCCAAACGGCAGAACCTGCCACTCATAGATACTTGGCTCTTCTGTCCTCTGCATGGCTCTCCAGGTAAATTGCAACACTGACTTGTCAGTTGGCAGCAAGCGGATCAGGTGAAACATCCCTTTGATGTCACCACTCACCGCCACCGCATGTTGCCGAAACCTAAGGAGGACACCCAGCAAGGAGGGACCCAGGACAGGTCCAGGGAGGAGATTGTCATTCAGTGACTGCCCTTGATATTGGAAGGAACAATTAAAAACAACTCTGTCCTTGCCATTATGGTGCACCATGTGGTGCGGAATAAACCAGGATTCAGTAGTTTGGCTGGCTTCATCATGGGATAATTTTATCACGTATCCGGCTTCCTCAAGCTTATGGATCTCCTTGCAATAGGTCTCTGCACGTCTGGGGTCCTTAGCCAGTCTGCCTTCAGTGCTGCGCAAGCTGGGCAACACAGCTTCTTTCAGAGCTTGGAGAGTGGCAGCCGATGACCTTCTGAGCAGGGGGGTAGCATAACAATAGATGCCATCCACATCTACTTGGGTGGTGGAGGTTTGCAGCAAATTGAGGGCTTGTTGGTCCTCCTTGGAGCAGGTGGCTACCTTCTCACTCACGTAGGGGAGCATGTCCACTTGCCGCAGGCGCTCCACATGACTAAGGAGCTCACTAGGCGGGGAGATGGTGGAGATTTGGAGGCATTGTTGTTCTGCCCAATGGTGCTTGATCATGCTAGTAGGGCCTTGGAGTGACCAACCTAAGCGTGTGCAAACAGCAATGGGCCCGCCAGGTGGTCCAGCGCACACTGGCTGTATGGGCATCAGCAGATGTGGCAGATCTGAACCCATCAGCACCAGCGGCTGGGCGTGGTCAATTGGATGTACAGGCAAACCCTTCAGATGTTTGTATCGCTTCTGTAGCATTGCAACAGGATAAGAATGTTCACTCAGGCACAAGCCGTTAGCTGTGAAGGCCTGTGATATCTGGTACCTCTCAGTTGGTTTGTGCAGTGAGGATACCTCCAAGGTGACAGAAGCCCCCTTGAGATGTTCAACATTCTGATGGACTGTCCTCAAGGAGAGAGTCTCTGAGTGTGATTGTAGATTGAGTTGCTGCACAACCTGAAGAAGGACGATGCTCCGCTCCGAACCATCATCTGGGACAGCATAAGTCTCCATAGCTTTGTTCCCATTGTGAAGGAAGACTTTCACCACCTTCAACATCACCTTTGGTGAACGATTGGGATGATCAAGGTAGATCTTAGTCGGGGGTGTGCTGACCATTAGGATGGAACTCTGAGTGTCTTGGACCGCATCATGCAGGACGGTGAGGTGTACCTCCTTGCAGGTTTTGCATGGGCGCTTTAGGGTGCAAGTTTCTGCTTTGTGGCTTCGTCCACACTTCCAGCACCTTTTCCCCTCTTTGATCCACTTCACGATCTGGCTGGGGGTCAATTTCTTGAATTCAGCACAGGAGTTCAAGAAGTGCTCCTTATTATCGCAATGTGGACAGTATGGCTTGGGTTTGGAGATGGACTTGGCGTGAGCAGATTCTGGCTGGCTTAGCTCTTCCCTTTCACTGAGCAGAACTGCCGAAGTTTTTACCTTTGGTCGAGTTGAGTGTTGCTCTTTCTTCACAAGCTTGGAGCTATCACCTTGGTACAGAGCAGTGGCACGGCTGGAGATGCACTTAGCCTGAGTCTTGATCTGCAACCACGCGGCTAAATCTGGCAGGGTATAGGTTTGGTCTGTACCTGTCTGTAGGATGCCACGGCTGAGGCAATATTCCACAAATCCGTCCCGGTAGGTGGGTGGCATCTTGCTCAAGAGACGGTCGACATGAGATCCGCACCTGAGCTCATAACCGTTCTGCCCTTCAAGGGTTCTCAGCATGCCCACCAGCGACTGGGCCGACAGGGCGAAGGCGTCAAAAGCATCAGCATCTCCAAATTTGATAGCAGGGGCATTCAGGATGGCACCTAGCTCGCACTGGAGAAGCTGCCTTGGCTGCCTTTACTTCTCCAGGAGTGCCTGCAGTGCTGTACTGTATGGCTTGAGGTCATGCATATAGGCCTTCACAAGCTGCAGTGCGCTGGGTAGCTTAAGATGACCCAGTAGCACTTAATACTTGTATTGCTCGCTCAGGTGGGTGTGGCTGCTCAGCAGGTTATCCAGCGCCATCTTGAGCAGAGCAGATTCACTCTCCCTGCCACTCTCGAAGACGGGCAGAGTTGGCTTAGGAATGCCATATGAAGAGGCCAGCAGCAGTTCTATTCCTGGGGCTGGTGTTTGCCCAAGGTGTGGCGCCGCTGTCTGGCCTGCAGCAGCATAAGGGCCCATTAGGGTTGGGTCAGACGGTGTTTGCTCAAGATGTGGTGCTGCTGTCTGGCCTGCAGCAGCATAAGGACCCATTAGGGTTGGGTCAGACGGTGTTTGCCCAAGATGTGGTGCTGCTGTCTGGCCTGCAGCAGCATAAGGACCCATTAGGGTTGGGTCAGACGGTGTTTGCCCAAGATGTGGTGCTGCTGTCTGGCCTGCAGCAGCATAAGGACCCATTAAGGTTGAGTCAGACCGTGTCAGACCCAGACTTAGGAAAGGCATGGTGTGAGCAGATGTGGGGCTCCGTCCAACAAGTTCTACAGGGGGATAGTGCACAAGTGGAGGGTATATAGAAGCAGCCTGCCCTTGGTTTGTTGGAGGAACCACCGGATTTAATTGTCAGCTTCCCTCATTTGCTGTAGCTGATGATGCCACAGGAGCTACGGTGGGCATCGCAGAAGGCTCCGCATGAAAGGCTGCTGCTGCAGTGGGTGGTAACACTGGTACTGGAGAGGGACGTGTTACAATGGGTGCTATAGAAGAGGGTAGCTGCCTAGGTGAAGGCGCCAGAACCGATGGAGGATTAGGATGGTGGAGCTGCGGCGTGGAAATTCTGAGGTTTGGAGGAGGAGGTGTATTTGCACCAGCTGGATGGGATGCCCTGGGTAGGGACAGGAAACTAGGAGCCGATGATACTGGGTCTGATGCTGGGGCACCATCTCCCTCTTGCAGTAAAGAGGTGATGATCTTGGCGACCTCTAACTCGTTTTCGGCCTTCTTCAGGCGCCGCCGCCTGTCCAGCTGTTTGATTAAAGCTTCCCTAGCCTGATGAGCTTCCTCTTGGAGGCGCTGAGCCTCTTTGGCCCTTGCATCTAGGCGCTGGCACTCAAGGTCAGCGTTGTGGTCCTCATCTAACTGGCGACGCAGCTCCTCTAGCTCCATTCGCTTTATCCTCTCTTCTAGTATAGCTGCTTGGATGCTGGAAAGAGCTTGGCTAGGGAACTTGCCCACAGATTTTGGGATGGAAAGCACACTTGAGCTGGAGCTGGAGTTAGCTTTGCTTCCCTTGGATGGTGTCCTTGTCTTGCCACTCCGCCGGCTATGGGAGCGGGGTGGTGTCGTTGAAGGATGATTTGGCTGAGCTGTATAGCCAACATCATAATCAGCCAAGTGTGCAGGGAGATGCCGTTCTCTGTGGGGGCGTCCGGTAGGCTCCGGTGCATCCGCAGCTGCTTTATCCATATCGTCTGATCACTCTGATCCGGCTCGAAGGACCATATAATAGAGGTGTAGGGACCTCTGAATTTCAGACTGCTGGGTAGAGTTAGGGCAATACAGACTGGATTCCGGTCAGAGAATCACAGAGAGGGATTCTTCATTTCAGCAGCTTTATTCACACGTGGGCCCTTCTTATTAAGAAAGTGGGGGCGTGAGAATATGAGTGTGTGTGTGGTCTACAGGAAACATAAAAGGAAAAACATTACAGTACCTGAATGTATAATAACAAACAATATATGCAAGTAAATTAAATAACATAAATTCTCATCTTTACAGTATCAGTAGCTGCTATTTTGTGTGCTTATGAGAAAGTGGCATCCACCTAATGTTTCTGCAGATGAAGAGTGGATGATCACCCATCAAATTGTTCTTCCAAAGTCTTATCATCAAGAAACTCTTAGTCTGGCCCATGACAATCCTATGTCAGGTCATTTGGGTATCAAGAGGACCCTTAAACGTGTTAAGAATCATTTCTTCTGGCCTTCCATGAGGTCCAATGTACAGGAGTACTGCAAATCCTGTCACACTTGTCAAATGGTTGGAAAGCCGAACCAAAATATTCCAAAGGCTCGACTTAAGCCCATTCCTGCTTTTGAAGAACCTTTCAGTCGGATCATCATTGACTGTGTTGGACCATTGCCAAAGACTAGATCTGGTTGTGAGTACCTACTGACTATCATGTGTGCTTCCACCGGTTTCCTGAGGCAATTTCACTTTGTAATATCAAGGCGAAGACTATCATCAAGGCTCTTAACAAGTTTTTCTGCTTTGCTGGGCTTCCTAAGTCTATTCAGTCTGATCCAGGGTCAAATTTCATGTCTGGCATATTTCAACAAGTTATGCATGAGCTTGGTATTAAACAATACAGGTCATCAGCTTGCTATCCTGAAAGTCAAGGTGCTTTGGAGAGGTTCCATCAAACCCAGAAGAACATGATAAGGACCGACTGCCTTGACACAGAGAAAGACTGGGATGAAGGTGTCCATCTTCTTCTGTTGGCTGCCCGTGAAGCTATTCAGGAGTCTCTTGGGTTCAGTCCTTTTGAGCTTGTTTTTGGGCATACAGTCCGTGGACCTCTGAAGCTTCTGAAGGAAAAGTTGCTGGCCGAAGATGATGTCCCAATGAACTTGCTTCAGTATGTCTCTGACTTCCGTAATCGTCTCTCTAAGGCTTGTGACTTGGCTAAGTCTAATCTCAAAGAGGCTTAGGGAAAAATGAAAACCAGATATGACCTTCATTCCCAAGATAGAAGTTTTAAAGCTGGTGACAAAGTCCTTGCGCTTTTCCCAGTTCCTGGAAAACCTCTAAGAGCCCGATATTTCGTCCCTTACACTGTCTTCAAAAAGGTCAGTGATCTAAATTACATAATTTTAACCCCTGGAAGGAGGAAACAAAAACAAATGTGTCACATCAACATGCTGAAAGAATACATTGACAGAGACACTCAGCAAAAGCCAGTCAATGTGAAAACTACGATTGAACTGGATAATTCTGAAGAAGATTGTGATTGCCCCTTGGAAAATAAACCTGGTCCAGCCAAACTTGAAAATTCAGACATTCTTCAAAATATTGACAGCAAGTTGCCCCACCTGGACCCTTTTCAACAACAACAGCCAAAGCAGCTCATATTTGAATATAGTCACATATTCCCTGACGTTCCGTCAAGGACTGATATGGTTTACCATGATGTCATCCTACAAGATAATGCCAAGCCTGTAAAACATCATCCTTAAAGAATGAATCCAGAGAGGCAGAAATACCTTACACAAGAAGTCAAATACCTACTTGAAAATGACTTTGTTGAAATGAGTAACAGTGACTGGAGTTCTCCATGCATCCTAGTTCCGAAACCCAATGGAACATATAGAATGGTGACAGACTACAGGAAAGTGAATACTCTTTCGAAAATGGACTCATATCCTATTCCTAGGATTGATGACTGCATTGACAAAGTTGGACAGTCAAAGTATGTCACCAAGTTTGATCTCCTCAAGGGCTTCTGGCAGATCCCTCTAACAGACAGAGCAAAGGAGATCTCTGCCTTTGTCACACCAGATGGATTTACCAATACAAGGTGATGCCCTTTGGAATGAAAAATTGTCCAGCCACCCTCCAACGTCTGGTAAACAGAGTGATCACTGGACTACCAGGATTTGAGGCCTACATTGATGACATTATCATCACCAGCGACAGCTTCCAAGATTATCTCACCTACATCAGAGACTTCTTTCAGAGAGTGAGTGATGCCAAGCTGACTATCAACCTTGTTAAAAGTGACTTTTGTAAAGCTACAGTTGTTTACTTAGGTCATATTGTGGGACAGGGTCAAGTCAAACCAATTGATGAAAAAGTAAACGTTATCACTGAATTTCCTGAACCTACAACTAAAAGACAACTAATGAAATTTCTAGGTATGGCTGGCTACTACAGAAAATCATGTAAAAATTTCTCCATCATTTCCGAACCTTTGACAAATTTACTGAAGAAAAATGCAAAATTTGTTTGGGATGAAAAATGTCCAAATTCATTTGACCAACTGAAAGCTCTCCTCAAAAATGCACCAGTTCTCTTATCTCCTAATTTCAAAAAAGGAGTTCAAGTTGGTTGTTGATGCCAGTGATATTGGTGCAGGTGCAGTTTTACTGCAACAGGACAATGATGGAATAGATCATCCTGTTTGTTACTTTTCCAAAAAGTTTGATAAACATCAAAAAAACTATTCAACAATTGAAAAAGAATGTTTGGCACTTGTTTTGGCTTTACAACATTTTGAAGTCTATTTGACTTGTTCAGCTACTTACATCAAGGTCTTCAGTGATCACAATCCCCTCACATTCTTGCATAAGATCAAAAACAAGAATCAAAGATTACTGAGATGGAGTTTACTTTTGCAAGAGTTTGAATGAGATATTTCTCAAATCAGGGGAAAAGATAATGTTATTCCAGATGCACTTTCCCGATGTAATTTTACTTGTCTATTTGATTGTGAAAATTGCACTGGTTGTTATGTTTATTATTGTTATAATGATCAATGATACTTTATGTATAAAGTTTCAAGATTATACTGATTATAAAACTGTGTTAATTTAAACAAAAGAAAGCTTTTAGCAAACCTGTCTTTTCTTAAAGAGGGGAGGTGTTATGTATGAGTATTTTATGTGAAGTTCTGTATATCATTTGTAAATGGAGATTTGTTACAAACTATTTGTGCTGCCTAACTGGTCAGCTATTTGTTTATTTTGTTCATCATTTGGCACCCTCTGGCAGTATGTCTGTAGAAAATCATGATCTGATGCATTACCACTTCTTTGTGATGAAATAAACTAGTGCTTTCTTGAAGTTTCTGGCTTCTTCTTGCCTGGAGGGGGCCGGATCACCCAGGACTCCTGTAGATCTTTCCAGAATAATCCTAGTCTTTATAAATGCTGTGATTTTGCTCAGTTGGAGAGATGTTTTTGTTTTGGCATCAGAGTTACATAGTGGCATTAGAGTGTTATTATAAGATTACACTTTGGATTACACTGGTCAACACCAAATTTATTGTCTAAGTTTTTTTTTAGCTGATTTAGGACAGTTTTGATGCGCTGAATCCAAAAATCACATTGGTTTTGCTCAATCTGGTCAACTTTTTGAAATATTTCCACATGTTGTTTTTTACAGTTTTGTTTACATGTACGGGTATTTTCATTTTATATAATGCAACATTCTTTTTTATTCCTTCAAATGAATGAACTCTGAAGAGTTCACATGCGCCAATTTATGACTAACAGGTATATTTATTTTCAGGTGAATGAAATGGCTTCAGGTAGAAGATTTAGCAAAAATAAGCCCGATGTATTCTGATACATCTGCGGCGAATACACCATTGTTCATAACAGGAATCCAGTCACAAGTTTCATAAAGCGTGCTTACCAGGCTTATTTTGGTATGAAAATTGGTGACCAGGATAAAGCTTGGGCGCCACACATGGATGTAAGACATGCACTGAGTATCTGCGTCGGTGGACCAAGGGCAAGAAGAGTCATCTGAAGTCTGAAGTTTGGAATTCCCAATTAATACATTGTGTTAGAAAACAATTTTTTTCTCTTAAAAACCTATTTCGGATAAGAAATATTAACAAAAATCAACCGGTAATGTCACAGAAATGTAATCGTTTTAGTCAGAAGATCAGATTTTTTAAAAATCGACTTAGCACAAAAACCTGACCTGATCGAGAGAAACGGATGTCATTTTTGGGGTCTGCTTTGCAAAATTGTTCTAAAACAGTTGAAAAAACTGAGACAATTTACAAAAAAATTTTTTTTGTAACCCAGTGTTATTTATAGAAATTTTTGGACCTAATCAGTGAAGAATAAATTTGTTTAAGTTGTCATTGCTGGTTTTCTTTGTTGTGATTTTCAAGTCAAAACAGTGTGAGTGTCGTTTCTGAATACGGGCCTGAGTCTGTCTCTGAACACATCACACAAGCTGCAATTACACTCTCCTACCACTGGGGAAAGACAGAGTGCCACTTATACTGCTCAATTCGAGGCACCGCAGATAAATTAAAAAAAAAAAAATAGTGGTAAAGCCACTGCGCCCGCTTGGCCCATCGAAACATGGCCAAAATCAAACTTGGCCTAGATTTTCATCCCATGTACACGCATATAAAATGTGAAAAGGATCCGTCGAAAACTGAAGGCGCTAGAGTGCTGACAAGGCAAAAAGTTTAGGGACGCACGAACCGACGCGTGACAGACCGCCACGGAGGCATCTAACCACAGTATAAGCTAAAGGCCTTGGGCTAAAGGCCGAGCAGGATAAAAAGGATGCAGCAGACTGACCCTGTGCTCCTCCCTGATTGGTTCAGTCAAATTGTTTAATTTGAATCAACACTCACTTGCAGGTGATTTGCGTGTTGTCTTATATAACCTGAAGCTTAGATTGACAATGAAGCCATCTGGCATGTAATTGGTTGTGCTCATTTGGGGAGAGCTGGTCCCGCCCCCTCCTTTGCACAGCAGTCTGTTTATACAACTAGATATACAAATCCATGTCATCAGCACAAAACTGGCACATGTGACAAAGCTGTCCAAAATCCCTGAAAACTTTTGTAGTCTGATTTGTAGTTATAAATGGCTTAAAATGACAATGCATAGGTTCTGTTTGTGTACTTATTGTTATGATCCAGACAAGGAACCAGGTGCTGAGACAGAGTACAATCCAAAGGTGAGGTTCATTGATAGTAAGATAGTAATGACTGCCAGGACTGCAGAGAGTAGAATGACACAGTTGTGTTCGGATGGTGGTGGGTTTGGGTGAAGGGCATGTCTGTGCCCGGCCAGTGGTGTCCCGGGCCAGTAGCTGGATGTAGACACCATCACCAGAGCAGAACTGTCAGATGTCTGCTCTGAAGAGCTTTGCAAAAACGCAGTCCTAAGACTGCAGAAGGCTTGGGTGGTGTTTCTGATAAACTGGGTAGAGGAAGAGACTGAAGACTGCTTAAAAGGAATGTGATCCCAATCCTGGAGACCGAGGATCAGGCTTGGAAGCTTGTAATAAGACAAAAAGGACAACTTCCCTTTAAAAGTATCACTGAGGTTATGATCATTTCCGGAGATGGTAAACTCTTGGCAAGGAATCGTGAAACCCTCATGTGAATAAGGCCCACTGTATAAACCCACAGCTGTTCACACATCAGAGCTCCTCTAACTGTGTGTGTCAGGATTTGTATAGAGGAAGGGGCTTTGCATACCTGTCCTGCCCCACTGCTCCACACACTTTAAGACCCCCAGTACTGATCAGTGACTGTCCAGTCCTTTCACACACACTGACACAGGCAGCATTATGATGATGTCAGACTTTCTATTGCTGGTGATGCTGGGACTCCTTGTACAGGGTGAGAAAGTTCGATTCATTTAGATATAGATTTTGGTTACATTTTACTTTTTCTTTGCTGAGTTTTTATAGCACAAATGTCTGCACAACTGTGCTATTGTAACATTTTCAAAATTTACCAGAATTATAGCACATTGTTTGAAGATATTCATGTGTTTTGACACCATTTCCATGTTTATCCTTTTCAGAATCAATGGCAGATATAGTTGTGACTCAGTCTCCAGCAGCTCAGGCTGTTCAGCTGGGAGACACTGTCACTATCCGCTGTACAGTTAGTCAAAGAGTCTACAGCAATAATGACCTCAGCTGGTACCAGCAGAAACCTGGTCAGGCTCCTAAACTCCTGATTTATGCTGCCACAAATCGACAGTCTGGGATTCCTGATCGTTTCAGTGGGAGTGGATCTGGGACTCAGTTTACACTGAAAATCACTGGAGTCCAGGCTGAAGATGCAGGAGATTATTACTGTCAGAGTTTCCACGTCATCAGTGGCAGCTATGTGTTCACACAGTGTTAGAGAGCCATTCAAAAACCTCCCTCATTCAGACTGCACAGAGACTGCACTGCTGCAGCTGGGACCTACTGTAGGTGCTGAGTGGGGTGCCACTGATCTCTGACACCAATATTACCAGCAGGCCTGTAGGGGGCGACAATGAGTCACAGGCCTGAATACACACATCTCTGTGCTGAACAGGAGGTACTGTGTGTCAGATATAGAACCCCCAAAGGCGAGCTACTGCTCAATCACACACACACACACACACACATACTTCTGTGCCACAACATCATAACATACTACTGTATGGTCACATTAACAGGCTGAAGTAACTCAAATCAGAATTTTTTTCCTTAATGTGACACAAATTTGATGTTTTCAGGGCAGTGTAGACACATAAATCCAATCTTATATCTGATCTTAAAATAGGAATTTAGCCACTTTCATATGTGGTCCTAGACTGGATAAAATCTAATACATGGCCATGCAGCATGAATGAGAACGGTCAGATCAGAATCCATGTGGCTTTTTTCCTGTATGCATGTGCTCAGTGCAGTTGGCTTTTTTTTTGCCTTCTTGACCTCATCAGGTACAGCAGAACTGTTTACCATCGTCCAGGGCAAAATCCCATCTGTACATTCACTGCAAGCGCATTCATTTTCTCAGTTTTAATACCATGAGTGCTCTCACAAATATGATCTTTTTTGATGTTGGTGACGGAGATGAAGTGCACAATGGTATAGATGTCCGCGTGCCTGCTGTTTCAGAGAGGCAGATGTAATCTATTTACAGATAAATGCAGATCACTTACAATTATGAATGTGAACCCTCAAGACAGGCAAATCAGACGTGAGCAAAAAAATTGGAAGTGAGTGAGGTTTGGCATGTGAACATAGCAAAGGAGTTCAGTTCATATATGTAGGGATCCAGTCAGTATTTCATCTGTGCTGGACTGATAATCAGATCATCAGAATCTGCAGACATTGATGCTAAAGCAGGTGTAAGGTTCACCCCTCCTTCTCTCACCCCACTACAGAAATAAACCCCCCACCTCCTCATGTTCACACAGCTGTCTCAGTGCTGGGGTATTTTGGGCTGAGAAACTGTGAGCTGTGGGGCTGAAACTCAGATTTGCATCTGCAGGGTGGGACTGCTGGTTCTGCTGTCCCTCAGTGGGACCGACTCAATCTCAGAATGGAGCAGCACTGTGGCCAGGTGTCTGGGCCGACCCCAGGGGGTTAGTGTGAGCTGAGCTCACATCCTGCTGTACTGAACTGATCTGAGCACAGTGCACTTCACATCCTGTCTTCATCCTTTCTTCCCTGATCAGTTACCCACTGCTCCTTTCTTCAGACCCCTCCTTTACTGATCCCAGTTACTGCACACATCACTGCTCCTCCCTTCAGACCCCTCCTTTACTGATCCCGGATCAGTTATTTCACACACAATCTCTTCAGGGCCCCATTTACTGGATGTTCTCAGTTTTTCTGAAGTCATGCAAATATAACATGCAGTGAAAATGTGAGCTGGTTCTCTGATCTTTACATAAAAGAGTTCTAAGAGTAACTTCATATTGATTAAAAATATTTCTCGTTTCAAAAGTATGTGTCAATGACTAGAACACAAAGATCAGATTTATTTCTGTTTGTCCACACTCTTACCTCAACTGCACTGTGCAGATCTGGGAAGGAATATCTTTCACAGTGAAAACACTGATAGACCGGGAGCTGGCTCATTTTATGTATGTGAAAAGGGTAAAAAGGTTTGACCCGTACAAGTCAAGCTATTTTATGTGATGTATATAAATCACCATTGCTGGCTGCTGCACTCCTGTACGTTTGACCCTGGCACCCTTTTTAAAGGTTTCCAAAAGAGGTTTTATTTTTGTGAACGCCGACAATGAAATCAACAACATGGGCTCGTGGGGTGATGATGTGGCATCATAAATTTGTCAACGCCAGCAACTTCAGCCCTTGAACCCTTTAAGGGAAAAAAAGCAAATATTTATGGGACAGTGGGCCTTTAAAACTGAAGTGCCAAAAAAACCCATGCCAAATATTTTTGTGAAAAAAAATCAAAATATTCATGTGAAGGCTGATATAACCTTTTCTTTTCTTGAAGCTAGAAGAGCCCGCTACTTGAAAACTGAAGTGCCAGCAAGTTTTGACTGTACCAAACCCTTGCCAGCAACACCCTTTTTAAGGGGTGAAAAAATCAAAATATTCATGTGAAGGCCGATATACACGCGATTTACCTTTTCTTGAAGCTGGAAGGGTCCGCTATTCGAAACCGAAGTGCCGGCAAGTTTTGAGTGTACCAAACCCTCGCCAGCAAGACCCGTCTTTTTAAAAGGGTAACCAATTTCAACTCGGTCCTCACATAAAAAGTAACAACATCCAAATTAATTTTCACTCAGTACCGTATTTAGAACATAAAATGCCTTTATTTTTATATTAATGACATTACAGAAATGGAAAAATAAGAACAAAAAATCATAATAGGGAGCCTTACAACGTTGGAACATCAAGAAATATAAATTTTATGTCCCACAATTTCTGATATACACGGTTGTCGGTGATTGTACCTGGTGACCGATGATAGAAAAAATAACAGATGACAAACACAGGTCCCAGAATAGTTAAGTGGCACAACTGGCCATTCAAGTACCTTACTTAGATGGAACAGGACAGTCACCAAAATAATAGTTGCTCCTGACAGGGCTTGCCTAAGATCATTTACATGTTCTCATCAGTCTCACTGTCTTCACTGTCCCCGCTGCAGAGTGCTCACTCAGAGTGGGGTGGGTGTTGGGTAATGCTCACTCAGAGTGGGGTGGGTGTTGGGTAATGCTCACTTGGAGTGGGGTGGGTGTTGGGTAATGCTCACTTGGAGTGGGGTGGGTGTTGGGTAATGCTCACTCAGAGTGGGGGTGGGTGTTGGGTAATGCTCACTCAGAGTGGTGGGGTTGGGTGCTCACTCAGAGTGGGGTGGGTGTTGCTCACTCAGAGTGGGGTGGGTGTTGGGTAATGCTCACTCAGAGTGGGGGTGGGTGTTGGGTAATGCTCACTCAGAGTGGGGTGGGTGTTGGGTAATGCTCACTCAGAGTGGGGTGGGTGTTGGGTAATGCTCACTCAGAGTGGGGTGGGTGTTGGGTAATGCTCACTCAGAGTGGGGTGGGTGTTGGGTAATGCTCACTCAGAGTGGGTGGGTGTTGGGTAATGCTCACTCAGAGTGGGGTGGGTGTTGGGTAATGCTCACTCGGAGGGGGTGGGTGTTGGGTAATGCTCACTCAGTGGGGTGGGTGTTGGGTGCTCACTCAGGTGGGGTGGGTGTTAGGTAATGCTCACTCAGAGTGGGGTGGGTGTTGGGTAATGCTCACTCAGAGTGGGGTGGGTGTTGGGTAATGCTCACTCAGAGTGGGGTGGGTGTTGGGTAATGCTCACTCAGAGTGGGGTGGGTGTTGGGTAATGCCTCACTCAGAGTGGGGTGGGTGTTGGGTAATGCTCACTCAGAGTGGGGTGGGTGTTGGGTAATGCTCACTCAGAGTGGGGTGGGTGTGGGTTGCTCACTCAGAGTGGGGTGGGTGTTGGGTAATGCTCACTCAGAGTGGGGTGGGTGTTGGGTAATGCTCACTCAGAGTGGGTGGGTGTTGGGTAATGCTCACTCAGAGTGGGGTGGGTGTTGGGTAATGCTCACTCAGAGTGGGGTGGGTGTTGGGTAATGCTCACTCAGAGTGGGGTGGGTGTTGGGTAATGCTCACTCAGAGTGGGGTGGGTGTTGGGTAATGCTCACTCAGAGTGGGGTGGGTGCTGGGTAATGCTCACTCAGAGTGAGGTGGGTGTTGGGTAATGCTCACTCAGAGTGGGGTGGGTGTTGGGTAATGCTCACTCAGAGTGGGGTGGGTGTTGGGTAATGCTCACTCAGAGTGAGGTGGGTGTTGGGTAATGCTCACTCAGAGTGGGGTGGGTGTTGGGTAATGCTCACTCAGAGTGGGGTGGGTGTTGGGTAATGCTCACTCAGAGTGGGGTGGGTGTTGGGTAATGCTCACTCAGAGTGGGGTGGGTGTTGGGTAATGCTCACTCAGAGTGGGGTGGGTGTTGGAAAGAGTGTATGACCGAAGTCATGAATTTTTCCTCCTTTTTTGTGTCCTTTGTGTCTGTATTTAAAAAGAAAAGTGTTATTTCCCCCCCTCCTGATATATTTGTTTTGGATTCTTTGCAGGGGTGTGTTTTTAAGTATTTATTTGCAATCCCAATTCTGAAATAGTTGAGACAAAGTGTAAACTGTGAATAAAATCAAAATGTAATGACTTTCAGATCACACCAGCCAGAATTTTATTCACAGTAGAGCAGAGATAACATAGCAAATTTTGAAACTGAGAAATTTTACAATTTTATCCACAAAATGAGCTCATTTCAAATTTGCTGGCTGCTACAGGTCTCAAAAAAGTTGGGACAGGGGCCTGTTTACCATGGTGTAGCATCCCTTCTTCTTTATAACACAAAGTGGAGGCGTCTGGGCATTGAGGAGACAAGTTTCTTGAGTTTAGCCATTGGAATTTGATCCCAGTCTTGTTTAATACAGGCTTCCAGCTGCTGGAGAGTTTTGGATCTCCTTTGACGGACTTTTCGTTTAATTATGCGCCAAGTGTTCTCAATTGGTAAAAGATCAGGACTGCAGGCAGGCCAGTTCAGCACACGGACTCTTCTGCTACGAAGCCATGTTGTTGTAATAGCTGAAGTATGTGGTTTTGCATTGTCCTGCTGAAAAACACAAGGACTTCCCTGGAATAGATGTCGTCTGGAGGGGAGCATATGTTGCTCTGAAACCTTTATATACCTTTCAGCATTCATGGTGCTTTTTAAAACATGCAAGTGTCCCGCACCATATGCATTAATGCATCCCCATACCATCAGAGATGCTGTCTTTTGAACTGAATGCTGAAAACAGGAGGGGTGGTCTTTCTCCTCTTTAACCTGGATACACGATGGCCATGATTTCCAACAAGAATGTCAAATTTGGACTCGTCTGACCACAGGATACTTTTCCACTTTGCTACAGTCCATTTTAAATGAGCCTTGACCCACAGAACACGGCAGCGCTTCTGGATCATGCTCAACAATGGCTTCCTTTTTGCATGATAGAGTTTTAGGTGGCATCTGTGGATGGTACGGTGGATTGTGTTTACAGACAGTGGTTTCTTGAAGTATTCCTGGGCCCATTTTGTAATGTCAGTGTCAGAATCATGCCGGTAAGTGATGCAGTGGCGTCTGAGGGCCCGAAGATTACGGACATCCAGGAAAGGCCTTCGGCCTTGTCGCTTACGCAGAGATTTTTTCAGTTTCTGTGAATCTTTTGATGATATTATGCACTGTCGATGATGAGACCTTCAAAGGCTTTGCAATTTGACGCTGAGGAACATCGTTTTTTAAGTATTCCACAATTTTTTTACACAAGCCTTCACAGATAGGAGACCCTCTAGCCATCTTTACTTCGGAGAGACTCAGCCTCTCTAAGACATCCCTTTTATAGCCAATCATGTTACACACCTGATGCCAGTCAACTTAATTACTTGCTAAATGTCCTTTCAGCTGATTCCCTTACACATTAATTGCTTTTTCAGCCCTTTTTTGCCTGTGTCCCAACTTTTTTTGTGACCTGTTGCAGCCAGAAAATTTGAAATAAGCTCATTTTGTGGATAAAAATGTAAAATGTCTCAGTTGCAACATTTGAAATGTTATCTATGTTCTATTGTAAATAACATATTGGCTCATGTGGTAAAAAAAAAGTCATTGCATTTTGATTTTATTCACAATTTTCAATTTGTCCCAACTATTTCGGAATTGGGGTTGTATTTATTTATTTGAATTTCTGTTAAAAAGAATAAGAACTTTTGTTTTTGAGTATTTTTTATTTGTTAAAATCAAAAGGACATTTTTTTAGTATGTATTTTTTGTTGTTTTTATGAAAAGGACATCTTGTTTTCTTTAACCGCCACACTGTACCTCCTGATATATTTATTTACCTGAGGAATTTTGGAGGGGAATTATGTGTTAAAAATAAAAGTACATTTTATTGTTGAGTCACGCATTTTATTTTTCTACTGTACACCACAGTATTGTTGAGTTGGTTGGTTGGTGGGAGATACGTTGATTTGTCGTGGCCTGACCGACTAATAAACAGACCTTTGACCCATTGAAAAATTTCTTTGTGGACCTTTAAGATTTGTATTTGAGGACCCCTGGTCTACACTGTATTCAAAAGCTGTTCCGAACAAGGTGAAACCATACCTGTCGTAAGTCGGTCTCGCTGGCGAGGGTTTGGTACACTCAAAACTTGCTGGCACTTCGGTTTTCGAATAGTGGACCCTTCCAGCTTCAAGAAAAGGTAAATCGCGTGTATATTGGCCTTCACATGAATATTTTGATTTTTTCACCCCTTAAAAGGGTTTTGCTGGCAAGGGTTTGGTACAGTCAAAACTTGCAGGCACTTCGGTTTTCAAGCAGCGGGCTCTTCTAGCTTCAAGAAAAGGTTAATCGCGTGTATATCGGCCTTCACATAAATATTTGGCTTTTTTTCCCCTTAAAGGCTCACTGTCCCTGCAAGGGTTCAAGCTGAAGTTGCTGGCGTTGACAAATTTATGATGCCACATCACCACCCCACGAGCCCATGTTGTTGATTTCATTGTCGGCGTTCACAAAAATAAAACCTCTTTTGGAAACCTTTAAAAAGGGTGCCGGGGTCAAACGTACAGGAGTCCAGCAGCCAGCAATGGTGATTTATATACATAACGTAGAATAGCTTGACTTGTAGGGGTCAAACCTTTTTACCCTTTTCACATAAATAAAATGAGCCAGCTCCCAGTCTATGAAAACAAAGTTCTTTGACAAAAGACATAATTTTCATTGCTCATTAACTTTGTCAACTCTTGAATATTTGTGTTTATTTTCCTGACATTAATAATATTGTGATTTCATCTGAGGAAGGGCAAATGCCTTAGAGCACACAAAGCAGACTTAACTAGGGGCACCAGAGGCTATTTTTAAAAGGAGAGACAGGACAACTCTTACCTCTTCAGAGAATCTTTATTTAGTGAATGATATTGATCTACCAGCTATTTCCCACAGTCACACACAAACAGAGATAAGAGGTGTGTGTGCATATGTGTTGAAGAGCACAAGCAGAGCACATGTAAGATATTAGCACTGAAAGCTCAGGCTGGAGGAAGCATTCACACACAGGCTCAGCTCAGTGTGACAGCAGTAAGGAGCAGAACAGGGTGAAAACAGTGTGATCAGAGTGTGTGAGCTACTCGGGACAGTGGTCTCTCCTCAGTGTCTGAGGGGGGGCAGACAGGGAGCCCTTTGTGGCCTCACAGGTCAGTGACCCCGCCTTCATCCAGTCGCCCGCATCGAGAGTCAGGGAGCTGCTCCAGCTGTACAGGCCGTCCTTCCCCAGGACCCCCACGCTCCCGGCCACGCCCGAGCTCCTACTGGTACCGTCCACTTTCCACCGCAGAGTCCAATCTGAGGGGAAGCCCTTGTTGGCCAGACACACCAGTGTGGCCTTTCCCTGCTTCAGCTCCTCACTGGAGGGGGGCAGGACTGTGAGGGCGGGAACTGTGTCACCTGGGAGACGCAGCAGAGATGTGAGGTAAGACAGTGGACACGCCCCCATGTGTCAATCATTCTGTTTTTACAATAAAATATTATTGTGATATAGAAACTGCCCATGTTACAAATATACAGCGGCTAAAAAAAAAAAATGTTATCTGTGATGGCGTCAAATTGCATGATAGGATGAGCACTGTCTTTTTTTAAAGACGTTTATTGTGCAATCAATTGTAATCATATTACATTCTTTTTATTATTTTATGTTTTATTTTATTTTAAAAAACACTAAGGCTGAAAAATAAAAAGAACATGTCAAAGACATGTACAGAAGTAAGGAACTTGTTTCATGGTAACAGAATGAAAAGACTCCTCACTAAACTGTAATGTTCGTTAGAGTGCCTTATCAGTTGCTTAAAAAGCTCAATAGGAAAAAATATTCAATGTCTGAAGCCTTATTGACCAATATTTTCAAATAGACTTCTAAACTGAAAAATATATATATTTTAAGAATATTCTAAACTCAGTCCCCAAAATTGACCTTCTTATCGTTAGCTTCATGAGCATAATTGCTTCCCACATTTTTTAAGGTTTTGAGAAAAAAAGGGGGGAAAAAAACTTTTTTTTCCACCAACACGAAAGAATAGGCAGTTGATATCTCAATTTGGCAAAAAATATGTCTTAGGCAATGAGGCTATCGTTAATAAAATAAAAAAGACAATGTACGTTTCAATGAAAAATTCCTCAGTCAGCACAACCAATGATTTTGTAAAGGCTCCAATCACACATTTCCCACATGAACTGTAAGGTATTTAAGTGCCAGCATCCAATTTTACATTCACAACTCTTTGAAAAGATGTGTTTGCATACAGCAACTCAAAATAAATAATATTTCATCAGGTTTATTAGGTGTTACTTAGCCTACATTAATCAACTGAACTGGCCGCAACGTATGCAATAACAATGGAACAGTAATTGATTTTAAGCTGAGATGAACAATTTATCATGTTAAATATAGTATGGGAAATTCCCCATTTCAAGATACAGGGTGGCGGCATGTTGTCGTACAATCAAGCGATGTGAGGCTGCATGGGGCTACAGAGAAGAAGACGCTTGTTGTGCATTTCATTTCGCTTTTATTTTAAAACAACAACTATCTGCATATGTCTTGTAAATTAAGTAAGACCTCTTTTAAATCTTCAAATGAACTATTAAATATTATGGCGATGGAGACATGATTAAATTAATTATATTCTCTGAAATATTTCTCGAACGAATTCTAAATTATTCAGAAAAGCTATTTTATTTTCCCTGAGTGAGATTATTTGCCTGCCGTTCCAAGTCTTCAAAAACGCAACGATCGCGTCAGCCAAAACAGTTTATTTAACATTCGTAGATGTCGAGTGTGAGATAAAATGCTGCAGTCGTCAATTCATTCAAAATCAGTTACTGGACGTAAATTATTGCTTTTCGTCAACACGGCCAACATTTACGATATTTAAGATCCATTTCCAATGGTAAAAATGTTCCTGCTGTTTTGATCATTTTTCAAAAGCATATTTACATTTTCATATATGACATCAAAGTTTGGAAAATTGCTCTAAATTGAACGACAAAGTAAATACAGTAAGTCAGTTGGGATGCAGTGAAAGGAAAAATTACTTAACGTCCAACTGACAGTTTCGTACCGCCACCGAAAGTGTACCACAGTGATAAACTCATTAACCCGCCGTACAAAAACCTCTGACTAAACAACAATGCTTAAAACATAATCCTCCGTCTTATACCTTTCGTTCTGACTTCACGCAGTTTGTCAGTTTGAAAAAGCATTGCTGCATGTCCTGGTTTACGTCCAAAACAAAATGTTTTCATTCATGAGCTTTGAACGTTGATTTAATGTTTTTTTTTTTTTCTTGTCTACTGCTATTAACCACCAATTCAACAGGCACAAGATTGTCTAGCAGGCTACGTGTAGAATATAATTAAAAACATGTAGGCCTAACCCAAACTTTACACAAAATGGATCTATAAAACACAAATTTATTCTCGCGCACAGGCCGAGAATAAATCCCGAAAATCTTGTTAATTGGCCACTTACGTCCAACTTCCAGTCTGGTCCCGCCACCGAAAATCCACCACAGTGATTCAGTCAGATTAACAGGCTGTACAAAAACCTGCCCGCTGCACGTACGGACGCTGCCTACTGTGTTGTGTCCGTCCCCTGCTGGCCAATATTCAAATGACAGCTAAAAATTGAGACTCTGGCCCAATCCCATACCGCTCCCTCACCACGAGCACTTCACTACCGAGTGTCACTCCGTGTGAAGCCCCCTCAGGAAGTCCCTGTCACTTCTTTTCAAGACCTGTGAAGCTTTTTGTGGATTTTTGCCTGTGTTGGAGCGTTTTCCTGTCCCAGGACATCGCAACATAGCAGCCCCATCTCAATTACCAAGGGACTGTAAATATCTCTTTTTTTTTTTATTCAATCTTGGTCAGGAGAGTAGATTGTAGATTAGTTCGGGGTTTGTTTAATTAAATCTGTTAAAGTTTTAAAATTTTGTCTGTCATCCCTTGCTGTCCGCTACGCCATAACAAATTGGGGTCATAACAGATGCACTGAGCAATAATGTCGTGGATGGAACTGGCACGCCATTCTGCCGTTTAGTCTTGTAAATTAGTTAATCAATCCTCAGATTGCTAATCAGAGTTATCGTTTGTTTATCGGTGAGGATTCTGTTCCGATGATCAAATATACACATTCACTCATAAAGACAAAGACAACCTCCGGCAAACAACACATGGTTCCAATGAAGGCTAACAGTGGGTATATGTTTCTCAGGAATGTTTCGCCACTCCTACCAGAGCACAGTGGTCAGCCGATGGAGACTCAATCACTGAGGACATCTTGTTCCAACAGCTCTGCCCAACTGGTCCCACAGGAGTTGAGTGGATGACAGTGTTGGGTAAAAATGCAGGTCATGGCAGAACATTCACATTCTGGTCTGTCTGGTGGGCCATAGTAACACTTGCAGTGAGAGGACAAGCGTTATCCTGCTGTTGGATTCCAATCATCAAGGTTCAGTAGGAAAAGTATTGGCAGCGTGTATCAGGACCTTACAAAGTTACCGCTGTGCAGTTAGGTTACTAGTGATGACCACCAGATGTCCTTTTTGAGAATAAAAGATGGCCACCGTGATCATCACAGTTCTGCCACCCTAACGGTTGACCTGGCGCATACAGCATCTAGCATTACGCTCATCACATCTCCACCACGCCCTTTATCGGCCGTCTGTGTTATGCTGAGGGAATCTGGATTCATCAGTAAAAGAGACAGATTTCCACTGATGCAGAATCCAGTGGATGTGGGGTTTGGCCCAGTTAAAGCATTGCTGCTAATGCCTGTCCATCAGGATCATTACCCAGTACGGTCTTTGGGTATGAAGTCCTTGTTCCAGGAGGTGTCTTGTGTCATGTGGCTGATAGGTGAGTTATGAGTATCCAGTGTCTCTCTGGCTGTTTGACCAGGAGTTTGGAAACAATCACTCATATGTACAAGGTTGATACAGCAGGCCTGCACTGGTGCTGTGGTCTTTGGATGGCCAGAACTTAGTCTATTAAATGTGGAGCCAGTCTCTACGCACCGTGTCATTAGCTGAGTGATTGTTGAGGGAGCACAGCTCATTCAGCGTGCTACTACAGTGTTTGATGTGCTCCCCTGCTGATCTAATTGACATTCATTGGGCAAGGCAGAGACATGGGCCCCTTTTACACATGGCATTTTCATGCGTTTTTTAGATTGCAATCGAGTAGTGCTTGACCTCATAAAAGTACGGGTGTAAATGCACTCAAGACACATTGAGGATGGATTGTGATCCGATTTTTCAAACCACTCCTGTTGGTGGTCAGATACGGATTCTGGCCACATTGAACAAAAGTGTAAATGCAAATGAGTTTCTAATCCGCATACAACAACTCCGTGGGCGTAAACACCTACAGTAAAACTCAGTAGATAAGTCGCATTGGTAAATAAGACGCAGGGCCCTATCTTGCGCCAGAGTCCCTAAACCCATTATTTGAGGAATTAGCATTGCGTAAGAGGCGTTCCCCCACAAAAGTTGCTTTCTTGCACACCTGCCTATATCCCTAAAACACCTGCGCTACCCGTTATATTATGCATAGGCGTGGTTTGGGCGTTACGCCAGTTAAACCAATCAGTTTGTGCCAGGTGCCATTGCCTTTAGGAGCAGGCTGCGCTATCCCAAATCCTCAAACCGAAACCCGTGATGGAGATGGGAAGGTCGCCACGTTTCTCCGAAGACGAAGTTAAATTGCTCGTGCATGAGGTCAAATCCAGACAGGGGAGGATCTGTTTTTGTTAAGTTAATCATTAATTGTAGTATTATTATTATTATTTTTATTATTGTTATTTTTGACATTGACATATTGTTTAATGTTTGGCATGTAATTAAAAAAAAAAAACATCAAGCCTACCCCTTTTGTGATGGAAACTTCAAAAAAGAAAAATGCGTTTCACCATGATTGGGTCATGCCTCCAATTGAGCTGAGTGGGTGTTGGAATGACCCACTAGCATAGAAAAATAGTGCCACAGTAACCCTAACAGCAACGGGCAAGGCATACGGGCAGCTGGCAGCGGTGTATATATCATCTGCAACCAGGTAACATTATTCCGTCACTGCTGGATGGGAGAGGCGCAGTTTTGTCACGCGTTCTAGTTCTGTGGGAAATATTATTCAGGTCCGGCGCTAGACTTGAAAATTTGGGAGAAAATATCCTTCCCTTTATTGACTACAATTAGTCCTGGCTAATTCTGGATGGTTTCCCCTTATTAACACGTTTTCCAATTCAAGAATAATCAAGTGGCAATTGAAGACACGGCTTTTCTCTCCCCCATGCGCTCTAACAGCGACAAAATAATGGGCTACATTCAGTACAGAAAAATAATTTAATTATAAATAGGTCTATGCCCTGGCACTCAGCAATGGTAATTTTTTTTCCAGCGAGAGCGGCATTTCAGAACTCTTTTGCGAATGAAGGTAATTTCGGCGACAAGTACGCACACCTGTTTTTGCAGCACGGTCACGCAACTTGCTGTAAAAAAATAGAGAGCTGTCCGACTGGAAAATGTAAACGGACGAAACCACGTACTTGTCACCAGAATTACCTTCATTCGCTGAAGAGTTCTGAAATGCCGGTCTCGCTGGAAAAAAGTTACGTCGCTGAGTGCCAGTGCATAGACCTAATTCTGATTAATTATTTTTCTGAACTGAATGTATCCCATTTGTCGCTGTTTGATGGCATAGGGGGAGAGAAGCCGTGTCTTCAATTGCCAGACGGGTAGCGGGTGGTTTGAGGACCCGCTATACGCTTTCCCTAACCTGTGTGGTCAAGATAGCAATTTTCGGGAAAGCGTATAAACACGCCCACGGGCACACCTCCAGTCGCAAATAAAGGATTCGGCATAATGAATAGCGGGTAGTGTGGCCACAAGATACCGTTTAGGGATAGTGGAAGCTGCTAAATGCGCAATTCACGGGTAGCGGGTAGTGGCAACGGGTAGGGCAGTGTGAAAGATAGAGCCCGCAGTGTATTTTGTGTGGTGTTCCATCAGTAAAAAGGGTTTCATATCAAAGACTCTGTTATTGTAGCTATTCATTTATATTCGTTTTAAACAAAATGGCGGTTTCCATTTTGTTCAGCAAAGTCCACGACGGGAAGTTCTTTCGAGAAGTTTTCGCTATGTTGCGGTGGGTTATGCAGCTTCTAGCCGTTAAGAGACCAGAGAGACTGAATCCAAGCTCTGGGACACGCGAGCAAGGTCTAGCTCATGGCGCCCTCTCCTGGGTACACATTGGAACATCCCCTTTATCTCTCGCAGCACTTTACTTATGGAAGCCCATAGTGGACAATATTAAAATAAAAATGTAATCCCACTATTGCATTATAATTTTCCACTTATGAATGAGTTATTTGAGACAATATTAAATTGAAAATGCATTAATCCAATTATCACTTTCATTTTCACATACACATATGGGAAATCTATAACTATATTCAAATGATAATGAAATGCTGATTGACATTTAATTTTCAAAGTCATGCTCTGCAATACAGTGGACAATATTCAAATGCAATAAGCAAAACAGCACCCCCAGCCTATTGCATTTACATTTACATGTCATCACGCTCTTTTAGGGTCAACATGATCATGAAAATGCTGTTTTTCTAATCACTTGGAAATAATAATGATATAATAATGGTGGCGACATTTGACATTTCATTTTCAAAGACTTATCCTGCAATACATGGGACAATATTCAAACGCAATAGTAGAAACAGCGCCTCCCAGTCCATTGCATTTTCAAATACATGTCACCACGCTCTTTTTGGGACACAATGAAAATTAAAATGCAATCTGTCAGCGTCTCTCATCAAGGCGGGTTTCCGCTAGGGCGCCACTCATTAGGGCGCGAGCGAAACCACGTTCCTCATTTGCATACCAACCAATCAGCTTCTGGGTAGCGCTTGCACGCACGGGAGGCTTAAATGTCATGATGGATAGGCTGCTATGTATTGTGTGCCATTAGCTTTAGGCTATGTTGCGCTTTGGATGTAGCCATCTTGGCAGCTAGTATGCTAGCTAACGTTAAAGGAAAATGTTTGTAAATGATCATCACATTAAAAGCGATATGATTTGATTTTTGCCCCAACTCTATTAACTGAGCTAGCTGTAATATGCATGAACTTATCCGAGGCTTCGGCGGCAGTGTTGTGCAGCTACAACCAAGTGTGCTTGCAGATTTCAGAGACGTTAGCTAACTTAGCTTGCTAGTGAGTCTAAAAACAATCGCTTAGGTACAGTTCGCTAGCTATGATGCCTACTGGAGAAGCAGCCCTGATTTGTCACTTTAAACGCCATCTCGCATTTTTACCTCCTCTTTCACCATTGATTAGCAGCTTCTTTTCCTAAAGAACGAACTGACAGTTCAGCCTGAGACATGTTATCTCATAGCTAGTTAAAGCAGCATTATCCTTCCATGCGTGCTATAGCGTGACACATTACTCCAGATAAAACGCTATTCGTCTTCCCACCCTGCTGACGCTAGTTAGGGAAATGTTTGTCATCATTTTTATACTTAATCGCTGTGATTCGGTTTTTGCCCTAGCTCCACAAGCTAGCTAGCTGACAGCGATTGCTCTTGTGCTTGCAGATTGTTCTTGAGCTAGCCAGGTAATGAGCTATCCATTTAAATCTCCCAGAAATCTGATAGTACTCTTGGGACGTACAAAAGTGCTGCCAAACATATCAAAGAAGTTCATATTTCAGCGGGTTAAGTTAGCAAGTGAGGAACATTGTTTTCAGCCAGTCATCAAAACTTCTCCCATTGCTCCGTGGCTTGGGAATCGCGATTAAACTAGGAACAGCGGCAGCCTGACTGCTGGCCGTTTATCGGACCGTTCTGCATGATGTATACATTGTGCATGTTTCAGAGTGGCGAACTTGCAACTCAGCAAGCACAAGATCAATCGTCAGCTAGCAAAAACCGAATCACAGCGATTAAGTATAAAAATGATGACAAACATTTCCCCTAACTAGCGTCAGCAGGGTCGGAGGACGGATAGTGTTTTATCTGGAGTAATGTAATACGCTATAGCACGCATGGAAGGATAATGCTGCTTTAACTAGCTATGAAATAACATGTCTCAGGCTGAACTGTCAGTTTGTTCTTTAGGTAAAAGAAGCTGCTAATCAATGGTGAAAGAGGTCGTGTGAGCGAGATGGCGTTTAAAGTGACAAATCAGGGCTGTAAGAGCTTCTCCAGTAGGCATCATAGCTAGCTAACTGTACCTAAGCGATTGCTTTTAGACTCACTAGCAAGCTAGCTCTCTGAAATCTGCAAGCACACTTGGGTTGCAGCTGCACAACACTGCCGCGAAGCCTCGGATAAGTTCATGCATATTACAGCTAGCTCAGTTAATAGAGTTGGGGCAAAAATCAAAACATATCGCTTTAATGTGATGATCATTTACAAATATTTTCCTTAGTTAACGTTAGCTAGCATACTAGCTGCCAAGATGGCTACATGCAAAGCGCAACATAGCCTAATGCGCGGTGGCACTCAATACGTATCAGCCTAGCCATCATGGCATTATCAGTAAGCCTCCGTGCGTGCAAGCGCTACCCAGAAGCTGATTGGTTGGTATGCAAATAAGAAACATGGTTTCCGCTCGCGCCCCTAATGAGTGACGTCCTAGCGGAAACCCGCCTTGATGAGACGCTGACAGATTGTATTTTAATGTTCATTGTGTCCCAAAAAGAGCGTGGTGACATGTATTTGAAAATGCAATGGACTGGGAGGCGCTGTTTCCCCTTACCGCGCTTTGAATATTGTCCCATGTATTGCAGGATAAGTCTTTGAAAATGAAATGTCAAATGTTGTCATCATTATAATATCATTATTATTTCCAAGTGATTAGAAAACAGCATTTTCATGATCATGTTGACCCTAAAAGAGCGTGATGACATGTAAATGCAAATGCAATAGGTTGGGGGCGCTGTTTTGCTTATTGCATTTGAATATTGTCCACTGTATTGTGGAGCATGACTTTGAAAATTAAATGTCAATCAGCTTTTCATTATCATTTGAATATAGTCATAGATTTCCCCATATGTGTATGTGAAAATGAAAGTGATAATTGATTAATGCATTTTCAATTTAATATTGTCTCAAATAACTCATTCATAAGTGGAAAATTATAATGCAATAGTGGGATTACATTTTCATTTTAATATTGTCCACTATGGGCTTCCATATTTACTGGTGTATGGGAAGCATCGGTTTATAAGACGCAAGGCATTTTTAAATGATAATATTGCATGAAATGTGTGTCTTATTTACCAGTTTTTACGGTAAGCAAGGCGCGCCACTTTAGGAGATGGGCGAAGAAGAATGTGACGTTAGCGGGACAGATTGCAATGTGGACGCTGGAGACGCAAGTTAATACCAGGTATAAATGTATGTGGTCAAACGCTATCCGATAGCATTCCGATCACAAAAAAAAGAAGAAAAAAACGCATGTTAATGCCAAGTGTAAATGGGGCCATGATCTTTTAGACCAAGCTTCTGAGTGATGAACCTAGGAGCTGATCTCAGTCAGCAGCTCTAAGGCACAAGGAGAAGGAAGGTACAGGTGGCACCATGATTAAGCCCTGAAAGCATCACAGGACCAGGGCTGAGGGGAGCAAGAGGACCCACCCCTCAAAGCAGGCCGTCAGTCTCATTAAAGCTGGGGAGCAGCTGACACCCCTCCCTGAGAAAAGATCTGCAGGGATCCTGGCCTCTGCATGGAACTGGCAGCTGATGGTGGATCTGGGGAAACAGCTGAAGTTCTCCCAGCTCACTGTGGCTTCCATCTTGAGGCCTGATATTCTCCTCACCCCAGAGTCCATCAAACATGCTGTCCTGCTGGAGATATAGCTCTCTTGGGAGGATCATCTGGATATGGCCTTTGAGATGAAGCTCACCAGGTCTGAGGGGCTGGTCAGTGAATGCAGGTGAGGTGTCTGGAGCACTAGGTGCCTCTCAGTGAAAGTAGGTGAAGGGTCTACATAGCCTGGGGTTTGTTTGGAGCTCTCAGTATATTAGGTACAGATGGAGAGAGGAATAGAAGAGTCACACACAACAGCACTGAAGCAGCAGAGAGAGTCTGTAAATGGCTGTGTCTAGAGAGGCAAGCAATGGGAGAAAAAGTAACCGACTTACTATCAGTGGCTCTAGAGAGGAGAGTAATGGAGGGTGAAGTAGCTCACTGCTGTCTGCTCACAAACTGAGCTCTGATCAGCCTCAGCTGGGTCACCTGGAGGAGAGTGTGTGATGCTGAAAGGCCCCCAACACGGGAGGATTTCAGGAACTTCACAGATGATGTTTCCTGACACATTACAGGATGCAGCTTCACAGTAATACAATATTGCTCAACATTGCCCGAAAAGCAGCTATAGAGGGCACTCAGTAGAGCGGATACCCATGCCACATCATATAACTGTTCTTGGGGTTACAGAATATGTTCCGGATTATTATTTTTTAATGACTGATTTTAATGAAGAATTTGAACAGAATTTTAGCAAAGAAACTCAAAGTGTTTGCTGTGTGATACAGTGGAGTTTGCTGCCTTTTGACACGTGATACACCTTAGCTCCATCTGTGACCATTTTGGTGATTGTCATTTCACTGTCGAGTTTGGCCCTCAAAGGTCACTGACAATCAAGTTGAATGTCACTGAATGAAAGTTCATATGTGACTTCCTAGACGTCTGTAACACAAACCTATGCTCAATCTGTGACCATTTTAGTGATAAAAGTCATTGAATTTTCACTAGGTCACATTTGACCTTCAAAGGTAAATACGAAGGTCACCAAATGAAACTTCCTACATTACTTCCTATATGCCCACAATACAAACCTAAGCTCTATTTGTAATAGTAATAGAATTTGGTGATAGAAGTTATTGAAATTTCACGATGTGAAGTTTGACCTTCAAAGGTCAACTTCAAGGCCACCAAATGAAAGTTCATACATGACCTCCTATAAGTGTTCAATACACATTATGTTCCCAATCTTCAATATTTTCAAGCCTAGAAGCCTTACAAAATTGTAACATTTTGCTTGATTGTACATAAAGTGTATCAAGGTGAGTTGATTGCCAGATTTAGAAAAAAAGTTATCAGACAGTTTGTGAGAAATAATTTTTTTGAAATTTCAAGTCCTATCTTTTAACACTGTTAATATTTTCCTTGACCTCGCGTTTGACTTTTTAAAGTCATCTGTGGTCAAATTTAATATTGCTAAAATACAGGTCACCGATGACTTCCTATATGTCGATAATACAACCTTAACCACGATCAGCAACCATTTGGCCTCCATAGGCCATCTTGCATATTCTCTATAAGACCCAATGCTAAAGTACAGCGCCCCCACTAGACCCACTTCTCTCGATTCAATCAAAATGGCGCTCGCACTACACATTGACGGTACCCAGATAAGTTGATTGCCTGATGTACAAAAAAAATTATTGTGCTGTTTTTTAGAAATAATTTTTGAAAATTTCTCAGTCCTATCCATTATGGTCTAGTAGTATGTTGAGGCAAATTTACAGGAAAATTCATCAAGCCAAAAAAAAAAGAGACAAAATGTTACAGACGATGGACGGACACCACGACAATAGCTATCGGCCCATAGGGTCGGTAAGCTAAAAACAGCTACTAACAGAGCACATATCCCAGCTCTCCATAGACCCACTGCTGTTCACACATCAGAGCTCCTCTAACTGTGTGTGACAGGATTTGTATAGAGGAAGGAGCTTTGCATACCTGTCCTGCCTCACTGCTCCACACACTTTAAGACCCCCAGTACTGATCAGTGACTGTCCAGTCCTTTCACACACACTGACACAGGCAGCATTATGATGATGTCAGACTTTCTACTGCTGGTGATGCTGGGACTCCTTGTACAGGGTAAGAAAGACTGACCCAGTTTACTCTTTTTGAGCTTTTTTTTTTTTTTTTTTACAGTGTTCCCAAGAGTTGCATTGATTTATCAAAAATCCAATAATAATTCATCAATCTGGTTTGGCACTTGGATAGGTGCAATTACATTCATTTCCATGTTTTCTTCTTTAGGATCAGTGGCAGAAATAGTTGTGACTCAGTCTCCAGCAGCTCAGGCTGTTCAACAGGGAGACACTGTCACTATCAGCTGTACAGCCAGTCAGAGTGTTTACAGCAGCAACCGTCTCCACTGGTACCTGCAGAAACCTGGTCAGGCTCCTAAACTCCTGATTTATAGGGCCACAACTCGCCAGTCTGGGATTCCTGATCGTTTCAGTGGGAGTGGATCTGGGACTCAGTTTACACTGAAAATCACTGGAGTCCAGGCTGAAGATGCAGGAGATTATTACTGTCAGAGTTACCACAGTGGTGATGTGTTCACACAGTGTTAGAGAGCCGTACAAAAACCTCCCTCAGTCAGACTGCACAGAGACTGCACTGCTGCAGCTGGGACCTACTGCAGGTGCTGAGGGGGGAGCCACTGATCTGAAACAATGAAAGGTTCTGCTCTAAAACACTGAGGTACTATGTGTAATAATAACACAGATTTTCAAATGCAATACACTCCCATTTTGTCAATTAAGATGAATAGTAGCTGAAATGAAAATAACTTGGCATGAATTGTGTTGTAAATTTACTGACCTTGGAGTCAGAAAAAGAGGAATTGCATACATAGAATACCCCTGCTTCCTGAAGGTCTAAAAAGAATGACTTCAGAATTTGTGATGTTTTGCACATTTAGGATTTTTGTTGCTGTGATACTTAAATGGAGTTTAATCCAGATGTGATCTGCACTGATAGAGGGAGGGAAGAAAGCTCTTCCACTCTCTGCCAGTGTTCCCCCTGCTCTCTCCCAAACTCCTGACTCAGGAATATGTTCTCTCCAACCATCACTCTCATTCTTCAATCATCACACTAAGTTTTTTATTCCCTTTTCTTTGACATTAGCAAGAGGGCAGCATAGGTTTTCCACCTCACTCTGAATTATTGCAAATTTTTATGGTTAAAGAACACACATTTCAGTGTTATTATTGAAAATTTTCTGGATTGAACATACCGTATGTTTCCACCAAAAAGAGCTCACCCTAAATGTAACTCAAGCTGCGATTACACTTATGAATCACAGGGAATGTGATTATGACTTTTGAAGTAACAGTACATTTGTTCAATTAAGGCAAAGAACTTCAGGCGGTTTTGACATTCAGGCCAGTGCAAAATCAGCCAGAGAACAAACAACACTGAGAGGGAGTTAGTCTGGGCTCAGTTTTTGCTGTGTCGTCACACAAGGACATTTCTGCTGCTCATTGTCAGTCTGGCTGCATGTCTGCCTGTAGTAGCTGAACAGGACGTACAGACCTCCATTTCAATGGCTGTACATGTATGTGAATGAGCAGCAGTGTGTGCAAAAAAAGGCTGCTGGGAACAAGTGCATCATGGGAGAGGCAGTTTTCCTCTGTACACACAGCATGGTTGTCGCAGCTCTCACGCCTGCCGAATAGGCTCTGACTCCTGTGGGTTTTCTGGTGAACTGGTTGATTGTCTCATTAACTCCACTAGTGTGATCACTACTGTAACTACTCCCTTGTGTCTGATTGTTCACTAGTTGTAAATTGTTAGTCGTTTGTCAGTTGGGACGAGATAATTTAATGGTAAGAGGATTCTGTAATAACACAGTTCATATACCAGTTCTCCTCTCCGATGACCCCTCCAGGAAACTGAATCATTAGTGAGGTCATTAATAGGTACAGAGGGTCCTTCATGCCTCGTTCCATTTGTCCCCATCCTCCTCATTATAAACCTGCCGCAGCAGCTCATATTCCATCCTATTCCATCCCATTTTTTGCAGACAGGAGTGAAGCCTGGTGTGGCCTGCTGCTGCAGCCTGTGCACTTAAAGGGTCAACATGTGCGTCAGAAAGGCATTTCTGCATAACACTGTTTGAACGTGTGGTTGAGCTATTTCGGCCATTTTGTCAGCTTGAACCAGTAAGGCCATTCTCCTTTGACCTTTCTAACAAAAATAGGGATTTTTGTCGACATAACTGCCGCTCCATCAATGTATTTTTTTTCTTCACACAATTCTCCATAAACTTCAGGGATTGTTCTTCTGGTAAAATCCAATCAACAGTCTCAGAGACACTCAAACCACCCCATCTGGCACCAATAATCACTCATCTGTAAAAGTTTCTTTAATCCAATTTCTCTACCATTCTGATGTTTGGGCTGTATAACAGTTAAACCTCTTGACCATGTTTGCTTACTTTCATGAATCACATTGCTGCTGCATGATTGGCTAAATAGGTATTTGGATTAACATGCAGATGTACAAATGTACCCAATAAAGTGGCCACTGGGTGTAATGAGAGAGGAAATTACAGACTGGTATTACGCCTGACCTAGACTGTGCAAAATCAGCCAAAACACTGATGGTTCAATCATGGAGACTCTGAAATTAAGATTGAAAAGATTTACGAACAATGAAATAAATTCAATTATATCTTTGGCGATGACTCCGTCCTCAAGGACCCTTCCGTAAGGTGGGTGCAGATCTGCCAGTGCAGCAGGCAGTGGTGAAGCCATCCCCCATGTGGAAGGAAGGGTCCTCTGGGTGATGTGAAATCTCTGCAAACAGAAACACTTTATGGGCAATTTTACAGAAGACCGATGATAACGATTGGGTGAATGTAATTGCTTGACTGTCCTAAATCTCATAACAGAACTTTATTTTACACTCTCCTTACTGTGAGAGTGTGTTGGCCCCGTGTTTGCTGTTTGAAGAGGAATTCTCTCACTTAAAGGGGAAATAAGCGAAATCGTTTCACCGCCAGGTTTGCTGTTGTGCACTGCCTGTAGACCAAAACAAAGTGTGTCATGAGCCACACCTCCCTCTACCTCTGCTATTCGGCAGAATGACGAGCCAGTTTAAGTTTCCGTGGCATTATTACTCAGTACATCGAACCTGAAATGCTCACGAAACTGCAGATTTGCGCTAATTGCAAATGATAGCTAGCTGCCTGGCTACTCACCTAACACAACCATAACACCTGGCCCAGTGCTGGGACCGAGCCGCTAACAACTCAAACCCCGGACAGTAACCCATGCCACGATTGTAACATTGAATTTAATTGAATCGACACAGTGACATGTGCCTAACGATACTGTAACACGAATTAAAGCAGACATTTGACTTAATGTTGTTACTTACCTGTCCAGGAGAAGAAGAGCCAGCTCTGAGTCAAACTGTAGCCCCTTAAACTCTCGCAGTGCTCTCCACCTTGGAAATGCAAGGCCAATATTAATCCGGGCTCTGTCCCCTTCTTTATCCGACAACTTCTTCGCCAACGACCATTGTTTCTTTAGAAGTAATTTCGGATCCTGCTGGTCTTCAGGTGAACGTTTCACTCTGCTCTCCGCCATTTCGCTTTTTAAAAAATACGCGCTGCCACTGCTCACTGGCTGTATGAATGCATTCTTGGGAAGGAGGAGGAGGCGATTCTGCTCACTGGCTTGAATGCATTCTCGGGAGGGAGGAGGCGGCGATTCTGCTCACTGGCTGTATGAATGCATTCTCGGGAAGGAGGAGGAGTCGATTCTGCTCACTGGCTTGAATGCATTCTCAGGAAGGAGGAGGCGGCGATTCTCATGAACGTACAAGAACGCGCAGCCGGACCGGGCTTGCAAACAAGGGGCTGGAGATCAACACAGAGAGCGGGTGTGTGACGTCCTGCTATACTCCTGATGAAATTACACATAGCGATTTTTAATTCCTTCACTCTAGAAATGATGCATTTTCACTTATTGCCCCTTTAACATCTGAAGACTAAAGTGTAAAATGTGAAAGGAGGACCTGGTCATGCAATTGCCCTGTGATCTTGAAAATGACCTCAAGGTCACCAAAATCGACTGGTGGCCCAGAAGCCCCCCCCCCCAAGTACACATTGGTGGCAAATATGAGCAAAAAAGATCCACTGGTTCTCGAGATATTGCGATAACACCAATGGGACGGACGGACGTATGGACAGACGGACGGAGCTGAATATCATATCCCCTGCTCCGGCTGGGCGGGACCCAAAAGGCCATCTGGAATGAGCGTAGTGGTGTTTTTGGCATGCAAGGACAACTCCAGGCTTTTGGTCATTTTGTCATCATGAGCTGAAATAAAGTCTGATCATTATCACAAGATTCTGCCTCTCTGCAATTATGTGAGAAGAGGGCCTCAAAAACACAAAAACATATCTGTTGTGGTTCCCCATTCAGATGACGTGGAAATATGAGTGCATTCCCTTCATTGATAAAATGCACGACTCTGTAATTCTTTCAAGGTTTGAAGTGTTTCCACAGTGACAGCATTTCAATGTTCATTAAGGATTAAGAGGACAAACGAGTGCTTTCCAAAAATTCTTCAGTTTTATTGCCACATGTTGGGCAGAATGATGATGATAATAACAACAGCAAGGGACTCTTTCCCAAAATTTACACATCATTTGCAAGGTTTGCTTTTCACTATGGGCAAAAAAAAAAGAGGAGCTTACAGCACCTGGTATTCCCAGGTGGTCACCCATCCAAGTACTAACCAGGCCCTACCCAGCTCAGACGTTTTCTGGGTGGTACGGCCATAAGCCAGATACAACCCAACAAATCCAGGATACAATATGCCACTTAAATCATTCACAGATAACAATACATTCAACTTCTTACCTTTTTCAGGTCATACAAGCCCCATGAAATTCAAATAGCGAACAAAGGGTGCAAGCAAACATGATATTCTTCCTTCAGAGGGGCTCGCCATTTTATTAGAGCAGTCGCTAAGCTATGACGTTATTCCGGCTTCTCTGCGTATACGCTGCATACAGCATAGACATCATTGTCCAAAGGCTACGACGGCGCACAAGGGAACCCCACTCATTGATTGTGCCACTAATAGTGAGTGAAATAGATATGCCAAATGTCTCTGACTCATATAACAGTAATAACTCAAAGTACTGCAACTTCCTGAACTATCCTGCCACAGAGCAAAGTTTCCCAAAAGCGTAATTCGTACATACACGGCAGTGGCGGGCCATGCATTTTACACCTAGGCCTTCAGTAAGCCTCCAGCAATTAACCTAAATTTAACCACGGCAACAGCATGATGTCATAACGCAACCCCCCCCCCACAAATTCCCAGTGACAGCATTCACACATAAAGCACTTTGCCATACTGTCTGCATTAATCAATCACTGCCTTTACCATAGACTGTATAAAAAGACGGACGCAGCACTCTGGTCTGAAAAAAGAAGCCCATGCGGAAGTACCGTAAAATGGCATTCTATTTAATGGCCAGCAGATGGCGACGTCGGTAGTTGCAGAAAGAATTTCATTGCTATAGAAGTCTATGAGAAAATGACCCTACTTTCCCACCTGATTTTTCATATAAATAATGATTTTTCACATTATCTTATGGTAGCTATAGCAAGTTTCAAGTCTCCTTCGATATATTATGATGTTCATTTTTGTAAATTATGGTCCCAAGTGGACTAGAATAAAGGATAAAGCCAGAATATGCTTTAGAGGCGTGCTATCCTCTGGTCCTCGTCCGATACGGTCAGATCCACCTCTCACGTCCCTCCCCGGATCTTGATTCTCGCTCTCGTCCAATAGAAATCACATCCGGTTTCAAATTGACCACATGGCGCAATTCAAATTGCCAAAATCGAGGATCCCTTTATGGTATGCTGAAACCAATGGTTGACGTCACGGTTGCTTCATCCATCTTTTTATACAGTCTATGGCCTTTAAAAAGAAACAAGAAAAAACTCACAGCAACCAGTCACATCCAAGTAGACTACATAGGAAAGACTACTGGGACACTAGCCAAGCTGCTGCGCATAGACACACACGTGCCTCAATGTGCAAGGGCACAGCCAGACACACACCAGCAGTAACGATCTAAAACAAAATCCAAAACTTACCATAAATAAAATGAAAAATTTATTAAACTCACAGCAACTGCTTGTTTTTTGAAATTGAACTCCATCCTCCTCGCTTTCTTACAAAAATGATGAATGACGCGGTCGTACGGCATATCAGTCCATTTGAGCTCCAATGAAAGGTCTTTCAGGATTGCCACGGAGGCCAGTGCTGACATTTGAGCCTGCCCAGTTGCATTTCGCGAGTTAGTTTTGATGCATTTAAAGGGCTGAAAATGACCGCTCGACAGAGGCAGTAGACACCGGGATGGTCACCGCCAGATATGCCAGCGCGTGAAGTTGATGCATGCTCTCACATCGATCGCATTGTTACTCAGTTCACAGTAAATTTAAAAACCACAGCTAGCTAACTGTTAGTTCAAACATGAATGTCTGTGACTCAGAGACTGTTTGAGTACCAGTGAAGGAGTCAGCTCAGTGCCAACTCTGAGTAAATTTTGGGTTTATAGCTCGCTAAAGCTAGAAACAACCGCAAAATTCACTATAGTCGTTGCATTACTTTCATATGACACGCCCACTCATGTAAGACCTATACAGACTGTTCCGTTAGTTAACGTAACTAACCTGTTGTCAGCTCGTAACGCCCTGACGTAGGCAAAGGCCAGCTAGAAGGCTCTGCTGTGTCAGAGATTACGCCCCACTCGGCATACTCGCAATCTGATGGTTAAAAATATGACAATCAGCTAAATCGTCCGGCTCTTTTTAATGGGAGAGGGAAGCAATCTACATTCTGAAGGCCTTGAGACTTGTGACCAGAGCCCAAGGATGTTTTATATTTCACTGGATATACAATTGGAAAATGGCCGCCCATTCATTTCAATGGAAATTGCTCAATGGCGCAGCACGCCTTGACATGGGGCCAAGCTTTCGACCCACGCGACATGCGCCAGTGACTTTTTGCTCACATACATGTAGTGTTGGGCTCATGAACGCGCTGGTATCCGAGGTGTCCATGACAACGGCTCGCGCTCGTGGAACTCCGACCCAGGGTGCGTGTTCAATATCACTTTTCTCCGGAAATGGAATTCTGACCACTGCAGACTGCACCCTGATGTAAGTATGAGCGGAACGAAAAAAAAAAAACAAACAAAACATAGCCGCCGGTAAAGGTTTAATCATAGTTTGAGATACAATTTTAAAACACAAATGCAATATCAAATGTTTCAAACGATTGTTATTTAACTGGGAAGTAATGAATTCAACTCAAAAATGTCGGCAAAATAGTTTACTTGCTGATGTGTAACGTGACATTGCTCAGGGGTGCGTTTCCCGAAATCACAGATGCTAACTTCCATAGTTGGAACCATTGACTGTGAATGGACGAACTACGTAAGTTGCAATAACTACGCTTTTGGGAAACGCGCCCCAGGCTCGTGCCCTCTTTAGTTAAACGCTGAATAACCACATTAATGGAGTCAGACAATTATTGCTTGTCTGCGTGCAAATTCCATTATCTTATCTGGATTCAAGACAATAAACCGAACACAACGCACTGCACGTGCCTTATAAACCGATATGTTTTAAAGTCAGGAGCCTTAAACTTTTGTCAATTCTGGCAAGCTAATTTACTTTTTGCTCACGTAACTTAGCTTTGTCCTACTTATAACCATTCCGTGGAGTATCGTAAAATGTGGGTCTACCGTCAAATGTTACGCACATTGTGCTGCGTTATTTTTACCTTTGTTTTAAGGCTCCTTTTTTCTGTCTTCCCCCGGAGATATCTGAGCCTCTCAGAGTGCATTGAACAGTTCATCCATGAATTTCTGCATGTCAGCGAACCGGAGGCCGTGCCTTTCTATCCCCCCCACCAATTCCCTTTCCAATAAAGTCTGTCTTGATTATAATTTGAATACTGTCTCATTACATTTCTAAGTGCGAGTTAACATCGATTGTAGTTGTGGTACTCAATTTTATGATAGTGGCCGGCTCTGTGTAATTTAGGCTAGCCTTTCCAGGCCTTTTTGCCTGTGTCCCAACTTTTTTGAGACCTGTTGCAGCCAGAAAATTTGAAAGAAGCTCATTTTGTGGATAAAAATGTAAAATGTCTCAGTTTCAACATTTGAAATGTTATCTGTGTTCCATTGTGAGTAACATTGGCTCATGTGATCTGAAAGTCATTGCATGTTGATTTTATTCACAAATTACACTTCGTCCCAACTATTTCGGAATTGGGGTTGTACATCTATTCGATCTTCGTCTCATGCTCAACTGTTGCATTTTTTTTAGGACTCGTATTATCTTCGTTCAGATGAAAATCAGCCACACCGTCGAATCTACCTGAATCACTCCCGTTGATCTGAGATGTTGCTCACAAACATTAGATGTTCGGATTTCATATACTCTGACGTTTCCACCAACCAAAAACTTCTATCTAATAAAGGCTGTACCACAAATCATGAGTATGTATGTTCAGTTCTTGTTCAGATCATGCACAAGAAAGTTATCATTTTGGATCTCATCTGTCAAGTTGCTGAAAAGTTTTGTCGTCAAGTATGAAGGTCTGTTACTAATTTAAGAATAAAGAAAGGTTAAATGGTTTGCTAAGCAGTGTTCGAACTGAATTCATGTAGTGCTGTAAATGCACTCACATGGACATTTCGTTAGATGCTACTCAGCTGGCACATTATGCATCACACATCAAAATAGAGTAATGTGAATTGGTGCTATTCAAAGTAATGGAAATATACAACTCAGTTCATGGATATATCCATATCATTTTAAAACGAAAAAGTAAGGTGAGTGTTGGCTGCGTACATGGTTCTGAGACGTCACAACAGCGGCCTTAGCTTACTGTACATTTTGCCGCGCTACAAGAAGTGTGGCAATCGAGTTGCTATATATTACGGCCATTTATCAATTAAAATAAAATGGCAAAAATATACTGAGCAACAAAAGAAACGCAAGTTAGCTAGTTAATGTGCTCTTATGGTTACTCAAAGTGACCGCAAAACAAAGACAAGCTTGATGAAACGAGTGTAAGTGTGCACACGCTAGTAATAAATTTGATTTTCAATAATTACGCGCAAACTTATTCTCCGGTCTGCCTTTAATTAACTTGCGTTTCTTTTGTTGCTCAGTATATTTGCACCGTAACGCCAGCTCACATTACCGGCTTGGCTACGTCTATAATGTTCATCACAGACAGACGGCAAGGAATGCCCATTTCTGGTCTCCCCATATCCAGCGGCATGTGATGCGCAACATACGGCTTATCATTAGCAAGTGGCCGCACTACCTAGCCTCTCACATGCTGAAGACCGCATGCTGTGGCTGTTAGCGCTGCCCCTAGTATTGCAAAACGCGGCGGATCTATGGGAGTAAACGGTGAAAAAAATCAGGATCAGCCCCTGCTTGGGTTAGCCCACTGGTCCTTTTCTTCCTCTCTGGTGTTAGTACTGATGATTTGTGTTTCTATATGATTCCACTCCAGAAGCTACCCACTGAGGAACGCAAGTACGGAAGATGGCAGCCTGCTTGCCCACTGCACAGGGCCAACAACCCGGGTATTTAACCCGCTACGAACCCAGAAACATATTATGAGCAATCACATCAACATCTGCGTCGTAAATCTGGGCAGCATAATACCAAGCATGACAGACCCCGGGTAAAGCCTCGAGGACCTCGCGGTTCTGATCAGCCCAGATCTGCTCGCAATTAGTAAATTTGATTTTCTATGATAATTACGCGCAAACTTATTTACCAGTCTATCTTTAATTAACTTGCGTTTCTTTTGTTGCTCAATATATTTGCACCGTAACGTCGCCTACTCACTTTACCGACTTGGCTACGTCTTTAATGTTGAACACAGACAGACAGCAAGGAATGCCCATTGCTCCACTCACTCACATCCGCTGCAGTGCTAAATTCGGGGGAGACGAGAACGCGCTTACATATGAGGACCCGTTGGTGTTCGCATAGCCTGAATATAAAAAAAACATTTTGTCTTTGCCGAGAAACGAGGCATCAATGATTTAAAAATGAAAAATAAACCGTTTAGGTATCGATAATTTGTGGCTGTCAAAAAATTTATTCACGGATTTATCAGCGTGTCTTTTTCAATTATTCCCTATGGAGAAATTTCTTTTTGGCCCCCATGGCATCACGTGACCTGCAATATCAGCTTCACCGCTACGCCCATGGCGGCGTGCGTTCCAGCCTTCGTTGTCTGTCCAGTTCTCCTTATAGGTCCATGCCAGAGCCATGTAGAGAGAACAGCTTTGACCCGGAGACAGCAGAAAAAAAAATCTGATTGGATAAGACGGAGCTGGCCTTTATAAAAGCTGTCTGCACTGTGGGAGCTGCGCAACTCGGAGTTAAGCAATGAAATTACTTCGATATAATGATGGAGGATTTTGATTGACTTTCTATTAATAAAAGCTTTAATTAAAGTATTTATGAAGAAAACATAATTTTTACAATTTTTCTAGGCCAGCAGAGAAGGCCTTGCTGGCCTGACAGCACACCACTGATACACGGTCAGTGGTTCTGACTAGGGCTAAGCAAGTTAGCATCTGTGCTTTTGGAAAATGTCCCCCAGATTAGCAGGCCAACCATCTCATAAAAACTGCTACGAGCTAATAGCAACTGTTGCTACTGTTATACACATTCATTATAAACCTTGACTAGGTCGTACAACCGATAAAGCATCTCACAATTTATAATTTAAACACTTGTCAGGATACTGCATTATTAACTAACACCCAAAGCACTCATATTTATTCGCCAGATGACTAGCTAATTCATGAGCTGATTATGGTCAAATACAAATAAAGCTCACCAACGTAACCTAAGTCAGGCTGCACAGGTCACGGACTTAGTTAGCAAATTAGCGACATGACACCGCGGCAAGGGTAAACATCTGATTAAAAAAAAAAAAAAAATAACTGGCACGCCGTCCGCTTCTTGATTAACCTGCTTGCCCCACTGCTGCATATCGTGGTGCGAAGACAAAAAATAAAAAAAAAGAAATTAAAAAAAAAATTTCATTCATCAGGCATGTTTACTCTTGCTTCGTCTTCTGCTCAAATGACTCTGTTCTTAGATGCCGCAGGTGTATCAGTGCTGTTACGTCACAGAGGAAGGCCTGATTGGTCACAGTACATCACAGCAGCAAAGCAAGGGGAGAAGGGATACTTTTCACAATGTAAAGAGAAAGTATGCAGCTGTATCACGGTCGAGATTTGTTTTTTGTTTTTTTTTTTTAATAATAAATCTCTGCCAGGTCTCAGGTAGGTTCGACAAATGTTCATGAGTATTAGACATGGATTGAAAAGCTACTCTAAAATGCAGGTGCCCATGATAGAGATGTTTTTCAACTGAATGCTCTTTAAAGAAGGTGAAATATAGGTGATTACAGTATTGTATCTCGAACGCAGGCTCTTACAAGCGATATGATTGCCGTTACTTCTAGCTATTGCTGCGATTAAGTTTGGTGGGATGGTCGGTGGTAGTCCAAGGATGACTCGATTTAATTTTGGAAGTGATCCGGAACATATTCCTCATATAAGTCCGGAGGAAGTTAAATTCACATGAATAGAATGATGATCCATTACAAAATGAACGGATTTTAATAACATTTCAGTATTGAACATAATCTACACTAATGTAGAATGCACTATAGCTGTTGGTGAGCTGGATAATATTCTTGTGGATCCACAACCAATAATACTGACATGTGACGTGGCGGAAGTATGCAATCTTCCGAGTGCTTTTCCAGTTTTCAAAATGAGCAGCTGCTCTGAGGGAATCAGGACTGTTTCTTCTGTTCAACATGGCATGGATGTGTTGTGGATCATATTTTAGTGTTACTCATCATAGTCATCAGAAAATTAATAATCATGATCAGTAACCACATTGTGTAAGCAGCAGTAACACACACACACACACACACACATACACACACCTGAGAGAGCTGGCCTGAGATACAATCACCCAGGATAGTCTGGAGTGAGAGCACTGTCTGCAGCTAAACTGGACACACTCACACTGCTGTAAGTACACAAACACACACACACACACGTACACACACTTGAGAGAGCTGGCCTGAGATACAATCAACCAGGAGACTCTGGAGTGAGAGCACTGTCTGCTGCTAAACTGTACACACTCACACTGCTGTAAGTACACACAAACACACACACACACCTGAGAGAGCTGGACCTGAGATACAATCAACCAGGAGACTCTGGAGTGAGAGCACTGTCTGCTGTTAAACTGGACACACTCACAGTGCTGTAAGTACACACACACACACACACACACACACACACACACCTGAGAGAGCTGGACCTGAGCTACAATCACCCAGGAGAGTCTGGAGTGAGAGCACTGTCTGCTGCTAAACTGGATACATTCGCACTGCTCTAAGTACACACACACACACACACACACACGCACACCTGAGACAGCTGGACCTGAGATACAATCACCCAGGAGACTCTGGAGTGAGAGCACTGTCTGCTGCTAAACTGGACACACTCACACTGCTGTAAATACACACACACACACACACACACACACACACACACACACCCGAGAGAGCTGGGCCCGAGATACAATCACCCAGGAGACTCTGGAGTGAGAGCACTGTCTGCTGCTAAACTGGACACACTCACACTGCCGTGGGTACACAAACAAGCACACACACACACACACACCTGAGAGAGCTGGACCTGAGATACAATCACCCAGGAGAGTCTGGGGTGAGAGCACTGTCTGCTGCTAAACTGGACACACTCACTCTGCTGTAATTACACACATACACACACACACACACACCTGAGAGAGCTGGACCTGAGATACAATCACCCAGTAGACTCTGGAGTGAGAGCACTGTCTGCTGCTAAACTGGACACACTCACTCTGCTGTACACACACACACACACACACACACACACACACACTCATGTATGTATATGAAATGGGCTGGTGTACCCCCTCATGCCCATCACACACACACACACACACATGCCTATACACTGTATTACCAAAAGTATTCACTCTTTTGCCTTCACACACATATGAATGTGAGTGACATCCCATTCTTAAACCATCGGATTTAATATGATGTTGGCTCACCCTTTGCAGCTGTAACAGCTTCAACTCTCCTAGGAAGGCTTTCCACAAGGTTTAGGAGTGTGTTTATGGGAAATTTTGACCATTCTTCCAGAAGTGCATTTGTGAGGTCAAACACAGATGTTGGACGAGAAGGCCTGGCTCGCAGTCTCTGCTCTAATTCATCCCAAAGGTGTTCTATCGGGTTGAAGTCAGGACTCTGTGCAGGCCAGTCAAGTTCTCCCACACCAAACCCGCTCATCCATGTCTTTATGGCCCTTGCTTTGTGCACTGGTGTGCAGTCATGTTGGAACAGGAAGGGGCCGTCTCCAACCTGTTCCCACGAAGCTGGGAGCATGAAATTGTCCAACATGTCTTGGTTGTAATGAAGGTGGAAGTAATGAGACCAAATGCAGCAACTGCCAGAGTGCAGGGCTGAGCGAGGAGATAAACTGCTACACGAGAGCAGAACGAAGCCAGAGGCTTCACAAATAAATACGTCCAAACGGACGAGAAAACTCCAAAGGCACCAAATACCGGTGCAAATAAAGGAGAGGAAACAAGAAAGAAACTTAAGAAAGAAATTCCTAAGAATACTCTGAAAACAACTGTGAAATATTTCGCTAAACACTAGAATAAATCTTTCCTGGCTTGTGTGAACTCAGAAGATCAGACACTCAAGCAAAGAGGCGCGGTGAACTTCCGGCTTAAATAGAACCAGAAACAGGTGCCGCCCATCTTGAATCAACCAGCTGGTGTAAGGAATTTGATGTCGTCCCAGACGAAAGACACAAAGAAAGCCCTACACCAAACATAGAGTACACAAACCATGACATTGGTATTCTGAAGCATTAAAAGTTCCTTTCACTGGAACTAAGGGGCCGAGCCCAACTCCCAAAAACAACCCCACACCATAATCTCCCCTCCACCAAACTTTACACTTGGCACAATGCAGTCAGACAAGTACCGTTCTCCTGGCAACCGCCAAACCCAGACTCGTCCATCAGATTTCCAGACGGAGAAGCGTGATTCGTCACTCTGGAGAACACATCTCCACTGCTCTAGAGTCCAGTGGCGGCGTGCTTTACACCAATGCATCCGACGCTTTGCATTGCGCTTGGTGATGTAAGGCTTGGATGCAGCTGCTCGGCGATGGAAACCCATACCATAAAGCTCTCTACGCACTGTTCATGAGCTCATCTGAAGATCACATGAAGTTCGGAGGTATGTTGCTTTTGACTCTGCAGAAAGTTGGCGACCTCTGCGCACTACTGACCCCGCTCTGTGATTTTACATGGCCTACCACTTTGTGGCTGAGTTGCTGTCATTCCCAATCACTTCCACTTTGTTACAGTACCACTGACAGTTGATTGTGGAATATTTAGTAGCAAGGAAATTTCACGACTGGACTTATTGCACAGGTGGCATCCTATCAGGGAACCACGCTGGAATTCACTGAGCTCCGGAGAGCGACCCATTCTTTCACAGATGTTTGTAGAAGTAGTCTGCATGCCCAGGTGTTTGATTTTATACACCTGTGGCCATGGAAGTGATTGGAGCACCTGAATTCAATGATTTGGATCGCTGAGTGAATACTTTTGGGAATATAGTGTATATTCAAACCTGGGAGGCCATGCAATTATGGCCATTTCATTACATCAAATGGAAAATATCTAGATTTTTTGGGGTCCATTTTTATGGGGCTTTTTCTCTCAATTCAACGGGAGGCCATGCAATTATGGCCATTTCATTACATCAAATGGAAAATATCATTTTTTTGGGGGTCCATTGGTTTTATGGGGCTAAAGTCAAACAGTTTTCTGATGAAAATGCCAACTGTTTACACTAACGTTATATAGTTATGTCATGCAATACGTAGCTATAGGATTTGAATAACAAGGTTAGTAATGCTTCAATACCAATCATATTAATTGGTCAGTGTAACTTACCTGCATGCATTTGTCTGTTTATTCAGAGGTTAAAATAATTTCTACTTTAGGCAATATTTTCACAAGTGATTAGTATGTATTAAAATCAGCACGTGATTTTATGTGACATTAATTATTAATTACTCAAACCTACATTACAATGGGAAAATTAAATGCTAATGTAGTCTGATGCTGTTCTTTTTTCCTCTCATTGATGTGTGCCTCGCTCTGTAAAGGATGAGCTGCCATGGACACAGACCAAAATCAACATCTGTTCGCAGTGGCTCTATTTTCTATAGATCCAAAAAGTCAGTAAAGCAATGGTTGCACTTTATATACAGTTGAGTTTTTGTGCCTGGATTAGGTAAACAAATCAGCAGGTTCTGTATAATTTTACAAATTATTAACGTGAATTTATGTCTTTGCATTGAATTTTAATTTCAAAGGTTCTCACAGGGGTTACGCCTGAGACGGCTGGACTTCATCCAGGATGGAGTGGCTAGAAGTTCAACGACCCTCTCAAGAATGGCCAAAACCATGAGAAAGGTAGTGCGTCCTCGAGTTATTTTATACCCTCAGATGATATTTACCACTGTATCATGGCATCAGACAATAAAACTATCCTTAGAGCGTATTCTCCTAATTCTACTTTTGTCAGCCCTCTTATTCAGCTTATTTAAGATCAGGATAGTTGAATGTTTTATATTTCAGGTGTGCATAAAGGCAGTCCACCATCTAAGAAGGCATGGTAACTGTGCTTGTTTGGTAATCACCCGAAGAAATACACTGTCTGTTCGTGGCGCAGTATAATATTTCATTTGGCCACCTTTAACTTTGATCACGGCACATATTTTTTGTGGTATTGTTCCAAAAACCTTATACAATGTTATAATGTATTTTTCAGACCAGATTTGCTCTCATTTTCGGCGGAGATATTGTACGGTATAGACAATGGGTGAGTCAAACCACTCCGTTATGTCCTTTCCAGCACATCTCAAAGACTTTCAATTGGTCAAGGTCCAGACTCTCAGGTGGCTAATTCATGTGTTAAAATGATTCCTCATGCTTGATGAACCTCTCTTTCACAATTTTAGCCTGATAAATTTTGGCGCTGTCATCCTGGAATATGCCTGTGCCATCAGGGATTAAGAAGTCCCTGGTCATTCAGTATATTCAGATAATGAGCTTAATTCATTAGCTCCGCCAAGGAAGTTATGTTTTCGCCCGTGTTTGTTTGTCTGTCTGTCCATCTGTCTCTCCATTAATAGGAAAACTCAAAAAGTTATGAACAGTTTGGCGTGAAATTTGGCAGGATGATTGGCCGTTAGTCCCTTTTTTTTTTCCTTTGTCTGTTGGCACTTGGTTCAATTATACCCCATACTTTTTTGCGGGCTTATCGGGGTGCCCTTCAGCAAAGTGGCTATAGCCACTATACTGTCTGTCATGACAGGGAGTTTTTGAATTCTGTTAATGGGAGACACACTCAACATATTGAGAGGGCCTGAGGCACTTATAAAGCTGAAATATGGCGCCACAGGGGGAACCGCCGTCAGAAGCTTCTGAAACAGCACCGACGTTGCATTGAATGGCATCATTGGTTGGCCAAAAAGCATCATGAGGGTGTTATTGGGCGACTGCTACATGACATAAAGAAATGTACTAATAAAGTAAGACCACTTTGAGGCTTTGTATTCCAGTATTATGCAGAGCATTACTGCATTTGTTCTCGGTAAAGCTGCCTTTTTAAAATAACAGTATTATTGTCACAAATGTAAAATGAAAATGAGGTGTTCTAAATAAAGCTGTATAGTTAAATCATTTGACTTAATTTATTAAGAATTTATGTGTTTAATCTAATAAACCTATAAACACAAACATCTGTGAACCATAGCACAGGAATGCTGACAAGGGCTTCAGTGAATAAATACATAGAACATCTAAAAATCATTTCTGCAAGAGTCTCAGCATACTGGAATAAGGATTCACGTCAAAGGATGTGCAGAATGAAAATGCATGAATTAATTGCTTTCAAAGTAAAATCATAATTATGAATGAAATTGTTTCATGTTCAAACAGCATGCCACCACATTAACCACCTATGTATGCATCATAAGCAAATGCTTTGGGTTTATAGGCCTCAGAGGATGTACAGTATAATAGTGCATAAAGAATAATACATTTTCAAAGCAATAGCGAAAATTTTTTTTTAAATTTTACATTTAAAGGTATACAGCATAGTGTGGTGTAGTATGCATTATACCATGGTCTGATGAATACTCCTTTCTAATTGGCTGGCAGGTGTTCATTAAAACCGTGGAACCGCACAGGTAGTTCGGCCTACGGTAGTTTCACCATTTGAAGTTCGAAATTCATCCGCAAGCCAACCTATAACCATGGCAACATTAGGGCGCTGGCACTTGGCTGGGTATAACAGAAACCAAGCTACTCATTTATCTCCAGTAAATTTTGCGGCGTTAAGTTGCGTCCTGCGGGGCGGTTAACTATAGGTGCTCAAGCGATAACAACCGGAAATATTATAGCAGCGAAGTTATCACACTTTATTCATTAAACGATAGTACCTGTGTACAGTTACAAAGGAAGCTAATGTGTCCACTTCATGTATCAGCAACTGCTGACTGTTCGCTAGCTACGTGCTGTGACAACAGACTGATTTCAGCTCACTGGCTCTGCGGAAACCGTCATAAGTTCATTGTAATTGCGGGTAGCAAGTTAGCTACAGTCTGCATAATCGTGCATAATGTTGTGTTATGCATAATCTCCGTTTCAGATGGAATCAGTTACCAAATAATTAGCTGGTAGAAGGATGATGGATTTTTTGCGCGTGCTTTCTCCATGAAGGTACGCTGAACTAAGTTAGCTGGTTCAGTTTAGCTTGGCATATAGTATTTGCTATGAAAAGGCGCAGTACCTATTTATTGATTACCAGCTCGTTGCAAAACTTTCACTAAAAATTTCTGAATGCTTTGATTTGATATTGCTGGCAAATGAGCATGGTTTAAGCGGGATAATCAACTCGTAGGTGTGCATCACACGGTATTAAGGTACGACGCGGAGGCGAATAACCACCTGACGCGAAGCGGATACCACTACATATACCACTACATTAAGCATTTATGTAAGCATCATAAGGCAATACTTGAGTTTTAGGAATACAAACATTGTGTCACTTTAAAAGAAGTACGTCTGAATTTTACATTGTGCATCTAAGAATTATGAAGCAGTGCCTCAGAATTTTTAGTGATTATGACTGGTTTTGAAATGTTCTACAGTGTACCACCTCATGAAGCATCTATGTATGGACCATACGGCAATATTCTCTCTTTAGGAATACAAAAAAATTGTGTCACTTTAAAAGAAGTACATTGGAATATTACATAAAGCATTCAAGAATGATTTATTTAGCAGTACCTCAGAATTGTGAATGGTAATCATTGTAATTGACATGTTCTACAGCATACCACAACATGAAGCATCTACGTATATATGGATCATAAGACAGTACTTAAGTTTTAGGAATACCAAAAGTGATGTCACTTTAAAAGAAGAACATTGGACTATTACATAAAGCATTCAAGAAAAATTTATTAAGCAGTACCACAGAATTATGAATGGTAACGATTTTGAGACACTCTACAGCGTATCACTTCATTCAGCATCTATGTATGGATCATAAAGCAGTAGTTTATCTTTTTGCCAGATCACCACTGAAAAACAGACTTTGGACTCAATTGTTTTTATCTGGTTAAATAAAGGATTGAATTGAAGATGCTGGATGAGCAGGTAAGTTAATGTAATCAAATACTAGGTGTGCAGTGAACTTCTGCAACTGTAAGGAGACAAGAGGACTTACCTCCCTTTGGTTAATTTGGTTTTTTTTATATATATATATATCAAGTACCATGAGTTATGTCACAGCCTTCCATCATACATAAGCATCTGATGTCATCATTTACAATGTTTTTCCATTAGCCTGGTGACATTGTTGGTCATGTCACACTTGGCATAATAAACTGTCTCATGTCACATTTGATGAAGTTTGACATTTGCTTAATCACAGTTTATAAAGGTATTATGTCACATTAATGACAGCATGATGTATGATTTACGTATAAAGCCTTCATGAAAAAGCTTGGATTCATACATAAGCACGTTTTATGTCACCCTTTATAGCATTTAGCCGCTAGCTAAGTGACATTGCCAGTTGTAGCACATCTGGTATGTCACCCTTTACAAAGCATGACATTTGTTTATACATGATTCATGAAGGCATTATATCTCATTTATGGATGCTTTATATATGATGTATAAAGCCTTTATTAGCAACACTTCATTTTAAGTGTGACCAGGTGACTTTCTGGCTGAGTGTTTTTTCTCACTACCTGACATCATATACAATGCCTGTGTTTGTTTGTGCTGTGTGTGATATTTGACTTCTTTGGGAGCGCATCTGTTTTTCCATCGCAACTGAATTAATTCCTCAATTTCCGCTAAATAATCTTGAGCATTGGACATGCCCTCTGGCCGAATAAAGACCCGCTCTAAGGTAAAATTCTCAACAAAGTAACTGTTTAAGGTATCTGCAATATCCTTGTTATCATGGATCGCTGCTATATGATAACAAGGATATTGTGGATACCTTAAACAGTTACTTTGTTGAGAATTTTACCTTAGAGCGGGTCTTTACTCGGCCAGAGGGCATGTCCAATGCTCAAAATTATTTAGCGGAAATTGAGGTTAGGGATAACAAAGTATTAGACAAGTTGTATAAACTAAAGGCAGATAAGGCGGCGGGTCCTGATGGCTTATATCCGAGAGTGCTCAGGGAAGTTAGTGAGATCATCTTTAAACCGCTATCCGCCATCTTTAGACGGTGTTTAAAAACTGTAGAAATACCAAATGATTGGAAACAGGGCAATATAATACCAATATATAAGGAAGGGGACCGTACTGAGCCAGGTAATTACAGGCCAGTCAGTTTAACTTGCATTGCGTGCAAAATATTGGAATCTATTATAAAAGATGAGCTGGACTTATTTCTTGAACGTAACAATATCTTGAGGGATAGCCAACATGGTTTCTGTAAAGGAAGGTCATGCCTGACAAACCTTCTGGAATTTTTTGAAGAGGTCACCAAGACTTATGACCAGAGCAGGGCTTATGACATCATATATTTGGATTTTCAGAAAGCATTTGACACAGTACCGCATTAGAGACTAATTTTTAAAATGAGCTCCATTGGAGTTACAGGAGGTATTCTGAAGTGGATTCAAAACTGGTTGCAGGACAGAACACAAAGAGTGGTGGTCAGTGGTATCTCATCTGAGCTAGGTATGGTGGGGAGTGGCGTCCCCCAGGGATCAGTGTTGGGACCCCTGCTGTTCCTCATCTACATTAATGACCTTGATAGGAATATTGAGAGCAGATTAGTTAAATTTGCAGATGATACTTAATTGGGAGGTTTGGCAAATAGTTTAGAGTCCACTAAAGTGATTCAGGATGATTTGGATAGAATCTAGAATTGGGCAGAAATGTGGCAAATGAAATTTAATGTAGAGAAATGTAAAGTTGTACATGTAGATAATAAAAATATTAGACGGGATTACTTCATCGGAGGTTTTAAACTGGAATGTGCTCCACACAAGAAAGATCTGGGAGTGATTGTTGACCAAACCCTCATAGGCTCTAGCCATTATGCCGTAGCTGTTAAAAAAGCCAATCAGATGCTGGGATACATTGCCAAAAGTATTGAGTTCAAATCCAAGGTGATGCTTCTTTTGTACAACACATTCATCAGACCACATCTAGAGTATTGTGCACAGTTCTGGGGACCAGACTTTAAGAAAGACATAGAGGCTCTAGAGAAAGTTCAGAGAAGAGCCATGAAGCTAATTCCGGGTATTAAAGATGAAAGCTATGAGAAAAGGCTGAAGATCCTTAATCTCTTTAGTCTTAGGAAAAGGAGACTAAGGGGTGATCTGATTGAGGTCTTTAAATATGTTGAACGGATTAACAAAGTGAATTATGTAGGATTCCTTCAACCAAGTGTTGTTAGTGGAAATCAAGGTCACAAATGGTAGCTGACCAAAGGTAAATTTAGCACTGATATTCGGAAATATTTCTTCACCCAAAGAGTAATTTCGGTGTGGAACAGCTTGCCTGACCATGTTGTTGAGGCAGAGATCTTGGGAGTTTTCAAGAGCAGGCTTGACTGAAAGCTAGATACCATTGAGTCATTGAGTATCTGAAGTGATATATTCACGATAGTATAAAGAAACTGGCGAGCCTAGTTGGGCTGAACGGCCTGTTCTCGCCATTAAAAAAAAAAAAAAAAAAAACATAATAAGAAAGTGCTTCATGTGCCTCATCATTCCATTAGATCCATCTTCAAGTTATTTCAAATTTCCATCCCAGGATTATTAGTAACTTAAACAGCCCATTTGAGCTCATTCTAATCAACAAGAGATTTTCTTCAAATGTAACATGTCTGGCCTCTTAGTTATGTTTTAGAACACAGGTCTTAAATTTCCTATCAGTTTCACAAGTGTTACTTGCCTATTAGTTCTCTCTCTGTATTTACCATTTGTCTACTGCCATACATAGCTGATCAACAGTGAAATAAAAGACTGCTGAGCAGGAACCATTTCTTGTAGATTAATTTTGAGTTGAAAAATGTCCAAAGTACAGGAGTGCATTAGAAGTTGTTCTGGTTCTTTAGCACCTGTTTGATCCCATAGACAGAACTGACCACGACACTCACATTAAACTTTGAGAAATTAGTAAGTTGGTGGCACTATAACTATTGATTCTTATCAGTGACAGTTATCCCCAAAACCGCTGCATAAATGAATGCGACCTGACTATGCTTTTTTCTAAGCAACACTAAAGCATCTTTCACAACCAAAAATCCAGCAGTTTGATTATCCTTAAGGCAAGCAATGCAATCACCAAGTACAAACCCCAACTCCAATTAAGTTGGAACGTTGTGTAAACCTTGAATAAAAACAGAATACAATGATTTGCAAATGGGTCAATGACAAATAAGCCTTTTAAAAATGTTTTTTTTTTAATAAAGCTTTAAAAATGTACAGAATTCATTTATTTGCAGTTGGAAAAGTGTGTTTAAACAAGTCTTAATGGTTGCACAACATTTACAGGGTTTTAGTGCAGTTTTAGGCTGTATTTGCAATTTCACCAGCCAAAAAATGTCTGTGGCGCAACCAAAAGTTTCTTGAAAAAAAAAAAATCACACTTCCCTCTTTTTTGTCGAATTGATTTTTTTAGTAAGTATATCTGAGAGTCTCTACTCTGCCTAAAACATTACTATTTTGTAGTTGAGTTGGGTATTAAAACTAACTTATGGATTCTTTATTGTGGGGGGCGTGTATTTTGGTTTTCCAAACAATTTAAGAACAATTAAACTATTATACTTTGTTTATTTGAAAGGTTTTCAATATGAAATTATGCCCCCATATAAATATTATATTAATTCATATTTTAAATGACATATTTAATACATTTCACATAGTTTTAACTTGCTCGGACAGCTGCGCCACCTGACATTTTGAGGGTTTGAGATGGCAAAACATAAAATATATATGATTTTTATGATAAATTGGAAATATGTTCAAAGTAAACAGGTTTTATAGAATAAAATGATGCTTATTACAAATCATTTAAAATTATTTTAAACCAAAGTAGTGTGCTCGGACACAAAAATCTGCATGTTACATCATTGACCCAAATCCTTTTCAACCTATATTGAATTTAATACACTACAAAGACAAGATATTGAATGTTCAAACTGATAAACTTTATAGTTTTTTTTGGAAATATTCACTCAGTTTGAATTTGATGCCTGCAACACATTCCAAAAAGCTGGGCAGGGGCAACAAAACGACTGGGAATGTTGAGTAATGCTCAAAAAACACCTGTTTGGAACATTCCACAGGTGAACAGGTTAATTGGAAACAGGTCAGTGTCATGATTAGCTGAAAGGCTCAGTCGTTCACAAACAAGGATGGGGCAAAGTTTGCTACTTTGTGAACAACTGCGTGAGCAAATAGTCCAACAGTTTAAGAACAGTGTTTCTCAACATCCAATTGCAAGGAATTTAGGGAATTCATCATCTACAGTCCTTATTATCATCAAAAGATTCAGAGAATCCGGAAAAATCTCTACACATAAGCGGCAAGGCCAAAAACCAACGTTGAATGCCCGTGACTGTCGGTCCCTCAGGCGGCACTGCATTAAAAACCAACATCATTCTGTCAAGGATATTACCATCTGGGCTCAGGAACACTTTGGAAAACAATTGTCAGTTAACACAGTTCATCGTTACATCTACAACTGCAAGTTAAAACTCTACCACGCAAAGCGAAAGCCATATATCAACAACACCTAGAAACGCCGCCGGCTTCTCTGGGCTCGAGCTCATCTGAGACGAACTAATACAAAGTTGAAGAGTGTGCTGTGGTCTGACAAGTCCATATTTCAAATTGTTTTTAGAAATCATGGACATTGTGTCCTCCAGGCTAAAGAAGTAAAGGACCATCCAGACAGTTATCAGCGCAAAGTTACAAAGCCAGCATCTGTGATGGTATGGAGATGTGTTAGTGCCCATGGCATGGGTAACCTGCACATCTGTGAAGGCACCATTAATGCGGAAAGGTACATACAGGTTTTGGAGCAACATATGCTGCCAGCCAAGCGATGTCTTTTTCAGGGACGTCCCTGCTTATTTCAGCAAGATAATGCCAAGCCACATTCTGCACGTGTTACAACAGCGTGGCTTCGTAGTAAAAGAGTGTGGGTAATAGACTGGCCTGCCTGCAGTCCAGACCTGTCTCCCATTGAAAATATGTGGCGCATTATGAAGCGCAAAATATGACAACGGAGACCCTGGACTGTTGAGCAACTGAAGTCGTACATCAAGGAAGAATGGGAAAGAATTCCACCCACAAAGCTTCTATAATTAGTGTCCTCAGTTCCCAAACGCTTATTGAATTTTGTTAAAAGGATACGTGATATAGCACAGTGGTTAACATGCCCCTGTCCCTGCTATTTTGGAATGTGTTGCAGGCATCAAATTCAAAATGAGTGAATATTTCCAAAAAACAAAGTTCATCAGTTTGAACATTAAATATCTTGTCTTTGTAGTGTACTCAATTCAACATTGGTCAAAAAAGGATTTGCAAATCATTGTATTCAGTTTTTATTTACGTTTTACACAATGTTCCAACTTTATTGGAATTGGGCTTTGTAAACGTGCTAAATTTCAGACCCTAGAACTCATCATGGTGTTTAGTTCCAGCTGACTCTTCATTGTCGAGTGCTGCTTTGTTTATGTTTGTAGCAGCCCTGATTGCAGATTTCATAGCAGTCTCTATCCAAGCATGAGGGAAGGCCGTGTGTTCGCCAGCAAAGTGCACCCTGCCTTCACTCCTGAAGAGCTCCTTAGCGTACTCCAGATGTTGGTAAGGTGTGAAGAGAGCGAAGGCCCCCAAGCTGTGAGGATCCGAGCTCCACTTCTTCACCACCACCCCTGTGCACAGTGGCCTGATATGCTCACCGTGGATCTTTGCCAAATCTCTCAGAGCCAGCTCTTTCAGATCTTCATCACTCGCACCTAAGAAGAGGAGGGAATCATCGGACCAGGTGTAGGAGGCCAGAAGGACGCCAATGTTCTCATTTTCTGGGAAACTGTGGCTGGGGTAATAGATGAAACGAGAAGGCCCATCAGTGATGCTCTTTCCTCCATGAATGCCGTCCCTCTCCCAGAACTTCTTGCTGAAGGTGAGGATTACTTTAGTGGAGCTGTCGTAGTGGACTGTCCTCAGAGCCTCCATCTTGTCACTAGAGAGCGGTGGATCAAAGTCCATGAAAAGGGCTGCTTTGGCTGTGGTGGTTACTAAGACAGAATCGGCAGAAAGGTCAGTGCAAGGACACTGATGGCTTCTCTGGTACGATACAGTCACACTTTTATCTGACTGACTGATGCGTTTGACCTTGGAGTTGAGAAGAATGGGGATATCGAGGACTTTCTGAAAAGCTTTGGGGAGAAGGTCTGATCCACCGGTCACTTCTTTGTACCTTCATGACAAGAAGACACATAGATACTTTTACTGCATGCACTCTTGTGAGAGGTGCAAATATGCTGAGGTTTGGCAAGGATATGTGCAATTAATAAATAGATGATTATGAACCGTTCAGAAAATGTTGACCAGGAGAGTTACTTGTAGTCATTTGCCCCTGATTGACATGAAGTCTAGGCTGGCATTGCTTTGGGATTTGTATCAGGAAGATAATGTCTATCATAATACAAATCTAATGTTATCTCAATGAACTACAACAGTACCCTCATTTTCTGGTTTGACACCCCTTCTGCACACAACCTTCCAAGCTCCAGCAAATTTAGTAACTTTCTGGTCAGCACTGTCAGCATTTAACATAACAAGAGCAGATAACCAAAGCAGAGCCGAGGAGATTAATAACAGGCATACATCAATAAGCCAAAACATTAAAACCACGTACGTATGTTGTGAACACTATTTATTATTAACAATGGCACAGTCAGATCTTAGACAGTGAGAAAACAGTTGGCTCTCTTGCTCAATATGTTGGATGTGGTAGACATGGAAACTGAGCAACTCTGAGAGGGGCATACTGTCATGGCATAATGGGCAGGTTGGAGCGTCTCTGAAGTGGCAAGACCTCTGGGGTGCACCCTATCAGCAGATGGGACCACCTTCTGGCAGTGGTCCTGTCAGGATTGCAAATGGACCCAGGCACAGACAGTGATGAACGGGCAGAAACAGATTTACTGCAGACAATATCCAGGTCAGACAGTCCAGGCTGGCAACAGGCAGGCAGATTGCTGTGTAAGCAGTGAAACCAAACTAAGGTATGAACTTGGGGGATGCAAACAACAGAATAAGCAACTAAACCAAAATCAAACTAGAGTGCCAAGGGCCCTGAAGGTTGCCGGCAGTAACAGCTCCAACAGGAGAAAAGTGACTAGCATTAGTCCGCGGATTCAACAGCAAGCCGATACGAATTCTTGCGAAAGCAACACATTGTCTACACGATATTGGCGTTAAAAAGCTCCAGCTCGGACATCCGCAAAAAAATTAAACCTGTTTAATTTTTTTGCGAATTTCGGCGGTGAGTGCGAATGGTCCCATACCACTGTGAATCAATTCACGGTTCTTCGAATCAATTCTTCTCTGCGAAAGAAGAGAACTGTTTGATACACACACTTCCGCGGGCCAACGCAGCTCAGTGAGAAAGGGGTTTTAGTTACCATTATCGGGCAACTCGACTGATCAGTCACACTTTTTCATGAGTGACAGACTGCAACATTTCTGCCATTTAGCAAAAATATAATCTTTAAGAAGTCTACATCATGAAATCCGATTAGATTTTTTTCTAACCTGAACTTTCGCTGTCGTCTGCTGTCAGTTTGTGAAGTGCGCCATCTTCTCAATTCACTTCTGGTTCTTGCTCTGCTTTCAGGCAATGATTTTTTTTAAACAACACTGCCACCGAGTGGGTCTAATTAGTATTATTCTTTCTATTCCATGATGCTTATAGGCACAAACATCCAAAAATGGGTTTTTACCAGTTTTTATTGCCGCAATTGATCGTGAAAAAAGGTCGACCATGCTGGTACAATGCCCGTAAAAATTTTAATTATATATAAGTTAGTGCCCAATACATACTAATTTCTAAATACATTATTAAACGAGGAAATAAATAGATTGATTTTGTCACATGACGTTGACCCTGAAGACCAAAGTCCAATCCAATATGGTATGTTTGATCAGCATACATGATTTGTCATTAGTATCCAATACATGCCGAAGACCTAAAGCCAACATTAAAGGACTATTAGGCCCTTTTGTCATTACCTGGACCTTGTTGCCCAAGGTCAAATCCAATATGTCGAAAACAACCAGCATACAAGATTTGCTATTAGTACCCAATACATACCTCAGCTCTACAAACAATATTAAACAAATATGGGTCATTTTTGTCATATAACCTTGACCTTGAGGCCCAACATCAAATTTGACTGACTGCTTAAGAATGTTCAGCATACGTTTCCTATAGATGCCCCAAACATACCTGAGCTCTAATTGCCATATTCAGCAAGTTATAGCAATTTTTGCCATTTGATCTTGGCGCCCAATGTCATATTCAACTTGGAGAGAATGTTTGGCTTACATGATTCCCTATAGGTGCCACATTAACACAATTATGCCATTTGTTGTTATAACACAATTTTGCCATTTGACCTTCACCTTGAGGCTCAAGGTGAAATTCGAACAACCGAGAATGTTGGGCATACCTGATTTCCTATAGGTGGCTCATGCATACCTAAGCTCTAAATGCTATATTAAGAGAGTTATAGCACATTTTTGCCATTTGACCTTGACCTGGAGGCCCAAGGTCAAATGTGACTGACTCACAATGTTCGGCATATCTGATTCCCTATAGGTGCCTCATACATACTAAGCTCTAAATGCTATATTAAGAGAGTTACAGCGCATTTTTGCCATTTGACTTTGACCTTGAGGCCCAAGGTTAAATGTGACAGACTCACAATGTTCGGCATACCTGATTCCCTAAAGGTGCCTCATACATACCCAAGCTCTAAATGCTATATTAAGAGAGTTATAGCACAAAACACCCCAAAAAATGATGAAGTCCAGACACGTTGCCTAGGTTGCGCTATGAAGGAGCAATTCAATCAAAACGCCGTTTACAGTGTTGAAGCAGGTCATGATACTGATTCCATTGCTGCGATTAAAAAAAATTCATCGGATAGTTTTTAAGAAAATTGCACCTAAGTGCCAAAAATGGCCATTTTCAACATAAAAATGGCCGCCAAGTCTAAACGAACGATTCTATCAAAAACATTTTTGCTCAGGCAATAACTCGATGACTGATTTGATTGCATCCCCAAATTTTAAAAAAATTCATCAGACCGTTTTTGAGATACGGCTTTAAATGGACAACGGCCGCCGGACGCAAAGTGACGACAATAGGTTACTGGCCTATGGCCGGCAACCTAAAAACAAGCCAGACCAGGTGCCAGAGGGGAAGCGTGGAGAGGGAGAGAGAGACTGCGGCCTTTCTTAAATAGCCTCAGTATACTAGCCCAGGTGCACTCAGGTACTGCAGTTACTGAAGGGGTGAGCAAAGACACAGGTTAATACCAAACAAACTCTTTGATACCCCACTAAGGGGTATCAAACACATCCAAAAGGCAGAATTGACATTATGAACAGGCCAGAGTTCAAAAACCAGAAAGCAACAACACGTAAGGGCAATCCTAAACTAGAAAATAAACACAGGAAACCTGACACCTTGAAAAAGGCTCATACATCACTCAGCAGAAAGACAAACTCATAAAGAGAAGCACTAGACAGGAAACTTAAACAGCTCATACAAAATCATATTAATATTTCATATTTTATATTATTTATATAAAATAATATAAAATAATTGATATTATTTTATTTTGTTTATATATTTTCTTTGATGTGTTTTTCGTAGTTGCAAGCTTCGGCCTTTGTAAGTGCACAGTGAAGAGCAACGCCAGTAAAACTATTGTTTACACCATATTTTGCCGATGTTGTCCTTTTTCCTTCGAGCCTAAAGGGCAACACTTACCAAGCTGTTTACATGGCTAATAAAAATTAATATTCCTCTTATATTCCCTTTTACATGCAGCTGTGCACTCTCCGATTAAAATCTGATTTTTCAAAGTTGTTCGACTATGCGAGCACAGCCTCCATCTTTCATTCGTTCAATATCTGTCTTAAAAAGGTTGGTGTTGCGATATTTGCGCACATCCAGAAACATGCATATAATGCAGTCTTTTGTTTAGAAGTAGGTGCATTTCTCCCTCAGACCAGAAATATGGTCTTTGCAATTTTGTCCACATATCCATGTGATGCAAACCACAGTATTCAGAATGTGCTCCTGCTTTATTGGCTTCTTTTAATAAAACTGAGATAAACCAAATTTATGTGAAAAAATGTCCTTATTGTTTATCCTCATAATCTTTAACTCAAAATATTCACAAAAATCTAACCTTTATTTGAAGAGACACAATTGAAAGAAACATCAATTCTTATCATTAAAAAATGTTTTTTCTCATGTGTGCCAAAATTATTGCCACCCTTCCTGATTTGCGCAGCTCATCAACTTTTGGTCGCATATCGTTAATGTGTTTTCAGGTCTTTCCAAGAGGCCTAATTGTCAATATCCACACGGAATATGTGGTTTACACAACTTACATCAAATTTTGAATGTTGTCGTATTTGGACGACGGAATGATGGAAAATTTGTGTGCATATAATTGCACTCGTTGTTCAAAATGCATATTGCTCTTTTTGTTATACAAGATATGCACAAAAGGAAAATGCGGAAGACCGACTCCTTTTTCAAGTCAAGTAGTCACGCAAGTAGAGTCATGGGCCATTTCATGGCATTTGTTTCGTGTCGGACAGGACATTTGCAGGTTTTTTTCCACCATAGTCATTACTCTGGGGAATGATAAAAATGACTGGTCATAAGCAAGAGCCAAAGGACCCCTTTAAATGGTAAAAGTCTGAAGTCTTTTGATTTCATTTTTTCAGTTCAAAATGAAGCCAGAAAGTTCGTGTCGGACAGGACAAAAATTGAAGTGGTATTTTTGCCATGTTGGAAAACTGCAAAGTTCTGTCCAACCACATGGTATTCATCGAATTTAGCCGAGTAGTTGTGTTCCCTGATATCTTAGCTAGGTTTCAGCGGAAATTTTGGTTTCTTAAGTCAGAGTATAGCTGGGGGGATCAAAAAGTTCCCGCATGGTCAGTGTGTCGGACAGGACACTTTTTCACTTGGGACCAAAATGACAGAAGATACGCAGATGATTATTATAAAATACTTTTTTCTTTCCCTGTCCTTTTTGGCTGCCTCGTACTTCTCACTGCCATCATTCTTTATTTTTTTCCTTTTGGTACGGCTCCTCTCAGCATCTGTTTTGGGTGGCACGGCTGTTGCTTCTCTCTGTACTTGCATTATAGTGATGGACCCATCAAATCTGGGGTGCAGTTTATAGTTCCAAGGAAGCTGACATGGTTTCTTTTGAATTACGCAAACTTGTCAAAACACAAACACACAGGAAAAAACCACTTCAATTTAAAGCAATCAGCTCTTCCAGAGAGGTTCCGCCATTTTTCCTCTGTGTCTTCTAATTTGTAAGTTTGATACCAATTACATGTACTTCACACGTCACCACTTACTCTACCCATCGCCAATTACTCCAACATATATTATACCAGGTGCTAATTGGGAAGTCATCTCTCTAATTACTGACAATTATATCAGCCAGTGGTTTCTGAACTGAACAGCCTTTTAAAAGCCTTAGTAGCAGTGGAAGTTGCGATATCAACTCTGGAATTAGCCATTGGTCCATTACTAGAATACTGGAGTCCTGTCCGACACGATTTTGTCCTGTCCGACACGCAATTGCGTCGGACAGGACAAAAAAGATTTTTAATTTCCTAAGAGGTGTGTTATATTTCTTTGAAAAAACCTTACTCACATTGTTTTATACCACATCAACAAAGACAAAAATGATTCTTGCCTTCATAAGTCATTTACTTTGGAAATAAATTAAACTTTTTGCTCGTGAATCGAGTCAGACAGGACATCCAACTCCTGTGAAGTGAAATTAACAGGGCTTTGCTCTTGAGAAAAAAAATATGACTTGGTGATTATTTGCTTTGACTTGAAACTTGTCCTGTCAGCAAGAAAAAATTGTCAAAAATTAAATACAACAGGAGAAAGATGAGAAAAACGTGTCCTGTCGACACACTGATTTTCATCATTTCCTAATTAAATCCTAAATTACATAATCAAGGGGTAAAAATTTTGGCCCAGATTTTTGTTTTCTAATCAGTTCAGATGTACAACCCCTATTCCGAAATAGTTGGGACAAAGTGTAAATTGTGAATAAAATCATTTCAAATTTTCTGGCTGCAACAGGTCTCAAAAAAGTTGGGACACAGGCAAAAAAGGGCTGAAAAAGCAATTAATATATAAGAGCATCAGCTGAAAGAACATTTAGCAAGTAATGAGGTTAACTGGCATCAGGTGTGTAACATGATTGACTATAAAAGGGATGTCTTAGAGAGGCTGAGTCTCTCTAAGTCTCTCTCTCTGAGAATACATCAAGAAACCACTGTCTGTAAACACAGTCCGCAGTGCCATCCACAGATACCACCTAAAACTCTATCATGCAAAAAGGAAGCCATTGTTGAGCATGATCCAGAAGCACCGCCATGTTCTGTGGGCCAAGGCTCATTTAAAATGGACTGTAGCAAAGTGGCAAAGTGTCTTGTGGTCAGACGAGTCCAAATTTGACATTCTTGTTGGGAATCATGGGCGTTGTGTCCTCAGGGCTAAAAAGGAGGAAGACCACCCCTCCTGTTATCAGCTTTCAGCTCAAAAGCCAGCATCTCTGATGGTATGGGGATGCATTAGTGCATATGGTGTGGGACACTTGCATGTTTTTAAAAGCACTATGAATGTTGAAAGCTATATAAAGGTTTTAGAGCAACATATGCTACCCTCCAGATGACATGTATTCCAAGGACGGCCTTGTGTATTTCAGCAGGACAATGCAAAACCACATACAGCAGCTATTATAACAACATGGCTTTGTTGTAGAAGAGTCGTGTGCTGAACTGGCCTGCCTGCAGTCCTGATCTTTCACCGATTGAGAACATTTGGTGGATAATTAAACAAAAAGTCCGTCAAAGGAGACCCAAAACTCTCCAGCAGTTGGAAGCCTGTATTAAACCAGAGTGGGATCAAATTCCAATGGCTAAACTCAAGAAACTTGTCTCCTCAATGCCCAGATGCCTCCACTGTGTGTTAAAAAGAAGAGGGGATGCTACACCATGGTAAACAGGCCCCTGTCCCAACTTTTTTGAGACCTGTAGCAGCCATCAAATTTGAAATGAGCTCATTTTGTGTATAAAATTGTAAAATTTCTCAGTTTCAACATTTGCTATGTTATCTCTGTTCTATTGTGAATAAAATACTGGCTAGTGTGATTTTAAAGTCATTGCGTTTTGATTTTATTCACAATTTACACTTTGTCCCAACTATTTCGGAATTGGGGTTGTACATCTAACATATCCAATTGGTATTTTGCTCAGATTCAAACATTTATATTTCTGATACTACTTTACAAATACCAGGAAATAGCCCTCATAGAGACCTGGGCCCATTGGGTCCTTGCTTTGGAAGCAAGCAATCAATCTACCTGCTGGCTCTGGTTATGACTGAGTAATGGGTATGGTCGAGTTAGACAATGTAGGTCAGTTTTCCTATTGATGTGTATTATACATGAAATTAGAATAAAGAGAATTAAAGTCTTATTCTTCATATTTTTGGAAAAAAAAATGTTTTAACAGACACTAAAAAGTTTGCAGTTATTGCTTCATACTTTGGAATGTGAATGCTGGTGAATTTACTATCTTGGGGGTGAAGGGAGTGATGCTATCATGAACGTTTTGAACCCAATGTTATTTGCATTAGGTGGTGAAGAAAATGTTGAGATGCATAATGCATGACATTCATTTTAATTTGGCTTATTGTGGATATTAGAGTGGAGGCTGAACTGGGGGTTGCAGTGCTCAAATCCCTCCTGAACACCCACACTTCTAAAATTGCTACTCTGCCGCTGGACTTAATCATTAAAGCTTTCCTTTCGCCAAAAAAAGTGAAATTCAGATTTGAAGCTACTGCGTGAATTTGATATCAAGAAATTGATTTGTTGCATTTATTTTTTTGTCAAATGTTGGGTTAATGAAATATAACTATTTTTATAATTTGATTGCGAACGCCCCTAAAAAGTGCTGCAGATGTAGACAGGATGGCGTCATCGCTGTGATGTCATCAGTTGACATTGCTCACACTGCTTGCATACATGACGTTCGCCTGCATTGTTGTCCTATTCTCTTTTTAATTTCTGCTATAGTAGCCCCTCAAATTTTGGTGTAAATTGATTGTTTTTTTGGTGAAAACTAAATCACATCACTAAAGTATGACAATGATGACAAACATTTCCCGAAACTAGCGTCAACAGGGTAGGAAGATGGCTAGCGTTATTATCTGGTGTGCGTACGTTTCCCAAAACCGAAGTTGCCAACTTAGTTAGCAACTTACATAGTTTGTCCATTCACAGTCAATGGGTCCAACTATGAAAGTTAGCATCTGTGATTTCGGGAAACGCACACCGGCTGGAGGAGTAATGTAAAACGCGATAGCACGCATAGAAGGATAATGCTGCTGGAACTGGCTATGAAATAACGTATCTTAGGCCGAAATGTCAGTTCGCTCTTTAGGTAAAAGAAGCTGATAATCAATGGTGAAAGAGGTTGTGAGTGTGCGATGGCATTGAAAGTGATAAATCAGAGCTGTAAGAACTTCTCCAATAGGTATCATAGCTACCAAAGGCTCACTAGCTAGCGAGCTGTACCTAAGTGATTGCTTTTACACTCGCTAGCAGGGTAGCTAATGTCTCTGAAATCTGCAAGCAAACTTGGGTTGCAATTGCACGACACTGCCGCAAAGCCTCAGATAAGTCCATGCATATTAAAGCTAGCTAAGTTTGTAAAGTTGGGGCAAAAACCAAATCATATTACTTTAATGTGATGATTATTTACAAAGATTTTCCTTAGTTAACGTTAGCTAGTATACTAGCTGCCTAGGTGGCTATATCCCAAGAGCAATGTAACTAAATACGCGATCCCACACATTACATAGCAGCCTAGCCATCATGACATTTTCAGGTAGCCTCTGTGCATATTTGAGCTTCCCAGAGGCTGATTGGTTGGTATACAAATGAGGAACATTGTTTTAGTTCATGCCCCAAATAAGTGACGTCCTCGCTGAATACCCGCCTTGATGAGACGCTGACAGATTGCATTTTAATTTTCATTGTGTCCCAAAAAGAGCGTGGTGACATGTATTTGTAAATGCAATGGACTGGGGGGCGCTATTTCCCCTGGTGCATTTGAATATTGTCCCATGTATTGCAGGACAAGTCTTTGAAAATGAAATTTCAATTGCCGTTATCATTATTTTCATTTTCATGTTGACCTTAAAAGAGCGTGATGCAGGGGCGTTACCAAGGGGGGGCAGGCTCTGCCCGCCCAATGAAAACTCAAGATAAAAAAACTGATTTACTACTATTCGACAGCAAACACGCGGTATCCCATGTGAGTCACAGCCGGAGGTAGAAAGCCATTAAGAGAGAGCTTTACGTATGCTTCATCTATCTATCACTATGTGTGATTGGTGGATTCCTTTGCCAGTCTATTCTGATGTGACACTAACCAATGGGCACTCTCAAATTACCTGAGACCCTCCAATTCTCTTAGACTGCCATCTTCACTCAGTCTGAGGTCACGTCTACGCTGCTCATATAGGACCTGTGCTTCTCTCAGGGAATCAGCACTAAGGCTTGCGTGCTGGAATGTCCGCACGATGCTGACTGGCTTATCAACTGACCTCCAAACATCTCTGATGTCCGGAAAACTGCCGTCATCAACAACGACCTGCTTTGCCTCCAAATTGACATCGCTGCACTACAGGAGACTCGTCTAGTAGAGCCCGGATGCCTGAAAGAGTCAGACTATTCCTTATTCTGGCAAGGCAAGAGGGAAGAGGATGTGCGCATACATGCCATAGGTTTTGCAGTCAGAAATACACTACTCGACAAGGTTTAACCTGGAAGCTCAGCTACAGAACGTCTTCTCTCCTTACAACTTAACTCTACAGATGGACCAGTTTATCTACTTAGTGTATATGCCCTAACCCTCATGGCTCCTGACGACATCAAGGAAGACTTCTATAGTCAACTTGACATTTTCATCAGAGGAATTCCACAGCAGCAAGACCTGGTCATACTGGGCGACTTCAATGCCTGTGCACAACTAGCACCTAAAAACCGAGAAAGTGCTCCTTTTGCTAAGAAATTCCTGCAAAAACTTAGAATACACCGAGGTTTACTGAAGATTTGAGGCCAACTCTGTAAACCTCGGAAAAATTTTACCAAGGCATCCCGAAGTCTGTCAAGTTTACTTGAGTTTGGACAACACCTCAGTAAACCTGGGTTAAATTTTCCCAAGAAACACCGAGGACTGTCAGGCTCACTGAAGTTCAGAGACCACATCGGTATTCCTCTGGAAAATTTCACCGAGGTAGCCCGAAGTTTTTCTGCTAGGCCTATGCTCACACCAGAACAAAGCGGAGGTGTGAAGACAGTCAAGACACATGCCTCATTAAAGACCTCCATCCAGACCTGCAGTCCAAACACCAATTAATTATGCAAATTACCAGTACTGCCTGTTCAACGAGGTGCAGTGTAATTAAGCCAGGCCCTAGATGCAGTCTGGATGAAGTACAGGGTTTACAGTACTGGCCATTCCAAAGTTTCCCAATCCGAAATTTGCCGAATTCTCAGCGATAATTCGTTCTGCAAATTTTCCTGAATTTTTTTTGGCTACCAAATTTTCATAGAAAACTAATTTTTTCAGCCAATGAAAAATTTTCAGATGTATGAAAACACATGAATATATGCTGAATTTCGTGGGAACTTTGGAATTGTCAGTACTGTAGTTCAACCTGCTGTGTCTGTGCTGCATACAGGAACTGGCAAAGGGCAAACCACCGCCATTATATTAAGAACAACAAAAACGTATGTTCAGTATTCAGAATATATTCAGTCTGCAAAAGCACCAGTTTACAAACAAATCAGATGGGCAATGTAATTTTTAAAAGAGGGCACATTGAGAGGAAGTGAACATCAAGAGTAAGAAAAGTTTGGGTGGGCTAAGTGGGAAAATTAAGAACATAATCACACACATACAGTGAGAAATCGTGGAAGAATTCCATTCACAATTTAGCCACTGATTCAGTATATCCATAACATGAATGCACAATGTATAGATCCTCGTTGAACAGGCAGTACTGGCAATTTGCATAATTACTCGGGCCAGTAGGCCACGAGTCTAAGTTTCGGCTCTGTTCCTCTTTTTTTTTTTCATGGTCATGATTGTCCTGCTCATGCGCGCGTGCGCGCGGTTTCGCGATTGGCCCAGGCCTAGACCCGGCCCGAGTACCGGCTCTGAGGAGCCTCTTGTTAATTAGTGTTTGGACTGCAGTACTGGAGGGAGGTCTTTAATGAGGCATGTGTTTTGACTGTCTTCACACCTCTCCTTTTTTATGGTGTGAGCATAGGGCTAGCAGACAAATTTCACTCTACCTTGGTGAAATTTTCCGGAGGAATACCGATGTGGTCTCTGAACTTCAGTGAGCTAGACAATCCTCGGTGGGACAAGCTACACTATCTCCTCCTTGCATACCAGTCAATGGTGAAGAACTGGAAGTTTTTCACCATTTTCAGTACCTAGGCTCCACTACCACAGATAACCTATCTCTGGATGTTGAGCTTAGCAAGAGCAAAGGCAAAGCATTAACAACACTCTCCAAGCTCACCAAGAGAGTATGGGAAAATAAGCACCTCACAATTCCCCTAAAATCACTGTGAACAAAGCCTGCATCATCAGCACTCTTCTTTACGGTAGCGAATCCTGGACTACATACTCCACCCAAGAACGGAAGCTCCAGGTGTTCAATCTGAGGTGCCTTCGTAGGATCCTTGGAATTACATGGCAGGGCAAGGTTCATAACAATGATATCCTCTCAAGAGCAGGTATCCCATCCATGTTCACACTTCTATGTCAACGCCGGCTGGGCCATGTTCACAGGATGGACGATGGATGCATCCCCAAGGATCTACTCTACAGCGAGCTTGTCACTGGGGCAAGGCGCAAAGGCCGCCCCCAGCAACGCTTTAAGGATGTATGCAAGCGTGACGTGAAGGCATGCAACATTGACACCAAGTCATGGGAAGCCATTGCAGACAATAGAAACCTGTGAAAGCAGCAAGTATCACAAGGACTGAAAAGTGGAGAGGCTGCCATTATAGACACAAATGATGAAAGAAGGGCTAGAAGAATAGCCTGTCACCAGCACGACCTTCCAGATCCACAACCTGCATTTGTTTTCATATGCCAGGGCTGCAGCAGAGACTGCAAATCTAGGATTGGCCTCTACAGCCACACAAGACGATGTTCCTCAACAAACCCTAACGGCGCTATTCCATGGTCGAAATCGACTGACGGATGCCAAAAAGAGTCGTCAATTCATGATACTCTCTAATCTCTTCATTTAATAATGCTGAATATACAGTGTTAAGAATAACTTAAATAAATAATTGAGCAATTAATGCTTCACTATAAAAAGCAAGCTTCAATTTCAAATAGCAGCCGTGTGATCAGTATCGGCGATACTGATTTCAGTGATCCGCAATTGGTGATCGGCTCCAAAAACCCTGATCGGAGCACACCTACACACAATGCTTCAATTTCACAATACACTGTGGTGTATTGCGCTTTTTGGTCTCCAGACCAGTCAAAGTGCCCACTCTAACCCCAGTCCACTGCTAAAGGTGCCCCAATAGGCACCTGAGCTTCAGAAATGGACTTTGGAGCAGAGGGGTTACCTGTTCCAGTGAGTCCCATTTTATTTTACATCAGGTGCTTTAGCTGGGTACATGTGCACCATTTACCTGGGAAGAGATGGCATCAGGATGCACTGTAGGAAGAAGATAAGCTGGTGGAGGGAGTGGATACGCTGGGAAATGTTCTGCTGGGAAACCCTAAGTTTGGGAATTCAAGTGACGTCAGTTTGATGGAGCCATTTGGCAGCACAAAGGGGACCTTCACTCAACTATGCAGGTGGTTTTAATCTTGCAGCTGATTGGTGTAAATTCCTGTTAGATAGCCAGAAATAAAACTTCAAATGAGTGCTAGTGCTTCTCAGTTTCTGCTGGATATGGAAATTAAGAAGGTATTTCTTAACAGGTTGTTCATAACTGGTTCTTTCAATGAAAACATGTCAAAATTGTTGTAAAAGTGGCAGAAAAAAACTGAAAGTATTTTGATATTATGAGTGAACCACTACAGTCGTGTGCAGTGATGATTATACACTCAACAAAATGAAGATAAATCAGAAACCAAGTACTATCCAAGTACGTATTTATTGTATGACATAACTGCGCTTTTTATCCCATAGCCAAGCTGATGACTTATTTTTGAAATTACCCTGGGGTAATATTGCTTTTGCGAAAACTTTATTGGCTGAGAGCAAGGGGAAATAAATCGCTCCGCATTATGTCACATTCTTCATATTTAGCCAAAATGAATACCAGTTTCTAAGTCTCTGCGACTCAGAGACTTACGGAGTACCTGTGAGGCCTCGCCTCCAGCCCGTAGCCCACTGATCTATTAAGACCCAGACTGCACTTCGCCTCATTCAATTATCACCTGCACCTGTGGTTCATTTCCACTGCGCGGTAGCAGTGGTCTATTTAAAGGAGGAGACTGCACCTCGGCAAAATATATTTCAGCTGAAAGTAGAATTCTTGAAGCGTCTAAAACATATAGTTTTATAAATTTTAATTCGTTAATGATCCAGTGCAATGCATTTTTAAAACGGCAAGTCTTCAAATCGGCGTCAATACCAGGGGGCAGACATTTTTACTTGGGGAATCTAAGGCTGCGTTCGGAATGCACACTTGTCCATTCGCTCACTCACTCTCTTTATATTGTTTTCAATGTTGAACATTCACTACATAGCGCCCTATATAGTGGGTAAGTGTGCATTTCAAACGCATTATCCAATCAAACGCCAGTCCCGCAGTGCTTGTGGTGTCAGTTATTCTGTTTCGTGACGTCAGTTGTTCTCTTTCCTTTCATCCGGGTCATGGAGTTGTTCATAGGGCCTTCAGTCAGCTCTCCCTTTACGGCTTGGCTGCCTGCAAGCTGTTTTTATTTAAGCTGGCCTGATTAACAATCAAACAATTTATCGACTGAGCGAACAAGACCAATACATGACCTATAATTAGAAATGATAATGAAAGGTGAATTCCCATTGCCTACATTTATATAATTGACATGGCATTGTAAATCCAAAACTTTCGCTGACTTTGCAGCATTTATTTTCGCCTACTTTGGATTGTCATACAGCTGAGCAACTTGCCTTACAGCGCCCTTTAGCCGTGACAACATTCAGAATAAAGAACGGATTCCCGCAGCCTCGCAAACTAATTTACACAAATCTGTGCTGCTTAATGAGCAACACAAGCAGTGAAATTATAAAGACATATTGATATTTTACGTCCTCATTTATGCGCAGAAGAAGACGCCCCATAATTTTTGGTGCAATGCGTAACAATGCCATCGAAAGTAAATTAGATTGTTGATGGTTTTTACCAATTACTCTCAGCAACTGTGGCTATTCGGGAGATGTAAACTGCGAGAGGTTTAGGTTATTAAGCATTTTTTAAAGGTGAGGTTTCCGGAGATCAAATTCAAAATCAGAAGATTCCCCAAGTAAAAATGTCTGCCCCCTGATATTGAAGCTAATTTGAAGACTCGCTGGTTAAAAAATGCGTCGCACTGGATTATTATCAAATTAAAATATGCGTTTTAGACACTTCAAAAATTCTACTTTCCGCTGAAATATACTTTGCCGAAGTTCAGTCTCCTCCTTTAAAGGTGCACTATGCAAGTTTGCATGGTTTCCGCACTATTATATTTTTGTCTCAATTCGCCGACATCTCCCCACGATCCGCTTGCTGCCTGCCCCTGAATTCACTGTAAAAAAAAAAAAAAAAAACCTGGGCTCTGGAGCTGTGCCCCAAAACATAACCAACCACATTCCGGCCAATCACCGACAAGGCTCGTAGCACAGGCCCACTTTCGATGCGCGTTCATGACAGTGACGGAAGCATGGGAGGGAGGGGCGAGCTAGCTCTGTCTTGTTTGACTTCGAATGTCATCAACAGACATGATGTCACCCAAACTTGCATAGTGCACCTTTAAGACCCAGCTTCGCACTGTTGTCTACACATGCCTGTGGTGAGTTTCTAGTCGCGTGTAGACGCATCTACCGCATGACACATTTGAACCATAAACTCTAACTTTTATTCCAGTCCTTAATTTCCTGTCCTCCATGCATCCGAACTGTGCATGAAGCACAAACCATTACAGTATCAGAGTTATGGCATTAGCTGAGCGCTAACATTATGGGAATGAATCACCATTACGGCACTAATGGAAATTAAGTTTGTTTTCCGTTAAATTACGCAATTCTGTTATGTGATAAATAGAATCTTATACTCTTGGCCGTGTCATATTAAAGTTATAAAACTCATTGAGTAAATTTGGAGTTTGTTGCTCACTGCTAGCGACAAACGCAAAATTTACGCAAATCGTTTCATAACTTTCATATGACATGCCCACTCATGTAAGATCCACTATTTATGTAATATTGCATCATATAGATAAAAATAAGTAAACAGATAACAATATATAGTAAAAACAAAAATAATGTTTTTCTGAGAGAAAAAGTCAGTATCTAGTGTTGCTACCCTTTGCTTTGGTTACAGCATTTAATCTTTCAGGTATAGTTTTCACATTTTTTATTTCTTCACTCACTAAACCATTCCATATGGTTTGAAGTTCATTCCAAAGAGATTCTTTTGATGTTAAAAATTAAGGTCTGGACTTTGAGCAGGCCAAGTTATAATTTTTGTCACCAGATGATTCTTTCCGACTGAGATAATTATTGCACAACTTATAGCGCCCTCCATAATTATTGGCACCCCTGGTTAAGATGTGTTAAAAGCCTTAAAATAAATTCAATTTTTATTGCAGAAGCATACTCTCACACTGAAAATTGTAGAAAAATGTAATCTTCAACTCAAGTGAATTTTAAGGGAAAAAAAAATCACTGACTAAGAAATAATAATTTTTCATAAAATCACCTGTTCCACAATTATTGGCACCCCTTACAATTCCTAGGAAATAAATGTAATTGAAGTATTTCTATCATTTCTACAGTAGTTTACAAAGTTGATCAGAGTATCTAGGAACATTTAATTAGTAATTCATCACTTCATGTTTCCCTGGGGTATAAATATGACAGACACAGAGGCCATTTCTCTCATCCACTCTTCAACATGGGAAAGACAAAGGAACACACCATTCAAGTAAGGCAGATGTGTGTCGACCTTCACAAGTCAGGCAATGGCTACAAGAAAATAGCCACTCACCTGCACCTGCCCATATCTACTGTCAGAGGAATCATTAAGAAGTTTAAAACAACTGGAACAGTGGTAAACAAGCCTGGACAAGGACGCAAGGTTATTTTGCCACCACTCACAGTGAGGAGGATGGTAACAGAAATAAAAAGTTCTCCAAAGCTCACTGTTAAAGAATTGCAACAAATGGTAGCATCTTGGGGTCACAAAGTCTCCAAAACAACCATCAGGCGCTATCTACATGCCAACAAGCTGTTTGGGAGGCATGCACGGAGAAAACCTTTTCGCACTCACAATCATAAATGCAAATGTATGGAGTTCGCTAAGCGGTACTGGAACTTCAACTGGGACCGTGTGCTTTGGTCAGATGAGACCAAGATAGAGCTTTTTGGCAACGAACACTCTAAGTGGGTCTGGCGGAACACAAAAGATGAGTATGCAGAAAAGCACCTCATGCCCACTGTGAAGTATGGGGGATGATCGGTGATTCTGTGGGCCTGTTTCTCTTCCAGAGGCCCTGGGAACCTTGTTAGAGTGCATGGCATCATGAACGCTTTGAAATGCCAGGACATTTTAAATCAAAATCTGGTGGCCTCTGCCCGAAAGCTGAAGATGGGTCGTCACTGGGTCTTTCAGCAAGGTAATGACCCTAAACAACATGTGGCCAAATCTACACAGAAATGGTTCACCAGACACAGAATCAAGCTTCTCCCATGGCCATCTCAGTCCCCAGACCTCAACCCCATTGAAAACCTGTGGAGTGAGCTAAAGAGGAGAGTGCAAAGGAGAGGACCCAGGTCACTGGATGATTTAGAGAGATTGTGCAAAGAGGAATGGTCGAAGATCCCTCTTTCTGTATTCCCCATCTTGTGAAACATTATAGGAGAAGATTAGGTGTTGTTTTGTTGGCAAAAGGGGGTTGTACAAAGTATTAACATCAGGGGTGCTAATAATTGTGGCACACATGATTTGATGTAAAATAATTATTTCTTAATGTGGGATTTTTTTTCCCACTGAATAAATGCACTTGAATTAAAGGTTGGATTTTCCTCTTTTTTTCATTGTGGTCCTATATTATTTAGAAAAAAACTGAATTTATTAGAAGCTAAAGAACACATCTTAACCAGGGGTGCCAATAATTATGGAGGTCGCTGTAACTGTGTGTTAAGGGTCATTATTTTGTTGAAAATAAAATCCCTGACTAATCAGTCTCTTTCCAGATGGCAGTGTGTGCCTCACAAGGATGCTGTGATACTTCTTTAAATCCTTGAGTCCGTCAATTTTATAAGATCACCAGCTCCTTTCGAGTAGACTGGATCCCAAACCATAATATTACCACCTCCATGTTATACTGAAAGGGTTAAACAGTCATTTTTGAAACGTTCGAATTTTGATTCATCGGTCCAAAGGACTGGTTCCCAGTCCCCAGGTGTCCAATCCTTAAATGTTTTGGCAAACTCAAGTCTTTTTTTGATGTTTCCAGCCCATGGCAGCAGCATGACCAGTCAAACCATTTTCACACAGGTGGTTGGAAATAGTTGATATGGATACTTTCATCTCTTAAATTCTGGCGCAAACTTTTTAGCATCAATAATCATGGAACGAAGCCTTCAAACATGCATTCAGGTTATGCAAGAGTCAAACAAATACAATTTGTGACACCTTTCAATTCTTATAAAAAAAATTGATGTTTCCAGTGTTTTTGTTTATTTCCTCAATATACTTGCGGGAATTGTTATTTATTTATTTTTGTTCTGATTGCCTTCAATAGTATTTTTCAGTACATTTTCATGAAAAAATTATAAAGTGGTAATATATTAGGACTCCTTTTAGACAAAAGTGGTGATGTATAATAATCGCTGCACACGACTGCATGTACACTACCGGTCAAAAGTTTTTGCACACCCAAAAATTTTCTGTATTTATGGCATTTTTTTTTATATTTTATTCTTGTGTAATACTCTCATATTGGTTGTATAACAGAAAGGTAGGGAGCCTGAAGCCCAATATATAAACCATGTATATAACAAAACAAATAAATTAAAAAAAAAAACCTGGATCAGTCATTTTAATTCTACAGAACAATGAGGTTATTCCTATTTGGAATAGTTGACAGTGTATAATGTAGGTGCTCACTGAACGCTGTCACTGACGTCACTCTGGTCATATATCATCTCAGTGAGCGCTGTGTACATAAGGCTCTGTTCATTCAGGAGGTCCCCAATCATTCTCAGTGCTCCTGGACTCAGACCTCCTACTTCTTTCAGATACTCCTGTTAAACACAAAAAGTAATGCAATCAGGGTGGCTCAGAAAGAAAGCTTGTAATTTGTCCAATCAAATCTTCTGACAATTGCTCTCCTGTGGTCAGGTTTTCAGACATCAAGAATTATATATTTTTAGACACTAAGGGGGGGCCATGGAAAGTTTGAGCAACCACTTGTGAGCCCTGCTTTCTGTTCGATCAGTTCCACTTGTTGATTGTTGATGAATGGACAGTTTGTGCAATATTTTGATTCATCATAAAATCTAAGAAACACAGAAGTAATAACAACAGTTAACAAAAAAACTCAAAATTAAAAAAGAAAAATAAAACAGATCACAGACAAAAGGTGTTTTTTTTCTTTCATTCAAGTTAACCATTAGTTGAATGTTTACATGGAAAACAACTGGAAATGGCACATCATATTAATCCAATTAATCCTATATCATATTCAATAAGATATCAGTAGTGATTCACATAAGTAATGCTTTCAGCAGTTTTCTCCTTTTATGTGCTCACGCTGTGTTTTACCTTCACAGAATATTTATCATATTTTTTCAGAGCTTTCCAGCAGCCATGTTCAGCCGCATAATCTTTCACCTACAAAAAAAGAAAAAAAAGAAGTTACTTCCATGGACGAAATCAATAGAATCTTCTATTGATCTGATATTCTATTTCAACCACCAGCTACCACTGGTGAAGAGTTATGATTGCAGTATGAAGCACTAAGCTGAGGAGTCAAGAAAGCGAGGGGGTCTGAGGAATTTGTGCCCTGCAGGACAACTGGAAGAATTAGCCCTTAAATAATGATTTCTGGCGAATTTAGGAATAACAAATTTACAAATTGAGAGTTGGAAATATTGAGACTAACCTTCAGAAGATTAAATGTATCAACATCTTACTGCTTTCAGTCATTACATGATCATACGATAATTGTCAAATAGCTGTAGAAAATACTGGGACTTTGACCTTAGCTTTCTCCCAATGTGTTGACGTTAATGACAGTGAAATACAAACCCCAATTCCAATGAAGTTGGGACGTTGTGTAAAACGTGAATAAAAACAGAATTCAATGATTTGCAAATCTCATACATCCACATTTTATTCACAATAGGACGTAAACAGCATATCAGATGTTGAAAGTGAAATTGATGGCAGCAACACATCTCAAAAAAGTTGGGACGGGGCAATAAAAGGCTGGAAAAGTAAGTGGCACCAATAAAAAATAACTGGAGAAGCATTTTGCAACTAATTAGCTTAATTGGCAACAGGTCAGTTACATGACTGCAGAAATCATTGTCTGTGAACACAGTCCGCCATACAATCCACAAATGCAAGTTAAAGCTGTATCATGCAAAGAGGAAGCCATATGTGAACACGATTCAGAAATGATGCCGCTTCTCTGGGCCACAGCTCATTTCAAATGGACTGAGGCAAAATGGACAACTGTTCTGCGCTCGGATGAATCAAAATTTGAAATTCTTTTTGGAAAGCACGGACGCCGTATCGTGCAGACTGAAGAGGGGAGAGATCATCCAGCTTCTTATCAACGCTCAGTTCAAAAGCCTGCATCTCTGGTGGTATGGGGTTGCATTAGTGCTTATGGTGTGGGCAGCTTACACATCTGGAAAGGCACTATCAATGCTGAAAATTATATAGAGCAGGGGTGGTCAACCCTGGTCCTGGAGAGCCGCAGTGTCTGCTGGTTTTTAGTGTTACTCAGCACTTGATTGATGAATTAAAGCAGTTGATTGCACACTTAACTCATCTCACCTGGTGTCTTGGGTTTAAATCGGGTGGAGAAAACCAAACTTAGCACACCCTCTGGCCCTACAGGACCAGTGTTATCCACCCCTGCTCTATAAACTTTTATCTGTACTCTCTACTTCTACTTAGTCTGCATTACAACTACACTAAATGTCCAACCACATTGACAAATCTTGGTTTACACGTAGATTGCTGTCACAACCTGCAAGTCTGCTTAATTGGCTCAAGGAGTCTTGTGGGTTGTTCCTGCTAATTGCTTGATTGGCTCATTATTACCAAATTAAACCTGAGACACCAGGTGAGATCACTTAAGTGAGTAATCAACTACTTTAATCCATCAATCGAGTGCTGAGTAACACCAAAAATCAGCAGACACTGCAGATCTCCATGACCAGGGTTAGCCACCCCTGATACAGAGGTTTTACAACAACATATGCCCCCATCCAGACAATGTGTCTTTCGGGGCAGACCTTGCATATTGAAGCTAGACAATGCTAAACCACATACTGCATCCATCACAACAGCATGGTTTCGCAGTAGAAGAGTCCAGGTGCTGAACTGGCCTGCCTGCAATCCAGATCTGTCACCAATAGAAAACATTGGGCGCATCATAAAATGAAAATTTGTCAACGAAGACCCAGGACTGTTGAGCAGCCAGAATCCTTCATCAGACAAGAGTAGGACAACATTGCTCTCCCAAAACTCCAGAAGTTGGTCTCCTTACTTCCCAGACATTTACAGACTGTTGTTGAAAGAAGAGAGGATGCTACACAATGGTAAACATGGCCCTGTCCCAACTTTTTTGAGGTGTGTTGCTGCCATCAAATTCAAAATGAGCTATTAGTTTTCGTGAAATGGTAAATTGTCTCACTTTAAGCCAAGATTTACTCTTTTTTTTCATTTAAAAGGTTATTCAAGGTTATTACCGCTATGGAATATGCACTGGTAATGAAAACAGCTGGAAGCAGCCGCCTTTTTAATAAATCGGGAATACGCTTGGCATTTGTCGGGAGTGCGTCAGGCGTCAGGCATGCGGTCGGCATAAGTTGGGTGCGTCCGGAATACGCTCGGCATGCGGACTCCATACACTGCTATTCGCAGCAAAAAAAATAGCGTTGCGCACTGCATACGCAAATCATACGAACCTCATACGCAATGGATGCGCTGAATTCATTATTTATATGCTAGATGTGCTTCACACATAAGTCAAAGTAATCGAAAAATTTCGCAATTTTGAGCGTACGGCTGCGTATTGAAAATTTTTTATAAGGAACTCATAAGGACTTGATATACGCAAAAGTGTTACACCGCTTTTACAAATTAGTGCAGTCATAAATGCTGCTTTTGACAACATTTTAACAATAAGTACAATTAATGTAGATTAAGTCCTTACAGCAACTGAATCTTAAAACAAGCCTTAAAATTCTGATATTATAAAATTCTAAATTATAATAAATCATAAATAAATGGCGGTGGATATTTTGCCTTGAACCAGTTTTACATTTCTGCGGCGATTTGGCTGTGACTTCTGGTACGCATGCACAGTTGTATCATTTTTGGACTTGGACCCTTTTGCCAAGGTTTTGCCATTGGAAAACTTCAGAAGATCTGGTCGGTCATTCGCAAAAATCATTTGGTTAAGAACGAGTACTGGTAAGGTGACGAAATCGCCCACACATTGGGACTACTTGAGTCCGGTGAGTAGCTGTCTGAAAAACATACTTGCAGCTCACAGACAGGTTACTACAGTAAACATGGCAGCATAGTTCAGGCGGCCTGTTTGAGACTTAGGCCCAATTACGCAAACTGTGCAGACTACAGTCTGATTTTGAGCGGAAGCGATTTTTTTCGGCAAATTAAAAAATTTTCGCCCCCGTATCTAGGGTTCACGGTGGCGATTTATAAGGTTTAGCGGGCGAATCGCCCGTCGCCCCCCTGCATTTTTTTCACTAATGTGGACTCAGAAACACTTTGGAAAACCACTGTAAGTTCAAACACTTCATTGCTACATCTGCAAGTGCAAGTTAAAACTCTACCATGCAAAGCGAAAGCCAAATATCAACAACACCCAGAAACGCCGCCAGCTTCTCTGGACTCGAGCTCATCTGAGATGGACTGACGCAAAGTGGAAAAGTGTGCTGTGGTCTGACAAGTCCATATTTCAAATTGTCTTCGAAAATCATGGATGTCGTGTCCTCCGGGCAAAAGAGCAGAAGGACCATCCAGATAGTTATCAGCGCAAAGTTCAAAAGCCAGCATCTGTGATGGTATGGGGGTGTGTTAGTACCCATGGCATGGCTAACTTGCACATCTGTGAAGGCACCATTAATGCTGAAAGGTACAGGTTTTGGAGCAACATATGCTGCCATCCAAGTGACGTCTTTTTCAGGGACACCTTTTTTCCTGCTTATTTCAGCAAGACAATGCCAAGCCACATTCTGCACATGTTATAACAGTATGGCTTCATAGTAAAAGAGTGTGGGTAATAGGCTGGCCTGCCTGCAGTCCAGGCCTGTCTCCCATTGAAAATGTGTGGGGCATTATGAAGCACAAAATATGACAACAGAGACCCCAGGCTGCTGAGCAACTTAAGTCATACATCAAGCAAGAATGGGAAAGAATTCCACCTCCAAAGCTTCTACAATTGTCCTCAGTTCCCAAACGCTTATTGAGTATTGTTTAAAGGAAAGGTGAGGTACGACAGTGGTAAACACGCCCCTGTCCCAGCTTTTTTGAAACATGTTGCAGGCGTCAAATTCAAAATGAGTGAATATTTCCAAAACAATAAAGTTTATCAGTTTGAACAGTAAATATCTTGTATTTGTAGTGTACTCAATTGAATATAGGTTGAAAACGGTTTGAACATCAGTGTATTCTGTTTTTATTCACGTTTTACGCAACGTCCCGACCTCATTGAAATTGGGGTTTACACAAAACTATCAAACTATTGCTAAATTAGTACTTTTTAACAAGTTAATAGTTGAACTTTGACCTCTTGTTAAATAGGGAATCCCGCATATCATACATTTTTAAGTAACTGTTCTATGTTTGGGCTAAATCTTATATTTAGCCAATGATTTTGTTGATGGGCTCAAATTGCTGATGAAGAAGGTAATTAGCACGTCTCTTAGGTACACTTATCCAAAAAAAAATCTGCGTTCTTAAATTGGAATTTTGCAAGAAGTACATCAAATTTACTCCATTCATGAAAAAATATTGGTTGGGCGTTAATTGCTAATTTGAGTCATTTTTAGGGGTACTTTCAGTGGCTGTATCCCACAGTTGCAAAACTTAAGAACCTCCATTCCTGCCGTTTATGTTGAGTCACAGTGAGATGGTTCCTGAAAACTGAATATGGCACAGCATAGCCTCACCTAGAATATTTTTCACCAGCCACCACTGACAAGAAATGAAGTGCAAGAGAGACCACACAACCTTGAGGCATAGTCATAGACCCCAATGGAACATGAAATTTAGTCACCAATTTTAACTTCCTGTGGGCACACTAACGAAAACACAAGCCCCCACCAGCAGAAATACTTGGGAATACCAATTGTTTGATGTCTGCCAAACAGTCTTGCTGGAACAGCAGTATTAGATGAGGAGTTATAATCAACAAAAACATACCACATCTTCACCAAACCTTTTTCCACAGTAAGCTAACTGGTAAGCGTCTTGCCAAGAGTCAGAAAAGGATATAAGGAAGCATTAAACCAGTTGTTCGAGTGATGCCATCCCTACATTGCTTAAGGCTACTGGTCAATAATAATTTTTACACACTTTACCCTTCTTTGGCACTGGAATAATTGACTCATTAAAACACTTTGCCACCTTGCACTGACTAACCCCAAATTACACCAGATGCGTGTTTGGTCCGTCTGCACTGCGCCATGGCAGTGCATTTTCGGTTGTTGCCCCCAGTCTGTGGAATAATCAGCCACATTCTGGGGGTTCATAACTTCTTACATTAATCCACATAATTTAACTAATGACCTGCTTGTCTTCTGAAAATTTTCTTTCCACTCGACATTGAAAAACCCATTCAGACTGACTCTCTTCCACCAGTCTTCCACCAGCTCCTGACCCACATCCAAGATGTACGAGAAGCCTTGGGGTGCATTACCCGAAAGCACAGATGTTAACTTCATAGTTGGAACCACTGACCATGAGTGGACCAATTATGTAAGCAACTACGCTTTTGGGAAATGCACCCCGGGGTAGTAGAGAGGGCACAAAGTGGAGCATAGTGGAGGTGGTGCTGTTGGAGCACTCCAGGAGCATAACAAATTGCTGCCAGCCTTTGACTAACACCATGACCACCAGCGACAGCGTGCATCTCAACAGCATGAAAAGCATAGTGTACAGCACGTATGAGATGTGAAGAGCTGAAAAGTTGTCCATCTTTTCGCCATTCTACATGATGCTACCAGTTTGCTGGCAGCTAACTTGTTCATTTGTTTAGTCTGTGATGTAACAGGTCAAACAGAGAAAGGTCCAACACCAACAAGCTGAAAGGGGGAATATCGCCACCTATCGTCGCAGAGACAAACATTCTTCGAGCAATAAACTTAATTCCCTACGACGGATGTATACTGGGACAAGGACAGTAGTCCTTGTAGCTATAACCATAGCTTAACTTCACTGTGCATGTAAAATGTAGTGAGTGATTTCTATCAAGAGATATTTGAGATCAGCATGGGCTCAATCTGTTTTGCAAATTATGCCAGTTCATAAATGGGTAATTTTGAAAGGAAATTAACACTCAACATTGATAAAAAATGGCCATCTTCCTTAGCTATTGAAACAATACAGGTTTATTGATGACATTTTCTGGATTTTTCAAGGTGATCCAGCGGAGTTCAGTTATTTGTGTGTTAACTAAATGGTTTTAAGAAGAACCCTCAGTTCACATGTGAATTTAATAAAACAAAAATACATTTTCTTGACATGTGGGTTATGACATACAATGGAACACTATCTGCTATATAATTATTTTAAAAAGATACTAAGAGAAATACAGAGAACATCCTGCCTCACTGAAGAAGGGTCTGCCTAACAGCTAGCTTTACAGCTTCAGGTGATATATCAGACCATTGCAAGATTTTACAAAAAAAGCCATGGAGATTTTTTTTTTAATTATTATTATTTTAATCATTATTATTTTTATGGCTGTCTTGCTTTTACTGCAGCATCTCTGTTAAGTGAAGCTACATTTCCAAAAGCAAGTTTTTTTTCCCCCCTCTTTTCATCTAAATATGATCAACTCCTTGCAAATGTCTTGGTGCATAAAAGAGCAATCCAGTCATTCTGGTGACACTATGAACATTCCTGGAGCACCACCTTTGGGCCAAACTTAACTTTTTAAAAAATGCCAAAGTCAAACAGTTATATGAGAATTGGATAATTTGTTCTGTGAACATTGCTGAAGCCTAGAGTTGTTCCAGTGTTGATTTTCTGGACTCAATACCCTTTCCTGTAGTGCCACCACGAGGCAAAACTATAAATTTTGCCTATTGGATTATAATTCTGCATATGTGCCCTCAAGTCATCCACCAACGGAATTTGTCCAGTTTCCTAATAGCCAACATTTTACACATATCCTCCTTCAACCTCCCTCATGGTAAAAGTATAAAACTCAGGGCTGGTCATACCAGCATTGAATTTGCTTGTTGAGAAGTAGGCCTTCTACCATTGTTACTTGAGATGTGCAAGCATCCAGCTCAGTCTGTTCTCTGAGGATGTGAGAATTTATGCAACTTTCTTGTGTTGATCGAGCACTTGATGTGATGTTTCAGAACGGATAAAGCAGCAGGTTGCATGTTATTTATTCATTGATTTTTTTTTTTTCGATCAAAGCCCTTTGACTCTGTCCACCCTACCTCTGTCTTACGTACCTCTTGCAAAGCTTCCTGTAGCAGCGTGGAAGCTGACATCCCTATCTCATTTTCTGACACGTCGTACTCCAGGATGTCAGGGTGTTCTTTCGCGATTCCCGTCCTCTGTAACACTCCATTAACTGAGTAAAAGGTGTCTGGGTCATCCATGATGAATTCATTCAGCTGGACGGTCAGATTTTTTGCAAACCAGTCCAGGATGCTGTTCACAGAGGAGATGGTAGTGGCAGAGTTAGCATTTGAAAGCAAGATCTCTTTACCTGGCATTAGTGGAGACAGAACATTAATAACAATCCCTCTAACACTCAATTACTACCACTGATGTACATACAAGGCATTTAATGGCAGTGCTTGTAAAATCCAAACATACTTTTCAAGGTTTTTAGAGCATGTCGCACATATATCTGCAACATGCTTTGAAAAGTTTGACCCCAAAATCTACTAAGTGTCACACGTCCGTGCCTGGCAGCCCGTCGACTACGCCCCCATCTGCAAATGAGTCTGCACTTCCACGTTCCAATTCCCCAGAGTACTCACTGTTTTCACCTGTCAGTTTGCCTACTGAGTGTCGTCTATAGCATTCCTAGCTCCTGCGGTTCCCGGTCTTGTTTACTCTCGCATGTTCCGTTCCTAGATCCAATCTGTGTAAAGCAATTACTCCTTTTGATTTTGCAGAGTTTTGTATTTTGTCTCTGTGCCATTTGTGACTTTTGGATTTTGTTCCTTTGCTACTTTGTTCTTTGTTTTTTTCATACTTTGGGGTTTCTTTTGACTTTTGTCAAAGAACAAGTGCTCTTAGTGTTTATCAGACATCTCTGTTTTAGTTATTTCACTCCTGTGTTGCTTGGCTCCTGCAGTGTTTCATATAAATGAGAACTGCCTTTTGTCATGGCGATTTCCTTGTTTATAAGAATTTGTTACTGCTATTGTGAAATTAAACATCCTGCTCCGTGCACTAACTTCCTGCTACACGTTCTCCATCCTGAGTGTCCCCCTGACACTTACGTACTTCTTCAACACAGGTCTTCAATTAACCGGTGTTACAACAAAAAGAATGTAACAGAAAATTTTTTGAAAATTCTCTTTATTCATTTTCCACTTGAAAATATGACAGATACAGCATAACACAAAAAAAGAAAGAACATAATATACACTATATTGCCAAAAGTATTCGCTCTTCTGCCTTCACACGCATATGAATGTGAGTGACATCCCATTCTTAAACCCTAGGATTTTCTTTGATGTTGGCCCACCCTTTGCAGCTTCAACTCTCCTAGGAAGGCTTTCCACAAGGTTTAGGAGTGTGTTTATGGGAATTTTTGACCGTTCTTCCAGAAGCGCATTTTTGAGGTCAAACACAGATGTTGGACGAGAAGGCCTGGCTCGCAGTCTCCGCTCTAATTCATCCCAAAGGTGTTCTATCGGGTTGAGGTCAGAACTCTGTGCAGGCCAGTCAAGTTCTCCCACACCAAACTCGCTCATCCATGTCTTTATGGCCCCTGCTTTGTGCACTGGTGCGCAGTCATGTTGGAACAGGAAGGGGCCGTCTCCAACCTGTTCCCACGAAGCTGGGAGCATGAAATTGTCCAAAATGTCTTGGTATTCTGAAGCATTAGGAGTTCCTTTCACTGGAACTAAGGGGCCGAGCCCAACTCCCGAAAACAACCCCACACCATAATCTCCCCTCCACCAGACTCTACACTTGGCACAATGCAGTCAGACAAGTACCGTTCTCCTGGCAATGGCCAAACCCAGACTCGTCCATCAGATTTCCAGACGGAGAAGCATGATTCGTCACTCCAGAGAACACGTCTCCACTGCTCTAGAGTCCAGTGGCGGCGTGCTTTACACCAATGCATCCGACGCTTTGAATTGTGCTTGGTGATGTAAGGCTTGGATGCAGCTGCTCGGCCATGGAAACCCATTCCATGAAGCTCTCCATGCACTGTTCATGAGCTCATCTGAAGATCACATGAAGTTCGGAGGTATGTTGCTTTTGACTCTGCAGAAAGTTGGTGACTATGTACGTATATATATATATATATATATATATATATATATATATAAGAGAGAGTAAGTATACTCTTTGTAAATATGTTTCTGGACATACATTTTGTCTGTAATACAACTGTTTGAATTTACTAATTCCTACTGGGTTATTTTTGTACTGTTTTTGTGAGGTGTTGTATTATAATATATTTTATGTCTGCGCATGTGATCACATGATCTTCCTGATGACCACCATTGGTTGTACAACCCCAATTCCAAAATAGTTGGGAGAAAGTGTAAATTGTGAATAAAATCAAAAAGCAATGACTTTCAGATCACATGAGCCAATATGTTATTTACAGGAGAACATAGATAACATTTCAAATGTTGAAACTGAGACGTTTTACATTTTTATCCACAAAATGAGCTTATTTCAAATTTTCTGGCTGCAACAGGTCTCAAAAAAGTTGGGACACAGGCAAAAAAGGGCTGAAAAAGCAATTCATATATAAGAGAATCAGCTGAAAGAACATTTAGCAAGTCACTGAGTTAACTGGCATCAGGTGTGTAACATGATTGGCTATAAAAGGGATGTCTTAGAGAAGCTGAGTCTCTCAGAAGTAAAGATGGCCAGAGGCTCTCCAACCTGTGAAGGCTTGCGTAACAACATCCGCACAATCACAGACCAAGTCCAACACCACACCCGCTCCGATCTCCTAGCCGCCCGATCTCCTATCTGCAATCCCACCCAATACTCTACTTTGGGAGTGGTCCAGAATTCATTAAACTATACTTAAGAGTGCATCCAGGAGAGGACCCGGCAGACATGATACATGCCATCTCTCCGATTTCAACTAAACTTAGCACAGAGAAAGGGTCCACCCAAATACTCAACACTCCAATATAGTTTGCCTTTCAGAATTTTCCGCGGGGAGTTATTCCACCCCCTCCCCGCTTTTTTTTTTTTTTTTTTTAAATCCAAAATAATTCAAGTGAAAAATGGGAAGTAGTGAATGCCTCTCCAACTTCCAAAATTCAACAGATTTTCTTTTGGCTTCACCTGTGTACACCAACATCTTTCGTCAGTTCAAGGCAAGACTTTCAAGTAGTTTGACAGATGTCTTGTCAATGGTGGTGTTAATTCTGGATATAAAATCACATACAAAAAAGATGCATGGGATGCAGACTGGAAAATGTGTCAGTAGCTCATAGCGCCCCCTGAATTGAAGACCGTATTGCTAAAAGAACTTAAGTCAGATTTTCACGCTCCGTCAGGTAAGGATGGGAAAACGTCTTTTATAGTTATCTAAGCCCACTGCCTTGATTTTCTCAAAATGGGCGTGCATTGACTGAAGTACTTTTAGCATTGGGGTCTTCATTTACAGCTTTGGCAAGACAAACACAACATGCTTTCATGCTGAACTTGAATTGTCCAAAATGTGACTTAAGTACTTTTCACACTAGGCTCTTGAATTTTTCTTTCTTGTCGCTATTCTTTTTCACAATGCTGTACACCCAAGTGATTGAATGTTTCAGGTGTAATTTTGTCCCATACTTCCTGCTAACAAGTCTTAAGGAGTGCAAAAGTATGCAAAAGTTTATTTTATACCACATATAGAATGGAATATTATGTCATTACTGTTGGTTAGTTTTCACTTACCGGTGCCTCTGAATCTGACTCCATTGACCCGTTTCACTCTCCTACGAAAAAAAATATTGCGTGTGGCACGAGGAAGTGAGCAGCACAAGTGAACCGGGTCAATGGAGTCAGATTTAGAGGCACCGGTAAGTGAAAACTAACCAACAGTAATTAAATAATATTCACTTCTATATGTGGTATAAAATAAAATGCCCTCGTAACTTTTAGTTACCTTTGTAGTCTGACGAACTACCATATATTACTTATATTTTTTTTTTGTAGGAGAAGTCTGGCAATCAGGGGGAAGAGGGTGGGACTTTGGAGGGAGGCGGAGTTGTTCATGTTCAAATTTTTAGTAAGTGCTGTGCGACATGCCAGAAAGGTAAGAATTGCTTTAAGTGGCCAGTCAGTCGATCGTTATCAGAACAATGATTATTCATGGAAATTGAATTACTTTTAAGATCACGGTTTCATAATCTCAGCTGAATGATTGGAAGAGCATCATTCAAGTATGTGATAAATTCGAAAGCGAGATTTTTCTAGTTTTACTGACTTTTGCCTTATTGAATGCCTTTGCAGAGAATCGTCAACAGAATTATATAACATATTTCACTTTTGGGGGAAATTTTCTTGAGAGGAGTGAACAGCTTCGTGACAAACTAGAAATTTTTCAAGTTAAATTTCTCAAAATTTTCCCAACGGATGATTTTGATTTTCACACCAATTTGAAGCTGAGACCCTTCCCAGTCAAACTGCATTTGCAGAATTTTTGTTATTTTTTTTTAACCCTGGACTTTATTCAGGAGCAGTGTGCCTCGCAGATGCAGTAAGTAGCTTCTCATTTCTCAAACAACCACATATCCTGTGGTCATGGAAAATATTTTACTCTGTAACAGAAGGTCGATTGATTGGCCCACATCAAGCAAAGAAAACAACTTAGGAGATTGCTGAAACTACTAAAATTCGGTCAAGGACTGTGGTTAGGACCTATAAATTTAAATCTGGCTAAGAACTGAAGCGATCAAAGCTAACTACCTTGCCAAGACAAAGGCCATGAGCGTTTTCCATGGTGTAATCATGCAAGTGGGCAAAAAGGAGAACCGTAACGTTACTGCAAGGAACGGGAAAGTGATATTGATCCAAATGGGCACTCTCTGGCAAAGCTGATGTGTGAAAAACTCATTACAAAATCTGGAGTACCTATATTAGCTAGACCCCTTTACAAAACGCCTTGGAATATGTTGCAAATAAAAAAGGCAGACCTCAATCTTGTTCACTCATTGTAAAGACACTGCCAGAGACTGAACAAATCACATTGCCGATGATCAGCAGACAGTACTGAACTCAGAGGACCCCTGAACTTGCATTGCATTTCATGTGTCCGTAAATGTTGGAGATGATTTATCGGATATAGCTAGCCAGCTAGCGATGAAACTGGAGCGTTTAACATGCAGCTACAGAACCAAGTGCTATCAGTAAATCCGTCCTGACACCATTTTTCAGCAGAAAGCATACTGAAGTCCCTGCACACTTAAAGCTGCAGTTGGTAAGTCTTATTAAAGTAACTTTTTGTCATATTTGCTAAAACTGTCACTATGTACAGCATTACATAAAAACTAGTGCTCTGTAATTAAAAAAAGGCTCCTTTAGCGCCACCTACTGCTCCTATTGCAATGTAGCAGAATCCATTCAGACTGAATCAAAAAGAACCAATCAGAGCCAGGATGGTGCCTGACAGCCGTCAATCACTGCACATGCACGCGCTGCGGACAGCCTCCTCCCCCTTCCTCCTCAGTTCACGCCAGTGCTCAGTCAAGCTCAAATCTCCGAGGGAGGGTTCGGGAGCTTAGAGAAACTAATGGCGCAACGACAGCCATCAGCGAGGAAAAAAATACCGATACCTCCTTTACCGACAACAGCACACACGGCTAAGACAAGTAAGAGGAGGAAGTCAGAAGAAAAAAAGCACAAAAGAAAGAATTAGACAAAGCCCGGGATAACACCAGAGTCAACATAAGAGTGGCTTTTCAGAGGTGGAGGGAACTCCGTGATCTGCAAGGATTAAAAACCGACATAGAGTTGGCGACTTTTCTGCTTGACTGGTAAACCCCTGCTTTATTTACGTAATGTTTGTTTTTCGGCGGGGCTAAAGAGCTAATTGTAATTATTACCCTACTCTGTCGTCAGAGACGTGCGGTGAGGTGAGGCAGTGACCCAAACTTTTATCACAGGATTTTGTGAACCTGTTCCTACGTACTATTCCTGATTGACAATCAAAATAATTATGACCAAGCCTATAGCAAGCCGGTATACTGACAGAGGAGGTAATGACAAAAAGATTCATTCACGTATACGCTGCAATTCGAGACTGCAAGGATGGAAATCTGAATAATCAATTAGGAAAAATTCTTGACTCTCGGTAATTCTGTATATCGTTTAAACATTTTGTTAATCGGATTATGAAAGAAGATTGAAAATAAACTCCCGCCTTTTTTTTTTTGGGTGTAAAAGCGCGTATTTAAAGGAGAATACATTGTATATTGATCAAGCATTGAACGCTGCATAAGTCAAACTGTTTTAATATTTGTTGATGATATTGCTTCGGCTTCCTGGGAGCAAGTACGCGCAAATCTGCTGTCTAGCGCCCATTTCAGGTCCGATGTCCTGAGTAATAACGCCGCGGAAACTTAAACTGGCCCGTCATTCTGCCGAATAGTCTTACTAAACTAGTTAATTGTCTGATTGCTAATCAAGCAAAGGGGAGGATTCTGCCTCACCAAACTAACCTCCGACCGCACGTCACTGTCCGTAGTGCATGTGATGTTACTGTGATTTTGCAGACGGGCTAACGTTAACTTGTTTCCGATGCTAGGGCTGTTACTGGCATTTCGTTGGTTCAATGTTGCTCCGCAATGCTCAGCAAATAAGCGAGTTGGGGTCGCTTACATGCACAGCTGCTACTAACCCCAGCCTTAACCTAATTCATTTTCGCTCTGCAAATAAGTGAGTGAACGTTGCTTACAAGCACAGTCACTGTTCGAATAGCCAGCGTCTTGTAATTGTTACACTACTCCGTAGTGCATGTGATGTCACTGTTGGGCTAACGTTAGCTTGTTTCCGATACTATGGCTAACGTAACTGGTGTCGTATTGTTAGAAAGTAGCAGAAAATATCTTTATGAAGTGACCTGGCAGTCTTATCGTTCATATGCATAACAGGTCACGTGCCTTCGCGTGCACGGCAGCCTCCTCTGGGGGAGGGTCTTTGGAGGCAGGGCAGGAGTGCAGTGGAGAGGGAAGGGGAGGGATCTGAAAGTTGCATTTTTTTCAAATTTTCATGCTAAGTCCTCTCTCTCCTCATAGTTACCAACTGAAGCTTTACATTTTCGTGTTCGAGTTAATTTGCATGTGCGTGAAGTATAGCTCCAAAAACAATATTTTTGTTTGCGAGTTGTTTTTCTAGTTTTGCTTTTAATTGCTATTTCTTCCCCTTGATGGTGTATCATCATTTAGTGACTCCGGGAACTCTGAACCATTACGCCATATGAAGTTAAAATTCAAGTTCTGAACAGCTCCGTATGTAATTATTTTGATTTTGACTGAATATAACGTTACCCTCAAAGCCCATAAAAGGCCTGAGCTTCAATGTTTTAGCCTAGCTAGCCACATTCACACAAGCGCATATCGATTGGGTGAAAAAAAGTAACACAATTGTAACTAACATTAGCATTGTTTACTAAACCGATGAAAAGCATGAAATTATTTAATGCATTTACTGGTAAGAGCTAGTGAGCTATTTCATGGTTAACTGTTGAAGGGTAATATGATGTGCTTAAGCAAATATACTGATAAATAGCCTAAGTTTTGTTAAATGCTTTTGGGTGGTTTTTCATATAGTTGGGTGAATTTAGAATCCACTCGGGGCAGGAAACCATACGACCAATCTAGCAACTGCGTAAGAAATGCGGATAAGAAGGTGGAATTGGTTTGAATTCTGACACCCGTTTAAAGATCAATCATAAGGTTGGGTTTTACAAATATTCAATGAAGATCATGTGAAATTTTCATTCGCCGGCCAGGTGAGGAGTCTGAGGTTATCCAGTTGCCCAAATGAAATTTCGGTCGCCACGGACCTCGGGCAAGTGTGAAGATCAAGCCCTGTATTGTAATACTCATCAATGTTTTCTCAAAGTAACAACATGCCCATGTGGTTATATAACTTACAGATAAAAATGGTCCCTGATGCAGTGTATTTGGACTCCATGCAGTTAATTCTTTTATTTAACATTGGTTTTGTATAAAAGTTGTCTTCCACTCTAAGCTTGCCTTTTCCTTTGTTCCCAGATATTTCTTCAGATAGCTTAATTTTTTTCAATTTTATGCACTGCAGAGGCTGAAACATCCAAATTCCTTGCCATCTTCCTTTGAGAAACATTGTTTTAAAACCTTTTTTTTCATGCATTTGTGGTGAAATTGGCTATCCTTGGCCCATCATTGCTCCTGAAGGACTTTCCTGGATGTTGGGGGGGGTGCCATTGAATACTATATGCTTACACTTATAGTTAGGCTGCGACAGTGACGAATTGATGACGGTAAGCTTATATTACATTGATCTAAAATATGAACACTAACAACTCCTTCCCTAAGCGCTTCTAGGAGGAGATATTTTGTACATATACTCCACATACCGCACTACTCCTAAGGGCCTACTCCTAAATAAAAGCAGGCTAGAAGACAATATTATCCACTGGAGGAAATAAATATATAATTATTTAAAAACTAAAATAAAACCTGTCAGCCACTGGTCAAACAGCAAAAAAAGTTCAATCATAATTACCTACATAAGACATTGTCAGACCCTGTAACCCCAGGATGTTAAAATATCTTCCAGGGCAATGAGTGAAAAGGCGAACCCAGTTGCAGGGACATGGAATATAAAGAGTGAAGGGATAAATATTCACTCATTTTGAATTTGATGCCTGCGACACGTTCCAAAAAAGCTGGGACATGGGCAACAAAAGACTGGGAAAGTTGAGGAATGCTCAAAAAACACCTGTTTGGAACATTCCACTAGTGAACAGGGTAACTGGAAACAGGTGAGTGTCATGATTAGGTATGAAAGGCTCAGTCGTGAACAAGCAAGGAGAGCAAATAGTCCAACAGTTTAAGAACAACGTTTCTCAATGTGCAATAGCAAGGAATGTGGGGTTTCATTATCTACAGTCCATAATATGAACAAAAGATTCAGAAAATACTGAGAAATCTCTACACGTAAGCGGCAAGGCCAAAAATGAACATGACCGTGACCTTCGGTCCCTCTGGCAGCACTGCATTAAAAACTGACATCATTCTGTAAAGGATATTACCATATGGGCTCAGGAACACTTCAGAAAACCATTGTCAGTGAACACAGTGCGTCGCTACATCTACAAGTGCAAGTTAAAACTTTATCATGCAATGCGCAAGTCATATATCAACAACACCCAGAAACGTCGCCGGCTTCTCTGGGCCTGAGCTCATCTGAGATGGACTGATGCAAAGTAGGAAAGTGTGCTGTGGTCTGACGAGTCCACATTTCAAATTGTTTTTGGAAATCATGGACATTGTGTCCTCCGGGCTAAAGAGGATAAGACCTATCCAGAGTATTATCAGCGTAAAGTTCAAAAGCCAGCATCTGTGATGGTATGTGGATGAGTTGGTGCCCATGGCATGGGTAACTTGCACATCTGTGAAGGCGCCATTCATGCTGAAAGGTACATACAGGTTTTGGAGCAACATGTGCTGCCATCCAAGCGATGTCTTTTTCAGGGCTGTCCCTGCTTATTTCAGCAAGACAATGCCAAGCCACATTCTGCACGTGTTACAACAGCATGGCTTCGTAGTAAAAGAGTGTGGGTAATAGACTGGCCTGCCTGCAGTCCAGACCTGTCTCCCATTGAAAATGTGTGGGGCATTATGAAGCACAAAATACCACAATGGAGACCCCGGACTACTGAGCAACTGAAGTCGTACATCAAGCAAGAATGGGAAAGAATTCCACCCACAAAGCTTCTACAATTGTCCTCAGTTCCAAAACGCTTATTGAGTGTTGATAAAATGAAAAGTGACGTAACACAGTGGTAAACATGCCCCTGTCCCAGCTTTTTTTGAATATGTTGTAGGCATCAAATTCAAAACGAGTGAATATTTCCAAAAAATCAATGAAGTTTATCAGTTAGAACATTAAATATCTTGTCTTTGTAGTGTACTCAATAGAATAGAGGTTGAATAGGATTTGAAAATTACTGTATTCTCTTTTTATTCGTTTTTTACACAACGTCCCAACTCCATTGGAATTGGGGTTTGTAATTATAATATCAGTGACAACTTTCCTCTATCACCTAAAAAAGAACAATACAATTATCTATCAAGACCAGAACAACGCTAACGTTACATTTCATACGTTCTAACTACAGGAGGTCAACCTACAGTTCAAACAGTTTTTTACGGGGTAACAAATCATGACGAGTAGCTGATCACTTGATCTACAACAGATGATATATTCACAAATACTTCATTAAAACTGCCATTTTTGGACTTTTACAAAATGTTTGCTCACTGCGAACAAGCTAATACTAAACGATGTGACAAATAGATTTTTCATTGCTGTTTTTGACGTTTCATAGCATGGGTGGTATGAACTTGCATAAACTGACTGGTGCAAAAGGTATTATCATGGTACAAACAGTTACACATATTTTGGTTCATTTTAAGTCTTCAAATGGAACAGTTAAACTAAGTCCATTGCAAGGTCTACATCTAACTTTTTCCTTATATCTGGTCAAAGCTAGCCCTTTCTTCCCGAGACATGATTGACACCAACACGAGAGACTGCACTTGCACAGTCCTCCCCTTTCGTCCTGCCATGAATTTGACTGTGACCTTGGATCAGCATGCGCATCGTTTTTACCTTTTTACCATCTTTTTTAGTTATTTATTAGTTCCTTGCAGTAATCACTATAATTGACAAGGCTTTAATTTAATAAATGTAAAATTCTGAAAATTCAAACAAATATTGATTTTCTTAAACATTTAGCCTCTTGTCATGTTTACACATTTAAACGGAACACCCCTAATGATTATACTTTTCATTGCAGCTTCGCAAGCATTTCTTTTACACCATCTTTAATCTGAGAGGAGGAAGGGTTGCATTTTCATGTTAATACGTAAACATTCAATTAAAAATTTCATAAACTCACAGGTGAGAACTTGGGATCCTCATGGCTCCCAGCTCAGCATACCAGCCCTCTTTTTCATTCCTGTAGGTCTCCACCCGTCCTCCAACACGACCACTAGCCTCTAATATGGTCACCTTGCCAAAACGGATAAAAACAAGGAAGGCCAGTCATGAAATGTTTCAAAGGTACTAGATGTACTCAGTATCAATATAACCACTTTTTGTGTTCCCACAACATATTACTGCTTTTAGCATTTCATAGTACTGCTGGCATTACAACTATCACTGTTGCTACTACAGCTGAGGCAAGTATTACCACAACTATTAATTACTATGACTGTGAATACTGCTAGTACTACTTCTGCCGTGAGTGCTGCTAACATCAATGTTTCTGCTACTACGCTAAGACTGCTACTACTGCCATTGCAACTAGTTTGCCAGTGTTACATGCAGGAATAGAGGGAGACCCCAAGCACAGAGTAGCAGGCAGAACAACTGGTTTATTTGATATCGCACAAAGTAAATTATGAGCACACAAGCAAAAAGAACAGTGGCTTTTAGGGTTCACAACGTTCAGTTGAGGCAAGTGTTCAGATGAAGATGTTACACATCCTGGTTTTTTCACTGTATGTTGTCCATACCCTAGGGCAAATTTCAGCAAATTCCATCAGTATGTCACTGTCGGGCGCTAATGCACCATCATTTACACACATGGCCATTGGAAATCTCCATTTCAGAACATATTTTTTGAACAAATATCTTCCTATCTCAGCAGCATGACGTCAATTTTAACAAATTCATTTTTCATTCATTAGGAAAATATATCATCTACAATGTCCATTGATAAGCACATGATTATAATCATTATTGACACTCTGTGGGGCCCCAGAATGGGTGGCTCCTCCCAAAAACTAAAACATGTTAAAATATCATTTTTGTCATAAAGAAAATTGATATTGCAGGTTTCTCTGGTGGATTCATGAACCCCATGGGGTGGTTTATCAATGGTGAAAATTATTTTGGAATCGACAGTTTGGGCCAGAAAACTCCCTTAATGAGACTCCACCTTTTATCTCTACTTCGGAGCTCACGTATCCGTATCTCCTTACTTTTATTACTACTAATTTGGAATTGGCTGTCTCCCCCTTTCAGGAGTGGGTAAGCTTATCCTTTTGTATTACATGGCTCTCACTTAATTCTTCTCGTTGAAGTTTTTTTCAGTAATATAGTTATTAACTATGACCCTTATAATGTTCATGCTTAAAATTATTGCCTATTCTTAGACCTTCAAACTCAAGACGAGGTGACAGGTCCCCTTGAGGAATAAGTACCATGTTATCACGCCTATTTAACACACGGGTCATTCCATATAATTTCTACAAGTGGCTCCTGCACTACCCCTTCAGATTCAGCTGAAAGTTTCAGCACAGTGACTACGACATATTGAATGAACCCATGCCAAATTTTTCTTGGATTATACAAAAAGCTTTTGAGTTTCTGACTTTTGAAGTACAACCCCAATTCTGAAACAGTTGGGACGAAGTGTAAATTGTGAATAAAATCAAAATGCAATGACTTTCATGATCCGATATTTTATTTACAATAGAACATAGATAACATGAAATATGTTGAAACTGAGACATTTTACATTTTTATCCACAAAATGAGCTTATTTAAAATTTTCTGGCTGTAACAGGTCTCAAAAAAGTTGGGACACAGGCAAAAAAAAAAAAAAAAGGGGGCTGGAAATACAATTAGTATATAACAGAATCAGCGGAAAGAACATTTAGCAAGTAATTAAGTTAATTGGCATCGGGTGTGTAACATGATTGGCTATAAAAGGGAGGTCTTAGAGAGGCTGAGTCTCTCAGAAGTAAAGATGGCCAGAGGCTCTCCAACCTGTGAAGGCTTGCGTAAAAAAATTGTGGAATATTTTAAAAACAATGTTCCTCAACTTCAAATTGCAAAAGCTTTGAAGGTCTCATCATCGACAGTGCATAACATCATCAAAATATTCGGAGAAACTGGAAAAATCTCTGTGCGTAAGGGACAAGGCTGAAGACCTTTACTGGATGCCCGTGATTTTCGGGCCCTCAGAAGTCACTACATCACTCACCGGCATGATTCTGTCATTGACGTTATTAAATGGGCCCAGGAATACTTCAAGAAACCACTGTCTGTAAACACAGTCCACCGTGCCATCCACAGATGCCACCTAAAACTCTATCATGCAAAAAGGAAGCCATTGTTGAGCATGATCCAGAAGTGCCGCCGTGTTTTGTAGGCCAAGGCTCATTTAAAATGGACTGTAGCAAAGTGGCAAAGTGTCCTGTGGTCAGACGAGTCCAAATTTTAAATTCTTTTTGAAAATCATGGGCGTCGTGTCCTCCGGGCTAAAGAGGAGGGAGACCACCCCTCCTGTTATCAGCGTTCAGTTCAAAAGCCAGCACCTCTGATGGTATGGGGATGCATTAGTGCATATGGTGTGGGACACTTGCATGTTTTAAAAAGCACCATGAATGCTGAAAGGTATATAAAGGTTTTAGAGCAACATATGCTCCCCTCCAGATGACATCTATTCCAGGGAAGGCCTTGTGTATTTCAGCAGAACAGCACAAAACCACATACTGCAGCTATTACAACAGCATAGCTTCATAGTGGAAGAGTCCGTGTGCTGAACTGGCCTGCCTGCAGTCCTGATCTTTCACCGATTGAAAACATTTAACATAACATAACATAACATAACATGAATGGTGAGAACAGGATGTTCAGCCCAACTAGGCTCGCCAGGTTCTTTGTACTATTGTGAACATTTCCCTTCTGATACTCCATGACTCAGTGGTATCTAGCTTTAGGTCAAGCCTGCTCTTGAAAACTCCCAAGGCCTCTGCCTCAACAATATGGTCAGGCAAGCTATTCCACATCGAAATTACTCTTTGGGTGAAGAAATATTTCCAAATATCAGTGCTAAATTTACCTTTGGTCAACTTCCATTTGTAACCCCAAGTTCTACTAACAACACTTGGTCGAAGGAATCCTACATATTTCACTTTGTTAATCCCTTTAACATATTTAAAGAGCTCAATCAAATCACCCCTTAGTCTCCTTTTCCTAAGACTAAAGAGATTAAGGATCTTCAGCCTGTTCTCATAGCTTTCATCTTTTATACCCGGAATTAGCTTAGTGGCTCTTCTCTGAACTTTCTCTAGAGCCTCTTTATCTTTCTTAAAGAAAGATATAATTAATATAATTAATTTGGCGCCTAATTAAACGAAAAGTCCGTCAAAGGAGACCCAAAACTCTCCAGCAGCTGGAAGCCTGTTTTAAACAAGAATGGGATCAAATTCCAATGGCTAAACTCAAGAAACTTGTCTCCTCAATGCCCAGATGCCTCCACTCTGTGTTAAAAAGAAGAGGGGGCACCCCGATGGCTCATCGGTTCAAGCGCGCGCACCGTAAAGGCTGTGACCTTCTCGTGGCGACCCGGCTCGGGTCATTCCTGCATGTCTTCCCCATTCTTCTCCCCAACACCCCCATCCATCTCCACCACATAACCATCAAAATAAAGGAAAAAATCTCAAAAAATAAGAAGAAGGGATGCTACACCATGGTAAAGAGGCTCCTGTCCCAACTTTTTTGAGACCTGTAGCAGCCATCAAATTTGAAATAACCTCATTTTGTGGATAAAATTGTAAAATTTCTCAGTTTCAACATTTGCTATGTTATCTCTGTTCTATTGTGAATAAAATACTGGCTGGTGTGACTTTAAAGTCATTGCGTTTTGATTTTATTCACAATTTACACTTTGTCCCAACTATTTCGCAATTGGGGTTGTACACGGGTACACGCCGAAATTTGGGGGCTTCATTTTTTCTGCCATTTTTGAGTCCTTAATACTTTGTATGTGATGTAGGTAGATGAACGAAAATTTCTGGGTTGAAAGCCACATATCAGCTCTGCTGAAAACATAAATTTTAATACTACCATGTGCATTTGTGGCCCCACAGCATGAGGTAAAACTTAAAAAATTTGTGATTCCAATTTTCTTGGCAGCCAACTTCAAGCATCTATATTTTTGGAAATATATAAGTTTGATAACAGAGCTATGATCAAATTAATGCCTAGGATACAGAAAAATATAAGTATGATTTGCCTGCATTAAGGATTCATTTTGTAATTGCAGGAAGATCTGAAAACTTGAAAAAGCTCATTTTGGGCAAGTTTGGAGAACACCTAATGCCATGTGGGATAGCTTATTGGTCAATGGAAGCTAGGTCATTTGAAAGAACTCATCTTTATCTACATTCTGACACTAAAATAAACGTCTAGCCATGAATCCTTCTGGGTCACAAAAACCTTACAAAATCAGCTGATTATCATTCTGCCCATGGTGTTTCCTTGTTCATGATGTTCTAAGAAAGAGAAAGCAACATAAATTTAACAAGTATATTTACACATCAACATTCAATCATATCATTTTGATTCACAATTCATATTCACACGCTAGCTTTGGCCTTTTAGTATTTTTTTTTTTTAAAATTCACTTAAAGTCCCCATTTATCTGAAATTTTGACTTTTTATTCACAATACATGTATTCAGCCACTGGTTTTGCCATTCAGTTTTTGAAATTCCGTTTTGCTGTTCAAAGTGATGTCATGCAAGCACGCTGGCTATGGCTGTAAGGGTTTACTCCTCACAGCTCCTCCCCTTCCACATTCTTTCACCTCCACCTTGACGGGCCACAGGTGCAGCCCGTTCAGGTGGAGGTGATTGCAGAGTATTTAGGGCTGGCAGGTGCCAGACAAAGCTGCCTCTGCATTCTCTTCCCACTGCAGGTCAGTGGGAATGCTAGTTGTCTCTCCTTTTTATTTGTGACTGCTGTTTTGTGCATTTCTTTGGGTTTTATTAAATCTATTCTTTATAGTCAGCCTGTGCTCCTGAGTCTCTGTTTTCTAGGCCCATGGTCCTAGTGCCCGCCGGATTGCTTTTGGCATGCTTTTGGCATTGCTATAACCATGAAAATGGTTATATAGACTTAATGGCCCTCATTTATCAAACTTGCGTAGGATCTGGTGTAGATTCTGGTGTAAATATCAGCGTTTGCCAGGTGTCATGTCTGATTTACTAAAAGTGTGTACGTCATTCATTTCAGTGTAGAACTGGCGTGGCATTAGTAAATCTGGCGGCTGAAACCATCGTAATTTACATGACATGCCCCTGTAAATTCATGCTCCAGGGGGCATAGTCCTGCCCACTTTACGACATGGACTCTCGAAAGACGGCAAAGAAGAAAGAACTTCACTGAGGAGGAAATATAAATTATCACGTCCGAGGTGGAGAAAAACAAAATAATTTTATTTGGAAGCCTTAAGAGTGGCATAAAGGGAGCCCAGAAGGCTGCAGTTTGGAAAACTATTGCTGCTGCAGTAAACCCCCTTGGGGTGGAAAACCGAAGTGCAGCAGGGGTTTGATTTAATTCATTTATAAATATAATTTATAGATCCATGATATTTCATGTTATATAGCCTACATAACTGACAATCCAAATGCTTTACATGTAGGTTAAAAAAAGCGGTCCAATTTTAAGATCGCCACCAAAAAATGAGTTGCTTCACTCAGGCGCAGCAGCGCATGGACCGGTGGAGGCCAACTAGACTCGAACCTCCAGCTGTCACCGTTCCAGGAGCGCGTGGCAGCACTGATAGGCTCCCCCTCCATCGTGGGAATACGAGGCGGTGGGGACGCGGATGGATCCCCACCGCCTCGATCGGAGCTGCATGAGGGTAATTGTTAAAATACAGTCTGCGGAGATCACGCTTCATTGTACTTTAATTAGTATTACTCCATGACATTTTATTGGGTACCACATAAAACGAGCAGCCACTCGTCACTTTCCCGGAGGAGATCTTCTCTGTGCCGACAGTTCCTCTCACGTCAGACAGAAGCTTATTCCTCTAACAATAGAAGATCTGCCATTGTCAAAATGTGATCACGGTAGTTAGCTTTAGTTAATGTACTCTTTTGGTTACTCAGTCAAAGTGACGGCAAAATAAAGAAAAGTTTGATGAAATGAGTGTAAATGTGCACGCGCTAATGATAAATTTGATTTTTTAAAATAATTACACACAAACTTATTTTCCAGTCTGCCTTTAATTAAGTTACGTTTCTTTTGTTGTTCAGTATATATCTGACTGGATGAGCATCTGACTTACCACACTGCATATCTGTCAAGCCACGCATTGCACTTAAATTGATTGTAATTGTCAGCCGTCTGGCCTGACAAGCAGGTTGCCTCAAAATATAAGTTTAATTAATTTCTCAACACAGGTGTCTTATTTATTTATTTAGCCTATTTATTCATTTTAATTCAATTCAATTCACTTTATTTGTATAGCGCTTTTCACAGGGACTGTCACAAAGACGCTTCACAGTGAGAGATTAAATAAATGAAAGGGCAGTGCCCAGCCTATTCCCTACTACAGCAAATGAGGCAAAAAACTCCCCAGTTGGAAGAAATCTCAGGAGGAACCCGACTATAGTGGGGAAGCCCATCCTCCGCGGGCGAGATAATTTTATTTAACTTATTTATTTTACTAATAAAAGCAACAACAGCATGACGTCCAAATCGCTGCATGTGGTTTATTAATCATTTTGACAGCTGCACTCATTCCTGCGTGTTGTACGATGAGCATACACCTGGTCAGACCTAACATGAGATTTTTGCGGACCGTTCACTCACGTTTAGATTGATAAATGCCGATCCTTGTGGGAGATTTGGTGTACACCCATTTTTTTGGTGTACGCACGTTTGATAAATGAGGGCCATTGTGCTTCTTGTACATGTACATTATGGTATGTCTTAATGATGTCATATTGGGGAAACCCAGCTTTCAATTCACTTTGAGCATGATTCTGATGATGTCAGCATGAGCTTGGAGGAAAAACTCTATCATCATATTTGCCATGTTCAAACCTGAACGAATGGATTTACACTTTGCAATTATGGCAATTTTGGAAAGTTTTGTGACACAGAAGGATTCATGGCTCGAAGTTTACCTTATTATCAAATTGTAGATGGAAATGTGTTCTTTCAAATGACCTAGCTTTCACTGACCAATGAGCTATCCCACATGGCATTATGTGTGGTCAAAGATGACCAAAATGAGGTTTTTCAAGTTTTCCGATCTTCCTGTAATTATAAAACAAATCCTAATGCATCCAAATCATGCTTATTTTTATTTTTCTGTATCCTAGCCATAAATCTGATCACAGCTCAGTTATCAAACTTGCATATTTCCCCAGGAGACTAGAGGATGTCTTATTTTCTGGTATAAAAGAGAAATATTGTGGGCTACATTACGGACCTATTGTGACCCACACTATTAAGAACTTTAGACTAGTAGAAAAAAGTCTGAATGGAGGCCTTAAATGGCATCATGACACGCCTTTATGGGGTAACACTAATATACTAATTGCTAATAGGCTGCTGGAATTCAAGCCATGTATTACGAGAGGCATTAATGTGATGGGTGACTTATATAATGATAGAGGTCTACTTAATTTTGAAGATCTGCGACTTCTTTTTGGGCTGCCTGCCTCATCCTTTTATTTTTATTTACAAGTAAGATCTGTGCTTAAATCATGTGGTGTGCCGTTAGGGGCTAAACCCCCATCCACCCTCTAGTGAACTGCCTGCACGCTCTCCCCACCAGGGGAATGGTATCTACAATATACAGCAAGTTGTCTGGACAGCGGAAGGATCCATCGGGACTCACAGCGTGGAAAAGGGACTTTCATCTCAAGGATGAGGATGTATCTTGGGATAGGGTATGGGAAAACATTTTTGGTGCTTCTAAGAATCCGAATCATCAACTTATTCATTTCAAATTGTGTCACAGAATGTATTATACACCAATTACTAGGTTTCGCGTGAGACAAATATCTTCTCCAGACTGCAATATGTGTCAGCTGAACACGTTAGGTTGCTATAAACACATGATGTGGGAGTGTCCCCCTGTCCAGACCTTTTGGGAGTGGGTATCCAAAGTATTGTCCGAATTGATAGACAAGGTCATTGTATGTAGCCCAACCTTATTGCTTCTCGGTGAGGATTCACAGTTAGGATTAACTGAAAGACAACGCAAGCTACTGTTAAGTGGCTTCACAGCTGCCAAAAAGCTTTTAGTCCAAAGATGGCTGCCGCCTCATGATCTGAGTATTAAGAAATGGTTGACATATTTACATGAAATTGTGTTACTGGAGCTGTTCACGGCTCGAATTAATAAGGCAAAGTCTCCCACTCTACGGATGTGGGCACATACAGCAGTGCAAATAAGGCATAAGCTCCTCAGGTCGTGAACGGGGGGTTACTTTTTTTGATTTAAGGTTGATTTAAGGTTTATTTCCTTTGTGATAAGGTGGTCCATGGGAGATTCTGGGGTGGGATGTGGGGTATATTGGGTGCTGCCTGGGGGGGTGGGGGGGGGATTTTGTGTTCATGTTAAAGGAAATGAACAAAAAGTGTTGTGTGTACTGGTAAAAAAAAAAAAGTTGCTCACAAAAAAACTTACATATTTCCAAAGATATAAATTTCTGAAGTTGGCTGCCAAGAAAATCGCAATCACAAATTTTCAAAGTTTGACTTCATGTTGCGAGACCACAAATACACATGGTAGATTTATAATTAATGTTTTCAACAGAGCTGATATGTGGCTTTCAACCCTGAAATTTTCATTCATTTACCTACATCACATACAAAGTTATGAGGACTCAAAACTGACGGAAAAAAATAAGCTCCCAAATTTCAACTTGCACCTGTGTACTTCAAAAGTCAGTAATTTGAAAATTTTTTGCATGATCCAAGAAAAATTTGGCTTGGGTTCATTAAATATGTTGTAGTTTCTGTACTAAAAATTTCTGCTGATTTGGAAGAGGTTATGCGGGAACTTTTCTCAGAATTTGTTGATTTAATATGGAATGACCCATATGATATACAGTGCCTTGAAAAAGTATTTGCCCCCTTCCTGATTTCTTCTTTTTTTGCATATTTGTCACGCTTAAATGTCTCAGATAATCAAACAAATTTTAATATTAGACAAAGACAACCCAAGTAAATACAAAATGCAGTTTTTAAATGATGAGTTCATTTATTAAGGGTAAAAATCTATCCAAACCTTCCTGGCCCTATGTGGAAAAAGTAATTGCCATCTAAATCCTAATAACTGGTTGTGCCTCCCTCGGCGACAACAACTGCAATCAAATGTTTGCAGTAACTGGCAATGAGTCTTTCACATCACTGTGGAAGAATTTTATCCCACTCTTCTTTGCAGAATTATTTTAATTCAGCCACATTGGAGGAGTTTTGAGCATGAGCAGCCTGTTTAAGGTCATGCCACTGCATCTCAATAGGATTTAAGCCGGACTTTGACAAGGCTACTCCAAAATCTTCATTTTTTTTTTTTTTTAAGCCATTCAGAGGTGGGCTTGCTGGTGTGTTTCAGATCATTGTCCTGCTGCATAACCCAAGTGTGCTTGAGCTCGAGATCACAATCTGAGGGTTGGACATTCTCCTTCAGGATTTTCCAGTAGAGAGCAGAATACAACCCCAATTCCGAAAGAGTTGGGACAAAGTGTAAATTGTGAATAAAATCAAAACGCAATGACTTTCATATCACACCAGCCAGTATTTTATTCACAATAGAACAGAGCTAACATAGCAAATGTTGAAACTGAGAAAGTTTTCAATTTTATCCAGAAAATGAGCTCATTTCAAAATTGATGGCTGCTACAGGTCTCAAAAAAGTTGGGACAGGGGCCTGTTTACCATGGTGTAGCATCCCCTCTTCTTTTTAACACAGAGTGGAGGCGTCTGGGCATTGAGGAGACAAGTTTCTTGAGTTTAGCTATTGGAATTTGATCCCACTCTTGTTTAATGCAGGCTTCCAGCTGCTGGAGAGTTTTGGGTCTCCTTTGACGGACTTTTCGTTTAATTAGGCGTCAAATGTTTTCAGTCGGTGAAAGATCAGGACTGCAGACAGGCCAGTTCAGCACACGGACTCTTCTACATAACATAACATAACATAACATGAATGAATGACGAGAACAGGCCGTTCAGCCCAACTACGCTGGCCAGTTTCTTTAAACTATTGTGAACATATCCCTTCAGATACTCCATGACTCAATGGTATCTAGCTTTAAGTCAGGCCTGCTCTTGAAAACTCCCAAGGTCTCTGCCTCAACAATATGGTCAGGCAAGCTATTCCACATTGAAATTACTCTTTGGGTGAAGAAATATTTCCGAATATCAGTGCTAAATTTACCTTTGGTCAACTTCCATTTGTGACCCCGAGTTCTACTAACAACACTTGGTCGAAGGAATCCTACATAATTCACTTTGTTAATCCCTTTAACATATTTAAAGACCTCATTCAGATCACCCCTTAGTCTCCTTTTCCTAAGACTAAAGAGATTAAGGATCTTCAGCCTGTTCTCATAGCTTTCATCTTTTATACCTGGAATTAGCTTAGTGGCTCTATTCTGAACTTTCTCTAGAGCCTCTATATCTGTCTTAAAGTATGGTCCCCAGAACTGTACACAATACTCCAGATGTGGTCTGACGAATGTGTTGTACAAAAGAAGCATCACCTCCCTAGATTTGTACTCAATACATTTGGCAATGTATCCCAGCATCCGATTGGCTTTTTTAACTGCTACGGCACAATGGCTAGAGCCTGTGAGGGTTTGGTCAACAATCACTCCCAGATCTTTCTCGTGTGGAGCACATTCCAGTTTTAAACCTCCCATGAAGTAATCCCGTCTAATGTTTTTAGTATCTACATGTACAACTTCTGCTATGAAGCCATGTTGTTGTAACAGCTGCAGTATGTGGTTTTGCATTGTCCTGCTGAAATACACAAGGCCTTCCTTGGAATAGATGTCTGGAGGGGAGCATAAGTTCCTCTAAAACCTTTTATATACCTTTCAGCATTCATGGTGCTTTTTAAAACATGCAAGTGTCCAACACCATATGCACTAATGCATCCCCATACCATCAGAGATGCTGGCTTTTGAACTGAACGCTGATAACAGGAGGGTTGGTCTTTCTCCTCCTCAGCCCGTAGGACATGACGCCCATGATTTCCAACAAGAATGTCAAATTTGGACTCGTTTGACCACAGGACACTTTGCCACAGTCCATTTTAAATGAGCCTTGGCCCACAGAACACGGCAGCGCTTCTGGATCATGCTCAACAATGGCTTCCTTCTTGCATGATAGTTTTAGGTGGCATCTGTGGATGGCACGGCAGACTGTGTTTACAGACAGTGGTTTCTTTAAGTATTCCTGGGCCCATTTAGTAATGTCAATGGCAGAATCATGCCGGTGAGTGATGCAGTGGCGTCTCAGGACCCGAAGATCACAGGCATCCAGTAAAGGTCTTCGGCTTTGTCCCTTACGCACAGAGATTTTTCCAGTTTCTCTGAATCTTTTGATGTTGTGCTGTGTCGATGATGAGACCTTCAAAGCCTTTGCTGTTAGGTTAGCCTTTGCAATTTTATGTTGAGGAACATTGTTTTTAAAGTATTCCACAATTTTTTTTACGCAAGCCTTCACAGGTTGGAGAGCCTCTGGCCATCTTTACTTCTGAGAGACTCAGCCTCTCTAAGACATCCCTTTTATAGCCAATACTGTTACACACCTGATGCCAGTTAACTTATTAGGAATAGGCAACAGAATTTAAGTACATGCATAGGTTGATAGCTTATAATATTGACAGCCCATGAGAAAAATTTCAGGCATACTTGACCATTTATGAAAAAGTTGTGAGCGTTTGTGTGGCAGTCCGAAAGCCACTATTGAGCTGCCATTTTGCCTCCCAGAAGGGCGATGCGTGATGTCACATAGGTGCAAGGGTGAATCTCCATGTTAGGTATCGTTCAGGAACCAGACGCGAGAGCAGAGCAGGGCAGAAAAATGGGATTTTATTTGGAAAGGGGGCGAACCCCCGCAGAGCAGGAGGCAACGGTACAAAGTCCACAATCCAAAAATCAAAAATCCACAGGGCGAAATCCGAGTCGTTAACAGGGCACCAATCACAGAATTCATAGTCAGGCAAAAAAGGGTTTGATACACAGAAGCAACAATCAATCCAAAACAGAGCCAAAATCAGTAATCAGGGACGGTTCAGTCAGAAGTGAATCACAAGAGAATACGAGGCAAAAACAAGCATGGCACAAGGGAAACGTTCTGACGGGGAACTGCTGTGAAAAGACTGCTTAAATACACACAAGGGAAGTCACATGCTATGATTAGGGACAGGTGAAATGGATCAGACTAATTACGAAGGAGCAAACACGAGGGAGAACCTAATCACATGAAATAGGCAAAAGCCAAAACGCGGACAGGGATCACGAGACAGACTATTGAAAAAACATACAGCTCCGGTTAGGGAGTTCTAATGTGCACAGATAATGAGAGGCAGAACAGAGTTGAGCAGGTGCGGAGGATCTGCTGAAACGCAGCAAAGAAGATTAAGTGAAGGCAAGAGGCGGAGACTAGAACAGGGCGAGTGCTGAGAGCTTGTTAATTAATTAGTAAGGTGCAGCAATACAATCCCTAGTGCTCGTTAGTAAGTTAGTATTATGTACAATGTTAGTCTAGGTTAGTAATTTTAACAAAAAACAACAAACTGTTAGTATTGGTTAGTAACATAGAAAAGCAAGGTGAAGGAAGCAAACGAGATTAGAAGGAATTGTTGGAAACCCAGAAACCATGAAATTACCTAAACATGTGACACGCAGTACTTGGGAAGAAGCTGTAGCTCAACACAAGACCAGACAGGGGAGACAAAGTGCAATGCAGGGCATGAGCAAAAACATGGACCAGAATGATAACAGAAATGTGGATACTGGCAGGAAAACATGAATAAACAGAAACAAAACATGGCATGGATTATGAGCATGGGCAAAACATGAACAGAACAAGGGCAGAGCAGAATGGAATCATAACACTCCACTCTTCATTACTCTTCTGTTGGCGCATTTGGTCTTCTACCGTTAACTTGCATAAATTCAATATTTGGTTGCTGTTTTCTGTACACAAGACCATTAGAAGAGCACTTACCTAAAGCCTAACCATCAATGACATTTGTTTTGAATGATTAAGAATGAATTAGATACATTTAATTGTTGCTATACAGAGCTGTGGTGACATTACATCATATCTTCATGATAGAGAATAGCTCCAGTTTGGTGTGCGGCACCAGAAACAGAATGCCAGCAGATAAGTTACTTTGCATTATTCAGTATGAATGAATACAGGAAATTATTTTTAATTCGAAGTCAATGCAAGGACGCGAATACACGGGTTTCGCCTGTATTCACGTCTTTACATTGATTTTGAATGTAATCTGTTGTGCGAAAAATTTGTTTCGCATCCGATGTGAAAGCAGCTTAACTCAGACACAATCAACCAAAGAAAGGGTTTTGCAGGTGGAATGTGTGTTCGATTTGCTTTGCAACAAACTATGGACATTAGGTAGAACTAGCTTGCGGACTTGATGATCATAAAGAAGTGGTCTGCTCGCCTGCATCCAAAGAACTGCTCTAACAGTGGATTATTGTAGAAAAATTTGTTTCGCGTCCGATATGAAAGCAGCTGAACTCAGACACAATCAACCAAAGAAAGGGTTTTACAGGCGGAATGTGTGTTCGATTTGCTTTGCAACAAACTATGGATGTTAGGTAGGACTAGCTTGCGGACTTGTTGATCATAAAGAAGTGGTCTGCTCGCCTGCATCCAAGGAACTGCTCTAACAGTGGATTATTGTGGAAACGTCACTGATGATGTGCCTGAAATAGCAGATATGTAAAATGATGGAAGTGGATTTTTCTGCTAGACATTTTACAATCGACTAAAAAAAGTTTCATAGCCGGAAGGTTTTTAACAGTTTGCTTTGCAACCAACAGTGGACGTTGAGTAGCCTAGCTTGCGGACTCGTTTTGACCATAAAGAATTTGTCTGCTCGCCTGCAGCATCTAAGGAATACTTACTCTAACGCTTGTGGATTATTGTGGAAAAAATTCCAGATGAGGTGGCTGGCATGGATTTTATTGGTTTACAAGAAAAGGTAGGATGTGCATTTAATTGTGTATGGGCCTAATGACAGGCAGGCTAACTGACAAGGGGGTGTGTGAGTGAGACGTAGGTGAGCCTGCATCGACTATCACTGGCCGTAACTTCAGGGCTGTACAGTAAGGGCCAAAGTATACTTGCTGCAGAGAACGCGTTCGTGTACGCATCATGGCTGCCATGCGTATTTAGCGGTTGTTTGGCGCGTAGTCCGCTCACTTCGACACGAGGTACCGTGACGCGTGCGCGGGTGCAATAATGACATGACCACTAGAGGCGCTTGTGCGAAGTAGACCCCTAGAGACCGTGAACAAGAACCATGAACCGCCCTCTTCGCTTTCGTGACCTCTGTGACCGAGTGCTGCGGCCTGCCCCTAGCGGAGACCACCAGTATCAGCGTTTTGACTGCGTGCCGAACGACCATTGCTGCAGCTAGTATACACACAGGCACAGCACACCGTGTACGCATACGTTTTACCATGCAGCGAGTATACCGCCGCCCTAACAATGCTTTGATGAGCGGCTAAACAAAGCCAGAGTACCTTAAGACCTGGAATATACTTGCTGCTCACGACACGTGCGCTTACGCATCATGGCTGCCACGCGCATTCTACATTCGTGTGCGTAGAGGTCGCTCATCTCCACGCGAGGTAACGCGAGGCGTGCGCGAGATGCAGTATTGACGTGACCGCTAGAGGCGCTCGTGCGAACGAATACACTGTGACAGTGAATGCGATATCCGGGGAATACCGCCTTTTTCACGATTTCCGGGTCCGATCTGCTGCTGTCTACCCCCCTAGTGGAGACCTCCAGTATCATGCGTTTTGGACGCGTTGTGCTGCAGCAAGTGTGTGCACTCACGAAGCGCACTGTGTACGCGTCCGTTAGGTCACGCAGCAAGTATATTTCTACCCTAACTCAACGTCAGCGTCCCGAAACAAAGGCTAAGCACAGTAACTGCAGTTACGGCGTTCTGTCATGATTTCTGGTGGGATTTTCGGAGTTACTGTTGACACAGACCTTGATTTTTTTCATAAAAACAATCAAATCGATTCAAAATATTCATCCACATGATAAAGGAGGTTTCAAAACCCCCAAAATGACAATAACTCACTTTTGACTAAATGTGATGTTACGGTGCTTTGCCTTTGCACAGCAGCATAGAACGTGCGGCCATGCTGCTGACCTGAACCAGCCCTGCATGTACACCCAACCGCTGCACACGCAGGCATATTGTTCTCTCTCTCTCGGCCTTCAAACAGCCTTCTTGAATATTTTCATGAAGGGTAGTGTCTGTTTGTGACTAACAGTGTCCTTTGGCACAGAAAAATGGTGACAACAGTGAGTAATTTAACAACTATCCCAATGCTTGTGCAGTCTCACTCGCCATGTATAGCTTCAGCGTGCTGCGCCCATGTGACGTCAGAGCATCTCCGCGAGGATTCTTCTGATTGGTTGAAATATTTTCAATGGCAGCATCTATGAAATCGTAAATTCTGCTTCAGAACCGTCTTTCGGAGTAGGATAGCTTAGTTGTATGAGCGCTATATGTTCAAACATTCGCATGAATCGTTAGTTTATGACATGATCTATCTTACAAACCTTATGTTGAAATTCCGTTGTCTATTCCTTTAATTACTTGCTAAATGTTCTTTCAGGTGATTCTCTTATATATTAATTGCTTTTTCAGCCCTTTTTTTGCCTGTGTCCCAACTTTTCTGAGACCTGTTGCAGCCAGAAAATTTGAAATGAGCTCATTTTGTGGATAAAAATGTAAAATGTCTCAGTTTCAACATTTGAAATGTTATCTATGTTCTATTGTAAATAACATATTGGCTCATGTGATCTGAAAGTCATTGCATTTTGATTTTATTCACAATTTACACTTTGCCTTAACTATTTTGGAATTGGGGTTGTATGATTACGTCCCATCCATAATGACAGTGACTACTTCACTGAAGAATGTGTTTGTGAAAGGCGTGTTGTGTGATTATAGCATCATCTTTTGATATATGAGCAGGACCGAGATGATGAGGAATAACTGGCATGGTTTGTGAGGTGTGCCTGTGGTTTGGATTTTTCTTTGGATATCAAATTCCTTGGCTATCAGATTCTTTAACCAGCTGGCTGATTGAGCTGGGGCGGCGCTTCCCCAGAATCTATATAAGCAGGATGTCCGGCACGCCTCCTTCGGTAGAGTGTCTGTTTTTAGCTTCGCACTATAGCCGAAGATGTCTGTAGTCAGGTTTCGTATGACTTTCTATCTTCTGATGTTTGGAGTTTCTTCTCCCTTTTTCTATCTTGCTTTGCTTCTGTGTTCTGGACTATTATACGTCCTTTGGAAGCGCGCGTACTTTCGTTTGGTCTGTATTACTCTCTGTGTTTGTACTGTGTCCGTGCTGCTCTCTTTCTCTCTGGTCGTTGTGTAACCCCTTGATTTTGACTGATATTACTCGCAGGAATCACAGGCAGACAGGGCGAATGGGTTCACAGCGCTTGTTGTTTACTAGACTGGCAATAAACGGCACATAAAAGACAAGTTGTCAGTGCGGTAGCTCTTAACTTTCTGGCTCCGCAACATCACCAGCATAACGCAAACTCGTATAAATCGTGTATTCCATATTAAGTAGTTTTTGTGATCGTATAGTTTAAAAGAAGAGTATATTCTATTCTATTCTTATCGTTAATGGCAAATAGTGAAGATTGACAAATCGCTTGAACCCGTCTCTAGCAGATGACATCTCATTCATATTTCAGACACATAAAAACTATTAACATACCTGGCAATAAACGGCACATAAAAGACAAGTTGTCAGTGCGGTAGCTCTTAACTTTCTGGCTCCTGTGTATCAAAATACAGTGTAATCACTAACTGTTGTTCATTTCGTGACAGCTGTCAAACTGATCTCAAAAGGCGTTAACCAGCCAAACATTCTATGGCCAACTGTCATTTCAAGTAGCTAGCAAGTTGTAACAGATATGATATATAAAACGAGACAGCAGTTAAAACAGTTCTATTACTGCTCTGCTTACTCTCTATATACCCATAAAGAGATTTACATAGTTTGGCAATGATTACAAGTTAAACAGACGGATATTTTACAGGTAAGTTACAGGAGCTCATATTTCAACCTACCACAACATCACCAGCATAACGCAAACTAAGTGACGCGTTACTGCGTTACCATGACAACCTGTCACTGACAGCTTGAGCCAGGCATTACACATTCCATTAAACCTGAATATTCTCATATAGTTTGGCGAACTCCATATACATCCAATACATGTTTAAACCACTCTGGTGACTGTTGCACTTGGCCTCCTAATTCTACCGGCTATTACAATAATAGTCTTCTCCATTTAATTTGTGTGAAATCTAGTCAAATGTGTATCAAATATATCATGTGTTAAATAGGCATGATAGCATGGTAGTTATTCCTCAAGGGGACTTGTCACCTCGTCATAGTCTTGAGGATCCTTCAGTTTGAAGGTCTAAGAATAGGCAATAATTTTAAGCATTAACGCTATAATGGTCATAGTTAACCCTCCTCCAGTGTTTGGTCAAATCTGACCAGTTTTACAGCTTTCCTGAAGCATAAATGATGTGTTTTTTGTCCGATTGCCTCAAAGCCTCAAAATATCCTCCACACCAGGCACCTGAACATATAAAATTGCCGATCACCATTTTCATTGAATTTTGAGAGATTTATTCAACTTTGTTACACCCTTGGTGTTCCAGATCAAAAATGACCGCCATAGGAAATGAATGGACGAGAGTATATTATGTTCATCCAGCCGATGGAAAACATCCCCGTACACACATCCACACACTCTCACCCTCCCCCCCCACACCCATCCCTTTCTCGTGCGTATGTGCCCATGCCCCCACTAGAGCAACACCCCACTAGGCTAAACATAACATCTTTAGCGATAGTTGTGGGAACCGGTCTCTTGCTCAGGCTTTGTGTGCCCCACCCTCACCCCAGGTGACACGCTCCTTCCAAATAAACTGAAGGTAGTTGCAGAAACCTGTCTCTTTCTCATGCTTTGTGCCAACATGCTCATGAACCATACCCTCAAGACTAAACAATGTATCATATCTTCCTACAAAGCACAACTATAGAATTTTCTTTGCGCCTTGCTCCCATTTGACTCTGTGAACATAATGAGTAGGCAACTCGCCCACTCACCCAGCCGCTCTTGCAGCCAATTGCCCATGCCACTCGCCCAGCCGCTCTCGCAGCCACTCTCGCAGCCACTCGCCCAGCCGCTCTCGCAGCCACTCACCCAGCCGCTCTCGCAGCCACTCTCGCAGCCACTCGCCCAGCCGCTCGCCCAGCCGCTTCCCCAGTCTCTTCCCCAACCACTTCTCCCCAACAAGGACAAGGGCACAAGAGGAAGAGGCGCCAGCTTTGTGCCCCTACAGACAATAAAACCAGCCAAACATGCCACAAATGCCATGCCTATGTTTGCAAGGCACATCCATGGTGATTATACATTGCCATGTGTTAACACAGTCTCTCTCTCTCTCTCTCTCTCTCTCTCTCTCTCTCTCTCTCTCTCTCTCACTCACTCACTCACACACACACACACACACACACACACACACACACACACACACACAGCGGACTGCTCATGTTGAGATTGTGTTCATATGGTCTCGGTTTTGAATTTGCTTGCTTGTTTGTTTGTTTGTTTGTTTTTAGAATAAATGTTCATTTAGAAATACATGTGTACTGTCTGTTCTTTGTGTAATCACTGCAATTACTCATGTTAAGCATGAGTTGAAGACATTGTTTCATAGCTGAAAATGGTTTAAAACAAAAATTTAGTGATGCTTTATGGCTTTTGTGTCAGTATAAGAGCAGTTAAAACTGACCGGTCACATTAGACAGCGAACACTGAAATAAGGGGGGTAGCAACGAACACTGGAAAAAACTCAAACTAGAAGAATTAAAGGATCAGTGTGTAAGATTTAGAGCCATCTAGTGGTCAGATTATAGATTGCAACCAACTGACCATTCCTTTTTCTCAGAAAACCCTACGGTGGCATAAAACTTGCAAAAAACGTGAAAAGGCGCCCTCTTGTGTCAGTTCTTTATTCATTTACTTTTTTCCTGTTCTGGGCTACTGTAGAAAAAAATGGCGGCGCAACACAGCAGCCTCCACGGAGGTGGACCCGCTCCCATGTAGGTTTAAAGGGCTTATTCTAAGCGAAATGAAACTCAAAGATTATTGTTTTCACGTGATTATACACTTCTAAAAAAGTAGTTATGAATGTTATAGTCTATTTCCGCCAAAATATCAATCTAAATTCTATACACTGCTCCTTTAAGTGAGAGCCATACTCACACAATCCATTTTGTATCAACACACCCCATTTTAGGGCTTAGAATGGTTGGTTAATGAAAGTGTTCGGATGAAGATGTCACCAGTGTCGACACATACTGGTTTTTTTCAGTGAATGTTGGCCATACCCTAAGGCAAATTTCAGCGAATTCCCTTAGTGAGTCATGGCTGGGAACATTGTCAATTGTACCGTTGTTTACACACGTAGCCATTGGAAATTTCCATTTCAGAAAATATTTTTTGAACAAACATCCTCCTATCTCCGCAGTATGACATGAATTTCAGCTAATTCTTTTTTTAGTCGTTAGGAATATATCAGCTACAACGTGCATTGATAAGCACATGATTATAATCATTGGTGAGACTCTGTGGGGCCGCAGAATGGATGGCCCCTCCCAAAAACTAAAAAATGTTAAAAATATAATTTTTTGTCATGAGGAAAATTGATTTCAAAGCTTTCTCTGGTGGATTCATGAACCCCATGGGGTGGTCTATCAATGCTGAAAATTATTTTGAATTTGGTGGTTTTGGCCAGAAAACTCCCTTAATGGGACTCCACCGTTAGAAGGGTAAATTTAGAAACTCGAATAAATACAAGCTCTCAATAAAGAGAGAATTTAGTCTCCGAAAGGGAGAGAACCGAACCAACATAGAGAAAGGGAAGTGAGTGGTCTGACCGACAAAGGGAAACTAAACAAAGGAACTAAATAGTGAGGTGAGAACAGAACCAATGAAAGGGCTGAACTAATAACAGAATGATTGGTTCGAGTGGCGAGACATTAAGGTGGCAGGCAGAACTGACGAGCTTCAGTTGGTGCTCGTCACAGCCAGTTATACTACTGTTGTAGGTGCCATTGCTGCTGATACTACATGTACTACCACTCCCATTACCACTAGTTCAACTGCCGCTGCTTTAAAGACTACTATTCTATGAAACTGCTACTATAGGTGCATCTCAATAAATTAGAATATCATCAACAACTTGATTTATTGCAGTAATTTGATTGAAAAGTGAAACTCATGTATTATATAGATTCTTTTAACACAGACTGATATATTTCAAGTGTTTATTTCTTTTAATTTTGATGATTACAACTGACAGCTAATGAAAACCCAAAATTCAGCATCTCATAAAATTAGAATATTGTGAAGAAGCTCAATATTGGAGACTCATGGTGTCACACCTGAGCCTTTAAATGGCCTCTCAGTCTGGTTCATTCGGCTACACAATCATGGGGGAAACTGCTCACTTGACAGTTGTCCAGAAGACTATCACTGACACCCTGCACACGGAGGGTTAGACACATAGGGTCATTGCTGAAGAAGCTGGCTGTTCAGAGTGCTGTATCCAAGCACATTAGTGCACAGTTGAATGGAAGGGAAAAATGTGGTAGAAAAGGTGCACAAGCAACAGGGATAACCGCAGCCTTGAGGGGATTGTGACAGGAAGCACATTCAAGAACCTGGGGGAGATTCACAAGGAGTGGACTGCAGCTGCAGTCAGTGTTTCAAGAGCCACCAGACGTATCCAGGACATGCTCTTCAACTGTCACATTCCTTGTGTCAAGCCTCTCTTGAACCAGAGACAACGTCAGAGGCGTCTTACCTGGGCTCAGGACAAGAAGGACTGGACTACTGCTCAGCGGTCCAAAGTCTTCTTCTCAGATGAAAGTAAATTTTGCTTTTCATTTGGAAATCAAGGTCCCAGAGTCTGGAGGAAGAGAGGAGAGGCACAGAATCCAAGTTGCTTGAGGTCCAGTGTAAAGTTTCCACTGTCAGAGGTGGTTTGGGGAGCCATGACATCTGCTGGTGTTGGTCCACTGTGTTTTCTCAGGTCCAAGGTCAGCGCAGCCGTCTACTAGGAAGTCTTAGAGCACTTCATGCTTCCCTCTGCTGACCAGCTTAATGGAGATGCTGATTTCATTTTCCAGAAGGACATGGCACCTGCCCACACTGCCAAAGGTACCAATACCTGGTTTAAGGACCATGGTATCCCTGTGCTTGATTGGCCAGCAAACTCGCCTGGGCTAAACCTCAGAGAGAATCTATGGGGTATTGTGAAGAGGAGGATGCGAAACTCGAGACCCAACAGCTGAAGGCCGCTATCAGAGCAAACTGGGCTCCAATAACACCACAGCTGTGCCACAGGCTGATCGCTCCATGCCACGCCACATTGCTGCTGTATTTCATGCAAAAGGAGCCGTGACCAAGTATTGAGTGCTGTGCATGTTCATACTTTTCAGTAGTCCAATATTTCAGTGTTAAAAATCCTTCTTTTTATTGGTCTTAAGTAATATTCTAATTTTCTGAGATACTGAATTTTGGGTTTTCATTGGCTGTCAGTTATAATCATCAAAATTAAAAGAAATAAACACTTGAAATATATCAGTCTGTGTAAAATGAATCTATATAATATATGAGTTTCACTTTTTGAATCAAATTACTGAAATTCATCAACTTTTTGATGACATTCTAATTTATTGAGATGCACCTGTACTGCTGCTGGTATGAGTAAATACAAATTTTACTGTGACAAACACTATAGCTAATAATGCTGCTGCTGCAGCTAATAAAACTAATCTTGCTCCTTCTATTCAAACTACTCTTCTTAGTACAATACTACTAATATAGTTAATACAACAACTACTGCACTATTTATACTATGTTTACTCCTAGGTCATAAAGTGATCACCTATATTATTTTTTCATCTTAACTTAGATGTTCCTGATTTAAAAACATAACCCAGTACATAACCTGTATGGATCGGTACCTAATCCCTTGATCTGGTTTGTGTTTCTGCACAGGCAGCACTTTTAAATACAAGCAGGGTTGTTAGCGGGTGGTAACAGTCCTATCAACGACATCCTTGACTAAGCAAGACTGACTATTCTCTCTTGACCAATCAACAGACTACACTGTTTCTTGCTCCACCTTTCAGCATAAAATCAGTGTGCTTACCTCAGCAGAGAGGTGCCAAAAAATGGGGATGAACTGTAACGGTTTTTGTGGTACCACCTGCAACTTTTCTGCAAACCGTTCTAATGTGTAACAAACTGAAATGAACTGAACTGGACTGCTTCCCCCTCGTCCATGACATTTTGTCACCTCCATTGCCCCACTGTTATGTCTCGACCCTGGATGGTTGGCTATTGTAATAAAGTTTTGTTTCTCCCTATCCGTGGTACTGCTTCTCACTCCTTTGGCCCCTGCACATTAAGAAATGCATGATATGAACTGAATTGGCTGGGGCCGTCACCCCTCTGTGCAGATACAGATGCCAGCGGACATGGAGCTGCTTTATTTATGCACGCAGTTACACAATTTTATCGCTAGATGTCACACCTGGATCATTTATTGAATATTCACTAGCAAGCTGAGCTCCAACACGGTTTAAAATAATGACGAGTTAAGTCCCATCCCTGTTTCCCAGGAATTGTGTGAATTTAACTCCTTAGCCAAGCCTGATGTGCAAACTGCCTAATGTACTTGCCCATACTTCAGCTATAACAGGCCAAAGGTATCTCAATTAAGTTGTGAAAAAAAATCAGTTTTCTGAAGCAAAAATTCAACATAGTATTGATACTATATCATTCAACAATCAGTTATTATCATCAGATATTAAAAATGTGTGATTCCCTACCACTGAATTACGCATAGATTCATCTCACAACAAATTCAGCGGTTCCTTACAACTTCAATCTCTAAACGTTCTCCATTGACTGTAATAGTTGCTCGGGCTTATTTGTGAAAGCCCTAGTTATAGTTCATGCCCATCTCGACTATACCCCGGTAATTATATATTTATTGCACTTTTTTTTCCAATTCCAGACAGTATAACCTTTCCACAGTAATCTTTGACTTTGATTGAACTCTCAGAAAAGTATTTCAACCCTAGCGTGACAGCAGATTAGGTTGTATTCTCTCAACTGTGCACAGCAGAATGACATGATTTCAAAGTAAAAACAGACTTCCAAAACCAACCTAGAAGTGAATACACAGTTATATTTACCTGACAGCAGGATAGCAGTTTAAAACCGACATGGATAATGGGAGTTATTCCGAATGGAACAGCACCGGAGGGTTCCTTGTACCGGAAAGCACTATTGCTCAGTTTATCTGGAGCAGGACTTCAATGATGGAGAGTTTGGCTTCATGTTTGAGTAAGTACATTGATTTGAATAATCTGGAAAGCTAATGGCTAGCTAGCTAGCTGGCCAGCTGTTTTTTATTTTTTTGTTTACCTTTGCCATGATGATCACAGAGCTTGGTTAGCTACACATTGGTTAGTATGAGTAACCGTTAGCCTTTGTTACTAATGCCAGCATTTTGCTCCATATGGTGATGTTTTAGAATTTATACCATATTCAACAAAATGAAATGTCTAGGTTTTTGTTCGTTTAAAATGAGAACAGCTCCAGGACTTCGGTAAAACCCCTGGCACGTTCGTTGCTCTAATACTGTTCAATCAAGAGTAGCATAATGAGCTGCCGGGTTTCTCACTCGGTTAAGATGCCGCATTTGTGGAGCTGTAGTGACAACCACGGTGCAGGTTCGAGCCCGGTCGTACCAACGGGCAGTGGTCGGCAGCTTTTTCAGAGCAGCGCATGATTGGCTAAGCGCTTCAGGGATACAAATTGGGGAGGGACTGCCGGGATGGGATATAAAAAATGGTTGCTTTTTTTTGTTGCTCAAGCCCCTCCTGTTGGCCAGCTGGGCGCTCATCAGTAAGATTCTAAGCTTGCTCATGTTTGGGTATTCTATGCCCTCATTCTGAACTTGCGATTTCGACCAATAAGTGTAAAGAAGCAGTGGCTGACAGGTGCGTGCTTTGGAGGAGAGCCACAAACTGTTTTCGGTCTCCTGAGTTTGCAACATGGGATTGCATATGAGTAAGCCTTGTACACAGTTCTCGAATTGGGCATTCCAGATTCAGGTGGGGTTGGGGGGTGCCAATTTTTCTAAAAAAAAAAAAAAAAAAAAAAAAAAGGAAGCATAATGGCTGCATTTTCCTGATAGTGGAATGTCTGCTTTGTTAAAATGGGGTATATTTCAGATGTTACTGTGTTACTGAGTTATACTTACTCCTTACAGGGTGTGAAAAGCATTTATACAAGCTTGTGTTTCGCTTGTATGATCGGAATTGTAATTAGCAAGCTGACCGTTGTGGGATGAAAGTTCTGACCGCAAAATCAGCAGTTCCTTTAATGAATACGTGTGTCTGCTGACGTAGCTTAGTAGAAAAACGTTCGAAACTCCGAACTTTAACGTTGAGAAAAGACATGTTTTTGGTTTGGAGAGGTTACTAGAGACTGTTGATGCCCATGTGCGCCAGTATTGATAAACTCATACCAAATTCTATTAGAAAATCATTGTTTCATAGTGAAGTTCAAGTGTCAAAAGTTGATTTGTGTTAAACATATGATTATTTAATGATTTGACTGCGCTTAATTTTGAGGGCACTTGCAGCATGGGGAGCCACTTGGATAGCTCCCTTATTTGGCTCAGAAATAGTAGGTAATTAAAAAAATAAATAAATACTGGCAGATGCTGTACACTTAGGGTCAGGGGGTTTATGATCCCAAAAATGTATTTTTTTAATCTCCCAGCCATTTTTCAACTCTCACTATTTTTTTTCTATAATTTAATTGTTGAATTTTCATGAAGATTTTTTGCGTTTGTGGCCCTTACTCTGAACTAAAATTATAAAAAGTGACTGAAATATGATGGATTTCTAAATGCTGGAATTGTCCTGTATAATTAAAGCCATTTGCCCAGTCTCTATGAGGCTCAGATCTTGAATTATAAAGCCTACAATCAGGTAATGCATAAATAGCCATACATTTGGCTTCTGCGCAAAGGGGTTAAAGGGGCTTATGCATTTTTGCCTGACGCTGAGGCTCTTCACTGCAAAGGGCCCCATGACAGAATCTGTCCCCGTCCCATCCCTGTAATTTTTCAGTTAATATTACACTTCCACTGCCTGTACTAAACTAAAGTGGGTGCAGAGGTTAGGGGGAGCTAAAACAGACTCTGCAGCTCACCCGTTTCCCTGGGGCTCCAAAGCAGGCTCATGCTCTTCCCCTAGCTTTACTAAATCTTTGACAGCATAGAGAATGTTTTTAGTTGTGCGGTGGTTTCTATAATATTTAAAGCACATCAGCTTGTTGCATGTACCTCGTGTCCGGCGTCCTGTAGAAGCTTGGCAGCCGTCAGTCCAGCCATGCCGGCTCCAACAATAACAACATGATGAGGTGTGTTAATGTGTGGAAGGCCGGTCTGCACAGTCTCCAGCAGCTTCTCATAGTCTCTGTCCTCCAGACACTCAGCCAGGTTTTCCCTTAAGCTAACAGCTGCAGCATGGCTGGGGTACAGTGTGAGCAGCAGTACACAAACAGCAACTGGAAACACACAGAGAAAAAAACACTCCGACAGGAAACCATCAAAGCATATTTAACCTTCGTGGAGCTTACGTGAGCAGCAGCTCAGAGTAAATCAGGATGACCACATAATTCTATGATTCTGTTTTCATTGTTTGCGCATTTGGTTTTAGATTTATATTTAACATTATTGCATTCTATTATTGTTATGTTAACTAGTGTGATTGCATCTCTCAGGCCAGTTGAGATTAATTTGAAAATCCTTAAGGGACTATCTTTATCTACCTTTTTTCAAACTTAATCTGGGTCACCCTCGCCCCCCTTCCCCCTTCTGTTATCATTAATTCACTTTTGACCACTGTTTTGATTTCTTTTCTTTTCTCTTTTCCTTTTTGCCTGATAGCCATTTCCTAGTTGACTCCCACTGCAACCTGCACATAAATGCATACATATTTGTTCATACGTACATGCGCATACACACACGCATACATATACGCATATATAAGAGCACATATTAGGAAACTCAACCCAGGCGATAACAGCTGGCTATACAGCCAGTCCCATGAATATATTGAACAACGAAAAAATTATTTTTATTTTAGCTGTCTACCACAGCATATTGGATATGAAATAACAAATATGAGCGCAAAGGGCAGACTTTCAGCTTTGATATGAGGATATTTATATCAAAATCAGGCAAATAGTGTAGGAATTACAGCACTTTTTATACCTAGGCCCCTCTTTTGAAGGAGTCAAAAGTATTGTTGGCCTCATGTGTGCTGTTCCCTCATAATATAATTTACAGCTAAGCAGATAAATGATCAAGTGTCCTCACTGGCCCCCTGAAAGAATCTAAAACTAAGAATCCTCAAATGAGTTTGGCCACACCACTATTAGAGCTGTGATGGCTCCTCTGGGTCAGCTCTAGGCTTTCCTGAAACCACAACTCCATTTCAGCCGATGCCCATTACTTGGCCCTTGGATGCCTCGCAGACTTAAAATTAGAAGACTGAGGTATGTAAGATGCATACTTTCAACCTCATTGCTGTCAAAACTCTGAAATCCGTATTTATTCACATTATATTTTACTGTATTCTCACTTATTCTCACTTTTTCTTTCTCAAATCCAGTTTGTACTTTGTTTCCCCACACATTAATTATTTAAAGTTGTGGTCTAAAAAGTTCTACATTTAAATCTTTAATGAGGCAGTTTCAATTTACCTTGTGCTGCTAGGACCTTCAGCCTGGTTTTGAAAGGTGCCAGCTTTTCTTTTATTGCTTCCATCTGTCAGTTGATCACTTGTGTCTGGATGGCAGGCAGACTGTTTCTCACTGATTTTCACTGTGGGTGCTCTTATCGTTCAATCGACAGAAGGTATTGTCACACGCCTCCCAGAGTCCCAATTCCAGAGACTCTGTTGAGGTGGTAAAATATTACCCTGGCAAATTAGATCATAGAGAAATTTAAATCTGGGCTTGCACCAAATTGTTTACTGGTTTGTTGAAGTTTCATTGGGCATTGAGCAATATCTTACTATATTTCCTAAGAAACACAGTATGAGAGCCAAAATCATGTTTAAACAAAACCTGTGCAACCTTGAACTGCGGCAATTGAATGCAACATACATATTAATGCAGCAGTAATATTCATACAAAAACATCACATATAATAGAAACAATGCTAAAACAATGATAATTGATTGATAATTTTACTGCACGACGAGTTTTACTTTTGATACTTTAAGTAAACTTTGCTATTCTACTTTTACTTAAACAAGATTTCAATTGCAGGAGGTGAGAGGTATTTTCATAGCAATGTTACTGACATCAGGTACTTCACTGGAAAAAATGCTACTCTAGATATAAGAAAAAAAACTTATTACAAGGCTGTTTTACCTAGTAATAAGCAAAAAATAAGACATATATTATATTATATGTAGACAAACTTATTTCAAGCTGGATTTTACTAGTATTTCGAAGTGTTTCATTTCAAAATAAGCAAGCAATGCCATGTCAACCTTCTTAATTTAAGCAGCATTCAACTTATATTAAGTTGCATTATAGTTAAACTGTTCTAGATTTAAGAACATATAGAGTTTACAATAAAATAAGCAAGTGTCATTTAAGCAGTGGCAGGCGGTGGACGGAAAACCGAGGGGGCGGAAAACATCCCTTAAAACGGACGAGATTAGTGACCCGATTTCAATCATTGTTCTTGGTCAACATGTTAGTTTCTCTTTTAATGAAATGTTTAGGCGAGTGAATAATACATTCTATAAAATGTTTAATTCACATGCCTTAATAGGCAACTCTTCACAAAAAAAAAACCACTGTGGATTTTCCGCGTTAAATTTTGTCACATTCTAAGAAGTCGTCAAACCTGTGCGTAATGATTGTTTAATTGAAAAAGATTGAAATGCGCTTTTTTTTCGTTCAACTGGTGCGTTTGATTTCTCGTCTTAACGAAGACAATTAGCTACACCTGAGAGGGGACAGTTCAAGTGTCTTTTACCAGGGAAATTGACTGAAAACAGATCAAGACTAATAGGCAGTTTAAAGACATGTTTATCGCCCTCCTTGTTCTCTGTCCACCGCCCGCCACTGAATTGAAGTATATTAAAATAAAATTTTTTGCACAATTAGCTGGAGATACTCATATTTAGCCATATTGTACCAGTATCAGGAAGTGATGTGTCTCAGAATAAGCCAGTCATACCCAGAAAGCAGTATTTTTTCTCTCAAAGGTAGCTTTTTGTTTCTTTACCTTAACTGTCAACTTCTTCATATAAAAGCTTTATTTAACTTATTCTTAGTTATATAATCATGTCACTGTTCAAGATTCAGGAACATTTTGTACTTAAATCAAGAAAAAAAAAGTTAAGTATTTTTGATAAAATGTCTTTGTAAAGATAACTAAAAATACACATAGCATATTACTTTTTTAAGCTTCTTAGGCCATTCAATTAACATTAGATTACAATAAATATGAAAGCAAGCCTTGCATTAAACCAGCAATTTATTCTCTACTTTGCAATGCAATCGCAATCGCAAACTTCAACAATCCAGTACATCACTTACGGAGCACAGTTCTGCACTGGCCTTTTTGCACCATAAGTTCTGGGTCTCAGTACAAAACAGTAAAAATAAAAGAACAACATGTATCATTGTGGATTATCTGCAGCTATAAGCCAAAAAAAAAAAAAAAAATGGACCCAAACATTTAGTCAGTGAGTGCCAAAATCACATTGGGTTAACGTTAACACATCTGAAGATCATGGCTTTAATGGCCTACAAAAGCTTTCCAATCGGACAAGCCCTTCTTGTAAGATGGTGTGAGGTCTTGCTCATGAATTGTGTCCATATGTAATGATTCAGACTGGTTCAGACAGGAACCAGTAGCAAACGAGTGTAGAAAAAAATCGAGGTCCTTTATTCAGTCCGAGTTCAAGTTAGAGATCACAGAAACACGGTGCCAAAAACAAAATCCAGAAATCAGGGTCGTAAAACAGGCAGAGTTCGGTAACATCAGATGGGAAAAAGTACAAAAGCGGAAGGTAAAAGCAGGGTTGATATTCCGTAAGCAAAAGTCCAAAAACCAGGGCAGCAAAAATTAGGAATCATAGTCAGTCGGGCAGGCAGAGTCAAAACCAGAAAAACACAAAAACAAATCCAAATATAGCCGCAAGCGGCAATTCCGGGGTTCAAGCCAAGAAAGACCATTAGTGGTTGAAAGCTTTAACAGCTTAATTAAAAAGTGTTGCCACTAAACATGGCCATGCCCCCCGCCAGGTGACGGATATCAACTGGGGTCGGCGTATTACACAAATACACATTGAAGCCAAAGATGAATAAAATCGGTCAAAGCGTTCTTGAGATTTTGCGTTCACAACAAACAGTACGTGATAGATGGACGGCCGGACAGATGGGCTGACAGAGCTGAATACTATGTCCCCCGGCCCTAATACACCTTGACACCAAAGATGAATGGAATTGGTCAAACCGTTCTTGAGATATCATGTTGACAAGGTATTTGTAAGTGGTCAAATGATCATAATGACCTTCAGAATACTGGCAAGGTCACCTAAATCGAGTGGGCTGTGAGCACCCCGCTAATACACCTTGACACCAAAGATGAATGGAATCGGTCAAACCGTTCTTGAGATATCATGTTCACAACAAACGGGACGGGACGGACGGACGGACGGACGGATGGACGAACAGACGGATGGAGCTGAATACTATGTCCCCCGCCCCTAATACGCCTTGACAACAAAGAAAAATGGAATCAGTCAAACCGTTCTTGAGATATTGCGTTCAGAACAGACGGGACATGACGGACTGCCAGACGGAGCTGAATACTATGTTCCCCGCTCCGCTCACTATTGTAGCGGCGGGGGACAAAAACCATATAGTCTGATTTGTGTTATGTTAGGCTATTTTGTGCAGTTGAGGCGCCCCCTACTGTTCAATTTGTTTGAAACCTTCAGGCTATGTTTCAGGTTCTTATGTGGACATATCCTGTGAGTTTTGTAATGATTGGGAAAACTATTTATGATTTAAAGTCTGATTCGTGTTATACCACATTGCTTTCTTTTGCATTTATAGAGTCCCCTATCAGTCAATTTGAATGAAAATTTCAGGGTATGTTTCAGGTACTTATATGAATATATCCTGGGAGTTTTATGGCTATAGGACAAACAGTTGCTGATTTTTAGTCTGATTTGTGTCATGCCATGTCCATTTTTTGCATTTATAGCGCCCGCTATTGGCTGATTTGCATGAAACTGTGAGGGTATGTTCCTGGTACTTATGTGGACATAGCCTGTGAGTTCTGTGATGATTGGCCCAATGGTTGTTGAATTTTGTCCATTTATGTGCTAAGCCACGCCCCTAATGAAGTTCATTGGTCAATATCTTGGTTCTGAAATGAGATTTCAACAAGCTTTAAGCAAGCTTTCATTAGCGTGGTCCAATGATGAACCACAGCAAATTTCGAAGGAATCGGACCAATGGCCTAGGAGGAGATGTCAAAAATGTGTTTAGCAAAAAATTCAAAATTCCGGAAAATCACATATGGCGGACCTTAAAGGTCCATATTGGAAAGTTGTAGAGTTTGGACTAAGAAATATCTCTACCAAGTTTCATGTAAACCGGACTTACAGCGTAGGAGTTATGACCTTAAAAGTGAAAAACAGTTTTTCTTGAATTATAGCGCCAGCATCGGGCCGATTGAGTTAAAAATGCCTTTTGCAGCATTTACACACAACTTCCAACCTATGTGCAAAATTTCAGGACTCTACCATTTACCATCTCACGGGAATTTGCGAAAACATTTCTGTAGAAGAAAAGAAATAATAATGATAAATATAGCCATAAGCGGCAATTCCGGGGTTCAAGCCAAGAAAGATGAATGTCCCCCGCCCCTAATACACCTTGACACCAAGGATGAATGGAATCGGTCGAACCGTTCTTGACATATGATGTTGACGAGGAATTTGTAAGTGGTCAAATGATCGTAATGACCTTGAGAATAATGCCAAGGTCACGGATATCTACTGGGGTCGGCATATCACACCAATATACCTTAACACCAAAGATGAATGGAATCGGTCAAACCTTTCTGGAGATATCGCGTTCAGAACAAACGGGACATGATGGACGGATGGACGGAGCTGAAAACTATGTCCCCCGCTCCACTCGCTATCGTAGCGGCGGGGGACAAAAACCACTTTAAAAGTGTGTTGCAGGTATTTATGTGGACCTATTTTGCCAGTGTAATGATTGGACCAACAACTTATGATGTATTGTCTGATTTGTGTTATGTTAGGCTATTTTGTGCATTTATGGCGCCCCCTGTTGGTCGATTTGATTTCAACTTTCAGGCTATGTTTCAGGTTCTTATGTGGACATATACTGTGAGTTTTGTAATGATGGGAAAAACTATTTATGATTTATAGTCTGATTTGTGTCATACCATGCTGCTTTGTTTTGCATTTATAGCGCCCCCTATCATACAATTTGTATGAAATTTTCAGAGTATGTTTCAGGTACTTATATGAATATATCCTGTGAGTTTTATAGCTATAGGACAAACAATTGCTGATTTATAGTCTGATTTGTGTTATACCACGCTGCTTTGTTTTGCATTTATAGCGCCCCCTATCAGTCAATTTGAATGAAATTTTCAGAGTATGTTGCAAGTACTTATATGAATATATCCTGTGAGCTTTATGGCTATAGGACAAACAATTGCTGATTTAAAGTCTGATTTGTGTTATACCATGCTGCTTTGTTTTGCATTTATAGCGCCCCCTATCAATCAATTTGAATGAAATTTTCTACTTTTTTCATAATACTTATGGTTGTGACCATAATCTGAATCAGGGGCATAGACAGCACGACGCACGTGCATACAATTGGAAAAATTTAAGTAACCTATAAATGTTGTAAGGTGCAAAATAAAAGTACAGGCATATATTGAGGTAACTAGCTATTTTGCTAGCTTGCTCCTTCTTGGAAGTCGTGTAGCGAATTTTAACCCTTAAATGCCTCCTGAGACAAATTTGTCACACAATTTTGGGGGTTGTCAAAACCACTGACCCCACATAAATTTTGCAACCTAATGCCCATAGTGACATATTTAGACCATCAGTGCTGCCATCTGATGCATGAAAGTGGAACTGACACTACACTGGCTGCACCAGCTAACCTTTCCAATATGGCCGCCCCCATGGTGGAATCCACACGATAGATCAGCACCCATTCATCACTGGATAAAGTAGACAAACAGGTAAGCTAATGAAAAATTAGCTATGCTTAATACTTCAGCTATATGTCAACTGTTTTATCATTCAAGTCATTTTAGCAATAAGGTCCCCAAAATGCCCATTGTGACATATATGTCACAAAACTAAAATGAGGTCAAAGGTCACCAAAAATTAAAAATTGCTATTGGGTTGTTATTAGCCCCTCCCCAGGATATATTAACAGAATACATAGATTTTTCTTTCAACTTTAACTATAGTTGGGCATTTAAGGGTAACCTTGGCGTTTAAAATTTGTGATGTTGTGCCAATAATGGGATCCGGAAAGCCAGTTAGACCGTAAGTAAATTGTGGAGGTCTAGGCCAATTGACACAAAATGATGATGTCGTGCACGTTGGTCCAATCTGAGCGTTTTACCAAATGCGCTGTGTGATTGATCAATTGGATATTACACATTTCATTATGCGAAAATAATTTCACAATGTACGTATACTGCACTGAGACCGCTGAAATGAGGGAAAACTTCTAAATTTGTTTTTAAATTCGCCTCATCGCCTGAAAATAATATCGTTGTGCTGTACATGGACGCCACACATTTAATATCAAATTGGATAAACGCTCAGAGCGAGGGACCATTCGCGCAGATTGGACGAAAGCGTGTGACAACGACATCAATAATGAACATTATAGCTAAAATATAAGAGTGCTAGCATGCCGGCTACCTATAGGTCATGCTGTGATCCTAGTCTAGTCTCTGCTGTTTTCACATGAGCAAGGAAAAAATCAAGGATGTCTTGTACAGTAAATCTAGCAAACATACTTTTATGCATTTAGTTTCTAGATGTCGCGTCTCTGAAGCTTATAATTAATGGTTTACTAAACATCAGTAAGTTGTGGTCGGGGACGTTCAGCGGATAATGCATTTGGATAGGCTCATAGCTGCATGGTCTACAGCTAACAGTAACGTTGGTTACCCTATAATTGCTGCATGGTATAAGTAAATCAATGTTTTATTAACTTCTTGCCTAGACTGATATGGATGGAACCAGTTATTACCCCGCCTCACCCGAAGAAAAATCCTGTATTTTTCTTGAGGTACTTTGTGGATTTTTTTTTGTGTCCTAAAGAACTCTCCTGGCAGTTTGGGCTGAAATCTTTCTAGGCCTACGTGACCTTGGCTTGGTATCAAGATATCTCCTAATTTTCCACCTCTTAATCACAAACTGAACAATACTGACTGGCATTTTCAAGTCTGAAGATATCTTTTTATATCCTTTCCCATCTTTAAAAAGTTTAACTACCTTGTTACGAAGGTCCTTAGACAGTTCTTTTCCGCTCCCCATGGCTCAGTGTCTAACCAGATCAGTGCCTCCACTTGGGAGCTAACAAACTCAATGACTGTACACAGACAATAGACACAATTTAAAAAGCAACAGGTGTGAAACCCTTAATAGCCATTTAAACCCGAGTGTGTTACCTTGGCCTCTAAATTCGTAAACCAGGCACAGGCGCGGCGCAGGGCGGCGAATGGGGGTTGCGCCGCGCCGCGCCAACGGGGTGTGTCCAGGCGTATGTTGCAATTTTGTGCCCGGCGTAGCCTGGCGCAAGTACTCCTCTGTCCCGCCTCGGTCCCTCCCGCCGGCACCAAGTGGCAAAGAGGAGGAGAGAAGGCGTGTTTGGGTATAACACAGCCGAGTCAAATCTTCACCAATCAAATGAGCTCCTCTCCTCTCCTTTAATGTGTTGGAATATAGAAGCCACTGTCCTATATCTGCATGATGCGTTAATGTTGCATTTTACTTTGCTGCTTCAGGCATGTTTTCTGCACCGCTTACGTCTATATTAAGCATTACGAATATGAGTTAGCTGGCTAGCTAGGGCATTCGCAAATTATTACCAGTAGCGAACTTGAATGGAATTTCAAAACGAAACTACGTCAGATCATTCAAACTTATGAAGTTTGAATGAAATACGACGGTTGCTCATTTATTTCTTCTGCCTGCTTCATTGGGAAGAGAAACGATGGATAGCGTATTCCTATTATTACACCCTGTTGCTGCTTAAAATTTTGGGATTAACATGCATGGACAACAATGCAAGATACGTAATGCATTTATATTCAATATGTGATCTTAACTCAGTACGAGATCATAGCAATCAGGCTGTATTCCTTTCCCCACTAAAAACGATAAAACCTAAGTGACAATAATAGTAGCCTAGTATTAAGCCACTTGCACAACAAATTTTTCGCACGACAGATTGCGTTGAACGCAGTGTCTACGTGTCCGAAAGTCTGACAGGGTTTTGATATAGGGGAGAGCTGGTATGAAAGTTACATTTTTCACATGGACGTCATTTTAAAAGATAACGTTACAGACCGAAACAAAATTTCGGAGCGATTAACTACTTTTGTGTGTGCTCTGTCAATTTCAGGTGATAAATCCTCACCATATATATTGACTTCGGCATAGTTTGACGTCGAACGGAAGTTGCGGATTGCTTCTTTCGACCCATCCAGCCGGGATGAAAGTAATGCACGGGCAGGGCAAAAGTAACGTGATCAAATTTACTGGAATCTTTTTGAAATTTCTCGTTAAAACAGAAGCAAAAACAGCCAGACATTTGTTTTAAACATTTTAATTGGCTTCAAATGTTCCAAAAGTGACCGTGAACATGTTTAATGTGCAAGGTCTATTTATAAAATTATCCCAGAGAGCAAGCACCTCCGCTCCGGATCTGCCCGGCTCTGTGCCGACTCCAGCTGATCCGGCTCAGAGCAGGGCAGATCCGGAGCGGAGGAGCTTGCTGTCTGGGATGAAATTACTCATCACAGTTGTGACAGATACAATGAGTGGCACCCTCAGTGCATGCCTCATGCGACCACAGCAGACAAAAAGATGCACTGCACCCACACTTCTCCAGGCAAAGATGAGGCAAATGTCTCCCCCACAAACAAGACATTCCTCATCCTTGCCCCCCCAAACTGTGGTTGCAGTGTGTCCACTAAGCCTCTTTTTCTTTGGGAGTTTTGAAGAGGACTGTTTTCTCTGGCCCCTCTGTCGACTCTCCTCCTCCAAAGCAGCTTTCACCGGGGTGTCGGTCAGTATTGCTGTTGACCTGCGACATTCAATGAGATAATAGTCAGAATCAGCTTGTTTTTATACAAGCAAGAGAACCAAGACAAGTTAAAAATGACACTATGCCCACCTCTTTCTGCCTCTCCTTTTATTTTCTTTCCTCGAGCCAGCCTTTGGATGTGGGCGAAGCTTTTCTGGGCTGAACCTCTGTACTGGCGTGCCACTAGATGTTCCTGGAACCACTAGCATACCTGGATAGATGGTATGCGCTGGCGATGGAGCAGGCACTGGTGATGAAGGGGGCGCTGGTGATGGAGCTGGCCCTGGCACTGGGGATGGAGCTGGTGCTGGTGCAGGACGGTCGGTCACATAAGCTGGAGCAAAGTCTTCCTCACTGAAAATATCTGGATTCAAGGGCCAGATACTGGTACACTCGAACCCAGACAAAATGCTGCTTGGTGTCGCAGCTTGAGGCAGAGCTTTAGCCACAAGACTCGGGATGTTGTAGATGGTCAATGTTCTTCCAGGGTTCATTCGCATCCAATTGTCTGCTGCACGGTTAATGTAGTGCTTCAGAGGGCCAAAAACGCTTCGGTGTAGCGGCTGAAGACGGTGGGAGCAGTGGTTTGGAAATGACAGGAGTACAATGCCCTGTGACTTGCAAAAGTCAATAGCTACCACGGAGAGGTGTGATGCATGATTGTCTAAGAGTAGCAGCAACTTTGACTCGGGGTCACGCGGTGTGTCTTGCAAAATGCTGTAAAAAGGCCAAAAAATCTGTCTCCTCCATCCACCCCGATCCATTGGCAGAACCAGTGGAGCCAGGGGACCATCCCGGATGAAGTGGTCATGGAACTTCTTCCTTGGGAAGATAAAGTAAGGGGAACAAAGTTGCCTTGTGCGTTGGCAGCAAAGGCAAGGGTCACCAATGTCCCTCTTTCCCGGAGGTCACAGCACCGACCTGGCGCTGGCCCTTAGTGGCAGTGACTTTGTCTGGCACTTGAACCGTTGTGGTACCTGAAATAATCAGTGAAATGAATTATTGCTGGTGCAAATCACTGGTGCTTTTAAATTTATCATCCAAATATAAATTTTTACCTGTTTCATCCATGTTCCAGATGTCATTTGCCTCAAAATTATTGCAGGTGAGGACAGTCTTTAGGTTAAAAAAAACGCAGTCACGTTGGTCTTGTTGAAGCTGGTGGAACGGGACATGCTGGTGGCTTGAGGTCGACGGATGGACAGGGTTCTGTTGCGCTCGAGGAAGAAGATGAGCCAATCCTTCCCTGCCATCTGGTTTTTCTTCCATGAACATGGAGTTTTGAGGCCAATATTTTCGGCCAGCTCATATGCAAACTTTCGCACCTAAAAAAGCATAAAAAGGAGGTTAATTCCCAGATAGCAAGCACCTCCGCTCCGGATCTGCCCCGGCTCCAGCTGATCCGGCTCAGAGCCGTGAGATCCGGAGCGGAGGTGCTTGCTATATGGCGGTAGTGGTGTAGCTGTGTCTGCCATGTTACTCGCACCTCTTTAGGACTCAGGCCAAAATATATATCGGCTGCTCTCTTTATATATGCCTGCAGTCTCTTCACCTGTTCTTCTGTGAAGACTTTGTTGTGAGCCCTGTACCTGGTCTGCTGCCCTCTTGCCTCTGCCCTCCTCTTGCAGTACCTGAACAGGGTGACATGACAAACGCCATGCACCGCTGCTGCCCTCCTTATACTATCGCCTCTTCAGACATCAAAAAAGGCCCTTGCGTAAACCTCCGGGTCAACCGTTCCTCTCTGGGTAGTTCTGACCCTAACTCTGGGCATCTTCTGTCGTTAAAACACAACACACATTTTTATGGAGCTTTTAAACACAAAATGTGGCCGCATTAGCAGAGAGGGACGAACGTAACTGTTGCTACTTCAGTCCCGACGGTGACTCCTGACATTTGAACGAGGATTACTTCCAAAGTGGAAAAATTCTGACATTTCAAACTGCACCATATGTTGCGGAACTAAATCACCGATCATTTCATCATAAATATGACACATGGAGCGATAAAGACAATCTTTAAATCGAAAAAAGTTTAGCATTCGTCTGAATTTACTCACCGCTGTGGAAAACAGTCTTCTCGGTCTCGTGCGAGGAAGACTGGGCCAAAGAATGTTCGCGGTTCTGGAGAGGGGGCGGCGAGCTGCACATGCTGACCTAGTAGGGGCGATCGAAGTCGCGGATGGCTGTGAGTAAATCGCCGTGTTACTTTCGTCCAGAGTTACTTTCGCACCGGCGCTCCCCTATCTCCGTGTCCGACAGTCGGATGATTTCAATATAACTCCGTGTCTGACAGTCGATTATTGTTTTTATAAATTTTATAATACTAGAGATTTATAGCTCAATAAAGTGAGCCGACATTGGCGCGGGACAATGTACAATGCCTGTCGGACATTAAATGCAAAATACTCCGTGTCTGACAGCCAAAAAAAAAAAAAAAAAGGACGATTTGAACAGATTGATGACGAAATAAAGAATAAAAAGAAACATTTTAACAACAAACAGAACATCCAATGAACACTGCAATTTCTTTATTTGCGGGCCATCTTTTTTGGATGCTCTGTTTGTTGGTGATATATTTTTATTCTTTATTTCGTTATAAATCTGTTCTCATACCAATACTTTTACTTTTTGCTGGCTGCCGGACATGGAGTATTTTGCATTTCGCCTCGGACAGTCTTGATCGTGCATGCAATAATTTATTCACACTGTCAATGGTCATGGAATTGATTTGCTCATTGACTTCAAGCACTATTTTATCTCTGGTGTGGAAATAAAGTGTGAATCTGTTCGATCCATCTGACTAATTTTCAAAACAGAGACCGAATAAAGACTTGTCTATCTTCAACGGAAGAAAACGCGAATAAAAAGTCCAAGAAAAGTCGATAGCTATCAATTTGCATTTTGTGAAGGTCGAACACAAACATGGCCAAGTTTGCACGTCTAATAATTCCTGGAATACTCGAAAAATTAGAACTTTTATGACTTTCGGACACGGAGATATATTAAAACCCTGTTCGACTTTTGCGTCTTTGCATTGACTTTGACTGTAATCAGTCATGCGAAAAATTCATTTCTCGTCCAGTGTGCAAGCGGCTTTACTGAGCATAGAACGTAAGCATTATATAGGCAGTTTGTGGTTGGCTGAGAAAGATGTGAAGTCGTTAGTTTGCATCACTGATTCAGCTGCGTTGATTAAGCCAGGTGGAGTTTCCATTACGCGTGCCAACCGCCTTTAATCTGACATCAGGACAATCGATATAGATACTATAATTTATGTCCTGATTCAGATAGTTACATTAAATAGTGGTAGCTGTAATTATTTATTGCATTGAAATGTGCCTGACATTCTGGAAACCTGCCTGTGAGGTTTCAGTGACGTGTGCGCACGGTGCGCCGGTCAGCCAAATTACCACTGCACAGAAAGTAAACCAGGTTGGAGCTGGCGAGCTTTCTGCGCCTTCAGCGAAGTCTTTTTTTCTCTGAAATTGTCACTGCGTCTTGATGAATATGTGACACCTCCCCCTACTACGCCGCCACACCCATCTCGGCGCACGTCCATCTGCCAAATTGCCAAAGTGACTGCGGACGGTGCACGAAATTACCACTGCGCGGGCTGCGCCACGCTACGCCACGCTGCGGTACCCTGCGCTGCGCCAAGAAATTAGAGCCCCTTGTATCTATGTAACAAGGTAAAACATTCAAGGCTATGTAAACTTATGATCAGGGCCTTTTGGATGATTTCGATAATTGTGATTTAGAAAGGAGCCAAACACCTGTGATGATAAATGACTTCACATGATTAGTAAGCTTTAATAAAAGAAATAATTTTTTCATGATAAGTCGTATTTTCAAAATGAATGGCAATAATTCACAAATTCAGCGTGGGTATGCAAACTTTTGAGCACAACTGTAGGTTGCATTCTATTGCTCAAGTTCAAGGTGGCAAGTTTACAGCTTTTGCCTGAACATGTTTTTAGGCCTCAGACTGTGTTTCTTTGGATATATTATGAGGTATTATTCAATACCCAATAAAACTACAGCAAACCAGCGAACAAGTTGGTGCAAGCCCATTTCCAGAGAATTTAAATTTTGACGTGATCAGATTTGCCGAGATAACATTGGACCACCTCCACAGATTCTCTGGAATTGGCTTAGAAGGCATGTTGTCACATGCCTTCTATCGATTGAACGATAAGAGCACCCACAGTGACTGTCAGTAAAACAAAGTATGCCTGCCATCCCAACAATAGTGATCAACTGGAAGACGGAAGCAATGAAAGAAAAGCAGGCAGCTTTGTAAAAGGGCTGAAGGCCCAGGCAGGGAAACATTGAATGAAACTTTCTCATAAAGATTTGAGTGTACAATTGATGAAAGAGCAACTTTAAGTGATTTATGCGTGGGGACACAATGTAAAAAGTGGGGTTGAGAAAGAAAAAAATGATAATACAGAAAATAATAATTTGAATATGACATTATTCAAAACTTGCATGTCAAGTTTAACTTGCTGTCTTGCATTCCAATGCAAGTTTTAACAGCATAGAGGTTCAAAATAAACATACTGCAGAGCTCAGTTAACGAACCTTAAGTCTGCAAGACATCCCAGGACCCAGACTGAGGAGGAGTAATGGCCAGAACCAGTAATGTGCGAGACTGAGGAGGAGTAATCAGGACCCAGTAATGTGTGAGACTGAGGAGGAGTAATCAGGACCCAGTAATGTGTGAGACTGAGGAGGAGTAATCAGGGCCCAGTAATGTGCGAAACTGAGGAGGAGTAATCAGGACCCAGCAATGTGTGAGACTGAGGAGGAGTAATCAGGGCCCAGCAATGTGTGAGACTGAGGAGGAGTAATCAGGACCCAGTAATGTGTGAGACTGAGGAGGAGTAATCAGGGCCCAGTAATGTGTGAGACTGAGGAGGAGTAATCAGGACCCAGCAATGTGTGAGACTGAGGAGGAGTAATCAGGGCCCAGTAATGTGTGAGACTGAGGAGGAGTGGACCCAGGCCCAGACTGAGGAGGAGCGATCAGGGCCCAGTAATGTGCAAAACTGAGGAGGAGGAGTAATCAGGACCCAGCAATGTGTGAGACTGAGGAGGAGTAATCAGGACCCAGTAATGTGTGAGACTGAGGAGGAGCGATCAGGGCCCAGTAATGTGTGAGACTGAGGAGGAGTAATCAGGGCCCAGTAATGTGTGAGACTGAGGAGGAGTGATCAGGGCCCAGTAATGTGTGAGACTGAGGAGGAGTGATCAGGGCCCAGTAATGTGTGAGACTGAGGAGGAGTAATCAGGGCCCAGTAATGTGTGAGACTGAGGAGGAGTGATCAGGGCCCAGTAATGTGTGAGACTGAGGAGGAGTAATCAGGGCCCAGTAATCTGAGGAGGAGTAATCAGGGCCCAGTAATGTGTGAGACTGAGGAACTGAGGAGGAGGAGTGATCAGGGCCCAGACTGAAGGAGTAATCAGGGCCCAGTAAACTGAGGAGGAGTAATCAGGGCCCAGTAATGTGTGAGACTGAGGAGGAGTAATCAGGACCCAGTAATGTGCGAAACTGAGGAGGAGTAATCAGGACCCAGTAATGTGTGAGACTGAGGAGGAGTAATCAGGACCCAGCAATGTGTGAGACTGAGGAGGAGTAATCAGGACCCAGTAATGTGCGAGACTGAGGAGGAGTAATCACAACCTGGCAAATGATCTGAAATGGCCAACATCTCCTGGCTTCAGATAACTTGGTTTTAGAGCAAATCAAAACATAAAGGTAAAGAATTTTTTCTTCCTCGATGTTTCTCTGTAATGGTGGAGCTGAAGTCCTGACTGTAAACCATATATATTGTGGTGATCTCACTGTAGATAGTTCTTTTGTGTTGTCTTTTGTCTGTTTAGAAAGCGGCAGCTCGCGATTGGCTTGCGGAGAGTAAGTGGTGCAGCCAATCACGGCCAGGGAAGGGGTTTATAAGGGGGAGGCTCCTAGCGAGGGTATCAGTCTGATTTTGGTTGTTGTTAAACAAGGAGAGCAATGTTCCACCTGCCTGAAGGAGCAACGGCCCTTTTCAGGGCCTCTGCTATGACGCAAATAAAACGAACCCCCCTCCCCCCCCCGGGTGATGCGAGAACCGCTCACTCTGCCTCCGACTGAGTACTTCCGTAGCGAGAGCGCTACATTGGTGTCAGAGAGTGGGATTGAAGACATTCGCCGCAAAAATAAACGCCTGGAAGGAGAACTCAACTGCAGACTCCGAGTGAAGGCGGGTGTAGCAACGGGGAGTGAGAGTCAGGCAAGGGAGCCGTTCGCGGCATACGGGAGAAGCAAGCCATGTTCCGAGCGAGCACCGCCGGTGGCGGCCGAGAGAGAGGGGACATCGGAGCCACGGAGAGGAGCGAAGCTGCCCTGTTTCAGTGGCGCGTTGCCCTGGGAGCCCTATCAGGACCAGCTGCTGCTAGCGGCCCAATTCTGCGGGCGGACTGACGGCAAGGCAGAGACACACCTAGCGTTAGCTCTGGAGGCCCCGGCGCTGCAAACGCTACTCGACTTCGACCCAGCTGAACAGACTAGCCTAGCCACGCTAACCAAGGCGTTGGAACCAAGATACGGCAGCGCCAGTCTACCCAAAACTATTAGCAGAAGCTGCTCCTCCACCACCGCCAAGCGGGGGAACGATGGGGAGCCGTAGCCGCTGACCTGCGCCTCCACGCCTGCCAAGGCTATCCTACCTTCGGGGCCCGCAAACAAGACGAGCTAGCGCTGCATGGCTTCCTGCAAGCTCTCACCCCAGAGCAACTAAGACACCACGTCACGCTGGCCACGTCCCGTTCTCTTGACGAAGCTCTCCTGGAGGCTGAACGGGTTGAAGACATCACAGAAATGACGGTGGCAAGCCCCAGAAAGCCACACCCACAAGTACGCGAGTTGAGCCTGGAAGAGGGGGAGGAACAGGTCAGGTGGATCTGCATTCCCCGCCAACAACAACGCAGCCGCCCTGATGAACGACGCTGCTACCGGTATGAAGAGAAAGGCCACATCGCCCGCGACTGCACAGCGCCAGCACCAAAGCCCAGAAAGCCTCAGCCGTCGGGAAACGAGCCGGGGACGGCACTGTGAGGAGCCCGCCGTCCCAAGAATCCATCCTCCCCAATTGTGTGCAGCTCACCGCGCCCGAACATAGTCCGGCCCCACCCGCACTGCGAGCTGAACTCCATTCTGCCCTTTTAGGGGCAGACGAGCGAAAGGCACTCCATTCTGCTCTTCTAAGGGCGGACGAGCAAAAGACACCCCATTCTCCCCTTTTAAGGGCGGACGAGCAAAAGGTACTCCATTCTGCCCTTCTAAGGGAGGACGAGCAAGGTGCGTTACCGCGGGTAGGCCAGTTGGGTACGGCTGGTGGGCTGTACCTCGACTGTCAGCTGGATGGCCACCCCTGCCGGGCGATGGTCGATACGGGCGCCACCATCTCCCTCGTCAGGCCAGCAACGCTCCCCAACACCACCTGGAAACTGACCACAACCAGGCTGCAATCTGTGACCGGCCAGAGAATGGGCATGCGGGGCAGAAGAACAGTGAGCGTGGCGGTTGGCGACCGCCTAGCCGAACAGGAATTCTGGCTGGCCGACATCAGTGAGGCATGCATCGTGGGGCTGGATCTGCTGACGGCATGGGGTGCAACAGTCGACATAGCCCAGGCTAAGCTCACCATCGGCCAGACCGTGGTTCCCCTGCATCATGCTGCCTAAAAGAAGCGAGCGGCGAGAAGAGCTCACCGGGCCCGCACAACCATCACGCAGCCTGACGCCACGCTCCCCCAGCCTACTGACCAGCCAGCTAACCAGCCTGCTGGCCCCGGGAGCGGCTCCGCCTCCGTCCGCCCAGCCCCCATGCCACGACCTGCCTCACCCTCAGTCGAGACGGCAGACGCCGTTCACGAGCTGTGGCTACGTAGCTGCGGCGGACTCGCCCCTTTTCAGCGCCAGCGATTACGTAGCTTGTTGACTGATAATGCTGACCTTTTCACTGTACGCGATGAGGAATGCACGCAGACGGACCTGGTGCAGCACACTATTGACACTGGCGATGCTGCACCTGTTCGCCTGCGCCCTCACCGGTTATCGTTGTCCAGGCGGCTGGCCGCGGAAGAGAAGGTGAGAGAGATGGCCACAGCCGGCATAATAGAGCCATCGGACAGCCCGTGGGTGGCGCCGGCTGTCCTCGTGTGTAAGAAGAATGGAGAGTGGTGTTTCTGTGTCGATTATCGGCATCTCAGTGCCGTTACTCGCAAGGACACCTACCCTCTCCCGCGCATCGACGAGCCGCTGGATCACATTGCGGGGTCCAGTTGGTTCAGCTCGCTGGACCTCCGCAGTGGATACTGGCAAATGAGGCTAGCCCCGAGTGCTAAAGCAAAGACTGCTTTCACCCTCAGGCAGGGTTATGGCAGTTTCGCGTGATGCCGTTCGGTTTATGTAACGCCGTTCGGTTTGTGTAAATTGAACAGCTGATGGAAAGGGTGCTGTCGGCCATCCCTCGAAGTCGCTGTGTGGTGTCCCTGGACGACCTCTTGTTGCACGCGAGCGACTTCGAGCACACCCTCGTGAACTTGAACGAGGTGTTCGCGGTGATTCGACTGGCTGGGCTCCGATTGAATCCCGGAAGTGCCAGCTTCTCCGGAGGGAGATGGCTTACCTCGGACACCTTGTGAGCGAGCGAGGGGTAGCCACCGACCCAGCTAAGGTGGCTGCAGTGTTGGAGTGGTCGACACCGGCAGACGTGGGCGAGTTGCGCAGCTTCCTGGGGCTGGCCAGCTACTACCAGCGCTACGTACGGGACTTCGCCTCCATAGCCAGTCCCCTCCATCGCCTCACTGACAAGCACCAGCCCTACGACTGGAATGACGAGTGCACAGCGGCATTCAACCAACTCAAGGCAGCCCTCACTCAAGCCCCGATGCTGGCATACCCTGACGTCCATCGGCCATTCATCGTGGACACTGATGCTTGCAACACAGGTGTGGGGGCGGTGCTATCGCAAGCTGACGACAGCGGGGAGAGGGTGATTGCGTACTACAGCCGTGCCCTGAGCCGGGCCGAAAGAAACTACTGTGTCACACGCCGCAAGCTGCTGGCCGTCATCCTCGCCCTCCGTCACTTCCGGCCCTACCTCCAGGGTGCCTCCTTCCGCCTCCGCACTGATCATGCCTCCCTCAGGTGGCTCCTCCACTTCAAGAACCTGGAAGGGCAAGTAGCACGCTGGCTAGAAACGCTACAAGAATACAACTTTACCATTGAACACCGAGCAGGCCGCCCTCATGGAAACGCCGATGCTCTCTCATGGCGCCCATGCGCAGAACTGAACTGTAAGTCTTGCTGGCGTATGGAAGAACGCAACCGACTAGAACCACCAGCAGCTGGTGTGTGCGCTGGGAGAGGTGGAGGGCTGGCTTCCCTGGGAGGACCAACAGCTGAGAGGGGCGCAGGAGGCGGATGACGTGCTGCGGAAGGTGAGGGGCTGGCTGGAGGCTGGCGCATTCCCGACATGGCCAGAGATCTCGGCTGGGGGGCTGGAGCTCAAGGCCAACTGGGGACAGCGCGGAAACCTGGAGCTGCGAGACGGGCTGGCGTACCAACGGTGGCGAGCTCCTGGCTGAGGGAAGGACCTCCTGCGGCTGCTGGTGCCCCGTACTCTCCGCCCACAAGTCCTGGGGCTGGTGCATGGCTCAGTGGGGGCGGGCCACTTCGGAGTCAACAAGACCCTACAGCACCTCCGGCAGCGCTTCTACTGGCCAAGACACTTGCACGGCACACAAAGGGCCTGGTGAGACCTCTCATGCCCCGCTGCAGCGCTATGTCGTGGGTGCCCCCATGGTCGGCGTTGACATCCTCGGGCTGTTCCCCACCACCGAGGCCGGCAACCGGTACGTCTTAGTGGCCATTGACTACTTCACCGAGTGGCCAGAAGCGTATGCCATCCTTGATCAGAGTACGGAGACGGTGGCCAGCCACTTGGTGGAGGAGATGTTCGCCCGGTTCAGGGTGCCGGGGGAGCTCCACAGCGACCAGGGGCGCAACTTCGAGGCTAAGTTAATGGCTGCAGTCTGCCAGCGCTTGGGCGTCGCGAAGATCTGCACCACACCTCTCCGCTCGCAGAGCGATGGGCTAGTGGAGAGATTTAACCGCACCCTCACCACTCAGCTGGCAACTCTGGCCAGTCAGCAGCAGCGGGACTGGGACCATCACCTACCCCTGGTGCTGTGGGCGTGTCGATCGGCCGTGCAGGAATCCACCCTTTGCACTCCTGCTGCCTTGATGCTTGGGCGTGAGCTCCGGACCCCCATTGACCTGGTGTTCGGGCCCGCGCCCACAGACGAGGAGCCCAAACTTGGTGAGGCTAACTACTACCGCCAGCTCCTCGAGCGCCTGCAGGTGGCACATGATTTTTTGGCGGGCCCAGGAGACCCTTGGGCCTCCGGCAGAAGCGAAATCACGACAACCGTGTCGGGGCGAGCCTTCACCCCTGGTAACAGAGTGTGGGTCTACTGCCCAACCCACAAGAAGGGGCTGTCCCCCGAGCAGCAGCAACACTAGCGCGGCCCCGGTGAAGTGCTGCAGCGGTTGAGCGAGGTGACTTACAAGGTGCGTATGCCCGATGCCGGATGGGTGGTTGTCCTGCATCAGGATAGGCTGGCTCCCTACCGGCCCCGGGCTGCCAACCCTGTGTCTGATGCTGCCACTGGCCCCACAGCTAACCTGCCCCCCAGCGCACCTGCCAGCCCAGCAGCCCCTACTCCACCAGCTCCCACGGTCCGGCCCCCGGCTCACCAGCAGGCCCATTCACCAGAGCCGAGCACCCAGCAGCCTTCAGGACTTTGTAGTTGACTATGCCAGTTTAAGGGGTCGTCAGGAGGCAAGTGACCCACTTAGGAGGGGGCAATGTGGCGAACTCACTGTAGATAGTTCAGTTGTGTTGTGTTTTGTCTGTTTAGAAAGCGGCAGCTTGCGATTGGCTGGTGGAGAGTAAGTGGTGCAGCCAATCACGGCCGGGGAAGGGGTTTATTATGGGGAGGCTCCTAGCACGGGCGTCAGTCTGATTTTGGTTGTTGTTAAACAAGTAGAATAGTGTTCCACCTGCCTGAAGGAGCAACGACCCTTTTCAGGGCCTCTGCTACGCCGCAAATAAAGCGAAGCCCGCCCCGGGTGATGTGAGAACCGCTAACTCTGCCTCGACTTAGTCCTTCCGTAGCGAGAGCGCTACAATATATATATATATATATATATATATATATATATATATATATATAGCCTATATATTTATACCATGGTCTGGGTGAATACTTTTTTTTCTGAGTGGCTGGCAGGTATGCATTAAAAGTGTGGAACCGCACAGGTAGTTCGGCTACGGTAGTTTCACCATTCGAAATTCATCCACTAGCCAACTTGTAACCCTAGCAACGTTAGACCTGGTATTCGGATGGGTACAACAGGAACCTAGCTGCTCATTTATCTCCTGTAAATTTGGCGGCGTCATACAAGTTGCGTCCTGCGGGGCGGTTAACTATAAGTACTCAAGCGATAATGACCGGAAATATTATAGCAGCGAAGTTATCAGGCTTTATTCATTAAACTATTGTAATACACTTCATGTATCAGCAACTGCTGACAGTTCGTTAGCTACGTGCTATGCCAGCAAACTGATTTCAGCTCGCTGACTGCGGAAACCGTCATAAGTTCATTGTAATTGTGGGTAGCAAGTTAGCTACAGTCTGCATAATCGTGCATAATGTTGCGTTATGCATAATCTCCATTTCAGCTGGAATCCGTTATCAAATCATCAGCTGGTAAACGGATGTAAGCATGTGCAAAAAATTCTTTCTCCATGAACATAAGATGAACTAAGATAGCTGGTTCAATTTAGCTTGGCCTATAGTATTGGGTATGAGAAGGCGCGGCGCCTGCTTAATGACTACCAGCTCGTTTTTTTTTTTTTTTTTTTGGTGCAAAACTTTCAACAAAAATTTGTAAATGCTGTGATCTGATATTGCTGGCAAATGACCATGGTATAAGCGGGATAATCAACTTGTAGATGAGCATTCCACGGTTTTAGGGCACTTCACGGAGGCTTCGCGTCGGGTGATTATTTGCCTCCGTCGTGCCTTAAAACTCAGGAATGCACACCTCCGCGTTGATTATCCCTTATATATATAGGCTCATGAAAATGACTCCACCCCAGACCTCATTTGAAAAAATATTGCTTTGCTAGTATCAAATAATTAGTTTCTATGTGTAAATTAGAGATGTTTACAGTTTATGTGCAAAAAAAATTATCATCAAATCACCAATACTTATCCTGCAATGCATCATGAAAGAACGGCATGTCTGAATCCATTTTCGACGCAGTTGTATACGTTATCCACTGACACACCTCTCTTCGGAGTAGTCTGGTACATACTAAATCTCTTTTTTTTTTTAATCAATTCTAGCTCCTTTTTTATATACTTTATGATGTTTTGAGAAAGGAATTCATACCCCAAAAAAGATGTCCACCTATTTTTTTGACCTTTGGCAGGCTTGTGAAAAAAGTCTTGAAAATGAGCATCAGGATTTTAAGTGAAACATGGATTAAATGTATACTTTCATTTCATGTGTCAGTTCCCCACTCAGTTTAAATGAATTTTCTAATACTTTACCACAATTGTCATTATTTTCTGCACATTTTGGTGTATAATGATCCATGAAATAATAAAAAATGGTGGGAGCAGGAGTCCAAGCGGTTAACATACACGACACAAAATGCTTACTGAATCTGCGTAAACAAAGCTTTTTCTGATATTTCCAAGTGTCCAGAGGCCTAAGCCAGTGGCGTCGCCAAGGGGGGGCCATCTCGTGACCCCCTCATGTGCCCCCCCATTTAGGATACGTAAATAAATAAATAACTTATACCCGTCCGAAAGTCGGACGGGGTTTTAATATAACTCCGTGTCCGACAGTCAGATGGTTTCAATTTAACTCCGTGTCCGACAGTATATTATTGTTTTTAATTTCTTCGAATCAAATGAATCTTTTAGATATTAAACGTTAATCTTTTGATAAGACGGCTCAGTTCTTCAAGATGAGTACCGAGAATTTCAATCAATGCTTCTGTTTAAGCTCTGCTCAATAAAGTGAAGCGACATTGGCGCGGGACTTTGCGCATTTATGAAGAGTTAGCGACTGTCGGACAGAGATCCTAAAATACTCCGCCTCCGAAAGTCATAAAAGTTCTAATTTTTCGAGTATTCCAGCAATTATTAGAACTACGAACTTGTCCATGTTTTTGTTCGACCTTCATAAAATGCAAATTGATAGCTATCGACTTTTCTTGGTCTTTTACTCGTCTGTTTTCTTCCGTTGAAGATAGACAACAGTCTTTATTCGGTCTCTCTTGAAAATTAGTCAGATGGATCGAACAGATTCACACTTTATTTCCACACCAGAGATAAAATAGTGCTTGTAGTTAGTCAGCAAATCAATTCCATCACCATTGACATTGTGAATTAAACATCGCAAGGACGATCAAGACTGCCGAACGCGAAATGCAAAAAACTCCATGCCCGGCAGCCAGCAGAAAGTAAAAGTATTGATATGAGAGCAGATTTATAACGAAATAAATAATAAAATATATCACCAACAATCAGAACATCCAATGGGCACTGCGATCAATTCATTTGGGCCATTTTTATAAATACAATGAAGTCCGTACAATGTCGGTCGGACATTAAATGCTCCATGTCCGACAGCCAAAAAAAAAAAAAAAAAAAGGACGATTAGAACAGATTTATAACGAAATAAAGAATAATTTAAAAAAAAAAAACAAACATTTTAACAACAAACAGAACATCCAATGAACACAGTGATTTATTTATTTTCGGGCCATCTTTTTTGGATGTTCTGTTTGTGTCCCCATGTGCACCCCCAGAATAAAAACAACGGTGAATCCACTGGCCCGAGCTATAAGTTTTTCTCCTCCACACAAATTAATTCATTGACAGGTACCACTACCTTTATCTTCCCAGCCTCCATATATTATTTTCCAACCTTAAATCTAAGAAATCAAAGAAAAAACAGCTTGGAAATCATGATAAACAACACCTAATTTATTTATATGCAGTAAATCCCCAGAATTATCACAAAAATACCTGCAAAGAAGAACATATCAGTGAAAATAAATCTTTAGTTTAAGTTAAATAATGGAAAAAACAGAACACAATAACGTACACAAACATCGATAACGCAAATCACAAAACAGCAACATAAAAACAACACAAAATGGAGATTTCACGTAACAATTTCAAAAAGGGTTCATATAATTATGTCTTTCACAAAAAGAAAACTAGTTTGGATGTATTTTTAAGGAAACACAAACTAGAAGTCGTGATTCATTGAGTCTCGCCATGACACCGATAACGGACACAACAAGAAAACCGTAACGGCAAATCAGATGATGTTTGTGTGAAAAGTGAAGGTCACAGCCAAAAATACATGGAAAATGGTTTCATTTTGTCAAAATATGAATATTTTCGGGTGGTGTGGACCCTAGATGCTAATTAATTATTAATGTTATGACTGGTCGTAATCGGATCACGTACACAACGGTTTTTTTGGGACAAGTTGTTGATGCCTGTATGACATGGATCAAGTGAGATGCACACAATGACATGGCTCCCAAATAATAGTTCAGTGTGTGTTTTATACATTTAAAAAGTAGTTTAGACTTTTAGATTTTAATTTATTCTATGAAACATAATTCAAAATTCATATATCTGTTTTGGACATACCAAAATGTGGGAAGGTTTTTAAGGTTTGCAAGATTTTAGGTGCCCATAATGTGGTCAAAAAATGGTAGGAGACCCATAAAAGTATACAGTCCTGTGTAGCTATCATCATGCTCTTTATGATGAGACTGTAATAATAAAAAATACTCCCAATATTAAAATATTATAACACATTGGACAAACAAAAAGGGGGTGGAGTCATTTTTGTGAGTTTTGCCCATATATATATATATATATATATATATATATATATATATTTGAATGGAAACTGATGCGCAAAACAAGCAGCACACTTGACAGGTGCTGCTTGTTCTCCCTGATCAGGTAAGACGAGAATCATTCATCTGGATGCGTATTTTTTTTATTTTTATTTTTTTAAATGAGTTTTGGCTGGATTGGTGATGCAAAGGCAGAGAACATAGGACTAAGACAACTACAGTACAGCCCTACAGTTGCAATCTCTCCCATTCCTCCCTGGTTATTCCCTTTGCCTATCGTAGACCTGAATACACAGCAAGAATTGAAGGAGAAATCGGAGCATAGACCGGTTTGGTATATAGTCCAGAAATATTTTGAGCAACATTTTCCAGATGCAGTTTTTATATTCACAGATGGCTCCAAGGATCTAGTTACAGGGTGTGCAGGTGCAGCAGTATATATCCCTGTGGGCGAAACATGCATAAAGAAAAGGTTATCAGACCATATATCTGTTTATACTGCTGAACTAGTGGCAATATTATTAGCTTTACAGTGGATAGAGGAGAAGGAAATTAATTACACTGTTATTGCTTCTGACAGTTTTTCTGCACTTAAGAGCATACAATATGGCAAATCACTGGTAAGAGCAGATATAATCAATGAAATATTCAAGGTAATGTATAGTATGGAAAGCAAGGGTGTATCAACACACTTCCTTTGGGTCCCTGCTCATGTTGGTGTGGAGGGTAATGAGCAGGTGGACATTCTTGCTAAACAAACACTTCGAATAAAGCAGATAAACGTGCAGGTCCCGTTAAGTAAATCTGAAGCCAAAGCCTTTATCAGGAAATATGCACAATCCGTATGGCAGGAGTATTGGGACGATTGTGATACTGGAAGGCATCTGTATAACATCCAAAGACAAGCTGGTGCTGGTAGGATGGTGGGCTGGAAAAGAAGGGAGGAAAGTATTATAACTCGGATGAGAACTGGCCACACAGGGCTTAACCAAAATTTATATAAAATAGGGAAGCACCTAACCGGGAAATGTATTCACTGTGGACAGTCAGAAACGGTCGAACATGTGCTTCTTCAGTGTAGGAAATACAATCATGAAAGAAAATACCTGTTTGAGGCACTAAGGAAGACAAAACATCATGATTTTTCACTAATCGGTCTATTGGGGAAAACAGCAGGCAAAATATACTCTGATATCATTATATTTCTTAAAGAAACTGGTCTAGGTTTTTTTTGTTTTTTTGTTTTTTTTTTTCCCTGCATAATCTCTTGATCCACACTCCAGTTCAGATGGTGGCAGTAATGCACCTTAAACTGGTTTGTCAACCGCAAAGAAAGGGAAAGAAGAAGAAGAAGAAGAAGGATGTGTATTTGCTTAATTTAAATCAACATTTTCAAGATTACTCTCGGTATTGAGTGAAAAAAAAGTGGCACTCGGCAGTGAAATAGGCTATAAAGAGCATGCGGCTCAAGCTATATGCGGCGCAGGAATGCAATTTTGAATTAAAGCTGCAAGCAGCGTTGAACGGGCCCTCGCACCCTTGTGCACGGTGGGGGTAGTGGTGAGATCCTGACGGGTGCAGGTGTGCACTCATGACCAGTGGACAGGTCAAGTACAGGCACCAACCTGTGATAAAATTTCGAGCGAATCGGACAAAGCAGGAAGGAGTTATGACAAGTTGATAGTTGATCCACCAGGGGCCGCTCTGAGCGTAGCCAAATGTGGGCAGGTGCATTCAGGGGCAGACCGTCAGCACAAATGTGAAGTTTCGAGCAAACCGGCCAATGTCAATGTAAAATATGGCATTTCCTGTTTCCACAAGGGGGCGCTATGGAGACATTTTGCTCCCCCCATAGGCGAGGCCCCTATCAGATATAAGAGCTTGCCATCCTTGACCTGTGTATCAATTTTTCTGATGATATGAGTTCAGTAAAGACATCAAAAACACAAACGTATTTTCATGGCAAGGGATCCATCTTCGCCGCGTTGCCACAGCCACGCCCTTTGCCCTACAGACACGCAAAGCACAACTTTTCATCAGCTTGGTCTCTAGATGATCTGTACCAAATTTGAAGTCAATCGGTCAAAAACCCTTGGAGGAGTTGGTTTTAAAATTCAAAAAACAAATCAAAATGGCCGACTTCCTGTTGGGTTTAGGGTGTGGCTCCAATGAGTTTTTTTGTATGTCTGGGTGTGATACATATTTATATTGAATTTCTTCTGGCTACGACAAAGAAACCCAACTGGTCACTTCCTGTTACCACCAGGAGGCGCTATTAGTAAAGTGGGAAGTTATTGCATTGCGACGTTCAGGGCGGAGCCATCATCATCTCAGCAAGTTTGAAGCTGCTATGATCAAGTATGTTGGTGTGAGAGCATTTTGAAATTTTTTTTATTAATCGCCAATTTTTGTCACGCCCTAGCAGCCACGCCCTTTCACCTACAGACATGCAGAGCACAACTTTTCATCAGCTTGGTCTCTAGATGATCTCTACCAAATTTGAAGTCAATCGGTCGAAAACCCTTGGAGGAGTTCGCATTAAAATTCAAAAATTCAAATCAAAATGGCTGACTTCCTGTTGGGTTTAGGGCGTATCCAGTGAGTTTTTTGTATGTCTGAGAAGTATGCTACACATATGTATCGAATTTCGTCTGCCTTCGACAAAGTAACCAAATTGGATACTTCCTGTTACCACAGGGGTAATCTATTAGTAAAGTGGGAAGTTATTATATCGTGGACGTTCAGGGCGGAGCCATCATCATTTCCAGCAAGTTTGAAGCTGCTCCGATCAAGTTTGTTGGCGTGAGAGCATTTTGAAATTTTTTTGGCGAAAGCCAAAATTTTTCCCCGCCCTAGCAGCCACGCCCTTTGACCTACAGACATGCAGAGCACAACGTTTGATCAACTTGCTCTCTAGATGATCTGGACCAAATTTGAAGTCAATAGGGCAAAATCCCTAGGAGGAGTTCGTTTTCAAAGTACAATCTGGTCACTTCCTGTTACCACCGGGGACGCTATTAGTAAAGTGAAAAGTTATGATATGGGGGCGTTCAGGGCGAGACATCATCATGTCCAGCAAGTTTGAAGCTGCTAATCAACTATATGGGCGAGAGAGCATTTTGAAATTTTTTTTGTCGAGTCGCCAAATTTTGTCACGCCCTAGCAGCCACGCCCATTTACCTACAGACATGCAGAGCACAACTTTTGATCAGCTTGGTCTCTAGATCTCCACCAAATTTGAAGTAGATCGGACAAAATCCCTGGGAGGAGTTTCACTAAAATTCAAAAATTCAAATCAAAATGGCCGACTTCCTGTTGGGTTTAGGGCGTGGCTCCAATGAAATTTTTTGTATGTCTGGTTATGATAGATAGGTTTTCCTGAATTTCATCTGCCAACCAAAAAGTAACCAAATTTCCCTATGGGAATTTTGAAAAACGTGTTTAACCGCTATTTTGGCATTTTAAATCGACCATGAAAAACCACCTAAAAATATCAAATTTTCGGATCCGGCCGGACGAATGTGGAAAAAAAAAGCGTTTTCACCACTGGGAAAGGGGCGAAATTGGCCTTTGAAATGTCGGAAGAATAATAATAATAATAATAATAAAAAAAATAATATATAATAATAATAATTAAAGCTGCAAGCAGCGTTGAACGGGCCCTCGCACCCTTGTGCACGTTGGTGGTAGTGGTGAGATCCTGACGGGTGCAGGTGTGCACTCACGACCAGTGGACAGGTCAAGTACAGGCACCAACCTGTGATAAAGTTTCGAGCGAATCGGACAAAGCAGGAAGGAGTTATGAAAAGTTGATAGTTCATCCACCAGGGGCGCTCTGAGCTGAATCAAATGTGGGCAGGTGCAATCAGGGGCAGACCATCAGCACAAATGCGAAGTTTGAGCAAATCGCCAATGTCAATGTAAAATATGGCATTTCCTGTTTCCACAATGGGGCGCTATAGAGACATTTTGCTCCCCCCATGGGCGAGGCCCCTATCAGATTTAACAGCTTGCCATCCTTGACCTGTGTATCAATTTTTATGATGAAATGAATTCAGGAAAGACATCAAAAACACAAACGTATTTTCATGGCAAGGAATCCATCTTCGCCGCCATGCCACATGAACATAAGCACAAGTTGTAGCTTCACAGCATTCATAATGTAAGCTTCAAAAACTTGTTCTGCATTTTTTCAGAAGTGGAATGAAAATGGCCGACTTCCTGTTGATGGGTTCGACTTTGTGTCATCAGTACATGTTAAAGTAAAAATGGTCACTTCCTGCCTGTTACCACCAGGGGCGCTATTAGTAAAGTGGGAAGTTATGATATCATGACATTCAGGGCGGAGCCATCATCATTTCCAGCAAGTTTGAAACTGCTACGATCAAGTATGTTGGCGTGAGAGCATTTTGAAATTTTTCTGGCGACTCCCCAATTTTTGTCACGCCCTAGCAGCCACGCCCTTTGACCGACAGACATGCAGAGCACAACTTTTGATCAGCTTGGTCTTAAGATGATCTGTACCAAATTTGAAGTCAATCGGTCGAAAACCCAAGGAGGAGATTGTTTTCAAATTAAAAAATTCAAATCAAAATGGCCGACTTCCTGTTGGGTTTAGGGCGTGGCTCCAATGATTTTTTTGTCTGTCTGGGTATGATACATATGTGTATCGAATTTTGTCTGCCTATGACAAAGTAACCGAACTGCTCACTTCCTATCACCACAGGGGGGCGCTATTAGTTAAGTGGGAAATTATTATATTGTGACGTTCAGGGCAGAGCCATCGTCATTTCCAGCAAGTTTGAAGCTGCTCCGATCAAGTATGTTGGCGTGAGAGCATTTTGAAAATTTTTTGGCGAGTCGCCAAACTTTGTCACACCCTAGCTGCCACGCCCTTTGATCTACAGACATGCAGAGCACAACTTTTGATCAGCTTGGTCCCAAGATGATCTCGACCAAATTTGAAGTCGATCGGGCAAAATCCCTAAGAGGAGTTTGTTTTCAAAGTAATTACTGGACACTTCCTGTTACCACCGGGGGACGCCATCAGTAATGTGTAAATTTATGATATGGGGACGTTCAGGGCCGAGACCTCATCATATCCAGCAAGTTTGAAGCTGCAAAGATCAAGTATGTGGGCGTGAGAGCATTTAGAAATTTTTTTGTCGAGTCGCCAAACTTTGTCACGCCCGAGCAGCCACGCCCATTTACGGACAGACATGCAGAGCACAACTTTTGATCAGCTTGGTCTCTAGATGATCTCCACCAAATTTGAAGTCGATCGGGCAAAGTCCATAGGAGGAGTTTGTTTTCAAATTAAAAAATTCAAATCAAATTTGACGACTTTCTGTTGGGTTTAGGGCGTGGCTCCAATGAAGTTTTTTGTATGTCTGGGTATGCGACATAGGTCTACCGAATTTCGTCTGCCTTTGACAAAGTAACCAAATTTCCCTATGGGAATTTTGAAACGTTTTGTTTAGGGGCGCTATTTTGTCGGCATTTGGGGTCGGACGTGTGAGAACGCCCAAAAATATCGAATTCAGATCCGGCCGGACGAATGTGGAAAGTTGTTACAAGCGTTTTTTCACTATTGGGAAAGGGGCGAAATTGGCCTTTGAAATGTCGGAAGAATAATAAATAATAATAATAATAATAATAATAATTAAAGCTGCAAGCAGCATTGAACGGGCCCTCGCACTTTTGTGCACGGTGAGGGTAGTGGTGAGATCCTGACGGGTGCAGGTGTGCACTCACGACCAGTGGACAGGTCAAGTACAGGCACCAACCTGTGATAAAGGTTCAAGCGAATCGGACAAAGCAGGAAGGAGTTATGAAAAGTTGATAGTTCATCCACCAGGGGGCGCTCTGACCGTAACCAAATGTGGGCAGGTGCATTCAGGCAGACCATCAGCACAAATGCGAATTTTTGAGCAAATCGGTCAATGTCAATGTAAAATATGGCATTTCCTGTTTCCACAAGGGGGCGCTATAGAGACATTTTGCTCCCCCCATAGGCGAGGCCCCTATCAGATTTAACAGTTTGCCATCCTTGACCTGTGTATCAAGTTTTATGATGATACGAGTTCAGTAAAGACATCAAAAACACAAACGTATTTTCATGGCAAGGGATCGATCTTAAGGGTGCGGTGCCACCACTAACGCCATTACTTGTAGCTTCACAGCATTCATAATGTAGCTTCACCAACTTGTTCTGCAATTTTTTGAAGTGGAATGAAGTTGATGGGTTCAACTATGTGTCATTAGTACATGTTAATGCAAAAAAGGGTCACTTCCTGCTACCACCAGGGGGCGCAGTAAGTAAAACCAAATTATTATATCGTGGCGTTCAGGGCAGAGCCATCATCATCTCCAGCAAGTATGAAGCTTCTGTGGTGAAGCATGTTGGCGTGAGATAATTTTGAAATTTTTTTGGCGAGTCACCAAAATTTGTCATGCCCTAGCAGCCACGCCCTTTGACCTACAGACATGCAGAGCACAACTTTTCATCAGCTTGGTCTCTAGATGATCTGTACCAAATTTGAAGTCAATCGTTCGAAAACCCTAGGAGGAGTTCGTTTTAAAATTCAAAAATTCAAATCAAAATGGCTAACTTCCTGTTGGGTTTAGGGCGTGGCTCCAATGAGTTTTTTATATGTCTGTGTATGATACACATGTGTATCGATTTTCGTCTGCCTACGACAAAGTAGCCGAACTGGTCACTTCCTGTTACCACCAGGGGGCGCTATTAGTAAAGTGGGAAGTTATTATATCGTGACGTTCAGGGCGGAGCCATCATCATCTCCATCAAGTTTGAAGCTTCTACGATCAAGTATGTTGGCGTGAGAACATTTTGAAATTTTTTTGGCGAGTCGCCAAACTTTGTCACGCCCTAGCAGCCACGCCCTTTGACCTACAGACATGCAGAGCAGAACGTTTGATCAGCTTGCTCTCTAGATGACCTGTACCAAATTTGAAGTCAATCGGTCGAAAACCCTAGGAGGAGTTCGTTTTAAAATTCAAAAATTGAAATCAAAATGGCTGACTACCTGTTGGCTTTAGGGCGTGGCTCCAATGAGTTTTTTGTATGTCTGGGTATGGTACACATATTTCTCGAATTTCGTCTGCCTACGACAAAGTAACCAAATTGGATACTTCCTGTTACCACAGGGGGGCGCTATTAGTAAAGTGGGAAGTTATTATATTGTGACGTTTAGGGCGGAGCCATCATCATTTCCAGCAAGTTTGAAGCTGCTACGATCAAGTATGTTGGCTTGAGAGCATTTGGAAATTTTTTTGGCGAGTAGCCAAAATTTGTCCTGCCCTAGCAGCCACGCCCTTTGACCTACAGACATGCAGAGCACAACTTTTGTTCAGCTTGCTCTCTAGATGATCTCGACCAAATTTGAAGTCGATCGGGCAAAATCCCTAGGAGGAGTTCGTTTTCAAAGTAAAATCTGGTCACTTCCTGTTACCAACGGGGGGCGCTATTAGTAAAGTGAAAACTTATGATATGGGGACGTTCAGGGCGGAGACATCTTCATGTCCAGCAAGTTTGATGCTGCTAAGATCAAGTATATGGGCGAGAGAGCATTTTGAAATTTTTTTGTTGAGTCGCCAAATTTTGTCACGCCCTAGCAGCCACGCCCTTTGACCTACAGACATGCAGAGCACAACTTTTGATCAGCTTGCTCTCTAGATGATCTCGACCAAATTTGAAGTCGATCGGACAAAATCCCTAGGAGGAGTTCGTTTTAAAATTCAAAAATTCAAATCAAAATGGCCGACTTCCTGTTGGGTTTAGGGCGTGGCTCCCATGAAATTTTTTGTATGTCTGGGTATGATACATATGTGTACCGAATTTCGTCTGCCTACGAGAAAGTAACCAAATTTCCCTATGGGAATTTTGAAACGTGTTTAGGGGGCGCTATTTTGGCAATTTGCGTCGACCATGAATGTCCACCCAAAAATATCGAATTTCTGATCCGGCCGGACGAATGTGGAAAGTTAGACGAGTTTTCACCATTGGGAAAGGGGCGAAATTGGTCTTTGAATTGTCGCAAGAATAATAATAATAATAATAATAAAAATAAACAGTACGATTTCAATAGGGTCCTCGGACGACTTGCAGTCGGCTCGGGCCCTAATAATAATAATAATAAACAGCGCGATTTCAATAGGGCCCTCCACAGACGACTTGCAGTCGGCTCGGGCCCTAATAATAATTAAAGCTGCAAGCAGCGTTGAACAGGCCCTCGCAACCTTGTGCACGATGGGGGTGGTGGTGAGATCCTGACGGGTGCAGGTGTGCACTCACGACTAATGGACAGGTCAAGTACAGGCACCATCCTGTGATAAAGTTTCGAGCGAATCGGACAAAGGAGGAAGGAGTTATGAAAAGTTGATAGTTCATCCTCCAGGGGGTGCTCTGAGCATAACCAAATATGCGCAGGTGCATTCAGGGGCTGACCGTCAGCACAAATGCAAAATTTCGAGCAAATCGGCCAATGTCAATGTAAAATATGGCATTTCCGGTTTCCACAAGGGGGCGCTATAGAGACATTTTGCTCCCCCCATAGGCAAGACCCCTATCAGATTTAACAGCTTGCCATCCTTGACCTGTGTATCAATTTTTCTGATGATATGAGTTCAGTAAAAACATCAAAAACACAAGTGTATTTTTATGGCAAGGGATCCATCTTCCTAGGACATGGAAGCCATTTCTTGTAGCTTCACAGCATTCATAATGTAAATTCATCAACTTGTTCTGCATGTTTTAGAAGTGGAATGAAGTTGATGGGTTCAACTATGTATCATCAGTACATGTTAAAGTAAAAAATGGTCACTTCCTGTTACCACCAGGGGGCCCTATTAGTAAAGTGGGAAGTAAATATATTTGGACGTTCAGGGCGGAGCCATCATCATCTCCAGCAAGATTGAAGCTTCTAAGGTCAAGTATGTTGGCGTGACAGCATTTTTAAATTTTTTTGGCGAGTCGCCAAACTTTGTCACGCCCTAGCAGCCACGCCCTTTGCCCTACAGACATGCTGAGCACAACTTTTGATCAGCTTGGTATCTAGATCTGCTCCAAATTTGAAGTCAATCGGTCGAAAACCCTTGGAGGAGTTCATTTTAAAATTCAAAATTCAAATCAAAATGGCCGACTTCCTGTTGGGTTTAGGGCATGGCTCCAATGAGTTTTTTGTATGTCTGGGTATGATACATCCGTGTATCGAATTTCGTCTGCCTACGACAAAGTAACCGAACTGCTCACTTCCTGTTACCACCAGGGGGCGCTATTATTAAAGTGGGAAGTTATGATATTGTTACGTTCAGGGCGGAGCCATCATCATTTCCAGAAAGTTTGAAGCTGCTACGATCAAGTATGTTGGCGTGAGAACATTTTGAAATTTTTTTGGCGAGTCACCAATATTTGTCACGCCCTAGCGGCCACGCCCTTTGACCTACAGACATGCAGAGCACAACTTTTGATCAGCTTGCTCTCTAGATGATCTCGACCAAATTTGAAGTCGATCGGACAAAATCCCTAGGAGGAGTTCGTTTTAAAATTCAAAAATTCAAATCAAAATGGCCGACTTCCTGTTGGGTTTAGGGCGTGGCTCCCATGAAATTTTTTGTATGTCTGGGTATGATACATATGTGTCCAATTTTTGCCTCACTGAAAGTAACCAAATTTCCCTATGGGAATTTTGAAACGTGTTTAGGGGGCGCTATTTTGGCAATTTGCGTCGACCATGAATGTCCACCCAAAAATATCGAATTTCTGATCCGGCCGGACGAATGTGGAAAGTTAGAGCACAACTTTTGATCAGCTTAGTCTCCAGATGATCTGTACCAAATTTGAAGTCAATCGGTAGAAAACCCTAGGAGGAGTTCGTTTTAATCTTCAAAAATTCAAATCAAAATGGCCGACTTCCTGTTGGGTTTAGGGCGTGGCTCCAGTAAGTTTTTTGTATGTCTGGGTATGGTACATATATGTATCGAATTTCGTCTGCCTACAACAAAGTAACCGAACTGGTCACTTCCTGTTACCACAGGGGGGCGCTATAAGTAATATGGGAAGTTATTATATTGTGACGTTCAGGGCGGAGCCATCATAATTTTCAGCGAGTTTGAAGCTGCTACGATCAAGTATGTTGGCGTGAGAGCATTTTGAAATTTTTTTGGCCAGTCGCCAAACTTTGTCACGCCCTAGCAGCCACGCCTTTTGACCAACAGACATGCAGAGCCCAATTTTTGATCAGCTTGCTCTCTAGATGATCTGGACCAAATTTGAAGTCGATCGGGCAAAATCCCTAGGAGGAGTTCTTTTTCAAAGTAAAAACTAGTCACTTCCTGTTACCACCGGGGGGCGCTATTAGTAAAGTGAAAAGTTATGATATGGGGACCTTCAGGGCGGAGACTTCATCATGTCCAGCAAGTTTGAAGCTGGTCAGATCAAGTATTTGGGCGTGAGAGCATTTTGAATTTTTTTTGTCTAGTCGCCAAATTTTGTCATGCCCTAGCAGCCACGCCCTTTGACCTACAGACATGCAGAGCACAACTTTTGATCAGCTTGGTCTGTAGATGATCTGTACCAAATTTGAAGTCGATCGGGCAAAATCCCTAGGAGGAGTTTGTATTAAAATTCAAAAATTCAAATCAAAATGGCCGACTTCCTGTTGGGTTTAGGGCGTGACTCCAAAGAAATTTTTTGTATGTCTGGGTATGATACATATGTCTACCGAATTTCGTCTGCCTACAACAAAGTAACCGAATTTCCCTATGGGAATTTTGAAACGTGTTTAGGGGGCGCTATTTTGGCATTTTGCGTCGACCATGAACGAGCACCCAAAACTATCGAATTTCGGATCCGGCCGGATGAATGTGGAAAATTAGACGCATTTTTACCATTGGGAAAGGGGCGAAATTGGCCTTTGAAATGTCGGAAGAATAATAAAAATAATAATAATAATAATAATAATAATAATAATAATAATAATTAACAGCGCGATTTCAATAGGGCCCTCCGCAGACGACTTGCTGTCGGCTCGGGTCCTAATAAACAGCGCGATTTCAATAGGGTCCTCCGCAGACGACTTGCAGTCGGCTCGGGCCCTAATAATAATAATAATAATAAACAGCGCGATTTCAATAGGGCCCTCCGCAGACGACTTGCAGTCGGCTCGGGACCTAATAATAATAAAAAAAATAATCATAATAATCATAATAAACAGCGCAATTTCAATAGGGCCCTCCGCAGACGACTTGCAATCGGCTCGGGCCCTAATAATAATAATAATAATAATAATAATAATAATAATAAAAATAAACAGTACGATTTCAATAGGGTCCTCGGACGACTTGCAGTCGGCTCGGGCCCTAATAACGTTGATTTAAATTCAGCAATTACGCGTCCAGATGAATGATTGTCGTCCTACCTAATCGGGGAGAACAAGCAACACCTGTTAAATGTGGAGTGCTCTCGGAGTGGACCTTTTGTTAATCATGAAAATGACTGAGAACAGGTCAGGACTAATAATTGTTTAAAACGGATGTCTTGTCCACCCCAGTTCTCAGTTATACTGAATTTAGCCGATGATTTCATCGCTGTTAGATCACATATAGAGAGAAACCGTGTCTTCCGTTGCCAATTACGATAATTGGAAAACACGTCAATAAAGGAAAATAATTGAGAACTAGCCAGGCAGTGGCGGAGCTACAGGGGGGCGAAGACACGTCCCTTTTAGTACTGGCTAGATCTCAATCATTTTCCTTTATTGACGTCTTTTCGAATTATTGTAATTTGCAAATGAAGACAAGGTTTCTCTCCACATGCGATCAAACAGCGATTAAATCGCGGGTTAAATTCAGTACAGTGGCGGAACAGAGAATTGGGTTGCACAAAACGCCATTTAAAACAATTATAAATCCTGACCTGTTCTCAGTCATCTTCATGATTAACAAAAGGTTCACTCCGAGAGCGCTCTGCACTTAACAGGTGCTGCTTGTTCTCCCCGATTGGGTAAGACGACAATCATTCATCTGGACGCGTATTTGCTATATTTAAATCTACGTTACTCAAAATTGCATAGCCTACCTGTCGACTCTCATGCAAATAGCTTAAGCCGCACGCTTTTTATAACCTAGGCTATTTAACTGCCGAGTGCCACTGTTTTTTTTTTTTTTTTTTTTTTTTTTTTTTTAATCAACCCACGAAATACCGAGAGTGAAAGTCCACGTTTCATTGGAACACGGACCAGTTCAATCACGCGAAGCATTGGCCAATTAATAAGTAAATTATTTTTCTGCACTGAATTTAGCCCATGATTTCATAACTGTTAGATCGCATACGGTGAGAAACCGTGTCTTCAGTTGCCAATTACGATAATTGGAAAAGACGTCAATAAAGGAAAATTTTTGAGATCTAGCCAGGACTAAAAGGGACATGTCTTTGCCCCCCGTAGCTCCGCTACTGTCGCCAGGACTATCCTAATTGTCTCAAAGGGACGTGTCTGTGCCCCCCCAATTCCCTGTTCTAGCGCCGGGCCTGGCCCTAGCTTCACAAGCTAGCTAGATGACAGTGATTGCTCTTGAGCTAGCCAAGTAGCAAGGTTGCCACCAGTAGCAAAACCAATGCACAATGAATGCCCATGGTGCAGAGTATGAACAGTCCGATAAATGGCCAGCAGTCAGGCTGCTGCTGTTCCTGGTTTAACCGCGATTCCCTAGCCACATAGCAAGAGGAGATGTTTTGATCATTCCTTTTAAAATTTTTTCCCGATCATTCTAAACCCCCTTCTCACTCATAAAAACCCCCCAAAAATATTTGTGCCCCCTTTTAAAATCATTCTGGCCAAAAAAAACCCCAAAAAAGTGGAGGTTGTGTATGGTACTCATGACCAACGTTGAAAAAATGTTGCGAAATCAACGTTGATTCATCTTTCAAAATCAAAACATAATTCAACTGTGATTCAAATATGATCCATGACGTTCATTCAACAGTGAAAAAACCTTAAAATGCCAGCTGGGCACGCTCCTGCGTGAAATGAGTGGCGTAGCTACATAACCCACCAAGTTATGAAGACATGTCAACCGATTACGCCGAAGGAAATGTGCGGTTTAGAAATATGGGGACTTGCCAATATCCTCTCTGTGCGCTCTCCTGAAATACGGCGGGGTCATTCCATGTCAAAACAGCCACCATGTACATGACACCTCTCAGATTTTTCTGAAACTTCGTGCAGCAACACCTTTTGGTCCCAAACGAAGAAATCCAAAGTTTCAGGTCAATATTTCAAACGGTTTTCGACGGGCAGGTTCTTGAAATTTGGGTGCCCCGCCCCCCCTTTTTTGCCCGACTCAAATTGCGCGTTTCATTTTTCAGCATTTTTGGAGGCCCATAACTTATTTTCTAATACAGATAGGAGGATGAAATTTGGCTTGCTGATTGTATGTGGCCCATACTTCAGGATTCTGGTCCAAAAATGAATGTGGCTCATCATATTGGGGAGGGGTAGGCTCCCAAAATCCTATTTTTGACTGACGAGACAAGTGATTTTTAATTTTTAAGGCATCACTGGAAATCAGATTGTAGGGATTTCCTCCATTGAATTAGGTTAATTATCAAACATGGGAACTTCTCTGCAGCCAGAATGAATTTTAGGGGAACAAGAGGTAAATTGATGGAATTATGGGGGTCTCAAAACCCTTTTGGGTCAGAATGACCCTTTTTGACCCCCATATTCGGACCCCAAAATGACCATGTGGGCACATCATGAGTAAGATGAGATTTTTTTCAGAGAAACATACACATTTATTCTTACATTTAATGAAAAAAAAACTTTAATTATCTATCTCCTTCAGGTTAGAATATCATAATGTAATTGACAGGTTTTCAAGCCTTTTTTCAGTCATTATCGGAGTCCACAAAGTGGGTCACATTAGGATAAGATGGAAAAATGAGTAGACTGATATAAAATGGCTTATTCTCTAAGATAATAGGCACCAGATAAGAAATACCTCAGTTACATACTGAGAAATGCTCAAATCCAGTGTTTTAACCCCTTCTCAACCATAAAGTAGGACGCCATGACCCGGTTTTCAGACTCTGAGGATGAAGATGTTAATCTCCTAGTCCAGCATCCTTATCAACCTTAGATCCTGGAAAATGAGGTCATGGCCTTGCTAGTATAATCCAGGACAGTCAGATCGGTGTGTACCTTTTGTTTTATGCATAAAGTCATAGTCATAAATCAGTTCTTTGAATGCGTTCTGAACTCCTACAACCCGGGAATCAGGAGGATCATGGGACGTGTAGTTTTTAGACTACAAAGAGGATTAGCATGGTGGAGAAAAATTAAAATTATTTGAATTATTGCTGATTCCGTCAAGACAAATTATATTTGTTTTAGTCAGAAATGTAATGCAAAATCTTGAAAAAAGATGGTGGCTTGAAAACAAGGGGAAGTGATTCAAAAGTGAACTGAAAAAATTGTCTATGGGTAAAAATAATGGGAAATTTTACTTCCGACACCAGCGTGATGTCAACACCTTTGTATTCTATATGCCCACGATGGCTAAGCGGGGAGAGAAGGGATATTTTTTCGCAATGTTAACAGAAAGCGTGCTGCCGAATCACGGTCAATTTTTGTTGAAAGAAAAAAGAGTTAGTCGAATAAAATCAAATGAAATAATAAAAAAAATATCACTACCAAATCGTACGTACACCTGGACATGTTTCCATGAGTATTAGACACGGACTGAGAAACTGGTTTCTATCGTAGGCCCCCATGGCAGAGATGTTTATGGCAACGGCGCTTTTTATATCGCCACATAATAAGCTTATGATGCACTCTGCATCTTTGATGTCACAGTGACTTCTCAGCAGTATCTTTCTCGGCCGCTCTCATTACCTACATAACATGTGAGAGCGCAGATTCTGCTGCGATTTTGCTTTTATTCATTAATCGACCACACCAAACACGGGCACCGGGTAAAATTGGATTTCGTGTGGGATGTGGAGAAAAAAACTAGACTACGTAAAGCCAACTTTCTCCTGCAAAGGTTGGCTTTACCATCCGGTCATGAGAAAACAAAACCTGTAGTGCTTTAAGTAATTTGTATGCGTATGATGTTATGAGTCAAAATGATTATTGTTTAGTTCCTGTCGCACTGTTGGCTGTGAAAACTGCGCACACCGTGCCAAAATATGCATTTTCCATCCTCTCTAAAAACTTAAGTTTTACTGATATTATTGAATAAATATTTTAATTTTTCAATTATCAGTTTAACAAATTTTGATCATTTTGGCAACTTGCTTTCACTCATAAATGTGTCCTTATTTGAAAAAGTGCCCTAGAGCTCAGTGCCAAACTGGTCCATAAATGGAATGAAGATCTGCAGGTCTTCAATCTAATCAAGCAGAAGCACACCTGATAAACTAATGTAATCAACTGATCTCAGCCTGCACTGTTGATCAGCTGTATCAGGTGTGTTTCTGCTATGAAAACCTGCAGACCCTCCACCCTTTTACGGACCAGTTTGACACCCCTGCCCTAGAGCAACCTTATCTTTTTTTTTTTTTAGATTAATCTCTTCCGAACAGGGGTGTTTACTATGCTCACCATGAGTTTTGTCATGATCAGAAGTGGATGCCCATATATTACCATGGCGAAATGCATCAAGAACAGAAAAGGCACAGTTTAGTTTTTTTCTCTGCGTCATTGGATCTCCTGCATCTCTGGTTCTTCCGCCTCAGCTCATTACCTCCGCAAAGGAGGTTATGTTTTCACCCGTGTTCGTCTGTTTTTCTGTCTGTTAACAGGATTACGCAAAAAGTAGTGAAGGGATTGGCAGGAAAATTGGTAGGATAGTTGGTGGTAGTACTAGGCTGAGCTGGTTCAACTTTGGAAGTGATCCGGAACACGTCCTGGATTCCAGATCCGGAAGAAGTTGAAATAAGCCTGAAAATAATGATTATCCCTTATGTCATGAACAGATTTTCATAAAATGTCAGCACCGAATAGAATTTACCCTAAAGGAGGAACTAATCGCAGCTGTTGGTGATCTCGATGATATTCCCGTGGATCCAGAACCAATAATAATGACATGTGGGCATGGCGGATGTATGTGCTCTACCGAGTGCCCTTCTAGTTTTCAAAATGAACAGCTGCTCAGACGGAATTAGGACTATTTCTTGTGTTCAACAAGGCATGGAAGTAAATAATTCTGTTCTGAGCCTAATGGCCCACCGGGCCCGTGCTTAACCCCAGTTTCTGCGACATGAAGCAACTAGGAGTATTGTTACTCCCCCGGGATGGGATGCTTGTCCAACTCGGGTTCTCCCCCAGCTCTTAGTCAGGTTTCCCTGACAATTTTGCTGGTACCCATTTGTACACTTGGGTAGAGTGAGGCAGTGTGGAAGTGAAGTGTTTTGCCTAAGAACACATCGCACAGACTATGGCAAGGACTTGAAGACAGAATCTTTCCATCCCAAGTCAAGCCCATTTCACCGCTGTGCTACCGCGTCTCCCTTCAACATGGCATGGATGGCGTGGAAATGTGACTGCATCCTCTTTATTGATAAAAATGCACAAATCAGTGTTATATTTTTAAGCTGTGAGGTGTTTCCACAGTGACAGCATTTCAAAGTACTTTAAGAATTTGGAGGACAAAAGAGTGTTTTGCTAAGATTCTTCATTTTTATTGCTTCATATCTTGCAGAATGATGATAATAACAACAGCAAGGGAATCTTTCCCTAAATATACGCATCAGTTGTGGGGTTTGCGCTTCATTGTGGGAGAAAGCAAGAGGAACAAACAGCACCCGGCATCCCCAGGTGGTCACTCATCCAAGTACTAACCAGACCATACACAGCTGCCCAGATCAGAGATTTTTTGGACGGTGTGGCCGTAGGCCAGATGTGAACCAACTAATTTAAGTTCAATAGTTACAAAAGATAAGTGACTGACCTAAGACCAAAAACACCTGAGGGAGCTTGGATATCAGATTCCTTCCTGTCTGCTGCTTGTCTGCCATCCTGCTTGGCAAGCTATTCACACCTTTGCTGTTTCTGAGGAGGCCCCACAAAGAGCAATAACAACTCACCGCGATAACTTTTTACATATGATTGTCTTGCTTCACAAGATATTTGCACCTTTGCTGGATCGAAGGAAGCTCCATACAAAACAATAACAAATCACGAAAACAACATTTCAAATATCTTTTTTTCTCCTATAGCAAAGTCAAGACAAGGTAAATCTAAGAATGTTTCTACACGGCATTCATGATTAAGTCAAGCAGTGCCGAGTCTGACACCACACCCCTCCACAAGTCGCCATTGTGGTGGAAATGGTCAATAATATGAGGATTCCTCCGCATCTCAGAATGTGTATACTTCTCTGGAGTCTCTTTCCGATAGAGCTTAAGAATTCCAAGAGGGAGAAGCTTCGAGATCATCTTGCAGATGAACAGTGGGTAGAATTAACCAAACTTGACGTCTGCATTTTAATGGGATCTTTGATGTGGCTTCACAGTCCATTCACTGAAAAAAATGGGGAAGACTTATGAACAAATGGAAACAGCCAATCCGCAATCTGACAGGTAACGATTCGTTATGAGTGACAACAATGAGTCCCCAACGGACTGTATATTGGTATAGTGATAAGGCCACATGCTTTATAAATAACTGCAGAGGGAAACAATTTGACTGAACCCTTAATCAACGTAAACAATCAATAGGTTCCTCATTGGTGAAACTGTCAACACATGGTTGCAAAAACCAACAATTTATTTGGCAAACAATAAATTTAAACCTGTTTCATATTGTGTTCATTTTATTAAGGTCAGGTAAATTACTTTGAAAGAATTCAAAACACCTGCGGTCGGTAACCTAATATGGAGCTTACTGATTTTTCTGAGTCTAATTTGATCTGTTTAGAAATGTTTTTATCTGAAAATTCTCACAATATGGAACAAGAGCCATCAGGAGATGGCATATCTCCCCGGCCCCACGTCATCAAACCCCAATTCCAATGAAGTTGGGACGTTCTGTAAAATGTGAATAAAAACAGAATGCAATGATTTGCAAATCTCATAAACCCACATTTTATTCACAATAGAACATTGACAACATACAGTATCTGATGTTGAAAGTGAGACATGACATTTCACCATTTCGTGAAAAATATTAGGTCATTTTGAATTTGATGGCAGCAACACATCTCAAAAAAGTTGGGACAGGGGCAACAAAAGGCTGCAAAAGTCAAAGGTACTTATAAAAAACAGCTGTAACATTTTACAACTAAGTACGTTAATTGGCAACAGGTCAGCAACATGACTGGGTATAAAAAGAGCATTTTGGAGAGGCAGAGTCTCTCAGAGGCAAAGATGTACAGAGGCTCACCAATCTGTGAAAAACTGAGTCTAAAAATTGTGGAACAATTTCAGAGAAATGTTACTCAAAGTAAAATTGCCAAGATTTTGAATATCCCACCATCTACAGCACAGGATATCATCAAAAGATTCAGAGAATCTGGAGAAATCTCTCAGCGCACGGAACAGGCCAAAGGTCAATATTGGATGCTCATGATCTTTGGACCCTCAGACGGCACTGCATTAAAAACAGGCATAATTCTGCACTGGAATTCACCACAAAAGTTCAAGAACACTTCCAGAAATCATCGCCTGTGAACACAGTTTGCTGTGCAATCCACAAATGCAAGTTAAATTTGTATCATGCAAAGAAGAGGCCATATGTGAACACGATCCAGAAATGCCGTCGTCTTCTCTGGGCCAAAGCTCATTTCACCCTTTCATTACCATTGTCATATTTCCGCGACAGCCGATCCCGCATCACTTCCCATTGTCGCTATTTTGCGACTAGAGAAAGTCCCTCACAAAAACGGTCAAAGCTCCGCAACAAAACACCCCTTTGGACGAGTCTGGTATCGCACAACACGTCAGTGATGTCATCAGGCTTCCCGTAGTTCCCAATCCTCCGGTTATGCACAGTTTTATTTATTTATACAGGTTTTTGCAGGCAGTGCGTGCTGCAGCACGTGTATCTCCGTTTGTACACAAATGCACGTTTATCTCCGTTTGTACAGAAATGCGCGTTTATCTCCGTTAGTACATAAATCCCATAGAGGAGAAATCGTCTTTTCTTGACAAACCAAAATGACGGTTTTTATCCGCATTTTCTGTTTTTACTTTTGGAAAAACTAAGCAAAGATATGTGACAATGGAAAGGTAAATGTATTTTGAACATGTTTTCTGACATAAAATTGTCCATTTCTGGCGTTTTTAGTTCGAAAAAGGAGGTGAAAATCCACATGCAATATCATGCTGTGATAGCACAAAAATTTATGGTAAGCAAGGGTTGTCTTATTACCAGTAAGCGGTAGTGAAAGGGTTAAAATGGACTGAGGCAAAATGGAAAACTATTCTGTGGTCAAATGAATCAAAATTTGAAATTCTTTTTGGAAAACACGGACGCTGTGTCATGCAGGTAAAGAGGAGAGGGACCATCCAGCTTGTTATCAGTGCTCAGTTTAAAAGCCTGCATCTCTGATGGTATGGGGTTGCATTAATGCCTAAGGCAAGGGCAACTTATACATTTGGATTGGCATTATCAATGCTGAAAAGTATATAGAGGTTTTCCAACAATGTCAATTTCAGGGAAGGCCTTGCATACTTCAGCAAGACAATGCTAACCCACATACTGCATCCATCACAACAGCATGGCTTCGCTGTAGAAGAGTCCTGGTGCTGAAATGGTCGCCCTACAGTCCAGACCATTCACCAACAGAAAGCATTTGGCGCATCATAAAACAAAAATCTGGCTAAGAAGACAAAGGACGGTTGAGCAGCTAGAATCCTATATCTGACATGAGTGGGACAACATCCCTCTTCCAAAACTCCAGCAATTGGTCTCCCCACTTCCCAGATGTTTACAGACTGTTGTTAACACTAGAACGGCCGACAATGCAGTACCTCCTAGAACAGCCATGAGGTCATTTTGACCTCCCACCGCTGCAGGCTTAATGATTGCAAATTAGAAGTCTGCTACTAGAACAGTTGTTAATTATTTTAAAATATCATGTAAAATCAATGAAAAAACATCTTATTTTATTAATTTTTACACATTAGGCTTTATTTTATTTTAATAATATAACAACGTAAATTCATTTCTGTGGTGTTTATTTAGTATATCATTGAACAATGGAAAAAAATACAATTTAATGAAGCTGTCAAACGGATAAAAAAAAGACCATAGCACATAAACATTGGACATTAAAAAAACAATACAGCTCTCCTCTCATTAAAAATGAACATGAACACAGAGCACATGAGAGAGAGCCATGGTCAAAATGTATGGGAACCACAACCTGTTTATATTGATTACATAGTATAGAAGTTAGAGCTTTAGAGCTTGGCTTTGTTGGCTATTGTGGCTAATTTGAAATGTTTCATAGTCTTTGGAAATTATGAAATTATGCCTTTGAAATTATGCTGTGAAACCTGAGCATTATGAGGTGAATAAATATCAAGTTTAGGTGACCTCCCTGGCATCAGAGGCTCGGTTTTCCCAGCAGCTGTGATCCCTTTACGGGGAGGCTCATGATGTCATTCAGGTTCAACATCGGAGTCGGATTCACTAAACCAAGACACATCACTGAGCCCTGATATTTCTTCTCCATCTGACTCACCAGAACTCATGTCCTGAAGCTTTGCCAAAGCCTGACTTACATTCATCCATTTCCTCTGATCCATTTCCTTTTCTGGTATCCTACCCGACTTACTAAATAAACTAAATCACTAGAAGTACAGCTTAGTGACAATCACAATTTCTACCTGCAAAATGGGTGAACAAACTGATTCTGACATCATGACAGCAACTGGTTTATTTGCGCGCCTGCACAATATTCAAAAAGTAACAAAATGCCTTGCTAAGCAACCAAGATGCAGCTGACTGCCTTGCATAGCTGACAGTGATGGAATGTGTTGAATAAATGGGCATATGTGAGATATTAGGGTACTGTCAAGTGCTTTGAGCTGTCTATCTGACTAGCTATATAGTCAGCCAAGCCAGGCTTACTATATAGCCTGGCTGTCCATTTACATTCTTTTGCATTAGGACTAATGGAGGTCAAAATGACCTCGTGGCCATTCTAGGTATAATAAGTGATTTTTTTCTTTCTCTATTATTCCAGAATCCCAAGAATCATGCTGGTGAGTGATGCAGTGGCGTCTGAGGGCCCGAAGATCACGGGCATCCAGGAAAGGTCTTCGGCCTTGTCCCTTACGCACAGAGATTTTTGCAGTTACTCTGAATCTGTCGATGATGAGACCTTCAAAGCCTTTGCAATTTGATATTGAGGAACGTTGTTTTTAAAGTATTCCACAATTTTTTTTTACGCAAACTTCACAGGTTGGAGAGCGTCTGGCCATCTTTACTTCTGAGAGACTCAGCCTCTCTAAGACATCCCTTTTATAGCCAGTCATGTTACACACCTGATGCCAGTTAACTTAATTACTTGCTAAATGTTCTTTCAGCTGATTCTCTTATATATGAATTGCTTTTTCAGCCCTTTTTTACCTGTGTCCCAACTTTTTTGAGACCTGTTGCAGCCAGAAAATTTGAAATAAGCTCATTTTGTGGATAAAAATGTAAAATGTCTCTATGTTCTATTGTGAATAACATTTTGGCTCATGTGATCTGAAAGTCATTGCATTTTGATTTTACTCACAATTTTCACTTCGTCCCAACTATTTCGTAATTGGGGTTGTAATTCGTGAGGTCACACTTCTCTGTGACAGAAATATACTACCTCATCAGTGGTGCAAAAAATCACCTCAGTCATAAAAAAAACAAAATCTTTTTTGTCAGTAAAATTATTTGAAGAAATGGCTGGACCTGACTTAGGCAGCTCATTCTAGCCTCTTCTTTAATCTCTCTCAGTTTTGTGGATTTCTGTGAGGAGGAGATGGGAAATTTCTGTCAAGCATATGTGATGCAGGAGACCAGTTTTTTGCAAGTGGAAGACATTGGCTTGAAGTAATAGCGGCAAAAGAAATGACTATAAGCTTTTGACTGAAGGGGTTCGCATATGAAATGCAAGGAAATTAGAGGTTTTGTTGACTTAATTTGTTAAAATATAATTTAAAAAAATGCAATTTTCATATGTGTTTATTTTTTGGAATGTTTGTCTTTCAAATGAAAAATTTGGGGTTTAGATTCACCTTTAAAAAAAAAAAAAAGAGATGACCATTGTCAGACTGACAAACAAATGGAGCCTTTGGCAGGTTAGGACGCACAATAAATAGGAGCTTCATTTGCGTCTTGAACAATGCGGGTCAGAGAACTGGCAAACTTCACATGGTAGAGCAGGCTGGTTGTGGGACAGGCGGATGTCAGGCAGTATTAACAGCGCAGGCAGATCAGAGTGATTTTGCAGGTCTGGGGTCAGTACCGTACAGTGTGCTCGCAATGGGCTGGAGATACAAGGAAGGGAGATGATGACAATTGGCCTGGAGAATAATGACTAGGAAGACAAAACCAGAGGGAAGGGCTGGAGTAGGAACTGGAACTAGGTGGAAGGTAACACTGAAAATGCCACAATAGATCAAGCAAATGGGAAGGCCAGTCAACAATTTGGTGAAGGGGAAGACAAAAGGCTGGAACTTAAATACACAGAGACTACAGTTAATATTGAGGGGCAGGTACATGAGAGGGGAACTGTAATGCACAAGGGGAGGGGCAAAGCCATGAGACAATAACTGATTAATGAGAAACAAACAACAAAACAAAATCAAAACTGACGCTGACAGCCAGATTTTTGCAAAGCACATTTGAGATGCCAAATGTTAGTTTAAAGATATCATCTCATAAATAGTTGCTTGTGTTTCAGTGAAGACTGTTGATACAGGGAATATAACCTTGACTGAGTCTTGACCTCAACATTCTCAAGGCTGACTGGTATTGCTGGGGACAGATGCAAGTGAGACTGAGCCTGCTGATTAACTGTGGCAAGTTCTCTGATATGCTTAAACAACCCGTTATAAGACTGCAGGTCTGTGCTCCTTATTTATAGGGGCAATCACACCAAATATTGATCTGATTTTGTTTTTCCACTGTTCATTGCTCTATATAGTACATTTTATGAAGTTTACAAACCTTTCATTTCACGACTTTTGGGAGCACTTTGCTCCTCTGAGTTGTTTTAAATGGCTGTGCATGTGTGCATTATATACCTGGGGAAATGGTGGCACCAGGATGCATTTCAGGAAGAGGACAATCTGGTGGAGGCTTGGTGATGCTCTGGAAAACGTTTTGCTGGGCATACCCTGGGTTCAGGAGTTGAAGTGGACCACAGTTTGACAGAGCTGTTTTGGGGACGTGAGGAGTACCTTCACAATATTTGACATATATATACATAGTGCCATGAAAAAGTATTTGCCCCCTTCCTGATTTCTTACTTTTTTGCACATTTTTCACACTTAAATGTTTCAGATCATCTAACAAATTTTAACCCATTTAAACTGGGACAGCATGTGCGCATTTTAAGAACGTGTCATTGCCGACACAGATATGCGCATAATTTTGAAAGTACCGTAATTACTGTAAGTTTTGCGCAATAAAAAAATTCCAACTGTTCCTGAAAGCTGAGAAGCTGTGCTTCAGCCCAAATACAGGTTACTATGGTAAACATGGCAGCTTGATTCTCTGCTGGGATTTTTGCATTAGGCCTTAAAGGGTTAAAATAAGAAAAAAGATAACCCGAGTAAATACAAAATGCAGCTTTGAAATGACAATTTCATTTATTAAGGGGAAAAAGCAATGCAAACCTACCTGGTCCTATGTGAAAAGGTAATTGTCCCCCTTGTTAAATCATGAATTAACTGTGATTAACCACATTTTTTGAGTCCAATTCCACTAGCCACACCAAGGCCTGATTACTGCCAGACCTGTTGAATCAAGAAATCACTTAAATAGAACCTGTCTGACAAAGTAAAGTAGGCTAAAAGATCTCAAAAAGCTACATCTCATGCCGCGAACTAAAGAAATTGAAGAACAGAAGAAAGAAATTGACATCTATCTGTCTGGAAAGGGTGGCAAAGCCATTTCTAAGGCTTTGGGACTCCGGCGAATCATGTTGAGAGTGATTATCCACAAATGGAGAAAACTTGGAACAGTGGTGAACCTTCCCAGGAGTGGCCGGCCTACCAAAATTACTCCAAGAGCGCATTGACGACTCATCCAGGAGGTCACAAAAGAACCCAGAACAACATCTAAAGAACTGCAGGCCTCACTTGCCTCATTTAAAGTCAGTGTTCATGATTCAACAATAAGAAAGAGACAGGGCAAAAATGGCATCCATGGGAGGGATCCAAGGCAAAAACTACTGTTGACCAAAAAGAACACAAGGGCTTGTCTCACATTTGCCAAAATACATCTTGATGATCCCCAAAACTTCTGGGAAAATATTCTGTGGACTGACCAGAGAAAAGTTGAACTTTTTGGAAGGAGGGCATCCCGTTACATCGGGCATAAAACTAACACAGCATTTCATAAAAAGAACATCATATTAAAAGTCAAACATGGTGGTGGTAGTGTGATGGTTTGGGGCTGCTTTGCTGCTTCAGGACCTGGATGACTTGCCGTAATTGATGGAACTATGAATTCTGCTCTCTTCCAGAAAATCCTGAAGGAGAATGTCCAACCATCAGTTGGTGACCTCAAGCTCAAGCGCACTTGAGTTATGCAGCAGGACAATGATCCAAAACACACTAGCAAGTCCACCTCTGAATGGCTGAAAAAAAACAAACTGAAGGTTTTGGAGTGGTCTTGTCAAAGTCTGGACTAAAATCCGATTGAGATGCTATGGCATGACCTTAACAGGCCGTTCATGCGCAGAAACCCTCTAATGTGGCTGAATTAAAACATTCTGCAAAGAAGAGTGGGCCACAATTCCTCCACAGCGATGTGAAAGACTCATTGTCTGTTATCACAAACACTTAATTGCAGTTGTTGTCGCAGAGGGTGGCAAAACCAGTTATTAGGTTTAGGGGGCAATTACTTTTTCACACCAGGCCAGGTAGGTTTGGATAGCTTTTTCCCCTTAATAAATTAAATCATCATTTAAAAACTGCATTTTGTATTTACTCGGGTTGTCTTTGTCTAATATTAAAATTTATTTGCTGATCTGAAACATTTAAGTGTGACAAATATGCAAAAAAATAAGAAAACAGGAAGGGGGCAAATACTTTTTCACGGCACTATATAATATATATATAAACAGGCAATATATACAAACATATATACATTATGTATGTATTTATTTATTTATTTATTTTAGAGAGGGAGAGGAGCTACATGCTGTGCGTTTTAGTATTGCAGAATCAGACCATGATACCTGGCATTGTGTTAGCTGTTCTTACAAAGCTGGTTTGGTTGGACCGACTGGAGTATGTTGCCAGAGAGGAAAGAATATAGGAAAGTTAAATAATCGGTTTAAATGCCATGCTGTTCATGACCCAGAAATGGCATAAAAAACAATGCAGAGGCCATAAATCAAGGCCAACCGCTCTGTCACACAAGTATCAACCTGAATGAAGAGGTTGGCTGCTTCACAAAAAAAATAAAATAGAATAATAATAAGAGCTGTCTCGCAGGACGACTGGCATCATATCCACTGTGAACATGCAGAACACCCCTGTGTGTAGGTGGTTTTGGTTTTTACATATTCTCTGATGTAGCTCTGCCTGAGGTGGGGGCAGGTCATGTTTTTGGTTGGGTGGGGGTGGAGGAAGAGTTAATACAGGGGATGGCTCAGCTAAAAGACTATTTCCTCCTTGCATTTCTTCCTTGATTTGACTTCTGGATGCCCAGCCCCCCACCATCCCCTTCCCATACCTGCCCTTAGTAGTCGCGTCTGCTGACTGTTATAGCTCCTGCAAAGTGGGATGTACCGTCTATCAGTTTTTCTATCAATATCTTTAATCAGTATTTTCAAAGAAACTTTTGTGATTATTATTATTCTTTAGTTATAAAAACAAGATTTTGTCATCAAAACCTTTATTTTTCCAAAAAATCTGTCTTGAGAAAGGGGGGTCGTCTCATATCCAGGATCGTCTTATATTCTGAACAATACGGTATGTCTTTATTTGAAAAAGTGCGCTAGAGCACAGTGCCAAACTGGTCCATAAATGGAATGAGGATCTGCAGGTCTTCAATCCAACCAAGCAGAAGCACACCTGATAAACTAATGTAATCAACTTATCTCAGCCTGCACAGTCAATCAGCTGTATCAGGTGTGTTTCTGCTATGAAAACCTTCAGACCCTCCACCCTTTTACAGACCAGTTTGACATGCCCCTGCCCTAGAGCAACCTTATCTTTATTTTTTTTTAGATTAATCACTTCTGAACAGGGGTGTTTACTATGCTTACCATGAGTTTTGTCATGATCAGAAGTGGATGCCCATATATTACCATGGCGAAATGCATCAAGAACAGAAAAGGCACAGTTTAGTTTTTTTCTCTGCGTCATTGGATCTCCTGCATCTCTGGTTCTTCCGCCTCAGCTCATTACCTCCGCAAAGGAGGTAATGTTTTCACCCGTGTTCGTCTGTTTTTCTGTCTGTTAACAGGATTACGCAAAAAGTAGTGAAGGGATTGGCAGGAAAATTGGTAGGATAGTTGGTGGTAGTACTAGGCTGAGCTGATTCAACTTTGGAAGTGATCCGGAACACGTCCTGGATTCCAGATCCGGAAGAAGTTGAAATACGCCTGAAAATAATGATTATCCCTTATGTCATGAACAGATTTTCATAAAATTTCAGCACCGAATAGATTCTACCCTAAAGGAGGAACTAATCACAGCTGTTGATGATCTGGATGATACTCCCGTGGATCCAGAACCAATAATACTGACATATGGGCATGGCGGAGGTACGCGCTCTACCGAGTGCCCTTCTAGTTTTCAAAATGAGCAGCTGCTCAGACGGAATTAGGACTATTTCTTGTGTTCAACAAGGCATGGAAGTAAATAAGTCTGTTCTGAGCCTAATGGCCCACCGGGCCCGTGCTTAACCCCAGTTTCTGCGACATGAAGCAACTAGGAGTATTGTTACTTCCCCTGGATGGGATGCTAGTCCAACTCGGGTTCTCCCCCAGCTCTTAGTCAGGTTTCCCTGACAATTTTGCTGGTACCCATTTGTACACCTGGGTAGAGTGAGGCAGTGTGGAAGTGAAGTGTTTTGCCTAAGAACACATCGCACAGGCCATGGCAAGGACTTGAACACAGAATCTTTCCATCCCAAGTCAAGCCCATTTCACCGCTGTGCTACCGCGTCTCCCTTCAACATGGCATGGATGACGTGGAAATGTGACTGCATCCTCTTTATTGATAAAAATGTGCAATTCAGTGAAATACTTTTAAGCTGTGAGGTGTTTCCACAGTGACAGCATTTCAAAGCACTTTAAGAATTTGGAGGACAAAAGAGTGTTTTGCTAAGATTCTTCATTTTTATTGCTTCATATCTTGCAGAATGATGATAATAACAACAGCAAGGGAATCTTTCCCTAAATATACGCATCAGTTGTGGGGTTTGCGCTTCATTGTGGGAGAAAGCAAGAGGAACAAACAGCACCCGGCATCCCCAGGTGGTCACTCATCCAAGTACTAACCAGACCATACACAGCTGCCCAGATCAGAGATTTTTTGGACTGTGTGGCCGTAGGCCAGATGTGAACCAACTAATTTAAGTTCAATAGTTACAAAATATAAGTGACTGACCTAAGACCAAAAACACCTGAGGGAGCTTGGATATCAGATTCCTTCCTGTCTGCTGCTTGTCTGCCATCCTGCTTGGCAAGCTATTCACACCTTTGCTGTTTCTGTGGAGGCCGCACAAAGAGCAATAACAACTCACCGCGATAACTTTTCACATATGATTGTCCTGCTTCACAAGATATTTGCACCTTTGCTGGATCGAAGGAAGCTCCATACAAAACAATAACAAATCACGAAAACAACATTTCAAATATCTTTTTTTCTCAGATAGCAAAGTCAAGACAAGGTAAATCTAAGAATGTTTCTACACGGCATTCATGATTAAGTCAAGCAGTGCCGAGTCTGACACCACACCCCTCCACAAGTCGCCATTGTGGTGGAAATGGTCAATAATATGAGGATTCCTCCGCATCTCAGAATGTGTATACTTCTCTGGAGTCTCTTTCCGATAGAGCTTAAGAATTCCAAGAGGGAGAAGCTTCGAGATCATCTTGCAGATGAACAGTGGGTAGAATTAACCAAACTTGACGTCTGCATTTTAATGGGATCTTTGATGTGGCTTCACAGTCCATTCACTGAAAAAAATGGGGAAGACTTATGAACAAATGGAAACAGCCAATCCACAATCTGGCAGGTAACGATTCGTTATGAATGACAATAATGAGTCCCAAACGGACTGTATAGTGGTATAGTGATAAGGCCACATGCTTTATAAATTACAGCAGAGGGAAACAATTTGACTGAACCCTTAATCAACATAAGCAATCAATAGGTTCCTCATTGGCGAAACTCTCAACCCATGGTTGCAAAAACCAACAATTTATTTGGCAAACAATAAATTTAAACCTGTTTCATATTGTGTTCATTTTATTAAGGTCAGGTAAATTACTTTGAAAGAATTCAAAACACCTGCGTTCGGTAACCTAATATGGAGCTTACTGATTTTTTCTGAGTCTAATTTGATCTGTTTCGAAATGTTTTTATCTGAAAATCCTCACAATATGGAACAAGAGCCATCAGGAGATGGCATATCTCCCCGGCCCCACGTCATCAAACCCCAATTCCAATGAAGTTGGGACGTTCTGTAAAATGTGAATAAAAACAGAATGCAATGATTTGCAAATCTCATAAACCCACATTTTATTCACAATAGAACATTGACAACATACAGTATCTGATGTTGAAAGTGAGACATGACATTTCACCATTTCGTGAAAAATATTAGGTCATTTTGAATTTGATGGCAGCAACACATCTCAAAAAAGTTGGGACAGGGGCAACAAAAGGCTGCAAAAGTCAAAGGTACTTATCAAAAACAGCTGTAGCATTTTACAACTAAGTAGCTTAATTGGCAACAGGTCAGTAACATGACTGGGTATAAAAAGAGCATTTTGGAGAGGCAGAGTCTCTCAGAGGCAAAGATGTACAGAGGCTCACCAATCTGTGAAAAACTGAGTCTAAAAATTGTGGAACAATTTCAGAGAAATGTTACTCAAAGTAAAATTGCCAAGATTTTGAATATCCCACCATCTACAGCACAGGATATCATCAAAAGATTCAGAGAATCTGGAGAAATCTCTCAGCGCACGGAACAGGCCAAAAGTCAATATTGGATGCTCATGATCTTTGGACCCTCAGACGGCACTGCATTAAAAACAAGAACACTTCCAGAAATCATCGCCTGTGAACACAGTTTGCTGTGCAATCCACAAATGCAAGTTAAATTTGTATCATGCTAAGGAGAGGCCATATGTGAACACGATCCAGAAATGCCGTCGTCTTCTCTGGGCCAAAGCTCATTTCACCCTTTCATTACCATTGTCATATTTCCGCGACAGCGCCGATCCCGCATCACTTACCATTGTCGCTATTTTGCGACTAGAGAAAGTCCCTCACAAAAACGGTCAAAGCTCCGCAACAAAACACCCCTTTGGACGAGTCTGGTATCGCACAATATGTCAGTGATGTCATCAGGCTTCCCGTAGTTCCCAATCCTCCGGTTATGCACAGTTTTATTTTATTTTATACAGGTTATTACAGACAGTGCGTGCTGCAGCACGTGTATCTCCGTTTGTACAGAAATGCGCGTTTATCTCCGTTTGTACATAAATCCCATAGAGGAGAAATCGTCTTTTCTTGACAAACCGAAATACGGTTTTTATCCGCATTTTGTTTTTACTTTTGGAAAAACTAAGCAAAGATATGTGTCAATGGAAAGGTAAATGTATTTTGAACCTGTTTTCTGACATAAAATTGTCCATTTCTGGCGTTTTTAGTTCGAAAAAGGAGGTGAAAATCCACGTGCAATATCATGCTGTGATAGCACAAAAATTTATGGTAAGCAAGGGTTGTCTTATTCCCAGTAAGCGGTAGTGAAAGGGTTAAAATGGACTGAGGCAAAATGGAAAACTATTCTGTGGTCAAATGAATCAAAATTTGAAATTCATTTTGGAAAACACGGATGCTGTGTCGTGCAGGTAAAGAGGAGAGGGACCATCCAGCTTGTTATCAGTGCTCAGTTCAAAAGCCTGCATCTCTGATGGTATGGGGTTGCATTAATGCCTAAGGCAAGGGCAGCTTATACATTTGGATTGGCATTATCAATGCTGAAAAGTATATAGAGGTTTTCCAACAATGTCAATTTCAGGGAAGGCCTTGCATACTTCAGCAAGACAATGCTAACGCACATACTGTATCCATCACAACAGCATGGCTTCGCTGTAGAAGAGTCCTGGTGCTGAAATGGTCGCCCTACAGTCCAGACCATTCATCAATAGAACACATTTGGCGCATCATAAAACGAAAATCTGGCTAAGAAGACCCAGGACGGTTGAACAGCTAGAATCCTATATCTGACATGAGTGGGACAACATCCCTTTTCCAAAACTCCAGCAATTGTTAACACTAGAACGGCCGACAATGCAGTACCTGCTAGAACGGCCGTGAGGTCATTTTGACCTCCCACCGCTGCGGGCTTTATGATTGCAAATTAGAAGTCTGTTACTAGAACAGTTTTTAATTATTTTAAAATATCATGTAAAATCAATGAAAAAACATCTTATTTTATTAATTTTTACACATTTGGCTTTATTTTATTTTAATAATATAACAATGTAAATTCATTTCTGTGGTGTTTATTTAGTATATCATTGAACAATGGAAAAAAATACTATTTAATGAAGCTGTCAAACAGATAAAAAAAGACCATAGCACATAAACATTGGACATTAAAAAAACAATACAGCTCTCCTCTCATTAAAAATGAACATGAACACAGAGCACATGAGAGAGAGCCATGGTCAAAATGTATGGGAACCACAACCTGTTTATATTGATTACATAGTATAGAAGTTAGAGCTTTAGAGCTTGGCTTTGTTGGCTATTGTGGCTAATTTGAAATGTTTCATAGTCTTTGGAAATTATGAAATTATGCCTTTGAAATTATGCTGTGAAACCTGAGCATTATGAGGTGAATAAATATCAAGTTTAGGTGACCTCCCTGGCATCAGAGGCTTGGTTTGCCCAGCAGCTGTGATCCCTTTACGGGGAGGCTCATGATGTCATTCAGGTTCAAAATCGGAGTCGGATTCACTAAACCAAGACACATCACTGAGCCCTGATATTTCTTCTCCATCTGACTCACCAGAACTCTTGTCCTGAAGCTTTGCCAAAGCCTGACTTACATTCATCCATTTCCTCATATCCATTTCCTTTTCTGGTATCCTACCCGACTTACTAAATAAACTAAATCAATAGAAGAACAGCTCAGTGACAATCACAATTTCTACCTGCAAAATGGGAGAACAAACTGATTCTGACATCATGACAGCAACTGGTTTATATACGCGCCTGCACAATATTCAAAAAGTAACAAAATGCCTTGCTAAGCAACCAAGATGCAGTTGACTGCCTTGCATAGCTGACAGTGTATGAATGTGTTGAATAAATGGGCATATGTGTGGTATTAGGCTACTGTCAAGTGCTTTGAGCTGTCTATCTGATTAGCTGTATAGTCAGCCAAGCCAGGCTTACTATATAGCCTGGCTGTCCATTTACATTCTTTTGCATTAGGACTAATGGAGGTCAAAATGACCTCGTGGCCATTCTAGGTATAATAAGTGATTTTTTTCTTTCTCTATTATTCCAGAATCCCAAGAATCATGCCGGTGAGTGATGCAGTGGCGTCTGAGGGCCCGAAGATCACGGGCATCCAGGAAAGGTCTTCGGCCTTGTCCCTTACGCACAGAGATTTTTGCAGTTACTCTGAATCTGTCGATGATGAGACCTTCAAAGCCTTTGCAATTTGACATTGAGGAACGTTGTTTTTAAAGTAATCCACAATTTTTTTTACACAAACTTCACAGGTTGGAGAGCGTCTGGCCATCTTTACTTCTGAGAGAGTCAGCCTCTCTAAGACATCCCTTTTATAGCCAATCACGTTACACACCTGATGCCAGTTAACTTAATTACTTGCTAAATGTTCTTTCACCTGATTCTCTTATATATGAATTGCTTTTTCAGCCCTTTTTTGCCTGTGTCCCAACTTTTTTGAGACCTGTTGCAGCCATAAAATTTGAAATAAGCTCATTTTGTGGATAAAAATGTAAAATGTCTTTATTTTCTATTGTGAATAACATTTTGGCTCATGTGATCTGAGTCATTGCATTTTGATTTTACTCACAATTTTCACTTCGTCCCAACTATTTCATAATTGGGGTTGTAATTCGTGAGGTCACAATTCTCTGTGACAGAAATATACTACCTCATCAGTGGTGCAAAAAAATCACCTCAGTAATAAAAAAACAATTACTTTTTTGTCAGTAAATTATTTGAAGAAATGGCTGGACCTGACTTGGGCAGCTCATTCTAGCCTCTTCTTTAATCTCTCTCAGTTTTGTGGATTTCTGTGAGGAGGAGATCGGCAAATTTCTGTCAAGCATATGTGATGCAGGAGACCAGTTTTTTGCAAGTGGAAGACATTGGCTTGAAGTAATAGCGGCAAAAGAAATGACTATAAGCTTTTGACTGAAGGGGTTCACATAGGAAATGCAAGGAAATCAGAGGTTTTGTTGACTTAATTTGTTAAAATATTTTTTAAAAAATGCAATTTTTGTATGTTTATTTTTTGGAATGTTTGTCTTTCAAATGAAAAATTTGGGGTTTAGATTCACCTTAAAAAAAAAAAACAGATGACCATTGTCAGAGACTGACAAACAAATGGAGCCTTTGACAGGTTAGGACTCACAATAAATAGGAGCTTCATTTGCGTCTTGAACAATGCGGGTCAGAGAACTGGCAAACTTCACTTGGTAGAGCAGGCTGGTTGTGGGACAGGCGGATGTCAGGCAGTATTAACAGCGCAGGCAGATCACAGGGACAGATGCAAGTGAGACTGAGCCTGCTGATTAACTGTGGCAAGTTCTCTGATATGCTTAAACAACCCGTTATAAGACTGCAGGTCTGTGCTCCTTATTTATAGGGGCAATCACACCAAATATTGATCTGATTTTGTTTTTCCACTGTTCATTGCTCTATATAGTACATTTTATGAAGTTTACAAACCTTTCATTTCATGACTTTTGGGAGCACTTTGCCCATCTGAGTTGTTTTAAATGGCTGTGCATGTGTACATTATATACCTGGGGAAATGGTGGCACCAGGATGCATTTCAGGAAGAGGACAATCTGGCGGAGGCTTGGTGATGCTCTGGAAAACGTTTTGCTGGGCATATCCTGGGTTCAGGAGTTGAAGTGGACCACAGTTTGACAGAGCTGTTTTGGGGACGTGAGGAGTACCTTCACAATATTTGGCATATATATACATAGTGCCATGAAAAAGTATTTGCCCCCTTCCTGATTTCTTACTTTTTTGCACATTTTTCACACTTAAATGTTTCAGATCATCAAACAAATTTTAACCCATTTAAACCGGGACAGCATGTGCGCATTTTAAGAACGTGTCGTTGCCGACACAGATATGCGCATAATTTTGAAAGTACCGTAATTACTGTAAGTTTTGCGCAATAAAAAAAAATTCCAACTGTTCCTGGAAGCTAAGAAGCTGTGCTTCAGCCCAAATACAGGTTACTATGGTAAACATGGCAGCATGATTCTCTGCTGGGATTTTTGCATTAGGCCTTAATGGGTTAATCTAAGACAAAGATAACCTGAGTAAATATAAAATGCAGCTTTGAAATGACAATTTCATTTAATAAGGGGAAAAAGCAATCCAAACCTACCTGGCCCTATGTGAAAAAGTAATCGCCCCCCTTGTTAAATCATGAATTAACTGTGATTAACCATTTTTGAGTCCAATTCCACTAGCCACACCGAGGCCTGATTACTGCCAGACCTGTTGAATCAAGAAATCACTTAAATAGAACCTGTCTGACAAAGTGAAGTCGGCTAAAAGATCTCAAAAAGCTACATGTCATGCCGCGAACTAAAGAAATTGAAGAACAGATGAGAAACAAAGAAATTGACATTTATCAGTCTGGAAAGGGTGACAAAGCCATTTCTAAGGCTTTGGGACTCCGGCAAATCACGGTGAAAGCCATTATCCACAAATGGAGAAAACCTTGGAACAGTGGTGAACCTTCCCAGGAGTGGCCGGCCTACCAAAATTACTCCAAGAGCGCATCAACGACTCATCCAGGAGGTCACAAAAGAACCCAGAACAACATCTAAAGAACTGCAGGCCTCACTTGCCTCATTTAAAGTCAGTGTTCATGATTCAACAATAAGAAAGAGACAGGGCAAAAATGGCATCCATGGGAGGGATCCAAGGCGAAAAGTACTGCTGACCAAAAAGAACACAAGGGCTTGTCTCACATTTGCCAAAATACATCTTGATGATCCCCAAGACTTCTGGGAAGATATTCTGTGGACTGACCAGACAAAAGTTGAACTTTTTGGAAGGAGTGCATCCCGTTACATCAGGCGTAAAACTAACACAGCATTTCATAAGAAGAACATCATACCAAAAGTCAAACATGGTGGTGGTAGTGTGATGGTTTGGGGCTGCTTTGCTGCTTCAAGACCTGGACGACTTGTTGTAATTGATGGAACCACGAATTCTGCTCTCTACTAGAAAATTCTGAGGGAGAATGTCCAGCCATCAGTTGGTGACCTCAAGCTCAAGCGCACTTGAGTTATGCAGCAGGACAATGATCCAAAACACACTAGCAAGTCCACCTCTGAATGGCTGAAAAAAAACAAACTGAAGGTTTTGGAGTGGTCTTGTCAAAGTCTGGACTAAAATCCAATTGAGATGCTGTGGCATGACCGGAAACAGGCCGTTCAAGCGCAGAAACCCTCCAATGTGGCTGAATTAAAACATTCTGCAAAGAAGAGTGGGCCACAATTCCTCCACAGTGATGTAAAAGACTCATTGCCAGTTATCGCAAACACTTTATTGCAGTTGTTGTCGCAGAGGGTGGAACAACCAGTTCTTAGGTTTAGGGGGCAATTACTTTTTCACACCAGGCCAGGTAGGTTTGGATAGCTTTTTACCCTTAATAAATTAAATCATCATTTAAAAACTGCATTTTGTATTTACTCGGGTTGTCTTTGTCTAATATTAAAATTTATTTGCTGATCTGAAACATTTAAGTGTGACAAATATGCAAAAAAATAAGAAAACAGGTAGGGGGCAAATACTTTTTCTCGGCACTATATAATATATATATAAACAGGCAATATATGCAAACATATATACATTATGTATGTATTTATTTATTTATTTTAGAGAGGGAGAGGAGCTACATGCTGTGCTTTTTAGTATTGCAGAATCAGAACCATGATACCTGGCATTGTGTTAGCTGTTCTTACAAAGCTGGTTTGGTTGGACCAACTGGAGTATGTTGCCAGAGAGGAAAGAATATAGGAAAGTTAAATAATCGGTTTAAATGCCATGCTGTTCATGACCCAGAAATGGCATAAAAAACAATGCAGAGGCCATAAATCAAGGCCAACCGCTCTGTCACACAAGTATCAACCTGAATGAAGAGGTTGGCTGCTTCACAAAAAAAATAAAATAGAATAATAATAAGAGCTGTCTTGCAGGACGACCGGCGTCATATCCACTGTGAACATGCAAAACACCCCTGTGTGTAGGAGGTTTTGGTTTTTACATATTCTCTGATGTGGCTCTGCCTGAGGTGGGGGCAGGTCATGTTTTTGGTTGGGTGGGGGTGGAGGAAGAGTTAATACAGGGGTGGCTCAGCTAAAAGACTATTTCCTCCTTGCATTTCTTCCTTGATTTGACTTCTGGATGCCCAGCCCCCCACCATCCCCTTCCCATACCTGCCCTTAGTAGTCGCGTCTGCTGACTGTTATAGCTCCTGCAAAGTGGGATGTACCGTCTATCAGTTTTTCTATCAATATGTTTTATCAGTATTTTCAAAGAAACTTTTGTGATTATTATTATTCTTTAGTGATAAAAACAAGATTTTGTCATCAAAACCCTCATTTTTCCAAAAAATCTGTCTTGAGAAAGGGGGGTCGTCTCATATCCAGGATCGTCTTATATTCTGAACAATACGATATGTCTTTATTTGAAAAAGTGCACTAGAGCACAGTGCCAAACTGGTCTATAAATGGAATGAGGATCTGCAGGTCTTCAATCCAACCAAGCAGAAGCACACCTGATAAACTAATGTAATCAACTTATCTCAGCCTGCACAGTCAATCAGCTGTATCAGGTGTGTTTCTGCTATGAAAACCTGCAGACCCTCCACCCTTTTACGGACCAGTTTGACACCCCTGCCCTAGAGCAACCTTATCTTTATTTATTTTAGATTAATCACTTCTGAACAGGGGTGTTTACTATGCTTACTATGAGTTTTGTCATGATCAGAAGAGGAAGCCCTTATTTTATCATGGCAAAATGCATCGAAAATAGAGAACGCACAGTTCAGTTTATTCCCTGCGTCATTGGATCTCTTGCATCTCCAGTTCTTCCGCCTCAGCTCATTACCTCCACAAAGGAGGTTATCTTTTCACCCGTGTTCGTCTGTTTTTCTGTCTGTTAACAGGATTACTCAAAAAGTTGTGAAGGGATTAACGGGAAATTTGGTAGGAGAGTAGGTGGTAGTACTAGGCTGAGCTGATTCAACTTTGGAAGTGATCCGGAACACGTCCTGGATTCCAGATCCGGAAGAAGTTGAAATACGCCTGAAAATAATGATTATTCCTTATGTTATGAACAGATTTTCATAAAATTTCAGCACAGAATAGAATCTACCCTAAAGGAGGAACTAATCACAGCTGTTGGTGATCCTTGATGATATTCTCGTGGATCCAGAACCAATAGTACTGACATATGGGCATGGCGGAGGTATGCGCTCTACCAAGTTCCCTTCTAGTTTTCAAAATGAGCAGCTGCACAGACGGAATTAGGACTATTTCTTGTGTTCAACAAGGCATGGAAGTAAATAAGTCTGTTCGGAGCCTAGGGGCCCACCAGGCCCGTGCTTAACCCCAGTTTCTGCGACATGCAGCAACTAGGAGTATTGCTACTCCCCCTGGATGGGATACTAGTCCAACTCAGGTTCTCCCCCAGCTCTTAGTCAGGTTTCCCTGACAATTTTGCTGGTACCCATTTGTACACCTGGGCAGAGTGAGGCAGTGTGGAAGTGAAGTGTTTTGCCTAAGAACACAGCGCACAGGCCATGGCAAGGACTTGAAGACAGAATCTTTGGATTTTGAATCTTTGGAGTTTGGATTTCAGATTCCTTCCTGTCTGTTGCTTGTCTGCCATCCTGCTTGGCAAGCTATTCACACCTTTGCTGTTTCTGAGAAGGCCCCACAAAGAGCAACAACAACTCACAGCGATAACGTTTTACATATGATTGTCTTGCTTCACAAGATATTTGCACCTTTGCTGGATCGAAGGAAGCTCCATACAAAACAATAACAAATTACGAAAACAACATTTCAAATATCTTTTTTTCTCAGATAGCAAAGTCAAGACAAGGTAAATCTAAGAATGTTTCTACACGGCATTAATGATTAAGTCAAGCAGTGCCGAGTCTGACACCACACCCCTCCACAAGTCGCCATTGTGGTGGAAATGGTCAATAATATGAGGATTCCTCCGCATCTCAGAATGTGTATACTTCTCTGGAGTCTCTTTCCGATAGACCTTAAGAATTCCAAGAGGGAGAAGCTTCGAGATCATCTTGCAGATGAACAGTGGGTAGAATTAACCAAACTTGACGTCTGCATTTTAATGGGATCTTTGATGTGACTTCACTGTCCATTCACTGAAAAAAATGGGGAAGACTTATGAACAAATGGAAACAGCCAATCCGCAATCTGACAGGTAACGATTCGTTATGAATGACAACAATGAGTCCCAAACGGACTGTATAGAGTGGTATAGTGATAAGGCCACATGCTTTATAAATAACTGCAGAGGGAAACAATTTGACTGAACCCTTAATCAACGTAAACAATCAATAGGTTCCTCATTGGTGAAACTGTCAACATATGGTTGCAAAAACCAACAATTTATTTGGCAAACAATAAATTTAAACCTGTTTCATATTGTGTTCATTTTATTAAGGTCAGGTAAATTACTTTGAAAGAATTCAAAACACCTGCGTTCGGTAACCTAATATGGAGCTTACTGATTTTTTCTGAGTCTAATTTGATCTGTTTAGAAATGTTTTTATCTGAAAATCCTCACAATATGGAACAAGAGCCATCAGGAGATGACATATCTCCCGGCCCCACGTCATCAAACCCCAATTCCAATGAAGTTAAGACGTTCTGTAAAATGTGAACAAAAACAGAATGCAATGATTTGCAAATCTCATAAACCCACATTTTATTCACAATAGAACATGGACAACATATCTGATGTTGAAAGTGAGACATGACATTTCATCATTTCATGAAAAATATTTGCTCATTTTGAATTTGATGGCAGCAACACATCTCAAAAAAGTTGGGACAGGGGCAACAAAAGGGTGCAAAGTCAAAGGTACTCGTAAAAAACAGCTGTAGCATTTTACAACTAAGTAGGTTAATTGGTAACAGGTCAGTAATGTTGGGATTTTTTGGGTGTTAGCAATATGAGGTGAGCCAGACGGTTTGATCACTGGGTGATGAATGTGTATTTGGAGATAAAGAGAAGCCGTCGGGTCCGACAGGACATATCACCTATTTTTGACTTCCAGCTGGGATCTCCATTGTCTTCAGTTCTGACAGGACATGATATGCACTAGTACCTTTTAGTTGGAGGTTCTGTATGCCCACATATGCAGCTCACTTCCGAGGGTTGGGAGTCTATTGAACCAATTAAGTTGAGTGGTTCAGGAGAGGCCCAATTGTAGAGTATTCCTTTTAATCAATGTGTAAACCCCAGGACCAATCAGCAACAACTTCTGATCACATTAAAGAAATCATATGCAAATATCTGTACTTTAACATGTATAAAGCTTCTTAGGAAATTAAGGAATTTTGAACTCTGCATCATGCTGTTGTTCCCACGGCCGGCTGTGTAATAAACTTTTTCCTGCTTTTGCTACGGACATCGGAGTCAGCTTCTTCATCGGGACAACGTTCTTGGTTTTTTATTAAATTACTAACAACATCAAGTTTCACTTAGACATTTAGTATTGTCTGCTGTTTCTGTATCTTGTCTTGATATCAGTTTTCTGGGATTCTAGTTTTCATCAAGCTATTAGTGATTGAATCAGGGCTTATTTTAGGTAACAGTTTCAAATTTTGCAGCAAGTCTAAAATGTGGGCACTAGCAGAACATGAACCAGAGACTTTTTATATAATTCTATGATGTCGAGTAGTTTTAGAAGTAGCCATTATCTAGTGTTTGACAGTAACAGACTACACGCATGCACTTTAGGTAATCAGGTCAGTACTTATCGTTAGAGTAAATTACATTTTAACCTTATCTAGACCGGGGTGGCTTATTATGCCCGCGCCTATTTTCACGTCATATAATTTCTGAACGGCTTGAGCTAGGACCACCAAACTTGGTGACTTTTCCTAAAACTTCTCTGGAAACAATTTTATACCAGTAAGTTGAGTCCACCATCTTCGCCATTTCCATGGCAATGGTTTTCTAACGGGTATGTCAGACAAAAAATCGCAGATTTTGGTTTCATCAATGTAGTTTCCAGATTTTCTTTTTAACATATACTTATTCCATTATATTTACAATGTCTTACATAATTTAATGTCAGCTTTGTTAAGTGGAATTAATTTATGCTAATTTGATGACGTCGTTGAATTTATTTTATTTCCTATGATGAAACCTTCTACTACCAACAAATAGATGTTTTTTTTTCCATTATTAAGGTGGTCTTTAGGCTCTATATTTAAATCAATATACTAAACACAAAGAAGTTGATGATAAGAACAGAGCAAGTTTTGCTTATGCAAACCTGTAATCCTTTATAAGTTTACTTTCATTTCTTTCTGACCTGAACTTCTAAGAGAAACATTGAGAGTAAATGAAAAACTATTTTCACGGAACATAAATAGAATTTTGTGTATTTTATGGCCTCTCGGAGCTGGTGCACTATGGGTAAAATAAGCAAAGCATTCTGGGTAATACAAATCAAAACAGGATGTCATAATGACGTCATAATAATACCAAAATGATTGTAGTGATTAAGTTTTACATGTTCATCATCCCCTGCAAATTTGGTGGTCATACACCATGTGGTTTACGAGTTACCTGGGGGGCGAATTGTATAATATTGTAAAAATTACAGTAAAAAAATAAGGTGCAAGGTAAAAAATGCTCCTGCTATGATATTACAGCAAACTTTTCTCCTTAGCTATTGGAAAACTTTTTCAATTCTTCTATAACCTAGAGGATTATAGTTTATGCAATTGTTGGAATGTCTGCAGCAAATGTCATTCTGTGTACAGAAACAAGTAAGATAAAACTTCTTTGGTCAAAAATTTGATGATAGAAAAAGGAAAAGTCAATATAATTGCCTCAGTGAAATTAATTTTGTTGTTATAGAATTCAGACATATTTTATCTTTTTCCAGTGGCCTATTGTTTGAATGTTTTGGAATGTGACATTATTTTATCTGAAGTACAATTTATGCTTCTTTTTATTGACAATAAAATAAATGCCAGTGAAGTACACATTCCTTGTTCCCTTTTTTTATTGTCTTATAAGATAAAAATTATTGTGCATATAGAGCCTGCTGTATGGAAGATAAGGTCCGGCCCTTGATAAGGACAATGCGCGCTCATGCCTTGCACAGTAAGCCATGGACAAACTGTCCTTACACTAATGGGGCTTTCCTTCTCGTCCCAATGCTGTTATTGGCAGTTTCAGCGCACATGCATGTCAGGAATTAGGCTGTGTTTCCTCACACTGTCTCACTGTTCATGAACAAACCTTAAGATATAAACAAATAGTTCACAAATGGTGCATCCACGCTGTGGAAACAATATTCTGTACCCATCAAAGTGATTGACAGCGCTTCCTCATCATTACCTTGTCTGCGATGGAGTCAGTGGGGTGAGGTATTGTTGTCAGTGCGGTTTGTTTGTAGTTTGCTCACGGGTCAATGACGTGACATTGTCCGAGTGCACTACTTTGGTTTAAAATAATTTTAAATGATTGATAATAAGCATCATTTTATTCTATAAAACCTGTTTAATTTGAACATACTTCCAGTTTATCATAAAAATGATATGAAGCTTAGCAAAAGTTCAGTCAGGAAGACTCTCTCGCGCACGTCAACTCCGTTTATTTTCTTTCCATTCACTTGCATGCTCGCCCATATACCTCTGCAGTCAATGTCCGGGGCTGTCAATTGAGCAGTCAGCTGGTGTAGCAGCTGATCTCTTCCATCCAACCGTGGCACACCTCAGTCGCATCCCTAGCCAATCGTTATGTTGCTGTCTTTTTAAAAAATGTCATTTTTCTCTGCTCTAGTTCGTTCATGCTGCCGTTCGCTAACCCTCCTCCTCCCCAACGCCACCCTGCTCCATCAGACCTTCTGTCCTGCCGCTCCAGCTCCACCAGCCTTCAGCTACCACCGCCACCAGTGTCTGGACTCTTCGGGAATTTTCCTGCTGCTGCTCTGAGCCGTGCTCCTGCTCTACGAGTCTTCCCAAAGAGTCCAAGCGCCAAAGACTTGTCTGATTTTAAGCATGTTAATTCAGACTGCTGTCTTCCTGCCGTCCTGATCCTCTCATCCCTAATTTACCATCAATTTATTATTCAGCCCGCGGTGGACGGGCTTCCCCAGAATAGCCAGGTTCCTCCTGAGATTTCTTCTCAATGAGGAGTTTTTTCTCACCACCGTTCGAGGCTTTTTCTCCCTACAGGGAGTTTTTTGCCGCTATTCGGGGATTAGGGATTAGTCTGGGCTCTGCCCTTTTCTCTATGTAAAGTGCTATATCAATAAAATTGAATTGAATTAAATTCTACTTATGCTCAACGCATATTAAAATTTTTCTTGATTTCACTCGAGTCTCTCCTGATTGAAATATATTTTATGTTTTGCCATCTCAAACCCTCAAAATGTCAGGTGGCGCAACCGTCCGAGCAAGTTAACACGATGTGAAATGTATTAAAAATGTAATTTAAAATATGAATTAATATAATATTAATTTGGGGGCATAATGTTATTTTGAAAACCTTTCAAATAAACAAAGTTTAATAGTTTAATTGTTCTTAAATTGTTTGGAAAACCAAAATACACCCCCCCCACAATAAAGAATCCATAAGTTACTTTAAACACCCAGCTCAACTACAAAATAGCAATGTTTTAGGTAGAGTAGACACTCTCAGGTATACTTATCAAAAACGTCACTTGGAAAAAAAGAGGGAAGTGTGTTTTTTTTTCCAAGATACTTTTGGTTGCGCCACCTGACATCTTTTGGCTAGTGAAATTGCAAATAGTCTAAAACTGTAATAAAACCCTGTAAATGTTGTGAAACCTTTAAGACTTGTTTAAACATACTCTTCCAGCTTCAAATAAATGTGTTCTGTACATTTTTTAAGATTTATTAAAAATAACAGTTTTAAAAGGCTTATTTGTATTTGTATTCAGTATTCAGTGGGGTGAGGTTTTGTTGTCAGTGCGGTTTGTTTGTCAGTTTGCTCACGGGTCAATGACGTGACATTGTCTGTGTGCAGTACTTTGGTTTAAAATAATTTTAAATGATTGATAAGAAGCATCATTTTATTCTATAAACCTGTTTAATTTGAGCATATTTCCAGTTTATCATAAAAATGATATTTTATGTTTTGCCATCTCAAACCCTCAAAATGTCAGGTGGCGAAACCGTCTGAACAAGTTAACACTATGTGAAATGTATTAAAAATGTAATTTAAAATATGAATTAATATAATAGTAATATTGGGGCATCATGTTGTATTGAAAACCTTTCAAATAAACAAAGTTTAATAGTTTAATTGTTCTTAAATTGTTTGGAAAACCAAAATACCCGCCCCCCCTACAATAAAGAATCCATAAGTTACCTTAAATACCCAGCTCAACGACAAAATAGTAATGTTTTAGGCAGAGTAGACACTCTCAGGTATACTTATCAAAAAAATCACTTGGAAAAAAAGAGGGAAGTGTGTTTTTTTTCAAAGATACTTTTGGTTGTGCCACCTGACATCTTTTGGCTGGTGAAATTGCATATAGTCTAAAACTGTAATAAAACCCTGTAAATGTTGTGCAACCTTTAAGACTTGTTTAAACACACTCTTCCAGCTTCAAATAAATGTATTCTGTACATTTTATAAGATTTATAAAAAAAAACATTTTTAAAAGGCTTATTTGTCATTGACCCTCACGTGTCTGTTTGTTAACAATCTAGCACCTACACGGTTGCACTGATGGTCTTCAAACTTTCAGAGTAGGTGGGCAATGCTCCATGGATTACCTGATTATATTTTGGGATGATCGTGTCACGGTCAAGGTCACCAGAAAGATCAAAATTTGTTTTTTTTTGGTGATAATTTTCTTTAAATTCATCACATTGACTTCACACCAAGTCCAAAATTGGCATCTTTCAATTCTGCTTCCAAGCATAAGCTGTATGATGGTCTCCGCAGCAGTTGGGGGTTAAAGGTCAGGAGAGTCAAGGTCATCAGTGAAAATTATATATTTTCAATTATAACTCAAAAAATGTTGCAGATAGACCGATGTTTCCTATTATAAGCATATAGGAACTCCTGTATGTGCTTTTATTTGGCACCATGACCTTTGACCTTGAGTGACCTTGAAAGGTCAAACTCAAGGTCACAGATTTTCAAGTTGAAAACGGTCAAGGTCACACTTGTAAAATGGAGTCAGAATCAAAAGCACTAAAATACGTGCTGGCAAGCGAGGTTTGTTTTGCCTGGCAACACCTGTTTCACTTCAGTATTCAAGTTTCATTTTCATTGCCTCCTGGTATATTTTGGATCCCTTTTATTTGTTGCTTAGATAACTTGCCTTCAATTTTGAGTCATTCCCTTATGGTCTAAAGCCTGTGTGACAGAGCTTCTCCAGAACCCCCCCCCCGATTGTTTAACACAGGACACACTACATCCTTCATACAGCTGAGGTACTGCTGTGAGCTTTGCCTGTTAATACAAATGCTTATTATTTGATCATGACTTGAATATACAACCCCAATTCCAAAATAGTTGGGACAACGTGTAAATTGTGAATAAAATCGAAATGCAATGACTTTCAGATCACATGAGCCAATGTGTTATTTACAAGAGAACATAGATAACATTTCAAATGTTGAAACTGAGACATTTTACATTTTTATCCACAAAATGATCTCATTTCAAATTTTCTGGCTGCAACAGGTCTCAAAAAAGTTGGGACACAGGCAAAAAAGGGCGAAAAAAGCTATTAATATATAAGAGAATCAGCTGAAAGAACATTTAGCAATTAATTAAATTAAATGACATCAGGTGTGTAACATGATTGGCTATAAAAGGATGTCTTAGAGAGGCTGAGTCTCTCAGAAGTAAGATGGCCAGAGGCTCTCCAACCTGTGAAGGCTTCGCGTAAAAAATTGTGGAATACCTTAAAACAATGTTCCTCAACATCAAATTGCAAAGGCTTTGAAGGTCTCAACATCGACAGTGCAGAACATCATCAAAAGATTCAGAGAAACTGGAAAAAAATCTCCGTGCATAAGGGACAAGGCCGAAGACCCTTACTGGATACCCATGATCTTCGGGCCCTCAGACGCCACTGCATCACTCGCTGGCATGATTCTGTCATTGACATAACTAAATGGGCCCAGGAATACTTCAAGAATACTTACAAGAATTCTTGTATTTTAGCCCTGCCTTTATTGTATTGCTGCTCCCCTTGATGTTTATTTGTGTTTATTGTGATTTTCGACAATTTATTAAAATCTTTCTATTTTTTTTTTACCAGCCTGGCGTGTGGGTCCTGCCTTCCCAGCTTTTGGGCCCACGATCCCGCCCGCTGGATTGCAGGTTGCATCCAGCGGGACAAAACCATGGCATGTTGAGCATGCTCCAGAAGCACTGCCGTGTTCTGTGGGCCAAGGCTCATTTTAAAAAATGGACTGGGTGGCAAAGTGTCCTGTGGTCAGACAAAGTCCAAATTTGACATTCTTGTTGGAAATCATGGGCGTCATTGTCCTCCGGGCTAAGAAAAAAAGAGACAAAGTGGCAAAAAAGCGGAACAGAATCCACTGCTGGGTTCAGTTCAAAGTGAACCAAATTTGACATGGGGATACATTGTTAATTACTTAGCAAAATGCAAATCTCTTTGGATGGGCGTTTTAAAATACCAAGTTGTTGTCAGAAATTAAAGAGGAGAAAGACCACTATATATGGGTTTTTGAGTAGAAGCAACATATAAAGGGAGAAAGACCACCTCCTTTATCAGCGTTCAGTTCAAAAGCCAGCATCTCTGATGGCATGGGGATGCATTAGTGCATATGGTGTAGGACACTTGCATGTTTTAAAAAGCACCATGAACACTGAAAGGTATATATATGTTTTAAAGCAACATATGCTACCCTCCAGACGACATCTATTCCAGGGAAGGCCTTGCGTATTTCAGCAGGACAATGCAAACCCACATACTGCAGCTATTACAACAGCATGGCTTCGTAGTAAAAGAGTCCGTGTGCTGAATTGGCCTGCCTGCAGTCCTGATCTTTCACCGATTGAGAACATTTGGCTCATAATTAAACGAAAAGTCCGTCAAAGGAGACCCAAAACTCTCCAGCAGCTGGAAGCCTGTATTAAACCAGAGTGGGATCAAATTCCAATGGCTAAACTCAAGAAACTTGTCTCCTCAATGCCCAGACGCCTCCACTCTGTGTTAAAAAGAAGAGAGGGTGTTACACCATGGTAAACAGGCCCCTGTCCCAACTTTTCTGAGACCTGTAGCAGCCATCAAATTTGAAATGAGCTCATTCTGTGTATAAAATTGTAAAATTTCTCAGTTTCAACATTTGCTATGTTATCTCTGTTCTATTGTGAATAAATTACTGGCTGGTATGATTTGAAAGTCATTGCATTTTGATTTTATTCACAACGGGACATTTACACTTTGTCCCAACTATTTCAGAATTGGGGTTGTACTAAGCAGATACTTATGTGCTGGACGTAACCAACTTGTAGTCTGCAGAGAAGGATGGGGGTTGGTGTTGGACTGGCACTGGTTACTGATGAAGCCAGGAAATCTGTATACTGATGGCTGTACGGACTTTAATGTATATGCCGGTAATGATGGCATGGAACTGTCTGCGGATCTCAAGATTGGGGGATGATTTCAAGCCATTGGATTCTGGTTCTTCTCAGAGCTGGAATTCATAAGCTGGCTCACCTGTAGGGCATCACATAATGCAGTGCTTTCCAAACCCCTCCTGGAGACATCTCCCAATTCCAGCACAGGCGATATATAAAAGTTACCGCTCTGAATCTTTCCCATTATTAAATATGGTCTTAGTGCGCTCAAAACCATATGGCACTGGACCAGCAAATTCTGTGGAAACCATGGCCAACAGTATGACATAGAACCAGCAAAATCTGTGGTAAACATGGCTGACATTTGTAGAAAAGTATTTTCGGACAAAGGTGATTGGATATATGAACTGGTAATTAATAGGCAACATTTTTTTAACAAGTACATCGGCAGTTTGTGATGCTAGCAGACCTGGCAATGCAAAATGACACTCCATTGTTAGAAGCTCACAGATTTTAATGGCATATGCTGCAATTAAAATCATTCCAGCATTGCATTCGCCATTGAGCTGGCTGCACTGGACATTCATTTTGACCGGATCTGGAGTTTACCCATCTGAGATGGAACAGTCCTATAGCATATATCAATCAGCATCAACATTGGAACCACTGACAAGTGAGGTGAGTACAACTGATAATCTCATTGCAGTGGAAGCTGTCGAGGATGGGATATACTGAGCGTCAGAACTGGACCACTGAGCACCTGAAGAAGGTGGCCAGGTCTAATGAATTACATGTGACAGTAAAGAAGCCGTACGACAGCATGCTGTGTGAATTAGTTCCAAAATCCTCAATAATATGGTGGAGGACAAACCTTCCAGGATGTTGCTCTGACTTTGAAAGCTTGCTCTGCTCCAGTAACTCCCTCAGGAAATTCAGCTTGTGTAATCTCACATCCAGCCCTCACATTAAATAACATGACAGCAGTAATATCGTCCAGGTTCGGTTTCATGGCTGAACTGTAGATGAGTAACGGAGCCACATATTGCTTGCCGTTTCCACTTGTTCCACTGGGCCCCTTTACCCCAAAATGTTTATCTGGTCACTTCCAGACTTAAATGGCTGCCTCAAGACTTATAAAACACAAAAAAATTTAGACTACAGCAGTGCCCACACAGTCTTCGTGTATGACAGGGCTCTCCAAATCCGGCCCTCGAATCCACATACAGTCTTGGTTTTCCTTCCTTCCAGGCAATTAAGTGAACAATTAAAGCTGATGATTGGCCAGATTGTCATCTCACCTGACTCCCAGGTAAAGGGAGGGTGGAAAACCAGCAGTTCTCTGCCCTCGCGGACCCGTGATTTGAGGAGCCCTGGTGTATGACATGACAGTTTACAGGAGGTGCATTTTGAAACTGTGGAAATCTGTTTCAGCCCCCAGTTTGAGACCAGGTTCAAGGAAAAGGGCGAGCATTTTCTGCATGTACAGTGATTTATGAAAACACTAGAATAAATAAATAAATAAATAGTATTTAAAGAATTTATATTTAGAGTCATGTGTGGGCAAAAGTAGCCGACAGTTTAAATTGGCCAGCCTCTGCATGCTAATCAGAAAACCACTTAAATTTTCTCCATCTTCTAACTCAGTTCCTGAATCTTAGCGTGGGACAGGCAGTAACAAGGTCTCGAGACCTTCCGCTTCAGACTTTTCAAATATTTATAAAATGATACTATATCGATGTCTGAAATGCCGATTAATTACTGTTTCTAGAACCAGGCAAAAACAACTGTTCTGTATTGCAGCTTTTAAATATTATTTTTTTATATATTATTAATTTTTGTAACATTATTTTAAATTGCAATTTTTTTTTTTTTTGAAATATGGTGTCTGGTATACTCAAAAAATGAAATCCTATGAAATGTTAGATTTACTTAAGAATGTTATGTCAACTGGTTCAACAAAAAACTGAGTGAAGTGCATTCCACTCAATGCAATTAATTAAACTGGCCAAAATGTTAGAAGTCAAATAAAGGTTATGCAAAGCTATTATGCGTGAACCAGTTGACATAACATTATTAAGTAAATCTAACATTTCATAGGGTTTCCTTTTTCTGAGGGCAAGCAACAGCACAAACGCACACCATAATTTACTCTCTTGACATATTTCTCCCATTCCCACCGAAGAGGATATTCAAAGTTTTTTGCCAGGTAGCGCATTCAAGAGATTGATGAAGGCTATCTGTATTAGAATGGAACTGAAGTCCCAGCGTGCGGCTCAACACATTCTCATTCCGACTCGTCATACAGTGGCGCTGCTTGACCATGCGTCGATATACAACGCAAAAGGCGGCTTTTATCGTCCTCATTTGACGCTTACGGTTAAGGTTCGGGCTGAGGGAGCAGCGTTAGTTTTAAAATGGCCTCAAAAGGACACCAAAGCCCCTTCTGGCGTCGTATATCGACGCTTAACAGGTAGCATCAGTATATGATCGTGGGGTTGAGACTGGGCTCTACGCTGCCATTTCTTACCATGTGTGAAACTATTTACTTTTAAAAATTAAAGAATGATAATAATATCTTCTGCTTCAGGCGATCCAGTAGCAACGCATTTTAGATCACGCAAATGAGTCATTCCTTATAGTCTAAAAGCCTGTGTGACAGAGCTTCTCCAGAACCCCCCCCCGACTGTTTAACACAGGACACACTACATCCTTCATACAGCTGAGGTACTGCTGTGAGCTTTGCCTGTTAATACAAATGCTTATTATTTGATCATGACTTGAATATACAACCCCAATTCCGAAATAGTTGGGACAACGTGTAAATTGTGAATAAAATCAAAATGCAATGACTTTCAGATCACATGAGCCAATGTGTTATTTACAACAGAACTTAGATAACATTTCAAATGTTGAAACTGAGACATTTTACATTTTTATCCACAAAATGATCTCATTTCAAATTTTCTGGCTGCAACAGGTCTCAAAAAAGTTGGGACACAGGCAAAAAAGGGCTGAAAAAGCTATTAATATATAAGAGAATCAGCTGAAAGAACATTTAGCAATTAATTAAATTAACTGACATCAGGTGTGTAACATGATTGGCTATAAAAGGGATGTCTTAGAGAGGCTGAGTCTCTCAGAAGTAAAGATGGCCAGAGGCTCTCCAACCTGTGAAGGCTTGCGTAAAAAAATTGTGGAATACCTTAAAAACAATGTTCCTCAACATCAAATTGCAAAGGCTTTGAAGGTCTCAACATCGACAGTGCAGAACATCATCAAAAGATTCAGAGAAACTGGAAAAAATCTCCGTGCATAAGGGACAGGCCGAGGCCTTACTGGATACCCATGATCTTTCGGCCCTCAGACGCCACTGCATCACTTTCGCTGGCATGATTCTGTCATTGACATAACTAAATGGGCCCAGGAATACTTCAAGAATACTTACAAGAATTCTTGTATTTTAGCCCTGCCTTATTGTATTGCTGCTCCCCGATGTTTATTTGTGTTTATTGTGATTTTCGACAATTTATTAAAATCTTTCTATTTTTTTACCAGCCTGCGTGTGTGGGTCCTGCCTTCCCAGCTTTTGGGCCCACGATCCCAGTGCCCGCTGGATTGCAGGTTGCATCCAGCGGGACAAAACCATGGCATGTTGAGCATGCTCCAGAAGCACTGCCGTGTTCTGTGGGCCAAGGCTCATTTAAAATGGACTGTAGCAAAGTGGCAAAGTGTCCTGTGGTCAGACAAGTCCAAATTTGACATTCTTGTTGGAAATCATGGGCGTCATGTCCTCCGGGCTAAAGAGGAGAAAGACCACCCCTCCTGTTATCAGCGTTCAGTTCAAAAGCCAGCATCTCTGATGGCATGGGGATGCATTTGTGCATATGGTGTGGGACACTTGCATGTTTTAAAAAGCACCATGAACACTGAAAGGTATATATATGTTTTAAAGCAACATATGCTACCCTCCAGACGACATCTATTCCAGGGAAGGCCTTGTGCGTATTTCAGCAGGACAATGCAAACCCACATACTGCAGCTATTACAACAGCATGGCTTCTCGTAGTAAAAAGAGTCCGGTGAAGCTGAATTGGCCTGCCTGCAGTCCTGATCTTTCACCGATTGAGAACATTTGGCTCATAATTAAACGAAAAGTCCGTCAAAGGAGACCCAAAACTCTCCAGCAGCTGGAAGCCTGTATTAAACCAGAGTGGGATCAAATTCCAATGGCTAAAATCAAGAAACTTGTCTCCTCAATGCCCAGACGCCTCCACTCTGTGTTAAAGAGAGGGTGTTACACCATGGTAAACAGGCCCCTGTCCCAACTTTTCTGAGAGACCTGTAGCAGCCATCAAATTTGAAATGAGCTCATTCTGTGTATAAAATTGTAAAATTTCTCCAGTTTCAACATTTGCTATGTTATCTCTGTTCTATTGTGAATAAATTACTGGCTGGTATGACTTGAAAGTCATTGCATTTTGATTTTATTCACAACGGGACATTTACACTTTGTCCCAACTATTTCAGAATTGGGGTTGTACTAAGCAGATACTTATGTGCTGGACGTAACCAACTTGTAGTCTGCAGAGAAGGATGGGGGTTGGTGTTGGACTGGCACTGGTTACTGATGAAGCCAGGAAATCCGTATACTGATGGCTGTACGGACTTTAATGTATATGCCGGTAATGATGGCATGGAACTGTCTGCGGATCTCAAGATTGGGGGATGATTTCAAGCCATTGGATTCTGGTTCTTCTCAGAGCTGGAATTCATAAGCTGGCTCACCTGTAGGGTATCACATAATGCAGTGCTTTCCAAACCCCTCCTGGAGATATCTCCCAATTCCAGCACAGGCGATATATAAAAGTTACCGCTCTGAATCTTTCCCATTATTAAATATGGTCTTAGTGTGCTCAAAACCATATGACACTGAACCAGCAAATTCTGTGGAAACCATGGCCAACAGTATGACATAGAACCAGCAAAATCTGTGGTAAACATGGCTGACATTTGTAGAAAAGTATTGTCGGACAAAGGTGATTGGATATATGAACTGGTAATTAATAGGCAACATTTTTAGACAAGTACATCGGCAGTTTGTGATGCTAGCAGACCTGGCAATGCAAAATGACACTCCATTGTTAGAAGCTCACAGATTTTCATGGCATATGCTGCAATTAAAATCATTCCAGCATTGCATTCGCCATTGAGCTGGCTGCACTGGACATTCATTTTGACCGGATCTGGAGTTTACCCATCTGAGATGGAACAGTCTATAGCATATATCAATCAGCATCAACATTGGAACCACTGACAAGTGAGGTGAGTACAACTGATAATCTCGTTGCAGTGGAAGCTGTCGAGGGATGGGATATACTGAGCGTCAGAACTGGACCACTGAGCACCTGAAGAAGGTGGCCAGGTCTAATGAATTACATGTGACAGTAAAGAAGCCGTACGACAGCATGCTGTGTGAATTAGTTCCAAAATCCTCAATAATATGGTGGAGGACAAACCTTCCAGGATGTTGCTCTGACTTTGAAAGCTTGCTCTGCTCCAGTAACTCCCTCAGGAAATTCAGCTTCTGTAATCTCACATCCAGCCCTCACATTAAATAACATGACAGCAGTAATATCGTCCGGGTTCGGTTTCATGGCTGAACTGTAGATGAGTAACGGAGCCACATATTGCTTGGTCGTTTCCACTTGTTCCACTGGGCCCTTTACCCCAAAATGTTTATCTGGTCACTTCCAGACTTAAATGGCTGCCTCAAGACTTATAAAACACAAAAAAATTTAGACTACAGCAGTGCCCACACAGTCTTCGTGTATGACAGGGCTCTCCAAATCCGGCCCTCGAATCCACATACAGTCTTGGTTTTCCTTCCTTCCAGGCAATTAAGTGAACAATTAAAGCTGATGATTGGCCAGATTGTCATCTCACCTGACTCCCAGGTAAAGGGAGGGTGGAAAACCAGCAGTTCTCTGCCCTCGCGGACCGTGATTTGAGGAGCCCTGGTGTATGACATGACAGTTTACAGGAGGTGCATTTTGAAACTGTGGAAATCTGTTTCAGCCCCCCAGTTTGAGACCAGGTTCAAGGAAAGGGCGAGCATTTCTGCATGTACAGTGATTTATGAAAACACTAGAATAAATAAATAAATAAATAGTATTTAAAGAATTTATATTTAGAGTCATGTGGGCAAAAGTAGCCGACAGTTTAAATTGGCCAGCCTCTGCATGCTAATCAGAAAACCACTTAAATTTTCCTCCATCTTCTAACTCAGTTCCTGAATCTTAGCGTGGGACAGGCAGTAACAAGGTCTCGAGACCTTCCCGCTTCAGACTTTTCAAATATTTATGCAAAATGATACTATATCGATGTCTGGAAATGCCCGATTAATTACCGTTTCTAGAACCAGGGCAGAAACAACTGTTCTGTATTGCAGCTTTTAAATATTATTTTTTTATATATTATTAATTTTTGTAACATTATTTTAAATTGCAATCTTTTTTTTTTTTTGAAATATGGTGTCTGGTATACTCAAAAAATGAAATCCTATGAAATGTTAGATTTACTTAAGAATGTTATGTCAACTGGTTCAACAAAACTGAGTGAAGTGCATTCCACTCAATGCAATTAATTAAACTGGCCAAAAATGTTAGAAGTCAAATAAAGGTTATGCAAAGCTATTGCGTGGAACCAGTTGACATAACATTATTAAGTAAATCTAACATTTCATAGGGTTTCCTTTTTCTGAGGGCAAGCAACAGCACAAACGCACACCATAATTTACTCTCTCTTGACATATTTCTCCCATTCCCACCGAAGAGGATATTCAAAGTTTTTTAAGCCAGGTAGCGCATTCAAGAGATTGATGAAGGCTATCTGTATTAGAATGGAACTGAAGTCCCAGCGTTCGGCTCAACACATTCTCATTCCGACTCGTCATACAGTGACGCTGCTTGACCATGCGTCGATATACAACGCAAAAGGCGGCTTTTATCGTCCTCATTTGACGCTTACGGTTAAGGTTCGGGCTGAGGGAGCAGCGTTAGTTTTAAAATGGCCTCAAAAGAGGACACCAAAAGCCCCCTTATGCGTCGTATATCGACGCTTGGTCAGGTAGCATCAGTATATGATGCGTAGGGTTGAGACTGGGCTCTACCGCTGCCATTTCTTACCATGTGTGAAACTATTTACTTTTAAAAATTAAAGAATGATAATAATATCTCTGCTTCAGGCGATCCAGTAGCAACGCATTTTAGATCACGCAAATGATACATCCCGGCCTTAATAACAAAACAAGTGACCGTAAGCACTGTGCCGACTCATCTCAACTGCGACCGAGTTGCCCCGGGAACTGTGAGGTTCCAAGTGCATGTTTTGACGCATCTGTTAGAATTTCATATTTTTCTGTTTATTTCCAAATTTATTCATTCTGAGTAAATAAACAACACAGAGCACATCTTTACAGCATCGAGTATTTTTCTTCACATCTGATTTCATATCGTCGTTCTGAAAATCATCTTTTGATCGGACGGCCAACTTGGTAAAGTACATATATCCAAATAATTTCAGTTATTTGTTGTAGGAATAATACTATCTTTTTTTCGGTTTTGAGATGCTGGTTTATGAACAGAGGCGACTCGGCCGAATGAATATGGCAGTTAGTAATTTAGCAATAATGGCTGACCTGAACTTTCTGCAATCTTACAGTACCTGGTCTGATAAAAAGAGAGGTCGTTACCGTATAGATGTTAACTAGTACAGTAGTGAGATGTAGCCAGCTAGCAACTTCGGAAGATACTGAGCAGGTAATTTTACCAGCCTACATGAGGGCATTTTTCGTCGTCTTCATGTCACCGTAAGCTATAAGGTTACCGTAGGTTTCATAGGCCTGTTCATCGTTAGGAAGTGTTCATGTGGTCATGTATGCAAAATGATGTTGACGTTGGGAGCGAAAATCATCCGGTATTACAACCCCAATTCCGAAATAGTTGGGACGAAGTGTAAATTGTGAATAAAATCAAAATGCAATGACTTTTAGATCACGAGCCAATATGTGATTTACAATAGAACATAGATAACATTTTAAATGTTGAAACTGAGACATTTTACATTTTTATCCACAAAATGAACTTATTTCAAATTTTCTGGCTGCAAAAGCTCTGAAAAGAGTTGGGACACAGACAAAAAGGGCTGAAAAAGCTGTTAATATATAAGAGAATCAGCTGAAAGAACATTTAGCAAGTAATTACATTAACTGGCATCAGATGTGTAACATGACTGGCTATAAAAGGGATGTCTTGGAGAGGCTGAGTCTCTCAGAAGTAAAGATGGCCAGAGGCTCTCCAACCTGTGGAGGCTTGCATAAAAAGATTGTGGAATACTTGAAAAACAATGTTCCTCAACGTCAAACTGCTAAGGCTTTGAAGGTCTCATCATCGACAGTGCATAACATCATCAAATGATTCAGAGAAACTGGTAAAATCTCTGTGTGTAAGGGACTGCATCACTCACCGGCATGATTCTGTCATTGACATTACTAAATGGGCCCAGGACTACGTCAAGAAGCCACTGTCTGTAAACACAGTCCGCCGTGACATCCACAGATGCCACCTAAAACTCTATCATGCAAAAAGGAAGCCATTGTTCAGCATGATCCAGAAGTGCCGCCGTGTTCTGTGGGCCAAGGCTCATTTAAAATGGACTGTAGCAAAGTGTCCTGTGGTCAGACGAGTCCAAATTTGACATTCTTTTTGGAAATCATGGGCGTTCTGTCCTCCGGGCCAAAGAGGAGAAAGACCACCCCTCCTGTTATCAGCATTCAGTTCAAAAGCCAACATCTCTGATGGTATGGGGATGCATTAGTGCATGTGGTGTTGAACACTTGCATGTTTTTAAAAGCACCATGAATGTTGAAAGCTATATAAAGGTTTTAGAGCAACATATGCTACCCTCCAGATGACATGTATTCCAAGGATGGCCTTATGTATTTCAGCAGGACAATGCAAAATCACATACTGCAGCTATTACAACAGCATGGCTTTGTGGTAGAAGAGTCCGTGTGCTGAACTGGCCTGCCTGCAGTCCTGATCTTTCACCGATTGAGAACATTTGGCGCATAATTAAACGAAAATTCCGTCAAAGGAGACCCAAAACTCTCCAGCAGCTGGAAGCCTGTATTAAACCAGAGTGGGATCAAATTCCAATGGCTAAACTCAAGAAACTTGTCTCCTCAATGCCCAGACGCCTCCACTCGGTGTTAAAAAGAAGAGGGGATGCTACACCATGGTAAACAGGCCCCTGTCCCAACTTTTTTGAGACCTGTAGCAGCCATCAAATTTGAAGAGCTCTGATTTTGTGGATAAAATTGTCAAATTTTTCAGTTTCAACATTTGCTATGTTATCTCTGTTTTATTGTGAATAAAATACTGGCTGGTGTGATTTGAAAGTCATTGCGTTTTGATTTCATTAACAATTTACACTTTGTCCCAACTATTTTGGAATTGGGGTTGTACAATTAATTGGCATTATATTAATGATCCTCATGGGAATCATTGTCATCAATATCATAATATTTGCTTTTGGGTGTAACTGGCCTAACAAATGATTCAGCAAACAATCCATAAAAACAATACTCTGCAACATAACCAATGAGGAAACACTTGTGATAGCAGACAGTATTGTCATAACAGGTCCAGCTGTGTACCATGGAGATATTTGTGCCCGCATCTAATCCGCCACCCCCTCTGCCCGTGGAGCAGCCATTTTTTATTAATCTTGAATGATATCATAGAATGCGCTTGCTGTTGCAAGCAGCAACGAAAACCAGAAACGAGCAAAACTTCGAGATGAACGCAATTGGAAACGGGAACAAAAGCAAAGCGCTGGGAAAAAGTGTGACGTCACTTTCGCTAGGGTCAACCACAGGGGTCAACACTTACTTCCTTATATATATATATATATATATATATATATATATATATATATATGTGTGATAAATATATATATATATGTTCTTTTGTAATGACCTTATTTTGGGTTTAAGATCGCTGAAAATAAAGCTTGATTCCACACAAAGACACGAAGACCGTAACGATAAACACTGTTCTAGTTCTTCGCTTATGGTTTGGTTCGTTTGGCGTGAATCAGTTGCCATGGCTACGGCAAGATGACCACAAAATTAAGTCACCACTTTTCCAGCGCATTTCATTTGAGAAATATATAGCTATTCTCAGCTATAGATAACCAGCAAATAACATTCTGATATATCGTTCCAATTTTCTGTTCTTGAAAGATTGCTGGCAATAATTTCAAAAAGAAATCTATTCGAAAATAATTTACTTGTTGCCAGCACGTGTTCCCCAGACTGCTTGTAGGCCAACGTCAGATTTTATTAGCCTGCATAATTGCCCTGTACTGTACTATAGCAAGGAGGTAATAAGCCTATGGATGATGTATCCGACATTCGTCGTCCTTACCTCATTCAATGTAAATTGCTGAAACAGTGTGTAAAATAACCTACTCAAGACGCAAAAATTTGCTCAGTACATCAGGCTGTGGGTTAACCGTCATGTATAATGTGATTCAAGCTTTCAATTTTTAGCCTTTGGCTATGTGGTTCAGGAAAAAAAATCTGCCTCTTGCCATTTGCATCTAGGGTTGATGAGGTGAACTAAAATTCTACAGGCATAAATCTTATTCTGATAACGTTATTTCTTCATATTGACTATTAAGGTTCGTCGACCAGAAACTTGTCTGTTTGAATCCCCTTCAGATTTATAACTGTTATGAATGATTTCAAAACCACAGAGGAGGTTATGTGGGCTGCATGCTCATGATCCTTGTAGTTTACGATATAGACGCCATAAAATAAACTAAGTAATGGGGAACCAAAGAGCATTTTTTTTGTAAAAAGTATTTTTTTTGTTTTTCATTTATTTATTGATTTTTTAATATTTAAATGATTGAGCCAAATTTAAAAATGTTGCTGACCCTCAAATCTCACTGACAAATTTCAAATATCAGAGGAGAAAGAAGAATGGAGAGGTCACGTCGGAGAGACAGACAACGAGGGACAGGAAGACGGACCTGGCGACGGGGAGCTGCTGGGAGGCTGAGTTGGGCTGAGGAGGAAAGCCGAGGTGGATCGCCAAACGCTGGACCAGATGGTAGAGTCAGGGAGACGAGAGCAGAGAGAGAGAAGGACATGAAGGAAGGGTGGTGAAAGCTTAGTTTGAAGCGCAGCAGGAGTTGTGAGTACAGTGTAGATGGTGAGAGGTTGGACTCCGCTCCTGGACCCTGCCCGTCCCCTGCTTGTGGTGACCGGACCCTGGGACAAGGTCAGATATTGCATTTAGACAGGGGCTGTCCCTAGAATTCTGCTGCCCTTCTGCAAAATAGGCTTTGGGGCCCCTGCAAAGTGGCCCCCTCTCAAGAAAATGACTTCAGAAGATGATTGACAGGCCTCGGCAGGGTAGAAGGGTGGAGCCCTTGGTGAAGTGTCTGATCTGCTCATGAGGGGCGAGGCCCTGTATTTTCAACGGCCTGAAAAGATAAAAGTTAAAGAAATAAAATATTCCTAATGCTTATTGTCTAATGTTACCATATAGCACTGTTTATCAGCCCTATTCCTAGAGATTTATCATCCATGCAGTTTTCGTTTCAACTGTTATTTTTCACTGCGGACTCAACTAAACGGCAGCTCAGCGACATCTGTCGCTGAATGAGATGTGCTTTGATAAGATTAGAGTGAAGGGCTGCAGTATAGTATACCTGCAGATGTATAGTTGGTCACCACAGCAATATAGCCTTTAGCATCAGGCAGTTGCTCTGAGTCCTGTAATTTTCTCCTTGAAGTTAGCGAATAACGTAATAGCAGGTTGAAGACATGGGCAGGAAAAAAAGTCGTAAATATGACGTTTCTTACAATGGCAGGGGATCGAGGAGAGATCTGCTTTGAGAGGGAGAGATCAGGGAGAGGGCAGGTAAGATCAGGACCTAGGGACAGCGAGGCAGTCACCAGCAGCAGCGATACCTCCAGGAAGAGGCGTAGGACGGGTACAGAAGAGGAGAGCTGGCTCCCCAGCTACAGCTCGAGCTCCGCTCCCTCTTCTGTGAGCAGGACCAGGACCCAAGGCTCAGGTAGGTCATCACTGAGGGGTCAAAGAGGCCTCACTCACAGATACTGTTATCAGTTTTGTAAGATTCAAGTTCTCTGGAGCAGCACACTGCCTACTATTGAGACTATAAGTTATACACAGCTTTGGGTGTAGCCTCAATGTTATTATGCTTTAAGTAATATCAGTAAACTAGAGCTGGACTCGCTAGAGCCCATACCTCAGCCAGCATAGCTGGATTTGAACTTTGGCCTATATCTCAGCTGTGCTTTGGCCTAGATATGCCAAAAAACAATCAGTTTTCCTCTTTGGCCTAGATATGCCAAAAAACAATCAGTTGTTCCTCTTGTGATACTTTAACATCCTGCAAAGTTTGGTTAACATCTATGCAACCGTTTTTGAGATATCCTCAGACTAACATAAATAAATAAACAAACGGAAGCAAAAACAAAAACTCCTTGGCGGAGGTAATACTGCATTCAGCTGCAATGCTTTCTATTTTTCCAATCATTTTCATTTCTCATTGGAACAGTCTATGTCTACAACTAACAACAACTACGGAGAAGCTTGGAATTGGTAAAGGAGACGACACTTAATCGTGGCATTGCTGGCCATAGACCCTGTGATAGACCCTGTTTGATAGCACGTCCTCAGGAGAATGCTAATTAACTCTATATTTTTGCAAAAAAAACTTCATTATCTGCTCTTCTTAACAGTCCTATAGCTGTTAAAAAGGCATGTTTTAATTACAGTTTTGTAATTGGCAACACCATAAGAATCTGGAAGCAGATAAAACATTACATCGAGGCTCCAACAACCTACTTGGACACCCCAATATGTGAAAATCATTCTTTTTACCAGGTCTGACTGATAGTGTTTTTCTCCTCTGGAAGCGTAAAGGTATTCGCAATATAGGCGATTTATACATTAACGGAATTTTTGCCTCATACCCACAACTTGTAGCTAAATATAATATTCCCAAATCTGGCCTTTTTCGATACTTTCAAATTCATAATTATGTCAGGACACATTTAACCAATTTTGAAATCCTGGTAGAACATGAGGCCCTTGAGGCAACAAATAAATTTGATCCTACTGCTAAAGGGGCAGTTTTGTTCTTTTACCGGATCTTGCACAACAATACTCGTTTGAGCACAGAGAGTATTAGGCAGGCATGGAAAGATGAGCTGGATGCAGAATTGGAAGATGCCGTCTGGGATGATTGTTTAAAAAGTACACATGATTGCTCTGAGAATGTCACCCCTGGATTCCACCGAACGCGTGTTTGCAGCGTGACGTGAGCGACGCTATTTTTCTGTGTCTTGTACGCGACTTCATGTTCCACTGAACGCGGAACGTCAGCGCAGCGTCCTGCCAGCTGATACAATCGACCTGCTCAGATTTCGCATATTTCGTCATTTTTACCGGCATATTTGTGCAACGACCTTAAATGCTTTCTGTTATTTTTACTGCTTTAATTGCATTTAATGTCATTTCCGTCTTTTTTGTGCTGTAGAGCCTACTACAGTCCAGCCGTGAACACCATAGATTGAAAAAAAAAAAAAAAAAAAACTGTATTGTGGTTTTCATCCAGACATATTTTCATATCATGAGGTTCCCCCATCCTCAAGCAATTGGAGAGAGACAGATTCTTCAGACAATTAGGCTTTATTGAGGCATATTGATAAATGTAAAGCAGAGTTCTTTTTTTAAAGAAGAACTGATTTCTTACTTTTCACACCCAGTTTTTATACCTTCATCACAGGAAATATCTTCCAAATATGGTCTTTCCGCATTCTTATTCTTGCACTACAATTGGCCAGCCAAACCAAAACGCCACTACCTAATCCTTCAGGAATTCAAAGCAAAGATGAGCTGCACATCACCAAAAAGGACCGGAAAATTACAGTCAAGAGATGAAAAGTACAGACAAAGGAATAGGATACAAGTGGATACATAAATGATTCAATTGTTCTTTTTTCAGTAACGACTAATGATTTTACTGAGCAAATTTTGATCAAAGCTACAGAAATCAAATGCATCGTCTGATTATGTTTTCAAATCAACTAAACAGAAGCCTGCTTACTAATCAAAGCTACAGAAGCGTGCTGCTTATGTGTGCGTGAGCTGCTTATGCATGTGTGAATTGAATTGCTTGTATATGTGTGTGTCTGTGTGTGAACTGCTTGTATGTGTGTGTGTCTGTGTGTGAACTGCTTGTATGTGTGCGTGCGCATGTGTACGTGTGCTGCTTATGCCTGTGCATGTATCTGTGTGCACTGCTCATGTGTGTGTGAACTGCTTGTATGTGTGTGTGTTATGTATATGTGTCTGTGTGCACTGCTCATGTGTTTGCGAACTGCTTGTATGTGTATGTGTATGCGTGTGCGTATGTGTGTGTGTGTGTGTGTGTGTGTGTGTGTTGCTGCATACATAACATGGATACTGATTATGATTATTGATTACATAAAGGTAAACAATCATCCCAAATTTGGTCAGCTCAGTCAGTCAATCAGTACTTTTTATTTGAAAGTCCTTGTCTTTCTCAATACTAGAAGGAAAAGATTTTGTCATGCCTAATCAAAATTAAATTTAGAACGGGAAGAAAAATAATGTGATCACTTTATTAGTCAACTTTTTCAATTATAAGGTGGTCCACCTTTTGAATTTAGTCTTAGTCTTGTGTTTATACTCCGAATTGGATTTCCCCAAATTTATTTTAGAAGGTGAACTTTTAAGTTGCAACCCTGCAGTTGAATCCTTAGCTGGCCGGCTTATTTTCCCTCAAGGTCATTTTAATCTCTTCCCTTCTGGAGTGTGCACTCTGTTTCAATAGAATGAGTTAGATGCAAACAATGAACTCAATCATCATAATTTTGCTGCTTTTCCTCTCGTCTGGATCCTTTCCCGGAAAAGTAAAAATCAGGGAAAGTTTATTAGTCAATTTGTCTCCTTGAATTGTTGGTCCACCCCTGTTCAAAAACAGAGAAAAGATCATGAATTTATTAATTGCATTTCTTCGGTTAGGAAAGCGTTCAGTCACATTTGTTCACCTCATTTGTTATAGCATTTATCCTTTACATGACTCCTTTGCTGGGCAGAACTTATTCTTGTTAAAAAATTAAGAAAATTCCACTTGAAATCGTATTGCTTAGACCCCCCTTTCTCCCCTTCTGTTCTCTGGCCTCTGTATGTCGGCCTTTCACCTATTTCTTTTTCCCTTATCTGCTTTTGGTAACTAAGGCTCCATTCGCGGTATTGTTTTCTCTGCGCATCTTTGTTTAAAAACCCATGCAGTCATCCAGTCTCCAATCCCACAATAGTTCCCTTGATTTTTTTATTCTTTCATAAATCTAATATGTACTATTAAATTTCACAACTGCTTCTTTTCTGATCAATCAACCCTTATTTCTTTTTAACCTTCAAATAGCAACTAAAAGTTTCCAATTCTTGATAGAGAAACCTCTGTATCAATTAAATTTACTGAATTTACTGCCCTGTATATCGTGTTTAACAGTACTTTGGCAAATTTTGAATGCTCTGTGTTATTCTTTTTGTTTCTCAGTGTTACTTTTCATTCATTTTCTTTTCAGAGATATGCTTCTAGCACACCAATCTCACACAGTCTAATTATTTACAGAAATATGCTTAGATTTTCTAGTTCTTCAGAATTTTACTAATATTTACCTAATTCAAATGGTGTCATTACTTCACATTCATAATGGATATTACTGGATTTGCTGATAGCATTCTGCCACATGTTGAGACCATAGTTGTTCTGGTAATTTGTCTAATTCTGTCTTAATTTGTTCTCCAAGTTCATTTCTGATTCTTCAATAGGAATTTTCACTTGCTTTATTTTCCCTATCAATTAACAGTTAATCATAATAATCATTTGTTTCCTGTCCTGTTCCAAATCAACATTAAGGGCCCATTTTTTTTTTCTAATTCTGGGTCCTTAGTGGGGTCGAATATCATTGTACAATGCAGTTCAGTTTCTGGCCATGTAGCCTGGGGTATTTAGGCCTCTACATACAGTATTTTCCCCAGGTTACTCCAAACTTGCTCTTTAATTTGGTCTACTATATCCCCCAACCAATAAACATTTGCTAATTCATTTTTTTTTCCTTATTAGGTTTTTTTCAGCTGCTGTCTCTCTCTCTGTTCCTGAAACTGGGGGGGCATACGACGCTGGGTTACACAATTCATTGTCAGTAACCTTTTTCAGATGGCTTGGACTGAGACGCAGCTTCACTTTGCTTTACAAAATATTTGTCCTGATCCTGAATGTTTAGCATTCCCCTTTCTTCAAACAATTCCAGAACTGCCAGCTCATTTTATTCTTTTTTTTTTTAACCCTTTTTTTTGCCACCGATGCATAATTTGTCATTATACCCATTATTTTTTCACATATTGCAAGATCAAATTTCCCCTCTTCTGGCCACTTTGTTTTTTTTTTTTTTTTTTTTAAGTTCTTTTTGCCCACTTATTTAACATTTTTTTTTTTATTTCATTCTCAAAGGTAGGAAATTGCTCTCTTAATTTCTCCACAGGCGCTGCCATTGTTATCTATGTATTAATTTAAATTTTATTACTTAGCCGAATTATGTTTTCCCCCACATATTAAATTGCAATATGTTTATTTTACCAGTTACACTGCTCACTATGCTCAGTAAACAGTTTATATTATAAACCCGCTTATGCGATTTCTCCTCTTCCTTTTAGACAGATCGTATTTTGTTACGCATTCCTAAACCAGTGTTATGTTTAGTGTATAACCATCTAGTTGTCTAATCAATGATATTTCTTGTTTAGTTCCATTTGCCTTTTTTTGTGTTTTTTTTTTTTCCAACATAGGAAGTTGCTTTTGCTTTTTTTCCTTCTTTTTTTTTTTCCTTTTTTCCCCTCTATCTACCAGCTTTGCTGTAATCATCATTGTTTATTTTTTAATCCAAATTTCATTTCTCGGCCAAATTGTTTTTTTTTTCTCACCTATTCAATGATGATAGTACACCGATCAAAATAATGCGAAATAATCTTTTAATACATGCAATTTACTACTTCTTTTAATCTGCCAAATAGTAATGACCATTAATAATAAATTTAACTTATTGCATGTAAACTAGGGGTTATTTATTTATATTTAGTGCGCTCTTAACACTCCCAACTAATGCAATATGCAACAAGACCACTGTTCATATCCACATTTACTCTACACTCATGCAAAAAGGGAGCCGCACCCACCCAACAAACTTCCCGTCAAAAAGCGTCTGTACGGGACCTCGCAATCCTTACTACCAGTCAGTCCACCCTTAGGACCAAGCAAACCTTACTTCCAGTCAATGTCCTCACAAACCCATTAATCGGCTAGCTCCATACGCCAAATGTGCTGCGCACCCTTTTGTAAAAATAATAAACAACAAGACAGACAACACTGCAAAAACGGATCCCAGTACCTCTCTAGGTCATCCAGGCCGGATCCCAGTACCTCTCTTAGGTCATCCAGGCCGTATCCCAATCTCAAGCGGGGAGGCCTGCAGGTTTATTCCCTCCCTTTAGGGTCCCAGCACAGGCCTCACATATAACAAGTCATACACCAAACCAGTTACAGAACGCGCTCTGAATTTCTCTCACTTACTCACAGTAATTTGTTGCGAATGCAATGTTAGTGGTTAGTAGTTACATATCAATTCTGCAGATTCTGTCCCCCTCCTCTTAATCTCCCCAATTTTGTGTCTAGATTCTTTGAGCCGAAAGGTCACTTGAGGATAGATCAGGGGACAACACAAAAACAACACCCCCCACTTATCTATCTGAGCAAGATTGTTTTAAATTGTGTTGTCCTTAGGCCCTGATCTGGAGCACTGGATCAGGGCCAGGACAACACAAAACAACACCCCAAAATCTTATCATATCTGAGCAAGATAATTAAAGCAAATTAATTAAATTGCTCACCTTATCCTTAGTTTGCTGGCATCTTAGGGTGTGTGTGTGCTCCCTGCACCATCTCCGATTATGCACCGGAAGACCGCCCACCCTTGCATGTGTGTAACCGACCTTTGCTGCGACTCCTGCTGCGCTGGCTGTGTACATGCCAAATATGTTGTGGTTTCCCAACTAGATGTTTACATACTTTTGAGGTTGCCTTGTTCGTGAATAATTGGAGGGAGACAAAATCTTCAACAAGCCATCTTTATTCCCACGGTGAGCAGTCCCTGGCCAGGCAGTGCTACCAAGCCGGATTTAACTATTCCGATCTTCCACGAGATCTGGGTAAAACCTGACGTCAGGTTGTGCCATCCAATTAGCATCATGGCGCTGGACCTGTCCACACCGCTATTCTAGCAGGCACTAACAACGGCAGATCATACTATGCCTCAGTAGCGTTGACACTTTTGGAAATCTTTACAGAGCAATATTTATGGGAAAAAATGGGCGTTAGCTCAACCAACTTTGCTCCAATCAAAATACATGGGTTGTAACCATCTTATCTTTCACTTTTTTTTGTACTCTCTCAACTTTGTTTTGTTAAACCATGGTGGAATATATAGAAGTATAGGATTAAAAAAAAAACATAAAAATTTGAAAGAATATATACTAAAATGGACTGGAAAATTACAAAACCTGTAATGAAAGGAAAAATACAGCCAAAGGAATAGGATACAAGTGGATACATAAATGATTCAATTGTTCTTTTTTCAGTAACGACTAATGATTTTGCTGAACAAATTTTGATCAAAGCTACAGAAATCAAATGCATCGTCTGATTTTGTTTTCAAATCAACTAAACAGAAGCCTGCTTACTAATCAAAGCTACAGAAGCGTGCTGCTTATGTGTGTGTGAGCTGCTCATGCATGTGTGAATTGAATTGCTTGTATGTGTGTGTCTGTGTGTGAACTGCTTGTATGTGTGCGTGCGCATGTGTACATGTGCTACTTATGCCTGTGCATGTATCTGTGTGCACTGCTCGTGTGTGTGAACTGCTTCTATGTGTGTGTGTTATGTATATGTGTCTGTGTGCACTGCTTATGTGTTTGCAAACTGCTTGTATGTGTATGTCTGTGTGTGTGCGTATGTGTGTGTGTGTGTGTGTGAGTGTGTGTGTGTTACTGCTGCATACATAACATGGATACTGATTATGATTATTGATTATGGTTATTCAACATGGCAATTGATCTACTGATGAATAGGATGAGAAATATTGAAATATAATCTTCAACAACTGCGCCAGTGTTTTAGTTAAAACAAAATCACAACTTTGAAAAGTAAGTTATGAACAAATTTTATATCAAAGATTTGTGGCTGGTTTCTTTTAGTTAAAAGCGTATTCCCCTTGATAGTTACTTCCTAACTGGCACGATCTGGTGTGCGTTTCCCATTAGCACAAATACTAACGTAGTTGGATCGAATAAATGTATATGGTCGAACTATGGGAAACGTATCCCTGCTATATTCAGATCAGCGCGACTGCGGCTCGCCAGCGGCTGAAATAGACTCGGCGCGTATTTTCAGCGGAGCAGCGCGGAGAGCCGCTTCTGGGACGCTGCCGAGACGCGCCGTGGCGCGGCTGGTGGAATCACAACCATTGTCTAGAATGGCCGCGGATCAACTCCGGCACCCGCGTCGCGGCAGTAACGCGTCCAAGACGATCCCGGTGGAATCAAGCCTTCAGGCTTTGCCTTATACAGTTTAAGACATTACATAGACTCTATTATTCTAAAGAAAAACATCGTTTTTTTTCCTGATGTTTCACCCATTTGCAACAGATGCAAGTCTACGACTGGTAACTTAATACATTCTTTTTGGTTATGCAGTAAATTGTACACATACTGGAAAAGTATTTTTCATTGCTTTTCTATGGCTTATGGGAAAGGTTGGGAGCCTGATCCACTTGTAGCCATTCTCGGGGCAACTACTCTTTTGTCCTCTGCCAATAGATATGAGAAAAACGCTATCTTATTTGGAATTGTGATTGCAAAGAAGGTAATCCTCCAAGCATGGAGGCCGGATATTGCACCCACGTACGATATGTGGTTGAGAGAAATGGCAAATATGCTTCACTTGGAGAGACTGAGACTTTACAACGAAGACAGGGTAGACATGTTTAAAAAGATGTGGGACCCTGTACTGCAACTGTTTCAACAAAATGATTAATGTGTCGACCACCGGAAATACCTTGCTGTGTGTATTTCCTATTTTACTATTCACTTAGAACAGTTTTTTTTTTTTTCCCTCTTTTTATAATATATATATAAATATATATTATATATATTTTTTTTTAATATCAAAGTCCAGTTTATTGTCATGACTGTGGCTTTCGTTACTTCTTTATATGATGAGCTGATCCTGTTTTTTTTTTTTTTTTTTTTTTGGGGTGGGGGAGGGTCTTTTTATTTTCTTTTTTTTATTTATTTGTCTGTCCTATGTTGTTTTTTCATTTTGAAAAATAATAAATATATATGATACCAACTCTATATTGTGTGTGACAGGCTCTTTCACATCGCTGTACGCCTTGGGATCTATGCTGGGACAAGGAGAATGCGGTTCCGTGTTCGCTGGAACCCGACGAGCAGATGGGCTGCCGGTGAGTTTCTGCCTTCCTGCACTGGCCACACCTCCCACTCTTCTCGTGCCCCACCGAGTCCCTGCAAAACCAGTTCGCTGGCTTCTGTTGGTCCTCCACGTTACCAAGGGCTTGAATTGCTTAGATTGTAGGATTTGCTGAGTCCTTGAAGCTCATTCCAAACCAATAACATGGCCTGTGGTTGCTCATGATATATGTTTACACCAATCACTGGTTATCTTATTACTTTTACATCCCCGAGATATTTTTACCTGTGCTAAAGGCCTCAGTAAAGCGGGCCCTGCTTGTCCACTGAATTTAACCCATTTAAACCGGGACAGCATATGCGCATTTTAAGAACGTGTCGTTGCCGACACAGATATGCGCGTAATTTTGAAAGTACCGTAATTACTGTAAGTTTACTGTAAGCGCAATAGAAAAAAATTCCAACTGTTCCTGAAAGCTGAGAGGCTGTGCTTCAGCCCAAATACAGGTTACTATGGTAAACATGGCAGCATGATTCTCTGCTGGGATTTTTGCATTAGGCCTTAAAGGGTTAAACAACAAACCTGAGAAACCTATATGCTTTCTATTGTTTTGCATTGCTTCCTCATGCGTAAAAGAATTAAAATGATTTTGTTTAAGATATTTTCATTTTTTTAAAGTTACTGTTCCAGTGTAATCATCTTATAATTCTGTGTAATCTATATTTCTGTTCCAGGTGGCCATCAAGTTTTTGAGCGCCACATATTCAAGGACACCTGTTTGCATCGTGAGTATACATCTCTCTTTTATCTGTGAGAGCCATAAAAACACTGTTTATTAGTGCAGTATGGCGGCTGCATGAGTTACATAGACATAATTTCAGATAACAGAACCCAGCCAGTAATACAGTTCAGTCCTTATTGCATTTGGGCAGTGACTCAAATTTATTTATTTTTTTTTTTTTGGTCCAGTACTTCAAAATATTGGATTTAAAAATAACGAATGTGTGGCTGAAGTATAAATTAGAATATTTAATTTGCAGCTGTATACATCCACACCGTAGGAGACATTTCAAGATTGCAGCCCCTTGTTGTGCTGTTACTGTCCAAATAATTTCGGATTGCGCTGTTGGCCTGCAGCGACCCTACACTACAGCAAATGTTTAACATTCCCGCTCATTACATTACAGTCCAAAGAGCCTAAGCAGGAGCCGATTCCCAGTGGAGCGATGTCGGGTTAAAGGTCATGTTCACCGGCTATGCTGATCTATAGATCCCCTTTGCGCAGATATAGACGCCAGCGTCCGTAAATTCCAAAATTTAATTCCTAAAGAATTCTGTAATTGAATTTCCAAATGTCTTGCTTCACTGGAATAATTTTCCACAGTCTCTGTGACACTAATAATGAGTTGTAAAGCCTAAATAGGTTCCTGAATAACAGGTAAAATTTGGCATTATTTGTATTCTGCTCAAAGGGGTTGAGGCCACACTTGAGCTCGAGCCCAGTCAAACACCAGAGTCCTGAGGCTGTCCCCACTCCTCTTACATGTCCCCTCATGATCCCAATCTTCTCCACCCAAATCTACAGGCCGGGATGTCACGGCCCATACCCCCTGGAGGTCGCTCTGATGGAGCAGGCGTGCCCGGCCTCCCGCCTCCCGACGTCATCCAGCTCCTGGACTGGTTCGAGGAGGACGAGAGGTCATCCTGGTGCTGGAGTTGCCCTCACCTTGTATGGATGTGAGCGACTTCACCGCGCCAGGGAGGCCGCATGGGCGAGACCTGGCTAAAGTCATCATGGCACAGGTGGTGCAGCTATGATGAAGAAAGGACGAAGGCACTGCACACTTACTCCAAGCCACCAAAGAAAACTTTATTGATTAAAAAAAGAAACAACGTTTCGATCCGACTTGGATCTTTGTCTGGTCAACATGTTCTTGTCTGGTCAACATGTTCCTTGAATGTGTTGACCAGACGAAGATCCAAGTCGGATTGAAACATTGGCATTTTTTTAATCAGTAAAATTTTCTTTGGTGGCTTGGAGTAAGTGTGCAGGCGTCTTCTCCTTTCTTCAGTGACGCGTTTTATTTGATAGCCTTGCACCTATACGCGATGTGCCTGTAACTCTTTCTTTGTACAGGTGGTGCAGGCTGCCATCCACTGCCGGGACAGGGGTGTCCTGCACAGAGATATCAAGCCCGAGAATCTGCTCATCCGGACGGAGAACCTGGGCGTCAAGCTCATCGACTTCGGCTGCGGGGACCTGCTGATGGAGGACCCATACCCTGAGCTTTGCCGATCAGAGTCTCTCTGCATCTGTACACATGTAGCCGTGTGTGTGTGTGTGTGTGTATATGCCTGGATAGTGGTATCTTCATCATTGGCTCCTAGTCTTAGTTGACTACGGCATCATCTCAGGGCTACATAGCCCTTAGTTCAGGATTATCTGATTATTTTGGGGCGTTGTGATCTCTTTGGAGTGATCGAATTGAGGCCTCTTAGTATGTAAAAGGGACTAAGAAATTTAACTACTCACGACCATTTAGGTTAAGTGCTGTTTGCGGAACAAGGGGTCATAAATGGACGTTAGCTATAGCTGAATTTGACAAAGGTGTTAGGAATTAGCTGTTTTATTATGTGTGTTGTTGCATTTTGATTTTCCTTTTATTGAACTACTTTGTGTGCTCTTAAATTGCCCCTAGGGATAAATAAAGTTATTTGAAATGAATTGAATTAAACTGACTTGAATTTTTTTTTCCCCACACAGAGAGTGGTTACAGAATGAAATAACCTGCCAAGTCCTGTCACAGAGGCAGACATTCTGAGTTTTTAAGACCCGGCTGGATACAGTACTAAATACCATCTTGTGTTTATTTATATTCTAAGTGTAATGCGCCATTTAGTGGTAGGAAAATGGCAGGACACGCTGAATGGCTCGTTCTCGCCACATGTTATGTTATCATTTTGAAGTCTCTCTAACTTTACGTTTTACTACAAGCCCTTCAATGGCTTTCATAAGATTTTGGCAAACAAGATAAGATATTTATACTTCAGATGCATATGCTAAATATAAACTCTCTCTCTCTCTCTCTCTCTCTCTCTCTCTCTCTGATGCATATTTAAAAATTGTCAGAAATCGAAGTCTTCCTCATTTTATCATTTTTTTCACTCTTTCAGGTACGAAGCGGTACGCGCCCCCAGAGTGGTTGGTGGATGGCGAGTACTGTGGTCTTCCGGCTACAGTTTGGTCTCTGGGGGTGCTGCTCTTCGCCCTGGTCTGCGGCTCGTTGCCTTTCCGAGGACTGCAGGACATCATCTGGGGAAGATTCCAGTTTAAGGAAGGATTGTCCGACGGTATGCGGCGCTGGATAAACCATATCTTCTGCACGTGCTGTACTGTAATGCCTGGTCTTTTACTTAGCAAATGGCAATGCTGACGTCAATAACTGTACAGACTGCAGGAGTCTGATCCTGTGGTGCCTCCGGAGAGATCCGAGCGACAGGCCAGACCTGGAGGAGATTCTCGGGCATCCGTGGATGATGCAGTGGAGCTGCTAGAGGGGGCTGCATTCAGATCAGTGTGAGAAGCTCTCAGAATATACAAGTAAGTTACATTTGCCATTTTTTTCTGATTAAAATTACTTTTTTTTTTTAATTAAAACTGAGAAATTAAAATGAGAAATTTTTCAAAACAGAAGGGAAGCATGCCCATATTTTGTTCAACTTTCAAGCATCTTTTTTTTTTTTTTTCTTCGGTCGAACTATGACCAACACAGTCACCAAAGCAAACTAATTTCTCACATATTGGAAAAATATGCAGTGCACGTTGTATGTTCCATGCATGCCTGACTGTTAAAATTGTTAAAATTGCGCCATTATTGTCTTTTGTTATTTGCAGTTCATCTGCCTTGAAGAGATGGAAGCCATCATCCCCACTTCGTGGCCTCGATTGTTTTAAAGGTCCTCTATTATGCCACCTGGTTTACAGCTAATTAGCCATTATGAGCCAGTTCAAAGTCTCCCCTTCCTGACATCACAAGGGCGAGTGACCACCCAAAATAATGAAATTTGATTGACTGCTTGGCTGAAGTTGATCAGATTCTCTTGCCGCTGGTTGGTTACTTCCCCATATGATGTCAAGAGGGGAAAGATTTTGAAATGGCTTGTAATAACTAATTGGCTGTGCACCCAGTGACATAATAGGGGATGTTTTACAGGCCTACCAAAGAAAACAGCCAAGCTGTAACAAAAATGTGTATGATATGTCTACCTTTTTCAAATAACCAGCAAAATAAAATCGAAAACATGCCACATTCCCGCTAAACTTCACCACAGCACTTTGAAGTCGATAAATTTTCACAAGAACCAAACTCAAAAAAATTGCACGGCCTGTAACAAACCCAGAGATGAACCAATTGAGTTTTCAATTGTATGTTGCTGGTTCTTTGAAAAAGGTCGACATCTGACAAACTTTTGTTACAGCTTGGCCGTTTTCTTTGGTAGGCTTATTTAATGCTGTGAAAGTATCTCCCTAGCAAATAGGTAACCTCCAGTTAATGTTTTCTGCATGTTACCCGAAGGTTATTAAAAAAAAAAAAAAAAAAAAACTATGGAGAATGTTCTCTGAGAATTCTTTAAAGGCTTTCTGAACCATTTTTTAGAACATTTTCATAGAACCTTTAAGAGACATTCAATGGAGGTTCTCCAGAGGTTCAGAAAACCCTAAAGAATGTTCAGAGGACATTCTCTATAGGTTTCTAAAAAATAATCCCCCGGGAACGTTCAGGGAACATTTCGTGGAGGATACCCGTTTGCTGGGTCTGTGCTGAGCAGCTGAAATGCTGAAGACTTGCTCTCCTCTCTTGCCCATTTTACGTTGGCTTAGCCTCCAGCATCCAAGCACCTCCATCCCCCCATCACATGTTCAATAAAATTTCAAAACAGACTGTGCAGCCTGGTGCTGGATGACCTCTATAGAAATGAAATTTTGGGAGGTTTGGGAAACATAGTCCTAAATTGATGGATGGATTTTATTTTTATGGAAGTCATTGTACAAATTTGGAAATTTACCCCTAGACTTTACCCCTTTACCCCTGCTGTGCTGGAGGTGAGATTGGGGAAGCACTGCTTCAGATGAATTCACTCAGTAACACAATGTTGTATATGTACATATACTTTTAAATGTAAATATATTGTACAGTCACAAACTGCTCTCCTGTGATCTGGAAAAACCTGTTGAATTTATCAGTGGCAAGTATTCTTGCAACTGAACAAAAACCATTATATCCTGGACTTTTCCCAACCGAAAAAAAAAAGAAAGATAAAAACTTGATTTTGACAGTTCAAATAACTCCAAAAGCTAGTGTTTTAAGATTCTCACCACTCTGAATTACTGCAAATGAGGTTCAAACTCAGTTTCTCCCTAAAGTGACATATGTACTAGGTTTTTCCAGATCACAGGAGTGCTGTTCAGCGCATTCCAGAATTATTGGTACCGTCAAGTAAAAATGAGCCGCAAGCGTCACATGCACATTCAATTGTTGTCATGAAACGAATATTTTCCTCCAAAATATGTGTATTACAATTATTGGCACCCCGTAATTTAATATTTTGTGCATCCTCCCGTTTTCCAAAATTATAACTCTTAAATTCAAAGTCTCCTCTACCTGACATCACGAGGGGGAGTGACCACCCAGAATAATGAAATCTGATTGACTGCTTGGCTGAAGGTGATCAGTTTTTCTTGGCTCTGATTGGTTACTTCCACATGTGATGTCAAGAGGGAAAAGATTTTGAAATGGCTTGTAATAACTAATTAGCTGTGCACCTGGTGACATAACAGGGGACCTTTAAGTGAAAAACCAACGGGATAAATGACAGACATTTTTTTCAGTGCCAGTTTTGCTCATATTTGTTAGGGGGGCCAATAATTCTGGAGGGCACTGTTGCCTCTGAATATCTATTTTCTGTGAATTTTTTTTTTTTTTTTACTCTATTGGAGAAAATGTATTATAAATATATAATTCTCTTATGTCAGCATACTATTGTAAATACCTCAATTCTAGAAGAATTTGGACAATGTGTAAACTTTAAATAAGAACAGCGAGCAGTAATTCGCAAATTATCTTCAGTTTTGCGTCCACCACAGGTCAATCGTGTTACCGCGATAACTTAAGAAGTATTCTACGGATCCTTTTCACGTGCTAAAACCACACTTCTTGGAAGTTAATATGCTAATGGAAGCATTATATACACTATACTCACACCTGGGTCGAATAAAAAAGTTTCTTAAATTTTGTGGAAGGAAAAATGGAAAAGTTGGTTTTGCCGCTGACTTCATGGCTTAAATCAACATGAAGTTGTCTATTTCACAAGTTCGCAGACTAAATATAACAAGATTTCAAATGTTACTTTTTGCGTTGTGACTGCAAACACAAAATGTAATGCTTGATTCCCACTATCACGATTCGTGGCACGATTGAAATCGTGGTCTTAATCATGGAACAATCGTGGTGATCCGATCAGATCTTAATATCAGATCTTGAGGTCAGTCGTGGCAATCATGTTGATCGTAGAAACGCTTCGGACGGTTCAATAATTTCCTACGATCAACACGATTAATTGTCAATCGTGATCATTGCATCACCTCGCGAAACGGAATTTTTCGCACGACGGATTGCATTCAAAGTCAAGGCAAAGACGCGAATATTCGCGTCTTTGCGTTGACTTTGAAAAAAAATCCGTTGTGCGAAAAATTCAAGGCCCGTGTGAAGGCGGGTTCGAGAAGCTCCACGATCAGCTACGAATGGCCAATCGTGGCATGCGTAACGGAGCGCACGACAGTGGGAAATAAGCATAACAAATTTTTTGATAGTTACATTTTGTGTTATGGTTACATTTTGCGTTGTATCAGGGCACTGACATGGCCAAGGATGTGCCGTGGTTGAATTACGAGACTCTTAAGCTGCGCACGATATTGTCCTTCGTGATTTAAATCTCTTGCAATATTACCGAGAATACAATTCCTAAGAATACCGTGATTTTTTATGTTTTTTCTCGAAGTAGAGATTACGCTAGGGTAACGTTAGGTTTATTTCCAGTATCAGTGGCCAGACAGCTGCACACTAACAACGAAGTTTGCACAAGCAAAATGAATGTTCAGAAAAAGTGAACTGAAAAATACTGAGTCCTGCCCTAAAGCATGGCGAATACATGATTCGCCAACTGTTCTGCTAGTATTCTTCAACAAGTCACCACATTCCTGAGGGAGGCGAATGATTGGTGAACAGTTGGTGACTGTGGTGACTATTTGCTGGCCATTTAGCAAAAATACATGTTTGCCAAAACTTCTTCAAATTTTTGAACATGTTCAAATCTACTTGGCGAATCAAAGTGAGATCAGCGAATGGTTGGCGAATATGGTGGACCATAAATATGGAGACTATTTGCAGAATTTTTGCTGAATGAATGGCTAATATGGTGAATGTCCTTTTGCCACAGTCGCCAAGTGTTTGCAAGCTCTGCGAGATACAGTTTACAGTATACTGAAGTTCACTTTTGTAATTAACAGTGTACAAAACCCAAAACCAGTGAAGTTGGCACGTTATGTAAATCGTAGATAAAAACAGAATACAATGATTTGCAAATCCTTTTCAACTTATTTTCAATTGAATACACTGCAAAGACAAGATGTTTAATGTTCAAACTGAGAAACTTTATTTTTTTTTTTGCAAATAATCATTAACTTAGAATTTAAAGGCAGCAACACATTGCAAAAAAAGTTGGCACAGGGCCTTTTTTACCACTGTGTTACATCACCTTCCTTTTAACGACACTCAGTAAACGTTTTGGGAACTGAGGAGACCAATTTTGAAGCTTTTCAGGTAGAACTCTTTCCCATTCTTGCTTGATGTACAGCTTAAGTTGTTCAACAGTCCGGGTCTCCGTTGTCGTATTTTACGCTTCATAATGCGCCACACATTTTCAATGGGAGACAGGTCTGGACTACAGGCAGGCCAGTCTAGTACCCGCACTCTTTTACCTACGAGCCATGCTGTTGTAACACGTGCAGAATGTGGCTTGGCATTGTCTTGCTGAAATAAGCAGGGCGCGTCCATGAAAAAAGACATTGCTTGGATGGCAACATATGTTGCTCCAAAACCTGTATGTACCTTTCAGCATTAATTGTGCCTTCACATATGTGTAAGTTGCCCATGCCTTGGGCACTAACACCCCCATACCATCACAGATGCTGGCTTTTGAACTTTGCCTATAACAGTCCGGATGGTTCTTTTCCTCTTTGGTCCGGAGGACACGATGTCCACAGTTTCCAAAAACAATTTGAAATGTGGACTCGCCAGACCACAGAACACTTTTCCACTTTTGCATCAGTCCATCTTAGATGAGCTTGGGCCCAGCGGCCGGGCAAAATTAATTTCTGGGTGCTGTTGATAAATGGCTTTCGCTTTTGCATTGTAGAGTTTTTAACTTGCACTTGCAGATGTAGCGATTTAACTGTAGTTACTGACAGTGGTTTTCTGAAGTGTTCCTGAGCCCATGTGGTGATGTCCTTTACACACTGATGTCGGTTTTTGATGCAGTACCGCCTGAGGGATCGAAGGTCACGGGCATTCAATGTTGGTTTTTTTTTCTTGTCGCTACGTGCAGTGATTTCTCCAGATTCTCTGAACCTTTTGACGATATTACGGACCGTAGATGATGAAATCCCTAAATTTCTTGCAATAGCTCGTTGAGGAATGTTGTTTTTAAACTGTTCGACAAATCAGCTCACGATTTGTTCACTAAGTGGTGACCCTCGCCCCATCCTTGTTTGTGAATGACTGAGCATTTCAGGAAGCTGCTTTTATACCCAATCATGGCACCCACCTGTTCCCAATTAGCCTGTTCACCTGTGGATGTTCCAAATAAGTGTTTGATGAGCATTCCTCAACTCTCTCAGTCTTTTTTTTGCCACTTGTGCCAGCTTTTTTGAAACATGTTGCAGGCATCAAATTCCAAATGAGCTAATATTTGCAAAAAATTACAAAGTTTACCTGTTCGAACATTAAGTAACTTGTCTTTGCAGTGTATTCAATTGAATATAGGTTGAAAAGGATTTGCAAATCATTGTATTCTGTTTTTATTTACGATTTACACAACGTGCCAACTTCACTGGTTTTGGGTTTTGTAATTGTTGGAATGTCTGTAGCAAATGTCATTCTGTGTACAGAAACAAGTAAGATAAAACTTTTTGAGCAAACATTTGATGATAGAGAAATGAAAAGTCAATATAATTGCCTCAGTAAAATTAATTTTGTTGGTATAGAATTCAGACACATATCTTTTTCCAGTGGCCTATTGTTTGAATGTTTTGGAATGTGACATTATTCTATATGAAGTACAATTTTGCTTCTTTTTATTGACAGTAAAATAAATGCCAGTGAAGTACACATTCCTTGCTCCCTTTTTTATTGTCTTATAAGATTAAAATTATTGTGCATATAGAGCCTGCTGTATGGAAGATAAGGTCCAGCCCTTGATAAGGACAATGCGCACTCATGCCTTGCACAGTAAGCCATGGACAAACTGTCCTTACACTAATGGGGCTTTCCTTCTCGTCCCAATGCTGTTATTGACAGTTTCAGCGAACGTGCATGTCAGGAATTAGGCTGTTTCCTCACACTGTCTCACTGTTCATGAACAAAGCTTAAGATATAAACAAATAGTTCACAAATGGTGCATCCATGCTGTGGAAACAATATTCTGTACCCATCAAAGTGATTGACAGTGCTTCCTCATCATTACCTCGCCTATGACGGAGTCAGTGGGGTGAGGTATTGTTGTCAGTGCGGTTTGTTCGTCAGTTTGCTCACGGGTCAATGATGTGACATTGTCTGAGTGCAGTACTTTGGTTTAAAATAATTTTAAATGATTGATAATAAGCATCATTTTATTCTATAAACCTGTTTAATTTGAGGGTATTTCCAGTTTATCATAAAAATGATATTTTATGTTCTGCCATCTCAAACCCTCAAAATGTCAGGTGGCGCAACCGTCCGAACAAGTTAACACTATATGAAATGTATTAAAAATGTAATTTAAAATATGAATTAATATAATATTAATATGGGGGCATAATGTTATTTTGAAAACATTTAAAATAAACAAAGTTTAACAGTTTAATTGTTCTTAAATTGTTTGGAAAACCAAAATACCCGCCCCCCCTACAATAAAGAATCCGTAAGTTACTTTAAATACCCAGCTCAACTACAAAATAGTAATGTTTTAGGCAGAGTAAACACTCTCAGGTATACTTATCAAAAAAATCACTTGGAAAAAAAGAGGGAAGTGTGTTTTTTTTCCAAGATACACTTTGGTTGCGCCACCTGACATCTTTTGGCTGGTAAAAATTGCAAATAGAGTCTAAAACTGTATTAAAACCCTGTAAATGTTGTGCAACCTTTAAGACTTGTTTAAACACACTCTTCCAGCTTCAAATAAATGTATTCTGTACATTTTTTAAGATTTATTCAAAAAAAACATTTTTAAAAGGCTTATTTGTCATTGACCCTCACGTGTCTATGTGTTTGTAACAATTGCCTTTTTTCTTCCAATTAAGACAACGCTACAATAACGCTTTACAAGGGTGGAGAAAGTATATCACCGCGTTATGGACAAAAAAAAAAACCCGACACTTTGTTCATGCAAACATTGCCGTTGTAATAAGACAGTTTCTTCCATGCACAAATACATCACATAAATTACGCGCGCAACCCCAGAACAAATATTCAATTTCCGACAAGTCCCGCAACCACTTAGACAATTAAACGAATCTAAGCAGACAATCTGATCTCGGAGTTTTTCCCAGTCCACTCACCAGGCAGTTGTTCGCTAAAAAAAAAAATAAAATAAAAACCCCTTCAATCCCCGACACCCCAATCAAGTCCCGAAATGAAGGATTTTAACTTTCCAAAAAGGATATGGACAGCCCCTGCAATTAACTCCCTTTTGGCTCACCACCCGCGATTGTAGAGACGCAGTCAAACTTCAATGGGGTGCGTCGCTGTCCTCATTCCCTTCCAACGCAAAAATATATATATCCCCACAAAAAAATGAACATTCCAGCCTTGCAAAAATGTATATTCCTGCCGGGAAAAGAAAACCTAAGTAAAAGGGCCAGGACAATTCGTATGAAGCACTGCATTCACATATTGACACCCTAAAAAAAAAAAAAAACAAATAAAAAAAAATGAGATACGGTACAATGTAACATGAATTTGTTACAGACCCGGCCCCCCCCCAGCCAGCGGCATCAGAGGACCATAATATGGCTTCAGGTCTGCCACGTTTACACTGTCAACCTTTTCCATCTCAATACCCCAACACACTAGGTAATTGTTAGGACCTAATATCTTTTCAACTTTAGCAGGACCTCTCCAGCGAGGAGCAAGTTTAGCTGAAAATTTCTCAGAGGCTTTGGACATTGGGTGGGCTCTAATCCAGACCAGATCGCCGACTACAAACTGTACACATCTGCGTCGCTTATTATAATATCTGGCTTGTCTAGACTTTGCAACACCCACATGGCGTTCAACCTCTTTTATGAAAGTAGAATGGTTATGAAGGGTATTGTATGCAGAAGTTTGAGGTATGGGAGCTTGATGGATGAGGCGTTCAAGAGGGCCCTTGATGGATCGCCCCAGGGCTAGGACAGCAGGGGAGACCCCAGTAGTTTCATGAACTGCAGAGTTTATGGCTAGTCTGAATTCAGGCAGCCACTTGTCCCAGTTCTGATTATATTCACCCACGAAGGAAGCCAGCATAGTCTTCAAGGTTCTGTTCACCCGTTTCGTGAGATTAATTTGCGGATGATATGCTGTGGTCATCTTCTGCATCACCCCCCATGTCGCGCACATCTCAGCCATCACATGACTGGTGAATTGAGGCCCTCTGTCAGACACAATATAGGCAGGAACACCCCACCGAGTGAAGATTTCATTTTTCAGAATAGTACACACTCGCGGAGTCTTAGCATCTCTCAGTGCAAACAACTCCACCCATTTTGTATGATAGTCCACTACCACCATCAGAATAGTGTTCTTTGCCTTGCTCATTGGGAATGGCCCCATAAAGTCGATCCCCATCATCTCACCAGGCTCGTGGCACTGGGTTTGCTGAATCTCTCCAGCAGGTTTGGTATTGGGGTTCTTGTATTCTTGGCACGTTTGACATTCCCGCACATATCTCCACACATCTTTACGGATGGAGGGCCACCAGGCGACTTCCAAGATTTTCCGGAGCGTCTTCAAGCGGCCTAGGTGACCACCAAATGGACTACTATGGAAATACTTCAGGAACTCTCCAACCATCTGTTCGGGTACCACAAGTTGGTAATTGTAACCCCCAAATCTTGATGTCACTCCACGATAAAGCACCCCCTGCTGCTCCTGGCAATGTATTCGACCGTCCTTTGCTTGTTGACTGGACTCTTTCACCTGCTGACAAACGATGCTACATTTCTGGGCAGCCTCGATGTCTTCCAGGGAAGTTGGTAGGTCAGCCCAGTATTTACTTCGCCATAGCCACACATACACTACCTTCGGTTGGTATTGGGGCTCTGGAGAGTGCATCTGGAACCACATTGCAGCAACCCTTTCTGTAGTGTACTCTGAAGTCGAATGCCTGTAGTCTCAGTGTCCACCTTGTTAGCCTGAAGATGGTCTTGGGTGCATTAAAAGCCCAGGCTAGGGCATTGTGGTCAGTGTAGACATCGAAGATCTGCCCGTCCAAATAGTGGCGCCATTTCTCCACGGCCCATACCACCGCAAGGCATTCTTTCTCAGATGTGGAGTACCTCACTTCAGCTCCTTGTAGTGCTCGAGATGCGAAGGCGATTACCTTTTCATCCCCTTCTATCTCTTGTGTTAGCACAGCTCCAAGACTAATGTCACTACTGTCCGTGTGCACTTGGAATGTATACTGTGGCAACGGCTGAGCCAGGACTGGAGGAGACAGAAGAGCATGCTTTAACTGCACGAAGGCCGTTTGACATTCAAGAGACCACTCCCACTTCACCCCTTTCTTCTTTAGGCGGTTCAAGGGTGCCGACACATCAGCCATTTTAGGGATAAATTTATGGTACCACCCTACTAACCCCAAAAATCTTTGCAGGCTCTTCAGGTCAGTAGGTGTGGGGTATTCAGTGATAGCCACCACCTTTTCTGGATCCACCTCCACCCCTTTCTCCGAGACCACATGTCCCAGGAATTTAAGTTGGGTTTTGAACAGCTGGCATTTCTTGGTGTTAAGAGTGAGCTAAGCCTTTTGTAGCTTGCTGAAGACAGCTTCTAGGTCTTTCAGATGTTGCTGTGGGCTTTTAGAGAAAACAATAATGTCATCAATGTACACCCAGCAGACCTTTCCCTTCAGCTCCCCCAGCACTTGCTCCATTAAGCGCTGGAAGGTTGCTCCAGCATTCTTGAGTCCAAATGGCATAACCTTAAAATGGAATAGCCCTTGTGGTGTAATTACAGCAGTTTTTTTCTTGCTATCTTCATCCATGGACACTTGCCAATACCCACTTTGTCAGTCCAGTGTGCTGAAAATAGCAGCGCCTTCCATGGACTCCAGTATTTCATGGACAAGAGGCACTGGGTATGCATCGTGGTGGGTCTTCCGATTCAGGTCCCTATAATCTACACAGAACCTGAACGACCCATCTGGTTTTGGGACGAGCACAACAGGGGAGGCCCAGGCTGAGGAAGATGGCTCAATGATGTCATCCTTCAACATCTTCAACACATGTTGTTCAATGATTTCTTGTTTCTGGCGTGATGTTCTATAAGCCCTCTTCCTCACCGGAACTTCATCGGCAGTATGGATGCAATGTTTTACAACCCCGGTGTTCCCCAACTTATCAGTCCAGACAGTAGGCCACGCCTGTAGCAGGGGTCTTACGGCTTCAGGTTGGACATCCAGATTGAAGCTTCTAGATGGCTCCCCAACATCTGGTGCTACAACAGCCATGTAAAATTTTGCTGATGGGCCCCTAGTTTCCCATTGCATGGCCTCCTTCGTCCTCATAAGAAAGTTATGGGGGTTTCCTCCAGGCAAGCTTTACTTCCCAAGGTGGGGCTGTAAAGTCATCTGGCTGGTCACAAGGAAATCCAGACCCAACAACACAGGCATACACAGGCTTTCATCCCTCAGAATATAAACCTCCACTTTATGGATGGTGTTATGCAGGTTTACCATAAGCACTGCTTTGCCTAAGCCTCTGCTTGCCTGCCCATCGGCCATTACAAAGGCTTGGTGGCTACAGCCCTGCAATACCTCGCCCTTGTGAGAGATCTGTTTCCACAGACTCTCCTTCATAAGTGTGTAGGTGCACCCTGTGTCTAGTACTGCATCCCCTCTAGCATTCCTAATCTGTATGGGCACAGCTAATAGGGCAGGAACTCCGTGCATTGTTAACATATCACCCTCTTTAGGGGCTTTGTCTTTGCCTTTCTGTTGAGTGGATGGCTTTTTTCGCTCACGCTCAGCAACACCCTGCACTTTATTCCAGTAGTCTTTGTTAGATGCCCAGTCCCTCTCAATCATGGAACCCGTCTTCACCAGCTGTTCTACTGTTCTCACTGTGCCCCGCATACCACTAGCCAACCGAGGGTTACAGGCATTTAAGATTTTACGTACAAGCTCATCCTCAGACATTTCAGACCTCCATTTCAAGCAAAGAGCACGGTAATCATATGCAAAGTCTCTTAAGCATTGTGTAGGGGTCTGAAACGTGGCACGGAGCTGCTCCTCTATTTCTGATTCATAATCAGTGGGCAAAAAGGCTTCTAAAAAAGTTTGCTTAAACATGTCCCAATTTTTTATTTTGCCACGAGCAGCCACCCACCAACTACGAGCAGGCCCCTGCAACACCGCATTAAGTGTGCCCAGTAATTCTTGATCATTGAGAGGTCTGAGTGATAAAAAATTTTCACATTGCTCAATAAAATTTGTCACCTCCGCTGAACTTGTAGATTCCCCAAATTTAGGGAAATCCATGCGAATTGGAGGGTGGGCGGGGACATGTGAGGCAGCCAACGATTGGGGAATGTCACTGATTGCTTCTAACACGGGCCTCTCCACAGGGGAGGAACTTGCACTCGGCTTGAATGATTTTCGCATACTTTTTTGAGTGACATCTTTTAATTCCTGTACCCACTGGCGATCACGGCGACGTAGACATGATACAATCTCCCGATCCATTTCAATTAATCTGCCATCAATGTAAGTTTTCAATTCCCTTTTTGCCCCATCAACATATGCGCGCAATCCTTCTTCCCTACTGAGGGCGGACTCTGCCAGTTCATTAATTCGAGTATCCAATCCCTGCAAATCCCCACTTAATTTTTCTAATCCTTGTTTGATTGCGCACATCTCAGTATCAGAATCATCGTCATCATCGCTATTTTGTTCTGATGTTTTAGCCTCAGAATGATCCTCCAAGTACATGGATTGCAATAAAGAGGATACCTCAGCAACGTCTGCCCGCCTTTCCCTTACAGTCACATGCGGTCTGGGAATTTCAATACCATCAGGGCTATCTTCCAACTCAGCCATGATGCGAAAATGCGTGTGTGTGAATGAATGCTTCTATACACGTCAGCATTAATCAAGTGCGCTGCCGGCGACTCTGCGCTGAACTGCGCGTAACAGTACTACCCAAGAATTAGACAGCTTAAAAACCGCTAAATCGTGGGATCGGATATTGAGATGGTTTCCAAACGAAATACAAACACAGTGAATTACATCTCCCCGTACTGGCCACCACTTTGTAACAATTGCCTTTTTTCTTTCAATTAAGACAACGCTACAATAACGCTTTACAAGGGTGGAGAAAGTATATCACCGCGTTATGGACAAAAAAAAAAAAAAAAACCGACACTTTGTTCATGCAAACATAGCCGTTGTAATAAGACAGTTTCTTCCATACACAAATACATCCCACAAATTACGCGCAAACCCAGAACAAATATTCAATTTCCGACAAGTCCCGCAACCACTTAGACAATTAAATGAATCGAAGCAGACAATCTGATCACGGAGTTTTTCCCAGTCCACTCACCAGGCAGTTGTTCGCTAAAAAAAAAAAAAAAACCCTTCAATCCCCGACACCCCAATCAAGTCCCAAAATGAAGGATTTTAACTTTCCAAAAAGGATATGGACAGCCCCTGCAATTAACTCCCTTTTGGCTCACCACCCGCGATTGTAGAGACGCAGTCAAACTTCAATGGGGTGCGTCGCTAATCCTTATTCCTTCCAACGCAAAATATATATATCCCCACAAAAATGAACATTCCAGCCTTGCAAAAATGTATATTTCTGCCGGATGGCAAAAGTTCAGGTGAAGTTAAAAAACGCGCCTCCGCCGCCAGGTAAGTCCATTCCTTCTTCTTCTTCATCTTTTGGGAGTTATTTTTGGGGATTGAAACACAACAATCTGGTGCATTACCGCCACCAACTGATGTGGAGTGTGGATCTTGATACTTACTCTCTTATCTAAAAAAAAAAAAAAAAAAAATATCTTGCTCAGGACGTCTGTTTCCCTCAAATATTGAAATAATATTTTAGATTCTTGTCTTTCTGAACTTTGTCTCAGAATTTCTAAACTAAATTGACTTTTAATTCTTTTAAGTTTTTCAATCAAATTACTTCTTTCTGCTTCATGCTTCTCACACTCAAATAATACATGCTCCACTGTTTAAAATTTCCCACAACTACATCTACCCGTAGCATGCTTTCCCATTTTAAATAATGTGCTGTTCAGCCCTGTATGTCCAAATCTCATTCTTGATATTATTCTCTCTTCTCTTCTGTTTCTTCCTGCTGTCCTCATTTCACCAACTTTCCTTTGTATTCTGTAATACCATCTTTCCTCTCTTCCTCCCATTGCTTTTGCCACCTTTCCTTTATTCTCTGTTTGATAATATCCCTCACTTCTGTTTTGCTGAGCTTAATTACTAAATCAATGTTACTATACTTTATTGCCTCTTTTGCCTTCTTGTCTGCTAATTCATTTCCTCTTATTCCGCTGTGCGCTGGTACCCATAGAAAAGCTACTGTCAAGCCCATCATCTGAATTCGGAAAAGAACTTCTTGGATTTCTATTAGAATGTCTTTCCTACCTTCTGATTGACTATATTGTAAGGTAGCTAGCGATGAACTGGAGTCTGAACAAATGATTGTTTTCATTGGTTTAATTTCCTCTACCCATAGTAATGCTAACAATATTGCCATCATTTCCCCCGTATATACTGATACTCCCTCATTGACCCTTTTTGCTACTTTGATATTAAATTCAGGGGTGACAAATGATACTCCTATTCTATTTTCTGAACTTTAAGATGCATCTGTGTAAATCTGTACGTAACTGTAATAATTATCTATATATTGTTGTATATTTCTATCGTTCTTTTGGTCTAATAATGTTAAATCAACAGTTGCATCTGGTAATATCCATGAAGGAATTGCTGATAATGGTACTAGTGGACTCACTTTTAGTTGGTCTATTTTGAATTCTTTTGCTTTCTCTGTAAGTCCATTCCTTTGATATAAACCTCTTTTCATAAACCTCTCTCCTCCCATTTAAAAGGTACGGCCCCCCTCCCATTGGCTGATAATTTCAGGTGAAATACCCCACAATTATACATGTGTCCAACTATTTTGGGGAAAAGAAAACCCAAGTAAAAGGGCCAGGACAATTCATATGAAGCACTGCATTCACATATTGACACCCTAAAAAAAAAACAAATAATAAAAAAAATGAGATACGGTACAATGTAACATGAATTTGTTACATGTTAACAATCTAGCACCTACACGGTTGCACTGATGGTCTTCAAACTTTCAGAGTAGGTGGGCAATGCTCCGTGGATTACCTGATTATATTTTGGGATGATCGTGTCACAGTCAAGGTCACCAGAAAGGTCAAAATTTGTTTTTTTTTTTTGGTGATAATTTTCTTGAAATTCATCACATTGACTTCACACCAAAACCAAAATTGACATCTTTCAATTCTGCTTCCAAGCATAAGCTGCATGATGGTCTCCGCAGCAGTTGGGGGTTAAATGTCAGGAGAGTCAAGATCAAGATCAGTGAAAATAATATATTTTCCATTATAACTCAAAAAATGTTGCAGATAGACAAATGTTTCCTATTATGAGCATATAGGAACTCCTATATGTGCTTTTATTTAGCACCATGACCTTTGACCTTGAAAGGTCAAACTCAAGGTCGCTGATTTTCAAGTTGAAAACGGTCAAGGTCACACTTGTAAAATGGAATCAGAATCAAAAGCACTAAAATACGTGCTGGCAGGCGAGGTTTGTTTTGTCTGGCAACACCTGTTTCACGTCAGAATTCAAGTTCCATTTTCATTGCCTCCCGGTATATTTTGGATCCCTTTTATTTATTGCCAAAATAACTTGCCTTCAATTCTGAGTCATTCCTTTATAGTCTAAAGCCTGCGTGACAGAGCTTCTCCAGAACCCCCCCCCCAACTGTTTAACATAGGACACACTACATCCTACATACAGCTGAGCTACTGCTGTGAGGCTTACCTGTTAATACAAATGCTTATTATTTGGTCATGACTATTATTTGAAAATACAACCCCAATTCCAAAATAGTTGGGACAAGTGTAAATTTGAATAAAAGTGAATAGAATCAAAAAAAAGTGAATAAAATCAAAATGCAATGACTTTCAGATCACATGAGCCAATATGTTATTTACAATAGAACATAGATAACATTTCAAATGTTGAAACTGAGACATTTACATTTTTATCCACAAAATGATCTTATTTCAAATTTTCTGGCTGCAACAGGTCTCAAAAAAGTTGGGACACAGGCAAAAAAGGGCTTAAAAGCAATTAATATATAAGAGAATCAGCTGAAAGAACATTTAGCAAGTAATTAAGTTAACTGGCATCAGGTGTGTAACATGACTGGCTATAAAAGGGAGGTCTTAGAGAGGCTGAGTCTCTCAGAAGTAAAGATGGCCAGAGGCTCTCCTACCTGTGAAGGCTTGTGTAAAAAAAAATAGTGGATTACTTTAAAAACAATGTTCCTCAACATCAAAATGAACTGTAGAAAAGTGGTAAAGTGTCCTGTGGTCAGACAAGTCCAAACTTGACATTCTTGTTGGAAATCATGGGCGTTGTGCGCTCCAGGCTAAAGAGGAGAAAGACCACCCTTCCTGTTATCAGCATTCAGTTCAAAAGCCAGCATCTCTGATGGTATGGGGACACATTAGTGCATATGGTGTGAGACACTTGCATGTTTTAAAAAGCACCATGAACGCTGAAAGGTATATAAAGGTTTTAGAGCAACATATGCTCCCCTCCAGATGACATCTATTCCAGGGAAGGCCTTGTACTAGCTGCAGTATGTGGGTTTGCATTGTCCTGCTGAAATACACAACAGCATGGCTTCATAGTAGAAGAGTGCTGAACTGGCCTGCCTGCAGTCCTGATCTTTCACCAATTGAGAATATTTGGCGCATAATTAAACAAAAAGTCTGTCAAAGGATACCCAAAACTGTCCAGCCGCTGGAAGCCTGTATTAAACAAGAGTGGGATCAAATTCCAATGGCTAAACTCAAGAAACTTGTCTCCTCAATGCCTAGACGCCTCCACTCTGTGTTAAGAAGAGGGGATGCTACAACATGGTAAACAGGCCCCTGTCCCAACTTTTTTTAGACCTGAAGCAGTTCTATTGTGAATAAAATACTGGCTGGTGTGATTTGAAAGTCATTGCATTTTGATTTTATTCACAATTTACACTTTGTCCCAACTATTTCGGAATTGGGGTTGTACTAAGCAGATACTTATGTGCTGGACGTAACCAACTTGTAGTCTGCAGAGAAGGATGGGGGTTGGGGTTGGACTGGCACTGGTTACTGATGAAGCCAGGAAATCTGCATACTGATGGCTGTACGGACTTTAATGTATATGTTGGTAATGATGACATGGAACTGTCTCCGGATCTTGAGATTGGGGGATGATTTCAAGCCATTGGATTCTGGTTCTTCTCAGAACTGGAATTCATAAGCTGGCTCACCTGTAGGGCATCACATAATGCAGTGCTTTCCAAACCCCTCCTGGAGATATCTCCCAGTTCCAGCACAGGCGATATATAAAAGTTACCGCTCTGAATCTTTCCCATTATTAAATATGGTCTTAGTGTGCTAAAAACCATATGACACTGACCCAGCAAATTCTGTGGAAACCATGGCCAACAGTATGACATAGAACCAGCAAAATCTGTGGTAAACATGGCTGACATTTGTAGAAAAGTATTTCAGTCAGGTAAACTTGTGTATTAAAATTGAGCAAATTTATTGACATGTAGATGTATTGACATTTGAGTTTGGCGAAAGGTTCTGCTCTGGAGGTGCTCTCTACCATGCATAGCAAGAACATACTAAACAACAACAAAATTAGATAGGGAGCAGAACTTCAGAATCCCCCAAAACAACAGAACCATCACCAGCAGAAAGCTAAATTTAGTGAGCAACTAAGCTATGTAACAGCTCCTCGCTTTAGACCAGATTCCTTATTTAGCAGAAAGTTTCTGCAACAGTGCCCTCACATCTGTACCTGCGGGCAGGGTCTCACTGCCTCTAGAGAATAGGCGCTCCTCCTAAGCATCACAACCCGACAGATGCAAAGAGCAAGATGAAAGCGATCATCTTGGTCCTGAAAACCCATTCTTCCTAGTGAAATAAACTATGTGTGGTGGAGCACCCACTGCCTCCTGGAGTGACCAGGAAGTCCCATAGAGATATCCAGGGTCCAAAACATTAACTGCTAAAACACTGAAAGCCTTTAAGCATACATCTACTTACAATGCAATTACTGGATCAGAATGGACATATTACTTTAAATGCATCCAAGAGCCTTACTATCGCATCCAGCCTGGTTTCCTCGCTGGACCGTGAGGCTTGATCAAGATTGGACATACTAAGCATGGCCCAGCCAATCACCTGCGCTGTTGCAAAATAAGGAAGCAGATATCACTTGACAACTGCTGGCTTACACGATCTATATACATACAGACATGTTTAGTTTAACTAGGTCAAAAACAAAAAGGATTCATTACATCCTGAACCTCTGAACCCAAATCTTCTGACGAGATGCAGGGGAAGGTTTTGCAACTGTTGACTGAAGATTCAGAAGAGTGGGCTGCTCAAGGAGAGAAAGGTCCCAAAAGCTAGCAGGGGATGAGGTGGCGCCAGCAGCCCCGGACTCTTGTGTGGTTTCCCAGCAGCCATAGTGAACAGAGGCGAGAAGGCGCTCACACTGGTTGAGTGTTGCAGGCGATGTAACACTGAAATAAGGAGAAAACAAATGGTTAGATTGACCGATAATGATGAGGAGATCCTAAACTCCTTTTATAATGACGTATGTCTAATGTTTTTTAGGGGTACAGCTTATGCAAACACATTTATAGCAATGTCAGATACAAAAGTTCAACCGAAGAAGCTCAAAGTTCAAGGATTTTATGATTTAAATGACATCACATTTATTTGGGGGACCAGGTATTCGTGCAGAAATTCACTGAGGAAGGCAAACTGCACAATTTCGTTGACAACGCCTAAGCAGCTTCATGTTCAAACATCCCAGGTCAGCTTTGCTCTATTGTTTGCCCCAAGTGTACATGCAATCTGAATTCAATCAATGCTCTACAATTAATTTCTGAAGGGGCCGTAAAATCTACAGCCAAAGTTTCCAAAACAATACAAATCCCCCCCAACAAACAAAGAGGAGCAGCATTATCAGAAAATGAGGTTTCTCGAAATCATTTAGATTTAACTCATTTCAATAACTGCATATCAACATATTCATTCACTGCATTTGTCCATGGATAATTTAGCTGAATTTCATGTAAACCACTGTATTTAAATATTTGCAATCATATCTCATTCATAATTCCGCGCTCCATACATTTTGAGATCGACTGCATTTCAACATTACGGTTCACTATATTCAACACATGAGATTTTCATGCCGATTTGTTCAATTTGATCACTGCATTGTGATTTCTTGCATTATGATTCATAAGATTGTGATTTCTTGCGCTACAGTTCACATAATTCATTGCAGTAGGATTCATCGTGGTTTATTTCATCATTTCTATTGGTAATCACAGAATGACTGAGGTTTACCACTTTGGGTGGCTGCAGGCATTGCAAACAGCAAAGTTAAACTAGATAAATGTCAGCAGACAACCATAGATATTCACTGAAAACAGCAGCATTCTCGTTCACAGCTTAGTCAAGAGGATGGGCAACAGTAAATGTATTAGTGTCCAGCAAAACAGGAGAACCACTCCAGGCCGCATGAAAGTTCACAGCAAATTTGTCTAGCATAATAACACCCCTTTATACATCACAAAATGTGACATGACTGATCAAAACTTATTACATTTAGAATTGTCAAATTTAACCAGTTCGGCAGGACACGCAAGGTTGTAGAGTCACATCAGAATTTGTCCTGCATGAGCAGAAATGAACAAAAGCAGTTTCATGTAATTCCCATATCCAAGTAAATGCAATTATTATTATTTTATAAAAATAATGCAAATTATATGCCAAAAACTGAAAATGCATTTCAAACTGGCGCTTTCACAAGAAGTGTACACGGAGAATAACAGTGTGGATAATATCACCAGCATAGAAATGTGACTACTCGCCATCAAAGAGATTTAAGTATTTGAGGTATTTAGCAACTTTAAATAAAAGTAAAGTCTGTGCATAGAAATTCAATATGCATTATCAGACTACATATACGGTAATAATAGATCTGCCTCAAAGTCTACGTAATAGACTTTACGTAATAGACAATCCTTGTGCGAGATAAAACTCCAACATGACAGATCACACACGTAGAAACAATGCAGTAAAAACATGGGAAAGTACAAGTTTAAAGAGCAACACATGACACACAAAAAGTCAAACAGGCAATAGGTCCTTTTGTTTGCATATAAAGACCCATTTGTAAGGCTTCTTAAGAACTAACACAGGTTGACACTGTTCCTCTAACTGCTCAAAACTAAAATATTCTATAAAAGCTCACACCAGAGGAACCATACCTCTACAAAACATGTAATAATGCTCATTAAGCATTCAGTACTCAGAAATCAAATGGGAGAAACCAAACCTCTGTAACAGGTAGAACTCACTAACAAATCAATTTTTAGGTATTAAAAGGAGAAACCAAACCCCTCTGTAATGGGTGCTGGAAACACTTTTCATTAATGGCAAATCAATACTCAGGAATTCGACATGAAATCAGGTAGAGAAAACCAAACCTCATCCACAAAAATACAAAACTAATTCTATTAATTTGGAGGAATGCAAGAGCACTTAAAAAATTCTCAAGTTTTTAGTTGCTTTTTTCCAAACTGTCTGGAGGAACTAGGGTAGAGCTGCTGCTCTCGTCTGCAGTGTGAAAAGGAGTCGGCTGAGGTGGTTGGGGCATCTGATCAGGATGCCTCCTGAGGCCTCCTCCCCTTAGGTTTGTCTGGGCTGGCTAACTGGGAGGAGGACTCAGGAAAGGTCTGGAAGGATTATATGTTTGGAGGGCTGACTTTCTTCATCTGCTGCCACTGCAACCCAGCAGCCTCAAATCAGTGGAGAAGACAATGGATGTGGATCCAAAACAGTCTGCCAAATACACGATTCGATTGGACACTAGTGTCCATTCCTCTTCGGTCAACATGGTGGGATGGGGATTGGACACTAAAGCATAGGCTGTGAGACTAAATTCACTCCAGCTGAGGACATATAACATAGATCCAATGCCTCTAGTGAGCTGGCTGGAAGGCTTAACCCTGCCTCTTCCATGGTAATGGTGCAGAGATCAAAAATTTCCTCATCACAGGGATGGTTGTCAGAAACCTGCTGAGTATTTTTTTGCAGAAGGCAGGTCAATGGCATTAGCCTGCTGGACAATGTGGTCATCACCCCTAAATGAGGAGCTGAAAACATGATATTGGGTATCCCACTGAGAACACTGGGATTCCTGGATGGGTGGGATTAGGTGTGTGTTCCACACATTTGCCATCTCATTCAGCTGTTCCTAAAAAAAAGCACTTGCTAAACATTGCACAAAGTGTGTCAGAGATACTCAAAAAGCAGATATATGACACATAATACACACATATCAGTATATCAGGAAATTTTGTTTAGGAAACAGAACAGGTGGAAACAGAATTTCATTTTTTTAACAAGCTGAAAAAGTATTGTATATCACATCAAATGCATTTAATTAAAAAAAACCTATAAAAGAGCTACTATGGAAAGATTTTGGCACATCTGAACAAATTATTCTAACTGTATTTAGGAAATAAATTCTTCAAGATAGTATTTTTAGATGCTGCACTGCCTCCATTTGTAAACAAAATATTGAAACTCAATGAATAATCATACTTCAAGATTACATACACAGATTAATACATGCACACTTTACACGAGGCCAGTTTAGATTGTGTGAGCCTTGCATAACGCTCTAAGACCATACTTTTGCTTACTTAAATGGTACTGTTATAGTAGCCAATGATTCTGTAAAAGATACAACAAACAATAGTGAACATCATGAACACAAACCAAAGCTGCATCAGACAGGGTGAATATCTGACTATATTATCAGTCTATTAACATTATCGGTAATCTACATACCTGAATGATGTTCATTAAACAAACTAAGAATGTCTTTGTCAGGAAATCTCCAGTGAACAGGCCTTGGTCTCCTTCAGCTCTCCCAGCAGCTGGATCAATACTCCATGCCTGCTGCCCGCGGCACCCCACCAGCTCTGTTCTTGGATTGGCCTTGCTCCCCCAGTGTAGCTAGGCTCAGCTGCTCTGCTGTCCACACAGTTGCAGCGCGCGACACCTGAATAGTGATGGAAAGTAATTAGGTACATTGCTCCGACTATAATTAGGTAAGGAAATTTCACTGTTATTATTTTATTTCTTGATACTATGCATTTATCCACTGCATCTCAGAGAAGAAGGTTTTACCTTTTACTCCACTGCAATCATTTAACACTTTAGTAACCAGGTTGATGCAGATTTTAATTAGTAAAACAGGTTAATCAGCATTTTGTGTGTAAAGTAGCACATACAGTAATTAAAATCAGTACTACAACCGAAACATTAAGTTAAGCACATCGGCCATTATCCCAACAACCTTGAACTTTTCTCCAACTTTGATGTGGTTTGGCCCCAGCCGATTTGAGTGGGTGTGCATGTGTGTTTCACGCATGCAGCTGATGTAACAGGGAAGTGAGCCATTCACCATCATCACTTATACCAGGTACTGTAACTGGTTTATGTACAGAAATGAATACGTTTGTACTTTAATTCAAGTCAGATATTGAATACAGGACTTTTTCAGAGTATTTTTATAATGTGATCTTTCTGCTGTTAAATACTTTAGTACCTGGATATCACGAACAACGACGTTCTCTGTTCCTTGGTCAGTGCGGACGATCCTTGGGCCCTCTCCCAATTTGTTCATAAGCTGTAAAATAGCCACCGATCACATGTGGGATCACTGCTTGTCAGGCTGCTCTCAACCAGAGGATTTTTCTCGAAAACCCATCAATGCATCCGTTCACACATGCCATATGGTTTCAAGCATCATATGAATCTATATGCCAGATAAAATTTGGTCCCTTAGAAAAATACTGCCACCTATTGATCATTGCCTCCAACGCACAAGGGTGCCACAGGATCAAGCTGTGAAAGTATTAATCAATACTGTTTATTGCCGAAGTCCTTTATCCCCAGACATTTTTCCATACATCCATCTGCAGCATGGTGTCTCCCAGGGCCTCTTAACTGCTCGTTTAATAAAATAAATAACTTCCTGCAAGTCCCGAATACTCGCCGACAGCAAGTCCGCTGTGCTGAGAATCCTGATTGCGGTGTCTCAACTCAAAATAATATATGGGGCTAGCTATATAGTATTTCTGGAGTCATACCCAAATGAAGAAAATGTTAATAAGACGGTCTCGGTCCGCGGCTTTCTCCTCTCACAAATAAGGGCTGGCGGTACCAGAAGTTATTTACAGAAGTAAATCGCGCCCGCATTTTGGTTGTATCTCGCACGCGCAGAAATACAGAATAAAACGCGTGCGATTTAGTATCTGCGCGTTTTAATAATTTTCGTGCGCGCGAGATATAATCACGCGCGTTGTAAAAATAAACACTTTTATGCTCCTCCGGGCTTTCATAATATTTCGCTGGCACCTGGTGCCAATAGTGTTTATTCTCATTTAGATTCTGCGACACATGTAGGCATACAGGATTAGAGGAAATTTCACGCCCACGCGCATATTGTTCGCGATCTGCTTGCAGCAGCGTTGCATGAACTTGATGGTAAAAATTCCCGGTGGCATGAAATGATTCAAAGTGTATGAAGTGCCGTTGGCGCTCAGCCCGCTGAATCAATGCTTTAGCAGAGTCGGGGAAAAGAAACAGTGCAGTCGCGGTGAGGACCCAGAAAAACTGGAAGCACACACACACACACACACACACACACACACAAGTAACAGCTGAAGCTTGCAAGTTTACGACTTTGGGTGGTTCAGATGGAATTTGGTTGTTTTGAATTGTACTCAAGTCGTAAATCACTACGACAACTGGAAATGCAACATCAAGCATATATACCTCAGGTATGTCCCTTTCGTTAAAAAATATTGCATCAGCCTCATTATTGAATTGCATACACGTGTGAAACATTGCCTTAAAAAGTCTTATAATAATACTTTCAAGACATAGTTCTTAACAGAAATTGTTCTGCAACCTAATATTGGTGATACTATTCTAGAAAAAGAATTAACATACAGTTCTTTAATCTAGCATTATTCAGTGGTTCATGCACAGTACAGAAAAAGACTAAATACAGCATTCACCACATAAATCCGATAATTAAAAGGCAACTTTTACATTGCACATGGTTTGCTGATTTTACAGTCAACATTTGTTCCCAATACAAACAGAGGCCTCCAACAGGTTTTTCTGTTGTGACATCAATCTCTTCATATTTATCTCATATGTCTGACCTTCAGGAGGATTTGCTGATAGGGCATTTCAGCCATCCTTTGGCTCCATGCGTTTGCGTTTAATGACTGGATCCAGAAGCTCAGATGGGTTTTGTTCAAAATATTTTTTGGGGGATTTTCCCTTTATTAAATAGCGTTCTGTAGAGAGAGACAGGAAAGCTAAGCTAGGAGTAGGGAAGACATGCAACAAATGGCCCAAGCCTGAATCCAACCTTGAATCCGCTCAGGAAAGTTCTCCAGCTTAACTATGGTACATCTTGTGAACCCCAGTTCTTTCAAATTGCAGGCCCCCTCAGCTGGAGTTAAGGTTGAGGCCTCTGCCAGTAGTGGTAGAACTGGCCCATATACAAACCAAAAACCAGTGAAGTTATTGCCGTTCTCTTAATCGTAGATAAAAGCAGGAAAGCCTGGCCGTTTGCAAATCCTTTTCAACTTATATTCAATTGAATACACTGCAAAAGACAAGATGTTTAATGAAATTTCAAACTGAAAACTTTTATTTTTTTGGCAAATAATCGTTAACTTAGAATTTAAAGGCAGCAACACATTGCAAAAAAGTTGCTAGGGGCCTTTTTACCACTGTGTTACATCACCTTTCGCCTGCTGACACTCAGTAAACGTTTGAAGACTGGGGAGACCAATTTTGAAGCTTTCCAGGTGGAACTCTTTCCCATTCTTGCTTGATGTACAGCTTAAGTTGTTCAACAGTCCGAGGTCTCCCGTTATGCGTATTTCGCTTCATGTCGCACACATTTTCAATGGGGAGACAGGTCTGGTTCTGGGCAGGCCCAGTCTAATACACTTCACCCACTACTACCCAGGCCATGCTGTTGTAACACGTGCAGGGTATGGCTTGGCATTGTCTTGCGCTGAAATAAGCAGGGGGCGTCCATGAAAGACATTGCTTGGATGGCAACATATGTTGCTCCAAAACCTGTATGTACCTTTCAACGTGTGGTGCCTTCACATATGTGTAGATTGCCCATGCCTTGGAGGCACTAATACCCATACCATCACACACCCAGATGCTGGCTTTTTGAACTTTGCGCCTATAACAGTCCGGTTGGTTGCTTTCCTCTTTGGTTAAGATAGTCACAGTTTCAAAAACAATTTAGGCATGTGGACTTTCGTCAGACCACAGGAACACTTTTCCACTTTGCATCAGTCCATCTTAGAATGGGCTTGGGCCCAGCAAAGCCCGGCCCGGCGTTTCTGGGTGCTTCTGTTGATAAATGGCTTTTTCGCTTTGCATGTAGAGTTTTAACTTGCACTTGCAGATGTAGCGACGAACTGTAGTTACTGACAGTGGTTTTCTGAAGTGTTCCTGAGCTTCATGTGGTGATGTCCTTTACACACTGATGGGTTTTGATGCAAGTACCGCCTGGGGATCGAAGGTGCAGGCATTCAATGTTGGTTTCGGCCTTGTGTAAACTTCGTGCAGTGATTTCTCCAGATTCTCTAGACCTTTTGGCGATAATACGGACCCGTAGATGATGAAATCCCTAAATGTCTTGCAATAGCTTCGTTGAGAATGTTGTTCTGTTCGACAATCAGCTCACGCATTTGTTCACTAAGTGGTGACCCTCGCCCCATCCTTGTTTGTGAATGACTGAGCATTTCAGGAAGCTGCTTTTATACCCAATCATGGCACCCACCTGTTCCCAATTAGCCCGTTCACCTGTGGGATGTTCCAAATAAGTGTTTGATGAGCATTCCTCAACTCTCTCAGTCTTTGTATTCAACTGAATATAGGTTGAAAAGGATTTGCAAATCATTGTATTCTGTTTTTATTTACAATTTACACAACATGCCAACTTCACTGGTTTTGGGTTTTGTAGAAGAGTCAACAAGCATGTTGCAAACCGACCAGAAACATGAAGCATCAAGAGACAGACTGCAACCTGCAGCAGCCCCAGAACTGCGTACAAAAGACCATTTAGGAACAGTTTATTGAAGAGATAAGAGCAAGCTTCTTTCCATGTGGAATCAAGCCCCACTCACCCTTGGAGAAGGCACTATGAAACCATTACACCACAGTTAAATACCTATAGGAAATTGCAATTTAGTTACTATTTCTGCTTATTCCAGCTTATACCTCAGCTACACTGAGCACAGACTGTGCACCAATAACTATAAGATAAGTCTGCACAGTCTGTGCTCAGTGTGGCTTTGCAGCCTCTGTGCTCCAAATGGCTAAGATGGCTATGGTCCCTGAAAGCCTCAACTAATCAGCAGAACTTAACTGGGGGTCATTGCTACTGCCCTATATGCACATCACTACTGCCCTATATGCACATCACTACTGCCCTATATGCACATCACTACTGCCCTATATGCACATTCCCAGCTGCAGTTTAAAAGCTGATGAGGCCACATCAGTTAGCAAGCTACAGATTAGAGCTCATCAATGGCAGAGGGATTGACAGCACTGAAACTTTGAATTTCATTGCAGCCAACAACAGTGTACTCAGCTAAATAGCCAGAGGTCTACCATGTGAAACAGTATATAGCGCACTATACATCCAGCATAGGCTTGTCAATATGTATCACTTAGGCATTCAGAAAATTTCCAAATAGCTTTGTAGGTAATAGCAGATGCATTTTGGGCAAATTTTAAAGACGAACTGTGTTAAAATTCAAAATAAATTTGAAAATAAACTTTACTAATGTAGTATCACTAATATTGTTTTTGTTGTTTATATTGTTTCCACATGTATGTAACTTTACTGCAGCCAGGTATTGCTTGCTTGCCAGCATTACATCAAACTCTATTTTCTATCAGATTTGCTAATAATGGCATCACTACAATAGGAGCTGTGTGTTTTAACTGCAGCCACGCTCATTGTTTGCATTAAGTATAATGTTAAGTGGTTTGTTACATTTGAATGAAACTTCAAGTGGTGATGGCTCTGCATGTCCCTTGATTGAAAGACAACAGCTTTTCACTTCTTTCAAGAGATATACCCTCACCACACGAGTTAATCCATATTTCAAAGTAGCCTACATGCTTCAGCAGTGTCAATTTACCCACAGCAAAGTGTAGAGGAGATGTGACACAGAACAATTTGTTCATGTGCCTCTGTGCAAAGAGCAACAAGCATCAAACACTCATCTAGAGAAGTGAGGATTGGGACAGAAGTGTGTTTACTGCTGTGTCACATCACCTGCTCTTTAACAGTGCTCAGCAGTGGTTTAGGAAATGAAGACACCAATTTTTGCAGATCCAAATGTGGAATTTTCTCCCCATTTCTGCTTGATGTAATACTGAAGCTGCTAAGCAGCCCGGGGTCACACCTGTCATATCCTGCACTTGGTAATGTGCCATATGTGTTCAGTGGGAGGCAGGCCAGCCTAGGCCTGCTCCCTTTGACTATGATGCCATGTTATTGCACTATATGTGGCCTGGCCTGGTCTAGCTGAAATAAGCAAAAGGCATCCCTCCGAATAGATGTTGTTGAGACAGCAACAAACATTGCACCAAAATGTGTGTGAATGCTTAGGCATTATTGATGCCTTCATAGATATCCAAGTTACCCATACCATGGGCAGAACCACATCCCCATGGCATGACAAATAATAGCTCTCAAACTGGCAACATTCTGGGTTATCCTTTTCCTCCGGGCCGTGAGAACTTGACGTCTACCATTTTCAAAAACAATTTGAAATTTTAACTCCTCAGACTGCAGCTCACTTATCCATTGTGCACTTTCCCCCTTTGCGTCATTCCATCTCAAAGTCCCTTGAGCCCATAGGAGTCAACAGCATTTCAGTATGTTGTTGATAAGTGACACCGTACAGCAGTGGTGTGGTGGTCCCTGGAGAAGTGGGTATATTACTGTGGAGTAATACTCTCCTGTGTTTAAATAGCTTTTCAGCTGAAAGGTGATTTTCTGTAAACTGGCACAAATATAGGTGGATATACTCTGTATACCTGCATGTACCGTCAACTACAGCACTGCAGCACAGCCTTAAATTGCATTCATAGATGCAGCAACAAATTGCCTTTACTGATAACAATATTTCAAAGTATTCACAAGCCCGCGTGATTATATTTATTACAGATGAATATTAGATTTTAAGGCAATGTCTCCTTGGGGCTTTAATATGACAGAATTTAATACTGGTTTTGAGCCTTGCCCATTGCATGCACTGACTTCTCAGTATTCATGGAAACTTTTAAATTTATGAACTGTAGATAGTGAATCCTTAAACTCTCACAATTATGCATTAAAACGTTGTTCCTGCTGACATATTTCCATACTCTGCTTTATGCAAGTTCATGAACCTCGCACCACCCCGGCTAGTAAATGATCAAGGCTTTCCTGGGTGCTTATTTTATAGCATTTCAAGATGACATCACCTGTTAGCAAGAATTATTAGCAAGAATTTTCCAAACCAGGTGCTTTTCTGAACGTTCCTCAACCAGCCCAGAGTTACATAGCCCCTGTCCCAACCTTTTTGGAATAATTTGCAGTCTTCAAAATTAGAATGTTTACAATGATCCATAAAGGTGATGGGTAAATCCTTAAGGTAATCTATTTGAACTATTCTCAATTATATACAGATGAAGGCAAATTTTAGTTGAAAGAATTTTCCAATTTCTGCTTACTGTTTGAATTAGCATACTATGCACAGTGTCAACATTTTTGGAGTTGGGTTTATATTTAAAATTCTTTATTTTATTGTTGGGCATTGAATTGAAATATGATGCAACTACCTAAAAATCTTCTAGCAACTTCCAATGCTGCATTTCCAATATGCCTCACGTGGCAAAACACATGATGTGACTGTATTAGCTAACCATCATGCACAAGTTATACTGTGGTCATAAAGCCTGTCCTTTAACTCTGATCATCCTTTTGTATGCTTAGTTGGTCCCCATTAAATTTTGCCGGCACTGTGAAATTGTCATGGTTGATGCTGACTGGAATGCTACCTCACTGATTCGGTTTGACCTTCAGGGCTATTTGTGAAATTAAGATTTGCGCAGTAGGATATGTGTATTACAGCTGGACCATTTGCGCTGTATATTACTGTCAGCTTGGGTCATGAAATAGTTGATCTCCCAAAATGATGTGTTCATCTTGTTACATAAGACTGATTATCACATAGGCCTAACTATAGCACTTTTCTTACATTCCAGCTCATTGCAGATTTGATATAACCCTAGATTCATATCACTTTTGCAAAAATTTCATTGGCTGCGAGCATGGGGAAAAAAATTGTTCCATGTTACGTCAAGCTGGTAATATTTAGCCAAACTGGATACCAAGTGGAACATTGGTTAAATCAGCATGCCTTAGTGCTGTAGCAAGCTAGCCAAGTGCCACTCTCATAACTAAGTTAATGTTACTTAACTAGCTAGCGTGCATGTGGTACCTTTCCATAACCGTGATGAAACATTAGTTTGTTAGCTAAGGAGCTAATGTTGGCTAGCTACTCAGTTGACTGTGAATTTGAAAACTGTTGCTATTTCAAACACTGACTGACTAAATAGCAGAGTGATGGAGTTAGATTCATGCCAACATATAATGGGAATTACCACTGAGGTAAAAACAGGAATTACGTCTGTTTTCTATTAAGTTACGCAATTCAGTAATGTTATAAAAGAATCTTATACTCTTGGTCATCTCATATTAAAGTTATGAAACTCGGTGAGTAAATTTTGGGTTTGCTGCTATCTAAAGCTTGCAACAATCCAAACTTTACTCAACTTGTTTCATAACTTTCTTATACATTACCACTTGTGTAAAATCCTCAATTTACTCAATGACTGTCAGACTTCAGTTCTTTTTGCATGAAGCTGCAGTAGATCCTCTGAGCATCCTGCAGTCAGCAGGGCTCTGAAGTCTCACGCATTGAGCGTGAGACTCACGCATTTCAATAAGTTCACACGCTCTCACGCCACGCATGACATTTCTCACGCTGAGAAGTGATAAAATCGCCGCACATTAGTAACATAGACTATATATAAAAGAGATTATGAATTGATGAGGTCAAGGCAGACTGCTCTGCTTGAATCAGCAACCTATCAGCCAATCAGAAAATAGTATTTCTTGTTGCTAGGTGAAATAGCAGCGCCGTAATCACGTCCTCCACACGAGCGCGAATGCTGCTTTTGTGTGCACACGTCAAAGAAGAGCTGGTTGTGGACGCCCGAAATCAGGTAATCACTTCAATCACTTAATTTTTTATTTATTTATTTTTTTTTTTTTACAATAGCTGCTTATTAAAGTCGACGAACTATGCAGGATATTTGCTTTATGGATCATTTTTTTGCCTCAATTTAACAGCTTTGGACGGTTATGGTTAGATGAATTGACTTGTAACTTGTTACGGGGACAGTGGGGCTGCCCTCCATATAGTGTATTTTGGCTGAAAACAAACCCTGCTCCGATCCGGTGTCACAGGTGGTACCGCAACATCTCTTGTTTGTGACAGAGAAAACGATACAAATACACAAAAGATTTATTTAATTTAGCCTTTATTATACTGGGGAGTCCCACTGAAATAAAAAAGTACAGGTATGGCTAAACATTATCTTGTTCAATATCTAACAACTACTCCAAGGGTAAACGCTAGTAAGTTGAAATCACATTTTTAAGCTCATGTCAAATAGCATTCGCGAATGCCGTAGCTGGCCAGCTAACTCGTATTCGTGACGCTAAGCACAGCTGTTAGCTGTGTTGTAAAATGCTTGATGTTGCAAAGTAAAAGGAAATATACACGCAACATGCAGATATAAGATAGATACTTGTATATCGCAACGTTTAATTGCTTGCCTACTTGAGCTACCACTTCTGACAACAATGTGCGACGGATAACCCGGTCAGCATTCATTCTGCAAATAGCCTACAACGCGCCCAAAACTTCCGCGACCGATCCTGGTGTACCATCTAGTGATAGAATATTGTAACTGCGCGCATAAATTTGCAGCTCCACGTCCACTGGCGGACATATCTGCACAAAGATACACCGTTGTTCTTCGCGAACGCGCCAAATCCGGATAATCCGTAAATGATGAATTCAATTAATATTTTAAATTGAAACGATTAACTAAGTTGCCAGTGTCAAAGTAACTAAGTGAAAGTATACTTTTTATTTTTTAAATGTAGTAGAGTAAAAGTCCCCATTAAAAAAAAAAAAAAAAAAAACAACTTAAGTGCTGTAACGAAGTACATGTACTTAAGTTACTATGCACCTTTGAAAACGGGAGTATCATGCACGCCCCCCCCCCCGGAGAAAATCTCACGCTAGCCTGCATTCAAAACTTGAGAGCCCTGAGTCAGCATGGCGCCGACTTCTGAAATGTCTTTGTCGAGTTCATTGATTACTTGTGACTTGTTTTATTTGCCATCTGCCAGAAAAGACATTGCTCCAACATACATTTCCAAGCAGTTTTGTTGTTTTCAGTGAAACAAATATTGGCAGACAGGTTCTTGGGAAAGCAATTTTTAGCCATTTTTTAATGCAAAATTGAATTTTATAAATGCCATTTCACTAGCTAGTCTAGCGATGGACGGATATTTTTAGCTTCTCTTGCGCATAAACTGTTGAGAGTGCTTTCTCAAGTACCAATCTAGGTCCGTATTACCAGTACAGGACGAGTAATGGCACAATAATAGTAGTTTTCTGAAATAAATGTTTTGTCTGCATTATAAAATGCAATTAATGTTACCCCAGTCAATAAAAATATCAATATTTTAAAAGCAATCATTTCTAAGTCATTCCACACCTTTGACTCTCAGTGCGTACACCTGGATGTGCTGGGTTTGGTGTTATTCTGAACTTAATTGATCAATTAAAGCTGTAGATTACACAGGTATCTCACCTAAGCTGGTTCCTTGGTTCTAAGGGGGGTGGTGAGAGTAAAAACAAGCACACCCTAGGGCTCTCCAGGACCAGGGCTGCCTAACCCTGGCCGATACAATGCCCTCCCCAAATACTGCCACCTGAGGGAAATAGCAGCTAAATGGTTTATGAAAAAAATCATTGGTAATCAAACCAAAAAATCACCCTTAACTTGAGGTTAATATTTTTCCGCGCGCGTGCTCCACAATCATTGGCATCCCTGGGAAATCAGAGGATAAAAAAAGAACATATTCATTCATCGTCATTTTTTCACATTAACCATTTTAACCTAGAGAGCCAATATTAGTGAAGGTCACTAATAGGAAGGTATATCTTTCAAGTTCAACAAATAATGGTGACATGTCTTAGTCCCAGGTGCCCACCCCCTAATTTTGTCCCCTGTATTGTTCAAAAAGTAGATAAGGCCTCACTTGACATAGAAAATTAATTTTTGGTTTTGATAATTGAAGAAAAATAGTTCATATTTAATGTTTAATTATAAAATATTTAATCATAAAATGTATCCAATTAATAATGTAAGGGATCAAAAATCATTTTATCACTGAGATAATATTACTATATGCACTTTAAGATCACATCTTCCCATGTTAACTTTAACTGTAATACGACATTTGACCTCTGGGGTACCATTTAGGGATGAGCAAAAACACTGCATCGCACACTTCGGGAACATGGTGCTCCGATGGGACTGCTATACTCTGTGTGACTAGAAGGCGGACGCCACTTTTCACACACACACAGTTTTGTCATGAAAACCCTTCTCATGGGGACATGAAAAGAACTGCATGGGGCTTATTAGTATGCATTTCTCTGTTCATTGGGAGGGTGGTGCCCGTGGGGACATCGATTTAGGTCCCCAGCAGGAAACTAGTCCCCACGGGGATAGTACACAGTCAGGTCAAAGTCCCCACCGAGATAGATAAACGAGAACACACACACACACACACACACACACCTGAGAGAGCTGGACCTGGGATACAATCACCCAGGAGAGTCTGGAGTGAGAGCACTGTCTGCTGCTAAACTGGACACACTCACACTGCTGTAAGTACACACACACACACACACACACACACACACACACACACACACAAGCAGTTAACTCACACAGAAGCAAATGATTTCTGCAGCTTTCATTAATATCTGTTCAGTTGATTTCTGTAGCTACGTTCATTATCTGTTCAGTAGAATCATTAGTTATTTAAATATATACACATTACTAGACACATAATCAGTAGAGCAATTTACGTATCTATTTGTATCCTATTTTTTCAATGTATTTTTCTCTACCTTTAAAATATACATCAGTGTGCCGCCAATATTTTTTAGAAAATCCCGTAGAGAACGTGGCAATCAATAAGGGAAGGGAAAGCAATAAGAGATAACCAGAGTAATGTGATTGGAAGAAGGATTTTATACAAACAAGTAACTGTCTCTAGCATGACTGTGTCCCCTACCGCATGTACATATTGGTGCTAAATATGAGCAAAATTGGTCGACTGGTTCTTGAGATATTGCGTAAACAAAGTTTACGAAGGCAAAATCTACGTAATTGCCCTGTGATCTTGAAAATGACCTCAAGGTCACCAAAATCGACTGGTGGCCCAGAAGCCCCCACAAGTACACATTGGTGGCAAATATGAGCAAAAAAGATCCACTGGTTCTTGAGATATTGCGATAACACCAATGGGACGGATGGACGTATGGACAGACGGACGGAGCTGAATATCATATCCCCTGCTCCGCGGCGGCGGGGGACCAAAAGGCCATCTGGAATGAGCGTAGTAGTGTTTTTGGCATGCAAGGACAACTCCAGGCTTTTGGTCATTGTGTCATCATGAGCTGAAATAAAGTCTGATCATTATCAGAAGATTCTGCCTCTCTGCAATTATGTGAGGAGAAGAGGGCCTCGAAAACACAAAAACATATCTGTTGTGGTTCCCCATTCAGATGACGTGGAAATATGAGTGCATTCCCTTCATTGATAAAATGCACGACTCAGTGTAATTCTTTCAAGGTGTGAAGTGTTTCCACAGTGACAACATTTCAATGTTCATTAAGGATTAAGAGGACAAATGAGTGCTTTCCAGTTTTATTGCCTCATGTTGGGCAGAATGATGATGATAATAACAACAGCAAGGGACTCTTTCCCAAAATTTACACATCATTTGCAAGGTTTGCTTTTCACTATGGGCAAAAAAAAGAGGAGCTTACAGCACCTGGTATTCCCAGGTGGTCACCCATCCAAGTACTAACCAGGCCCTACCCAGCTTAGCTGCCGTAATCAGACGAGATCGGGCGTTTTCCGGGTGGTATGGCCATCAGCCAGACACAACCCAACAAATCCAGGGTACAATATGCCACTTTAATCGTTCCCAGATAACAATACATTCAACTTCTTGCCTTTTTCGGGTGATACAAGCCCCATGAAATTCAAATAGCAAACAAAGGGTGCATGCAAACATGCTATTCTTCCTTCAGAGGGGCTCGCCATTTTATTAGAGCAGTCGCTAAGCTATGACGTTATTCCGGCTTCTCTGCATATATGCTGCATACAGCATAGACATCATTGTTCAAAGACTACGACGGCGCACAAGGGAACCCCACTCATTGATTGTGCCACTAATAGTGAGAGAAATAGATATGCCAATTGTCTCTGACTCATATAACAGTAATAACTCAAAGTACTGCAACTTCCTGAACTATCCTGCCACAGTGCAAAGTTTCCCAAAAACGTAATTCGTACACGGTCAGTGTTTCTGACTAGGCCTAGGCAAGTGAGCATCTGTGCTTTTGGAAAATGTACCCCAGATTAGCAGGCCAACCATCTCATAAAAACTGCTACGAGCTAATAGCAACTGTTATACACGTTCATTACAAACCTTGACTAGGTCGTACAACCGATAAAGCATCTCACAGTTTATAATTTAAACACTCGTCAGGATACTGCATTATTAACTAACGCCCAAAGCACTCATATTTATTCGCCAGATGACTAGCTAATTCATGAGCTGACTATGATCATATACAAATAAAGCTGACCAACGTAACCTTAGTCAGGCTGCGCAGATCACGGACTTAGTTAGCTAATTAGCGACATGACACCGCGGCAAGGGTAAACATCAGATTGAAAAAAAAAAAAAACTGGCACTCGCCGTCCGCTCTTGATTACCTGCTCGCCCCACTGCTGCATATCGTGTGCGAAGACAAAAAATAAAAATAAACAAAGAAAAATCTCACTCATCAGGCATGTTTACTCTTGCTTCGTCTTCTGCTCAAATGACTCTGTTCTTAGATGCCGCAGGTGTATCAGTGCTGTTACGTCACTGAGGAAGGAATGATTGGTCACAGTACATCACAGCAGCAAAGCGAGGGGAGAAGGGATACTTTTCACAATGTAAACAGAAAGTATGCAGCCGTATCACGGTCGAGATTTTTTTTTAAAAAAAAATCTCTGCCAGGTCTCAGGTAGATTCGACAAATGTTCATGAGTATTAGACATGGATTGAAAAGCTACTCTAAAATGCAGGTGCCTATGATAGAGATGTTTTTCAACTGAACGCTCGTTAAATAAGGTGAAATATACTTTATGTCAGCATTGTGTCTCGAATGCAGACTCTTATAAGCGATAAAACCACTGTTATTTTTAGGTCTTGTTGCGATTAAATTTGAACTCACTCACAGTTCCCCCACCACACGCGGGCACCGGGTGCAATTAGATCGCCTGCATCCCCCGTTCATGCGCATCACATTATTACCTCCGTCAAGCACGGTATGTTTTCACCTCTGTTTCACTGTCAACAGGATACTTCAGAAAGGTATGAATGTACTGGCTCAAAATTTGGTGGGATGGTAGGTGGTAGTCCAAGGATGAGTTGATTTAATTTTGGAAGTGATCGGGAACATATTCCGCATATAAGTCTGGAGGAAGTTAAATTCACATGAATAGAATGATGATCCATGATAAAATGAACAGATTTTAATAACATTTCAGTGTTGAATATAATCTACAGTAATGTAGAATGCACTATAGCTGTTGGTGAGCTGGATAATATTCTTGTGGATCCACAAGCAATATTACTGACATATGGCGTGACGGAAGTATGCTCTCTTCCGAGTGCTTTTCCAGTTTTCAAAATGAGCAGCTGCTCTGAGGGAATCAGGACTGTTTCTTCCGTTCAACATGGCATGGATGTGTTGTGGATCATATTTTAGTGTTACTCATCTGTTACGCCCTTGTCTAGGGGAATGCGGGCGCAACACAAAAGCACGTGACAACACTGTGGAAAGCAAAGTGAGCGGTTTATTTCCTCACTCGTACAATTCAATAATCAATGAAGCATTGCTTCAGAGTGAACCCAGGCCAACATAATGAACAAAAAAATAGAAACTAACTCCCGATTCGAATAATGATACGCGAAAGAAACAAAAGAAAAACAAAATGCATACAATCGCCAGTCGGACTCCCTGATCTGGCCAATAAACAGGAGAAAAAGTTTTCAAATAAAATGGCAGTTCACTCCTACAGCTTCACTACACGGAGACAGCAGTATAACGGACAGAGGTCTCGAGACACAAATTTACAGGTTAACAACAATGCAGTCAGCAGTTCGGGGTTTAGTGTTCAACAGCACTGCGGCTACCAGTTCTGGATTTTCACAAGTTTACAGGTTAACAACAATGCAGTCAGCTAGCCGCAATAAGCTTTCCTTATTTTTTCGTCTACATGGGTACCATACAGAATAAAACAGCAAATACCACCAGAGACAAGTTTACCAGATCGTGTCAGACACATTTCATAGTTCCCGCTCAAATAACAAAAAAACCCGAATAACGAGAAGCACCAAAAAAAGCCAAGCCGCCTGCGTTCCTCCTTTCTGTCGGCGGATCCAGGAGTTAAATAACCAAGCCCCCGGAGACAGCCAATCCGCGACGTCCACACCACTGCAGCTCAGCCAGTCTGCGCTGGACCCGGCACCTGTCAATTGGCAGACTACTGGAATATTGGGACAGGAGCTCCACTTTATAATGGCAAGCAACAGGATAAAACCTAAATACGGCCAGGGCCGTAACACCCCCCTTCTTAAAATCCAAAATATTCCCCAAGAAATCTGGTTTGGGCACAAGCAAGCAAGGGGAACTCCAGGCATTAGAACTGGTTTGAGTGGAGCAGGTGGAATAGTCTCCTTAGGTTTCCCACTAACTTGGCATGTGTGACAAGAATGACAAAATGCAGCAACATCAGACTTCAAGCCTGGCCAAAAGAAATAACGCAGTATACAGTGATGCATTTTCCTTTTTCCTAAATGACCAGAAAAACTATGAGCAAGACTAAGGACCTGCGAGTGAAAAAATTTGGGCACCACTACTTTCTGAATGGAATTCCACCCTAGATCACCAACCGCTGGGGGGTCCCAAGTGCGCATCAATATACAGTCTACCACACTATACCTGCAAGGTGCTCCAACCTTTGGAGCAGCTGAGAGAATGAAACATGTGGCCAGAGACGGATCATTTTTTTGCGAAGTGCTGAATATATTCCGATCCACTTCAAACCCCAGTTCCAAACCTGCGGGGAGGAGACTAGACAATGCAGATTCATCAGGTTTAGCCGCCGGTAATTCAGTTTCTATGGATTTATTTGTGGAGACAATAAAACAGGGTTCCCACACTTTTTCACCAGTGATTTTTCAAAACTTTTCCAAAACTTTTCCATAATATTTTACCTAATTTCCATGACTTAGTTTAAAATAGGTAAGGCCTATAATAGCGAACAAAGAGCACCACAATGAGCTTCTACAGTGTGCTATGCCCTAAGCAGTGTAGCACAAATGTAGCATGGAGAATGGAAGGGAAGTTGTGTCTATCTACCACCTATCCTAGGGCATCACACAATGGCATAAGGGCCTATGGCACCATTCTTGGATTTTCTCAATTATATTTAACAAACAACAATACTGCCCTACAAAGGCTAAGTGCAGTAACTACGCAATAATTTAAACATTAAAAAATGGCTTTAGAGTTTGTTTAGTGTCCCAACAAATAAATAGTCAGCACTTCTATGACAGATTATGATTAACTGATTCACCATGGTATAATTTCTGTCCAAATAAATCCTGACCTCAATATACTTTCAGGCCCAAAACTGAGTCACTCACATTTTACCCAATATGTAGTTACTGCACTTAGGCTTTGTAGGGCAGAATAAATAACCAAGTGCTACATTTAAATGCTCAAGAAGGCAAAAACATTGAAGAGGTAACAAACAGATGGCATTTAATATTTTCTGAGACAAATGTTGAACAATTACAAATTGTTATTTAGAGCAGTGGTTCTCAACCTTTTTTGAGCAAACGCCCCCCTGACCTTACCATGATCCTCAGATGATGATCTGGCAGATTAATTATAAGCATAGGAGACGTGCTTGATAAGAAAAAAAAAAAAACTAACATATTAAAATTGGCTGTAATAATTAATAGGCCTAATAGTAATAAGAGTAGTATATATTTGTAATAATAGAAGGCCTATATATTTTATAATAGGCCTAGTATATTGTAATATTAGTTGTACACCTTTTGCTGTTCAATACGAGAAAATACGCATTCATTTGTGTGAAATGGCGACCAATTTCACCAAGAAACATTCATCAGCACCAAAAATCGAACATTTGCGCGTACCGCAAAAAGTCCACGTATAGAAAGTAAAAATCCTCCCCAGAACTTTGTTCCAACCACCTGGATTTACTTTTGACAGGAGATAGAGCCAATATGAGTGATCAGCTCATTCTGTGGGAGGGAGAAAAACCGAGCTGGATTTTTACTTTCCGACCCCTGGATTTTCCACCTCTGCAGCAGATTCAGTGACGTCATTGGCATTTTAATCACTCCTTTTTGGACAATCTTTAGCTTCATTCGGCACACAATACAGCAAAAATACTTTCATTTGCGTTAATATGAAAGGCATTAACACCGTCTTTAAAGTCATTTGCGACAATCAACGAACAGTAGAGTGCATTTAACATTTTTATCACACCGTTTGACGATCAATACCATTTCTGGACCGCGTTAGTGCGGATAACACAAATATTCACGCGACTGTACAAACAATTGAACGTTCTTAACATTCAATCCACAAAAATCTTTTTTTTTTTTTTTTTTCAATTGAACAGTTAGCCCACATTTTGCTCATTGTTGCACAGTAATTATCAAATTGAGAGCATACCTAATCTTACACCACACTGACGATGGAATAATGAGCCAGATGTAGGCTACTGTTAGATTGAAAAAAGATTTTTGTGAATTGAATGTTAAGAACGTTTGTGCAATCGCGTGCATATTTGTTTTTTATTGTGCGCCGAATGACGCTAAAGAATTTCCAAAAATGAATGATTAAAATGCCAATGACGTTACTAAATCTACAGCGTGCGGGTTCGAGATGAGAGCCCGCATACTAAACCCTAATTTAGAGTGTATTATCCTCGCTTGCATGCATTGTTCGCAGAATCTGGGGGACGTCGTCGAGTTAGCCAAGTTGACGCTGTAAATGACGCTGACATGACATGTAACCATTAAAGACTGTAACCGAGGAAAGGTTTCATAGAAAAGCTAACGGAGGAAAAGGTTCATAGAATAGCTGTCTTTTGTGAGATTTTCTTTTCGTTTGAGCGATATGCAAAATTGTCAGTGCATTCGTCTGTAGGAAGCCCAGTGCTTATCGCAGTAGGCTGCAGAAAAAATGTTTCTTACAAAGCTGCAAACTTATTGTTCTCATTAATGTGCACATACTTTTTTGAGAATATTTTCATTTTATAATATCTGCACATCATACTTGTTCTGATGGAAAAATACTTGAACTGCCCTCAGAAAGTTTTTACGAAGTGACAATAAAGGATCCAGGTTTTGGCCCACGGCATAACGTATAGGCTACTTTTCTGGTGAACACGGTGAAATGGAAGCTTTCAGTGTAGCCTACATGTAAAGAGAAAGTTAAGGTCGACGTCCACCTTTTGACACCACAGTAGCCGCTAAACTTGATATTATTATCGAAGTGACTATTCGCACTTATTTAAGTGCGTCCAAGCACAAAAATTGATCGAAATTCGCGTTAGACGTGTGGCTAAGATGCACATGCTCCATTGCCCACACTTATTTTAAGTGTGTCCAAAGCTAATTTTTTTCTTGGCCAAACTTATTTTAATTGGTACTTTTTCTAAAAACTGGAATGGTCATCAACTGGCGCACTTATAAGTGTGGCCAAGAAAAAAATTCAGCATTGGCCACACGTGTAAGTGCGAATAACATCGGCCTATTATTCAGTTGTGTGGGCCGAGTCCTATCAAATTAAGCTATCTGTCAATGACGTATGTTGTATTGCTACATTATATGAAAAGGAAATTTGAAAAAAAAAAAAAAAAAAACGTAAATTGGTGGAGTTAATGAGGTTTTTTTCCCCCCCAAGATCATCAAAATCACTTTGTGCAAGTTTTCTCAAACGTAACAAATGCCACAGTCATGAACCAAAGTGTACATTGTTTAAGAGGTTGCGCATGTTCGTAAAGAATTACTATTTTGAAATTTTGCGTGATTAGTGAAACAATAATGTGTTTTAAGCCAGAATTGGGGTCCTTTCCTTTACTTTTGGTCCCATTTTCTTAGAAAATCAAACATCGGCGTTTATACGAACATGCATCGCAATAATGTCGAAACAGACACGCTTTAAAAATACATAAAATATGTTATTTTGAATGAGAGAACTTGCAGGAGAATTTCAAAGCAAATAGTGATGATATTTTTCGTACACTCCGTTCTGCCACAATCGGGAATCGGGTTTCTTTGCGGTCTAATCAATTTACGTGCATGACGTGTTCATCGAGAAAAAAAATCATTGAGTTTCGCAAGCGAACCTGGGTAATCAAAAAAAAAAAAAAAAAAAAAAAAAGCCAGGATGGAAATGAAATATTTTTGAACAGTGTATAATGCAGGAAAATGACTTGGAGAGAAACCACTTGGGCCATAGATGGACGTCGAGCATAAATTTAAATAAAGTTGTATGTTTGTATTGAAATCTTATTATATTCACGTTATTTAATTCTTTATTCTGATTGACATTGATGCTATTATTACACTAATTTGAAGCGAGGCAGTGGGAAAATTCAACTGGCGTTATTAGAAAAACGGTGCCCTTCAGGGGCGCTGTGCAAGCCAAATTTTTGGGTGGGCACAGCTTAGCTATACTGTACAATTACTGCCCTTTAAATTCCGGCGAACAGCGTACCAAGTAACCATGTGCATAGACGGTACAGCCTGCGCGTCAAAAGGTGAACAAAAGCATGTGCTTGATTCTTATTGGCTGTAAGCTAATAAGATAAAGTTGGTATTAAGAAGTCCGGTGGGGGGAAAAAAATCGCTGCCAGCCAGCCAACTAGCTGCATATGTAACCTACGCGTATCACGAAACGTCATGCTAGTTTCAACGGTGTCGCGTTCGATTTTAAATAATAGCTTGTAGTTTTGCGGTAAACTCTAGACATCTTTTGGGGATTTAGCGAACATATTATAAGCATTAGGCAAACAGTGTATTTTTCCAAACTTTTCCAAAACCGTTGGTTAATTCCACATCTTCAACCTTTCGTGCCTGAGCACGTGTTACCACACAAACAGGGAATACAGAATTAGAAAGAGGCAGAGGTATCTCTGGATTGGGCACCGGAGTGTCAACAATCTCGGGTATGGGAAAAATCCTCTTTCCTGCCAAATCATTCCCAAGAATGAGACCAACACCCTGTATCGGCAAATGAGGGCATCATGCGATTTTCACAGAACCAGCGACAAGGGGAGACCGCAAATGCACAGTATGCAATGGTGCCCTCAAAATACTCATTTTTACTCCCCATACGAGCGCATCACAACCACAAGATGAGCTGTGTGAAATAGGTAGCGCACTATCTAACAAGAGAGACTGAGAGGCTCCCGAATCGCGCAAAATTGTGACTGAAGTATGGTCATCATCTTCCCCAGTAAGAGAGACCCACCCTTCCGTAATGAACGGTTTGTACAATTCATCCACCTCATTCTCAATAACCCTGTTCAGAGAAACAGGAGGCAGAGCAGAAAGAACTTTAACAACCCCCACACTCTTTGGCCTATTTATACCCTGAGTAGATTCCTTGCGCAGACGAGCAGGACAGACCGCAATAAGATGGCCCAATTCATGACAATAAAAACACTCACGAGTATCAAGAAAACTGGCATTTGGACCAGGTGAATTTTGGGGAAAGATCCTCTGTCCTCTTCTGGCGTTATCATTAGGAGGGGTTTCTCGGTGCACAGACGAAAAAAAATTTCGGAGAGTCAACACAAACTCATCTGCGAGCACAGCAGCTTTCGATAGCGAGTCAACTTTCTGTTCGTTTAAATAAACCACCAATTTTTCCGGTAAGCAATTTTTAAAATCTTCCAACAACACAATTTCACGGAGCTAAGCAAAGTTTGTAACCCTAGTCGCCGCACACCACTTATCAAACAAAACAGTCTTCTCCCTTGCAAATTCCACAAATGTCTGAGATACGGACTTCACACAAGCACGGAACTTGTGCCGATAAGCCTCTGGAACCAACTCGTAAGCCCGTAATATTGTGGATTTTACAATGTCATAGTCTAAGCTTTGATCAATGGATAAGCTTGCGCAGACCTCCTGTGCTTTCCCAACCAATTTGCACTGTAATAATAGGCTCCACAAATCCTTGGGCCAACGCAAGGTGACCGCAATATGTTCAAATGCATGAAAGAATGAATCCACCTCGCTCTCCCTAAAAGGCGGAACCAAGGCAATTTGTTGGCTGACGTCAAACTGATCATAAGGAATGGGTGGAAGGTGCATACTCTCAGGGGTGGACGTAGTCTGCGGCAGAGGTCTGCCCAGTTCCAGGGCTCGTATGCGGAGATGCATAAGCTCCACCTCACGTGTTTTCGTTTCAAGCTCCACCTCCTTTAGGCGGATAGCCAACTTTAAATCCTCTGTGTCCACCCCAGCCTGTAGCATCGCAAGTGCATCCGTGCTGGTAGTCTGGATGAAAGCAGGGCCCTCCGCCCCCAACTCCACCCTACTACTGGGAGGCTGCGGGACTGTTGCAATACCCGGCTTTCCGCCTTCACGCGCACCTCCAGGCACAGTAGGCAACTGAGATTCAACCGGGGATATTACACCCTTCCGCACCAAATGCTCAGCCAAAGACTGCTTAATTTCTACCTTACGTGCGTTCAAAGGCACAGAAACATCAAAGAAATTGGCAACCAACTACAAATCTGCCTTAGTGCATCTGTCCAATTTTTCAAGAGTGGGATTCTGTGCAAACTCATCCATGTCAAACATAACACTTCCACAGTAATAAATAAAACTTGTCAAGCAGAAACAAGAACACACCGAACAGGGGAGAAGAAACGGGCAAGGACGAGCCCCCACTTATGTTACGCCCTTGTCTAGGGGAATGCGGGTGCAACACAAAAGTACGTGACAACACTGTGGAAAGCAAAGTGAGCGGTTTATTTCCTCACTCGTACAATTCAATAATCAATGAAGCATTGCTTCAGAGTGAACCCAGGCCAACATAATAATCAAAAAAATAGAAACTAACTCCCGATTCGAATAATGATACGCGAAAGAAACAAAAGAAAAACAAAATGCATACAATCGTCAGTCGGACTCCCTGATCTGGCCAATAAACAGGAGAAAAAGTTTTCAAATAAAATGGCAGTTCACTCCTACAGCTTCACTACACGGAGACAGCAGTATAACGGACAGAGGTCTCGAGACACAAATTTATAGGTTAACAACAATGCAGTCAGCAGTTCGGGGTTTAGAGTTCAACAGCACTGCGGCTACCAGTTCTGGATTTTCACAAGTTTACAGGTTGACAACAATGCAGTCAGCTAGCCGCAATAAGCTTTCCTTATTTTTTCGTCTACATGGGTACCATACAGAATAAAACAGCAAATACCAACAGAGACAAGTTTACCAGATCATGTCAGACACATTGCATAGTTCACGCTCAAATAACAAAAAAAACCGAATAACGAGAAGCACCAAAAAAAGCCAAGCCGCCTGCGTTCCTCCTTTCTGTCGGCGGATCCAGGAGTTAAATAACCAAGCCCCCAGAGACAGCCAATCCGCGACGTCCACACCACTGCAGCTCAGCCAGTCTGCGCTGGACCCGGCACCTGTCAATTGGCAGACTACTGGAATATTGGGACAGGAGCTCCACTTTATAATGGCAAGCAACAGGATAAAACCAAAATACGGCCAGGGCCGTAACAGTGTCAGTGTCGCATTTGCAAGCGAGTAATACAGAGTAGCTGAGGATGTCCTGGCGCGGGAAAGGAGGAAAAGGACTCGGTAAGGGAGGCGCTAAACGCCACCGAAAAGTTCTCCGAGACAATATCCAGGGCATTACCAAGCCAGCAATCCGCCGCTTGGCTCACCGTGGCGGAGTGAAGCGTATATCTGGTCTCATTTACGAAGAGACGTGTGGGGTGTTGAAGGTATTTTTGGAAAACGTAATACGCGACGCTGTAACATACACTGAACACGCCAAGCGAAAGAGTGTGACCGCAATGGACGTGGTCTATGCCCTGAAGCGTCAGGGTCACACACTTTACGGCTTCGGTGGATAAATTAGCCGTGACACTTTCCTGCCTGGCTCTGACCACTTCCTGTGTAGCTGTGACCATTTCCTGGCTGGCTCTGACCACTTCCTGTTTAGCTGTGACACTTTCCTGGTTGGCTCTGACCACTTCCTGTTTAGCTGTGACCATTTCCTGGCTGGCTCTGACCACTTCCTGTTTAGCTGTGACACTTTCCTGGCTGGCTCTGACCACTTCCTGTTTAGCTGTGACCATTTCCTGGCTGGCTCTGACCACTTCCTGTTTAGCTGTGACCATTTCCTGGCTGGCTCTGACCACTTCCTATTTAGCTGTGACCATTTCCTGGCTGGCTCTGACCACTTCCTGTTTAGCTGTGGCACTTTCCTGGTTGGCTCTGACCACTTCCTGTTTAGCTGTGACCATTTCCTGGCTGGCTCTGACCACTTCCTGTTTAGCTGTGACACTTTCCTGGCTGGCTCCTGGCTGGCTCTGACCACTTCCTGTTTAGCTGTGACCATTTCCTGGCCCTGGCTGGCTCTGACCACTTCCTGTTTAGCTGTGACCATTTCCTGGCTGGCTCTGACCACTTCCTGTTTAGCTGTGACCATTTCCTGGCTGGCTCTGACCACTTCCTGTTTAGCTGTGACACTTTCCTGGCTGGCTCTGACCACTTCCTGTTTAGCTGTGACCATTTCCTGGCTGGCTCTGTTTACCACTTCCTGTTTAGCTGTGACCATTTCCTGGCTGGCTCTGACCACTTCCTGTTTAGCTGTGGCACTTTCCTGGCTGGCTCTGACCACTTCCTGTTTAGCTGTGACCATTTCCTGGCTGGCTCTGACCACTTCCTGTTTAGCTGTGGCACTTTCCTGGCTGGCTCTGACCACTTCCTGTTTAGCTGTGACCATTTCCGGGCTGGCTCTGACCACTTCCTGTTTAGCTGTGACACTTTCCTGGCTGGCTCTGACCACTTCCTGTTTAGCTGTGACCATTTCCTGGCTGGCTCTGACCACTTCCTGTTTAGCTGTGACCATTTCCTGGCTGGCTCTGACCACTTCCTGTTTAGCTGTGGCACTTTCCTGGCTGGCTCTGACCACTTCCTGTTTAGCTGTGACCATTTCCTGGCTGGCTCTGACCACTTCCTGTTTAGCTGTGGCACTTTCCTGGCTGGCTCTGACCACTTCCTGTTTAGCTGTGGCCATTTCCTGGCTGGCTCTGATCACTTCCTGTTTAGCTGTGACCATTTTCTGGCTGGGCCCACTGCCATCTCCAAAACGGCCGTAAAAAAGCCGGCCCTGCCCAAAAGGACGATCCATTCCCCCTCTCCCCCATCTAGCCCTCCTTCCATCGCTGCCAAAACTTCTTACCTCTACTCCTCGTCTAGGAGTAAGTACACCCTGGACAATTCCAAACCACCCACAGACATGGAGTATGACCCCCTCTCCAACTACTCGTCCCGGCCTGGAGCGAAGAGCAGCATGGGCACAACAGAGCGAAGGGCTGCCGCTGGAAATGCTGGGTTCAGAAAGAGGCCCCCGTCTTTGGGCATCAGCGGTAAGCAGACAGTGGAGGAAGGGTATGTGCCAGCCGTCAAGAAGCCAAAACATCAGGCTGGTGCGACAGAGGCCGACTCGCAAAAGTACATCGCCTGCTTCTCGGAATCCGACGAAGAGAGCTCCGGAACAGAGTACCGGCCTACCTCCATGTCTGCAGCAGAGGAAGGCCGCCGGTGGTTTTGGGAAAGGAGGTGAAAGCACGGGCTCCGCGGTGATGGTGCGGCAGGTATCATCAGACATGGACGACAACGAGCTTGAGCAGTATGACTCGGAGGGCTCTAACAGCTCCGGGCTAGGCTCGCTCGACAGTCAAACTGCGTCTAAACAAACTGCAGCCAAGAGCAGCGAGAAGGCAAGTGGCCTGGGGAAGGAAGCTTCCAGTAAAAGCAGCAGTCACAAAGAGAAGGAGAAGAAGGGAGGGGAGCAGAAGAAATCAGATTCATCCAAGGCGTCAGGCAAGAATGAGTCAAAGCAACCAATCAAGGACGAGTCAAAGAAGTCCCGAAAGGACGAGTTTAGGAAACCAATCAAGGACGAGGCGACGAAATCCAGCAAGGACGGGTTGAAGAAATCTTGCAAGGACGAGTCAAAGAAATCCAGCAAGGATGAGTCGAAGAAATCTTGCAAGGACGAGTTGAAGAAATCTAGCAAGGACCAGTCTAAGAAACCAAGCAAGGACGAGTTGAAGAAATCTAGCGAGGATGCCTCAAAGAAATCCAGCATGGACGAGTCAAAGAAGTCTAGCAAGACAGAGGGGAGGACAGCAGAGGGGAGGAACCAGTTGAAGGAGAAGAGCATAGACAAAACATCAGTAAGGATGGGAGGAACGTGAAGAGCGACTCTACAAAGGACTCGAAAAGCTGGAAAACGGACAGGCTGCAAGGAGAGTCCAGATCAGGGCAGAGGGAGAAGGGAGGGGATGGCAGTTCTCTTAATAAGACCAAATCTTCAGACAGACACAGAGGGAGGGACTCATCCATGCCAAGGCAGCCGGAGAACGGGAGAACAGAGAGTACAGCAGAGGAGAAGGGTAAGAAATATGGCGGCCCTGACCGGCACGAAAAGGGTACACACTATCGAAAGAGGAGTGGCGGTGTCTCTGAAGGCAAAGTTAAGATGTTAGAGAGCAGGCAGAGGTCCCTGACCCATGTGGACCTGTTTGGAGATGAAAGTGCGGAGGAGGAGGAGGAGGTTGATGAAGAGGGGCAGGAGACGGTCGTGAGGAAGAGCGCCGCGGCTTTCAGAAGGGGCAGTTTTACCAAGAACAAGAGGAAAGAGTTATCTTCATCCTCCTCGGAGGACAGTGACAATGATGATGTTGAGGACCATGATGACGATGATGATGGTAACACAGACGCTGACTACACAGACCTGCCGCTGGACCTTGACTATGAGGAAGACCGCATGGAGGAGTGCCTGAGGATCTTCAACGAGTCCAAAGATGTGAAGACCGAAGCCAAGGGGCGGCAAGCCAAGCAGGCTTTCAAGGAGTCTGAGGTGAACTCGGGCACAGAGATCACTTTAACCACACTCTTCCCCGGACAGAAGAAGAGAGTCTCGCACTTCACAACAGAAGGAAATGTTGAGACGCCCCCGAAGCCCGTGGTGAGGCCGTACCGCCCGCTGACCGCGCATGAGATCTGCTACCAGCGCATGCAGATGGCGCAGCAGCAGGCTGCGGAGTTAGTGGCAAAGACAAACACCGCCACGGCCACGCCCACCTCCGGATACCCCGGGCAGCGGAAGAGGATTGCGCACCGGCCAAACCAGTCAGCTCCTGCCGCGAAATCCAGATACACCGATACGATGCAGACCAGCAGTCAAGTGACCACAGCCAGCCGCCTCGCCCCGGGCCAGCCATCCATGAAGATGCACACCTCCGCTGGTATCCTCTCCAAAACCACCTCCACCGTGGCACAGAAGAGGGTGGCGCACACGCCGACTATGAAGGTCCGCATCGGCCAGGCCAAATGCAGCTCTGTTCTAACTGGCACCGCCAGAAAACATTTGTACCCCTCAGCCCTGTTCTGACTATTCTGGGGAATTAAGTGAAGTTAATTAATTTTATGCAACCCAGGTCCTAAAAACTTATGGGTGTGCAGCTAGTTCCTGAATCTTTTCATCATATTCATCAGTAAATTAATAATCATGATCAGTAACCACATTATGTAAGCAGCAGTAACACACACACACACACACAGTTAACTCACACAAAAGCAAATGATTTCTGCAGCTTTCATTAAAATCTGTTCAGTTGATTTCTGTAGCTACATTCATTATCTGTTCAGTAGAATCATTAGTTATATAAATATATACACATTACTAGAAACATAATCAGTAGAGCAATTTACGTATCTATTTGAATCCTATTTTTTCAATGTTTTTTTCTCTACCTTTAAAATATACATCAGTGCGCCGCCAATATTTTTTAGAAAATCCCATAGAGAACGTGGCAATCAATAAGGGAAGGGAATTAATAAGAGATAACCAGAGTAATGTGATTGGAAGAAGGATTTTATACAAATAAGTAACTGTCACTAACATGACTGTGTCCCCTGCCGCATGTACATATTGGTACTAAATATGAGCAAAATTGGTCGACTGGTTCTTGAGATATTGCGATAACACCAACGGGACGGACGTACGTATGGACGGATGGATGGAGCTGAATATCATATCCCCTGCTCCGCAGCGGCGGGGGACCAAAAGGCCATCTGGAATGAGCGTAGTAGTGTTTTTGGCATGCAAGGACAACTCCAGGCTTTTGGTCATTGTGTCATCATGAGCTGAAATAAAGTCTGACCATTATCAGAAGATTCTGCCTCTCTGCAATTATGTGAGGAGAAGAGGGCCTCGAAAACACAAAAACATATCTGTTGTGGTTCCCCATTCAGATGACGTGGAAATATGAGCGCATTCCCTTCATTGATAAAATGCACGACTCAGTGCAATTCTTTCAAGGTGTGAAGTGTTTCCACAGTGACAGCATTTCAATGTTCTTTAAGGATTCAGAGGACAAACAAGTGCTTTGCAAAAATTCTTCAGTTTTATTGCCTCATATTGAGCGGAATGATGATGACAATTACAACAGCAAGGGACTCTTTCTCAAAATTTACACGTCATTTGCAAGGTTTGCTTTTCACTATGAGCAAAAAAAAAGAGGAGCTTACAGCACCTGGTATTCCCAGGTGGTCACCCATCCAAGTACTAACCAGGCTCTACCCAGCTTAGCTGCCAAGATCAAACCAGATCGGGCATTTTCTGGGCGGTATGGCCATAAGCCAGAAGCAACCCAACAAATCCAGGGTACAATATGCCGCTTAAATCATTCCTAGATAACAATACTTTCAACTTCTAACCTTTTTTGGGTGATATAAGCCCCATGAAATTCAAATGGCGAACAAAGGGTGCATGCAAACATGCTATTCTTCCTTGAAAGGGGCTCGCCTTTTTATTAGAGCAGTCGCTTAGCTATGACGTTATTCCGGCTTCTCTGCGTATACGCTGCATACAGCATAGACATCATTGTCCAAAGGCCACGACGGCGCACAAGGGAACCCCACTCATTGATTGTGCCACTAATAGTGAGTGAAATAGATATGCCAAATGTCTCTGACTCATATAACAGTAATAACTCAAAGTACTGCAACTTCCTGAACTATCCTGCCATAGTGCAAAGTTTCCCGAAAGCGTAATTCATACATACACGGTCAGTGTTTCTGACTAGGCCTAAGCAAGTTAGCATCAGTGCTTTTGGAAAATGTACTCCAGATTAGCAGGCCAACCATCTCATAAAAACTGCTACGAGCTAATAGCAACTGTTGCTACTGTTATTCACATTCATAATACACCTTGACTAGGTCGTACAACAGATAAATCATCTCACAATTTATAATTTGAGCACTCATCAGGATACTGCATTATTAACTAACGCCCAACGCAGTCATATTTATTCGCCAGATGACTAGCTAATTCATGAGCTGACTATGATCATATACAAATAAAGCTGACCAACGTAACCTTAGTCAGGCAGCGCAGATCACGGACTTAGTTAGCTAATTAGCGACATGACACCGCGGCAAGGGTAAACATCAGATTAAAAAAAAAAAAAAACTGGCACTCGCCGTCCGCTCTTGATTACCTGCTCGCCCCACTGCTGCACATCGTGTGCGAAGACAAAAAAATAATAATAAATAAATAAATAAATAATCTCACTCATCAGGCATGTTTGCTCTTGCTTTGTCGCTTGGCGCCACTTTAAAAGCAATCTTCTCTGTTCCAATTTGTGACCAATGGCCGTCTGCCGTGATGTCCCGCCCTCTCCAATCACGGCGCAGTATTTGTTCCAATTTCGAAAAAGGCATACCCAATCAGGTGGCCGGATTTGTTCCAATTTCGAGAATCAAACTTTTGTGCATCCAATGGGGGAGCCGGATTTGTTCCAATTTCTCAGTGAACCCGCCTCCTTCCTAATTTCGTCCGAAGCCATCTGACGTAGATTTCGGTAAGTGTCATTGCCATCAATTATCATTAATTACGGCGGAAAACGTTTTATAAACGCGACTTTTTGAATGGAATTAGTCTTCTTTTTAACTACTTCGTGTAACTACGTTCGTTGAGTGACCGAGAGAAGCGCATATCCGTACAAACGGAGCTCAATTAGCCTGATTGCTACGCTGTAATGAATCAATGAATCAATCGCTAATATTTATCCATTTAATTCGTGATATCATCTAATTATCATGGCTTTGCGTTAACCAGTTAACCAGCTGCCGTTTGTGTTGGTCGGTGTGTTTTTAATCGGACTGAACATTACGTTAAATATCTGCAAGTTCATGGCCGATTCATGCCTGTGTCCAAGGAAATAAATAAACGCTGCTTAATCATTAATATGCACCTATTTAATAAAGCTGTTCAGTACATTTAAATACAGCTACGACCTTGGTTCAGATATTTTCATTGAGACGTTATCAATCAACTGACCCGCAAACTGTTTAATCGCCTCATGTATAATTTTAATGTAAATCAGTGATTATTATGATGAACCGCTCTTATGGGACGTTTGACTCCTATAATTCCCTGTTATTTAACTACGTTTTTTCTTTTGTAATTACAGATTCATCTTAACTCATAAAGTTTGATTGTAAGTATTGACTAAGCAATACTTATCATGTTTTCATAATTGTTAACATTGCTGGTAATGACTTTTTATCTTGAAGCCTGTGCTGCAACTCTTCTGATATTAATTTACTCCATTAACCTGCCAGAAAAAAAATAGTCCTGTTGTCACCTGTGTGTTGAATAATGAATATACTTTATTAACGGGTTGCATTAAAAGTAGTATGGCTTTTACATGTTTCTTCATTCATTTCACTTTGCTTAATTGCCATCAAGCCTGGTTTTATGTAATCAAGAACTGATAAGCTAACAATCCAATTGGTTCACATCTGTACGCTTGATTTTACATTACAGATGCTCTCCAGAATTTCAGTCATTGTTCATTTTCTCTGTGTTTAGATGGAACACCCAACATTTCGGAGGGCCCCGAATGGGACCCTCATCTTGAAGGCCACGGCTGCGGCCCAAGCCCTCGGTCCCCGGCAGGCAGCCGGGGGCCAGTCATTCTATAGGGCCAGGAAACCGGAGGAGGTGGAAGCGGAGGCCAGGGCCCACGTCTCCACTGAAGGTGGCGACACTACCAACACCACCCTCGTCCTGAGCCGGTGGAAGGTGCAGTTTGGTAAATACTTGGGCCAAACCTTCCACTGGCTCTTAGACAACGACGTGGGCTACGCGGTAAATCTGGTCGCCTCCCACCAGAAAGGAGCGAGAGAGGACAGGGTCTCAGTCCCCTCTGATGGCCAACAAGGTAGAGTCCTTCAGTCTGATCTGCATGTTACAATTAATGGTGTGATGACAGTTTTAACCTCTTTTCCTGAACTTACAGGACGCCTTCACCCGCTACTCCTCAGCGTGCCCTGACTTTGTGGAGGCGGTCAGGTTCCACCGTGCGTTTGAGGAGGCGCGGGTGAGGTCCCTCCAGCCTGGACAGGAGGGACAGGCCCTTGTTGGCTTTGGGGACTTCAAATTTGAGACCCTGCAGAGCCTGTACGAGTCTGAGGACCCCAAACAAATCCGGTGTGTAGTATTAGTCAGTGGTTAATAATTTTGATGCTGTACTACTGACCGTCAATGAGATTATTCATTTGACTGATGGTCTGCTTTGCATAGATTTGTCAACTCCCTCCGGAGGAAGGCGCCAGCTCCTGGCACGCAGATGGAGACCGCTGTCCGCTATGTCAAAACCAGGGACCGACAGAGAGCTGCTGCTGCTGCGGCCGCCACTGCCACCACCGCCACGGCCACTAGCAGCCGCAGCACAGCCTCTGTCTCGGCCGCAAGTGGGGGAACCAGGAGTGCTTCACAGTACGGGTTTAATTTCATAGCTGACCGAGTTTGATGAACCTGGATGGATGACCTTTCTGAAGTAATGTTAGGATTTGTCGTGTTGTCACTTCATAGGTGTCATTGTGTGTCTTTAATTCTTACCGCAGGCCTCTTGGTTCGGCGCTTGCGGCCTTGGTCTCTGGGCGGCGGTCTCTGTCTGCGGTGGAAATGCAGGCGAAGCTCAAGAAGCTGGTGCCCCCTAAGCCTGCATTTCCAGGCAAGTCCTGGCTGAATTACATACACAATTACAGTAATACACTTAACCTTAATTAGACATCTTGTGATGATTTTTTTATCTTCCCACTGTAAACTTACACTGTGATTTTTCTCGTTCATCCTGTGATTACAGCCTCCTTCAGACCAGCTCTTCCCTCAACATCAGCGGAGGAACCTTCGGATGAAGAGCTGATCAAGGCGGTAGTTGACATCGAGGAGTGTAAGTAAAAAGTAGAAGGAATATTCATTCAAGATGTTGTTTGTAACTGATGGTCTTGAATTCACTTTTGACTGATCTTTTTATTTTGCTTTATAAATGTGTCTGTAATTGCAGAAGGACCTAAAACGTCAGGGTAAGTTGGGTTCAGTGAAATTTTTTGGTGTCTGCATGTTGCACGTCTGAAATAGCTAATGGACATGCCTGCTAATCACCTGTCACTACGTCACTAGTGGGTGCATCTGTATAACCACAGCTTCGTCATCATTGTTTCCCTGGGTACCTGGCTAAGTCCTCTAGCTGCTGCCTGAATCACTCCCTCAACAAGTCTAACAAATCTTCCCCTTGCTTTCTCTCTTAAATCACCTTCCTTACGCATGCAGTGATTGTGCTGCTTGGCTGTGCTTCAGCCCATCATCGAATATTACCACAAAAATCTGGTTCTTTTGTGTTACTGAAAAAGTTTATTTCTCTTCAAGCCTCAGGTGTACAGGCCCCTTCCTCGCTCCTGCCGCATCCACCTCCTCCGCCGCCGCCTGCAGCAGCCGCCCTGGAGGAAAGCAGGCAGGAGGACCTGTCTGGGCCAGCCTTCCTCCCTCTCCCACCACCTGCTGGCAGTGCTGAGGTAAGGCTGTCTGTCACACAGCTTACTTTGTTCATCAGGCCTTGATGTCACTCCTGCCTTCCCCTGTGAAGCCATATCCTCAGGTATCAAAGTATTCTGTATGTTCCTCTGGTTCTCTCTCCAGCTGCTGCCCGAGTCCTGGCGGGCAGCTCTCACTGCAGAGCAGCAGGAGTGGATCGGTCGGGTGCTGTTTACCAGGGACAGCCGGGGGAGGTCTCAACTCATCGGGGAGCTGAATCTCTGGTGGTACCCCCCCCCCCCCAACCCCGGCCGATCTACAACCAGCCTCCCGCTTCCCCCGACCCCTTCTTTGCATGTCGGCTGTTCCTCTGGATGCCTCACCGCATCTGGCGTCTGCAGCTGACATGCCCCCAGCCTTTGTGCACAGGGTCCCTGACAAAGGCTGGGCTGTACAGGACCATCCGGAGGGTCCTGGACATCGACGGCTGGTATCTCATGGCCACTGAGTACCTCGAGTGCCGTCGATGTAAGAAGAAGGTCGGAGGGTGGTCACAGGGCATCATCAGGCAGCTGTCCCCCACCTACAGCTGCCAGTTTCCAGCTGTACTTACGTACAAGTAGGAGAAAATTCTAATGTATAATGACATTTAATGTGATATGCTAATGCTGTGTCTGGAACTATATGTAATGTTGGTGTTGTGTTTCTGCAGGCTGTCCTGTGACCTGAGAGTGATTGCACAGCTGAGATCCCGCACTCTGGGCAACAGTGCTACTTGGCTGTGTAACACCCTGCGGGAGCAGCATTCGGACTCCTGGATGCGGAGAGCGATCCAGTACCTTGGCGTTTGCGAGCAGTTCCTGGCCTTGGGGACCGTGCGGGGGCATTTCGCACCACCACCGCAGATGCCCCCACTGCCCTCACCCATCTGGCTGCTGACGGTCTACAGTTATGAAGTCCTGACGCGGCTGGATGAGTACAAGGCCAGGATCACTTCCACCTTTGGATCCATCTTGAAGATGGATTCCACTAAGAAGGCAAGTAGAATTTCTCACAACTTAATTTCACCTTACAATTGTCCTACAGCTGCGTATACACCACCGCTGCATGCATGTGAGTGTTTGATTTTGTGTGTTACACACTCACAAAAATTTTAAATCTCTTGCTGTCCAGGTGACGAAGAAGCTCGCTGGTGCTGCCTCAGACACGGCCACCTGGGTTACCAATGTCGGTAACGAGCACGGGCAGGTCCTCATCAGTGTCCTCACCGCCACCGAGGGCTCTGAGGGCCTGTCCAGGATGGCGGCCGGACTAATGAAGCAGTACCGACTCGCCGGGGTACCCCCCCCCAGCTTATATACGTGGACCGTGACTGCTGCAACAGAGACGGCATGTCGAAGACAGCTGCCCTTTTTCAGGTGTGAATGTGACACTGTTAATACTGCCACTGGTAACAACGGTATTTCATTTTCTATAATGCTGAAATTACTGTAGACCAAAGCCATGACGGGTTTTATTGAAGATGAGTATACCTTCAGTAAAAATATATTTCCGACATAAAGGAAAATTTGTATTCGGAAAATCAGATGGAAAAATAAACAAGATTATCTTTTTACATTACTGGAGTGGGAACAGCTCGTGGTTCGGCTTGACATCTGGCACCTGATGCGCCGCTTCGCATCAGGTGTCACCACAGAGACCCACGAGCTTTACCCCTCCTTCATGAGGCAGCTGTCTCACTGCATCTTTGAGGCTGACGCCGGAGATGTGCGCCGTCTTGTTGAGGCGAAGCGGTCCGAGCTGGAGGGGAAGCACGGGATGGTCGGCCTGACTGACGCCGAGGTGATTCGGAGGATCTCCAGTGAGGAGTGGAGGCTCCACTGTCGTCGACGGACGCGTGGGGCGGAGGAGACTGCACTCCTCATTCAGGACCTCCTGAACACCTTCGGCGGTGCAGCAGGATGCGACAACCTGGGGGTCCCGTTGCTGGATCATCTCCGCATCCAGGACATTTGGAGTACGCAGAGGCGGCACCTCAGCTGCATCCAGGACCCGCCGGGCGTGCAGCTGTACACCCAGACTGGCAGGCTGACAAAGGGCGGAGTCAGTCTGCCGGTTTATCGCTGTGCGAGGGACTCCACGTCTCTGGAGTCCTTCCACCTCCACCTCAACCGGTTCATCCCAGGTACTTGCACTTGTCTTGCAGCTTATGATAAAGTATATTCTGTATTCATGTCTTCGTACAGATTTTAGATAATTGATTCAAAACCTGCTCCCTCAGGGACACAAGCTAGTGCCAAGCACTTTCAGGCGTTCCTGGTTGATGGGCTGGTTAGGTGGAACGAGGACCGCGCAGCGGCAGCTGCACCACCGGTGGCAGCTGAGGGCCACGAAAAGACTCTGCACTCCTACAGTGGTCACCTCAAGCACTTCCTTAACCAGAAGAGCCAAAGGGTGCTTGGCCTTCAGATGGTTAAGGACTTCACCAAGCCTGCTGCGTACACAGGTATGTGCTGTTCAAACCATTCACTTCACTTTTTTCCAACTCTGTAACTGTGGAAAGGGACTGATTAACAAATCCTGTGCTTCCTGTTCTTACTGTGTGACAGGGGAGCTCATTGGGGTGGAGTTCCTCTACGAGCAGACAGGCAGAGTGCTTGAGGATGTCAGCTTGGACCCTGACACTCCGGACGAGGCTGCTGCCATCCAGTCACTTGAGGAGGTGGACGAGGGTATCGAGGAAGATTTTGAAGATCCCACCATCTTCCAGCCCGATACTCCGTCCACCGGCCCAGCGGCAGCAGCCCGGTCAGGTGCTCCAGCTGACGCACCCCGGTCTGAGCCATCAGGTCCGGCCGCCCCTGACCGACATGCCCCTCCTGAGGCCCCTGAGAGTCAGGCTCCTGCCTCCCACCTGTCCTCCTCAGACTCTGAGGCAAGTTCACTAACACTCTCCTACCGTTGCTAATAATAAAGGGATAATAAAGGCGATGACGTCGATGATAATGCGAATGGTAATGATAATAATGTGCGTCCTTCCTTCCTTGTGTTTCCCCTCAGGAGGAGATACAGGGTCCTGATGGCCAGCCAGGGTATCAGCATGTCCTGCAGCTGGCCAGGGCCCTGCTGGAGGTCAGGAGTCTTCAGGGGCTTTCTGACAGGAGGGTAGACAGACTCATTCTGCTCTGGCAACGCCTGCCAGAACAGGACAGACGTCGAGTTGTCTACCCTCCCAGACACCAGGAGAGGCAGCCTAGGGGGCGGTTCAAGGCAGCGAAGGGGAAGAACACCTCCTGTCCTGGCAAGGAGAGTGTCAAACAGTAAGACTCATCTCAAATATTGTCATTTCCTCTGATAAATAGCTGCTGCATATTAACCCACACTGTCCCCTCCATGACTGTCTCTCAGCTGTCTTCTCGGACTGAGCTCCATATTAACCCACACTGTCCCCTCCATGACTGTCTCTCAGCTGTCTTCTCGGACTGAGCTCCATATTAACCCACACGGTCCCCCCCATGACTGTCTCTCAGCTGTCTTCTCGGACTGAGCTCCATATTAACCCACACGGTCCCCCCCATGACTGTCTCTCAGCTGTCTTCTCGGACTGAACTCCGGCCCTGCAAGTTGGCCCAGTGCCAGTCGCCTGGTAGAGGCCATTTGCAGCCAGCTCTGCCGTCTCCACCCCGCGGCCACGCGGTCCGGAGGGATCGCCAGGACTCGGTGGTCCCTCATCCTCTCGGACTACGTGGCCATTAGAGAGGCAGTGCTGGCCAGCCCGAGATTGATGGCTCAGACCAACATTCAGCTCTATGAGCTGAACCAACGGACCATTTCCCAGTGGTGAGTTTAACTTTAAACTGTGATCATGTGTTGTAAGCCTAGTTGTGTTTTACTGCCTTCTTTTGATTTGCTGATCACAATAACTACAAATTGCCTGTATAATTGTAAATCATTGTATAAGGAGATAAAACAGTCATGTTTTCTGTGTTGTGTAGGAATCTGTTCTGTGATTTAACTTATACTGAAAGGTAAAGCGCCTAATACGGCCTGTGTTTTTCAACTAGGTTCACTCGGCGACAGAGAGAGAGGGGGCGAGCTGTGCTGGAGCAGGGAACAGGCATTGTTCCTGCTCCGGCATTTTCTACCGAGCCTCTCCCACCAGTGAAAGGGCTGTCCTCTGTGCAGGTGGGGCAAGGGCAGCCCTTTCACTTCGACGCCCCAGAGGATCAGCCTGGCCCCGCCAGGCCTCCACTTCCTCCAACCGCGCCCCCTCTTCCTGCCCCCGCGCCCCCTCTTCCTCCTGCTCCTCTTCAAGGACCCTCAAGTGCTGGCCCTCTCCCTCCTCCTCTTACTACAGCACCGCTCCCGGGTGTTAGCATCATTGCCCCTGCTGCTCAGCCTCCTCCTCTTCCTGGACTTCAGCGTGTGCCCCGGACCACGGCTTTCAGGAAGAGGAAGGCGACCGAGGCTGCTGCTGCAGGGGTGGGGACGCTGCCCGAGAGCAAAGCCCGCCGGCAGACGCTGCAGTACACCTGCAGCAAGTGTGGCCAGCCCAAGCGGATCAACACCGGCCACACTCGCATCGCAGGAGTTTCGTACTGCGCGGCTGTCGGCGGCAAATCGGTGGAAGAGTGGAGGGAGGAAATGAAGAGGAGTGGATCAGGGGACCGAGGGGGGGTCTAAAGGACTTTTTGTTTGCTTGTTTTATTGTTTTATTGATTGAATTTTTGTTTGCTTTTTTGGCCCACTTGGCCGACAGGCCCAAGGGGCTTATGCTGTGCTTAGGGTCATTAGTGGTGGTCTGTTGTGCGTGCGTGTGTGCATGCGTGCGTGCATTAGTGTGCCACTATTGTCGTTTCAGCGCGATACAGCTTTCAGTTTTCAAGGATCCTTTTCATATTTTATATGCATGTATGTGGGCTCAAGCTCTAGCCCGAATTCGATTTTGGTCATGCTTCGATTATTGGTTTGGCCACCAGGCGGCTTTTTCTGCAAAACTTCAAACAGCTCTAGCTCCCTTATTTTACGAGCTAAGATGCTCAAATTTTTACTGTAGGTTGTTCTGCTAAGGGTTCCTCATATATCTAATGGGTTTTTGATTTGACCTAATTTAAAAGGTTATATAGGTCAGAGGTCATAAAATGTGCCGGTTTCATTTCAGCGCCATAGCACCCTCAGTTCTCAACGGGTCCTTTTCTTATTTGCATATATATGGGCCCATGATCTAGCCCGAATTCGATTTTGGTCATGCTTCGATTATTGGTTTGGCCACCAGGCAGCTTTTTCTGCAAAACTTCAAACAGCTCTAGCTCCCTTATTTTACGAGCTAAGATGCTCAAATTTTTACTGTAGCTTGTTCTGCCAAGGGTTCCTCATATGTAATGGGTTTTTGATTTGACCTAAATTTCAAGGTTATGTAGGTCAAAGGTGGTAAAATGCACAGATTTTGTTTCACTGCAATAGTGCCTTCAGTTTTCAACGGATCCTTGTCATATTTTATAGTAATGTATATGGACCCAAGATCTAGCCCCATTTCAATTTTGGGTGTGCTGCAATTCTCGAGCTCCCTTATCCTACGAGCTAAGATGCTCCAATTTTTTTCCCGCCTGGCCAAAAGGCCCAATGGGCTTATGCTATGCTCAGGGTCTTTAGTGGTGGTATGTCGTGCGTGCGTGCGTAAACTTTTGGGTTGTCTGTGCTCTAGTGTCTTCAGTTTTTCACCAATCCTTTTCATATTTCATATGTGTGTATAGCGTCTTAAGATCCAGACCAAGTTCAATTTTCAGCCGAATCGGACCGATACTTTGGTCAATAGGGGGCGTTCCATTTTGGCCACGTTTGGCCAAGCGGGCGCAGTGGCTTTGCCACTATTTTTATGTCTTTGCTTTTAGTCATTCAGGGATGGTTTTATATGTGTGCTTCTGATCATTGTCCTTTTGACATTTTTGCCCAGTTTCTTTCTTTTTGGGGAATGGGAAACACTGACTTTAACTGAGGGAAGTGAGGCCTGAGGTTCTGAGGATGTTGGTCTGTGTTTTTTTTTTGACCTCCTGGATGAGTTGTAGATGCACTCTTGGAGGAATATTGGTTCAGCAGTGCCTCCAGTTTTGTAAGTTTGTATATTTTGGCTCTCGCCTTGACTTTCTTTTTAAATTGCTCTACTTTTCACCCGCTTCACATTGCAAGACTGGCTCTATTTCAGTGATGTTTCGGTTCAGCTTCACTGGCAGTAATCATGCCTGGGTGTGTCAAGAGAAAATGTATGTAATTATCCCCCGCCGCGTTTAGCGCGAAGCGGGGGATATAGTATTCAGCTCCGTCCGTACGTACGTACGTCTGTCCATCCCGAACCTTGTCAGCGCGATATCTCAAGAAGGAGTTGACCGATTTCAATCATTCTTGGCACCGAGGTTCCTATTGGGGATACGCCGACACCAGTCGATTTTGGTGACCTTCGCATCAATTTCAAGGTCGTTACGATCGAAAACATTTTACAGCTTTTAAATCCTTGTCAGCGCGATATCTCAAGAAGGAGTTGACCGATTTCAATCATTCTTGGCACCGAGGTTCCTATTGGGGATACGCCGACACCAGTCGATTTTGGTGACCTTCGCATCAACTTCAAGGTCGTTACGATCGAAAACATTTTACAGCTTTTAAATCCTTGTCAGAGCGATATCTCAAGAAGGAGTTGACCGATTTCAATCATTCTTGGCACCGAGGTTCCTATTGGGGATACGCCGACACCAGTCGATTTTGGTGACCTTCGCATCAATTTCAAGGTCGTTACGATCGAAAACATTTTACAGCTTTTAAATCCTTGTCAGCGCGATATCTCAAGAAGGAGTTGACCGATTTCAATCATTCTTGGCACCGAGGTTCCTATTGGGGATACGCCGACACCAGTCGATTTTGGTGACCTTCACATACCTTTCAAGGTCGTTACAATCGAAAACATTTTACAGCTTTTAAATCCTTGTCAGCGCGATATCACAAGAAGGAGTTGACCGATTTCAATCATTCTCGGCACCGAGGTTCCTATTGGGGATACGCCAACACCAGTCGATTTTGGTGACCTTCACATACCTTTCAAGGTCGTTACAATCGAAAACAGTTTAGTACCAAAACTTTGTTACCACGACATCTCAAGGAGAAGTTGACTGATTTCAACACTGATTGGGTGACTTTCATATATTTCTCAAGGTTGTTGTGATCCAAAGTCATTTGGAACTGCCGAAACCTTGTTACTTTGTTACCTTCTTTCTTTCTCATTGACCCGATAAAGACATATAGAGCTAAGTTTACCCATTATACATTTGGTTCAGCTTATGAAGTAAATTGTTTAAAAACAAGTACATTTGGTTCGGCTTATAAACTAAATTGTTTAAAAACAAGTACATTTGGTTCAGCTTATAAACTAAATTGTTTAAATACATTTGATGGTAACAATGCATTTCAGACCACCGCTGTGTTCACAATATCTGGACTTTTTCTCCAGGTATTCATTATAGTCTGAAATGCACTGTCGAGGGAGATACATTAAAACATAGCCATTTATAATTGCTATACCTATTGATAGCAATATATGTTTTGACTATAGTGACCCCATAAAATCAGTGATATGGTGAAGTTTGTTGTATCTCTTGTGTGGTAGAGCCTCCTCTCCAGTTTTCTCTCATTGTATAATAACCCAAGCATATAACCTGATATCCCATTCTCCATCATTCATCCATATCATATGGTTACAATAACTGATTACAAAAAGCGGCGGGGGATATGGTCACGTTAGTGACAACCTCTTGTATTGTTTTCAATGTAGAACATTCACTACACAGTGCCCTATGTAGTGGGTGAGTGTGCATTTTGAACGCATTATCCAATCAAACGCCAGTGCCGCAGTGCTTGTGCGTCAGTTATTCTCTTACGTGATGTCAGTTTGTTCCATGAATAAGAAAAGGTCGCTGTAGTACTTTGTGGTGCAGAAAAACAGGTTTCATCAGGAATGTCACTTGCGACCTTTTGTTATTCATGGGACGAGTTGTTTTCTAACCTTTCATCTGGGCCATGGAGTAGTTCAAAGGGCCTTCAGTAAGCTCTCCCTTTATGGCTTGGCTGCCCGCAAGCTGTTTTTATTTCAGCTGGCCTGATTAACAATCAAATAATTTATCGACTGAGCGACCAAGACCAATACATGACCTATAATTAGAAATGATAATGAAAAGGTGAATTCCCATTGCCTACATTTATATAATTGATATGGCATTGTAAATCCAAAACTTTCGCTGACTTTGCAGCGTTTATTTTCGCCTTCCTTAGGATTGTCACACAGCTGTGCAACTTGCCTTACAGCGCCCTTTAGCCGTGACAACATTCAGAATAAAGAACGGATTTCCGCAGCCTCGCAAACTAATTTACGCAAATCTGTGCTGCTTAACAAGCCACACAAGCGCTGAAATTATAAAGACTTATAAAGAATTATAAAGGGAGGGGGGGGTCGATTTTTGAATAATTTTCGAATACCTAGCAGTGATTATAAAATTGTATTTCTTCCAGAAATGCTCATCCCTAATTTAAACCCATCAAACTGCCGGGATATTTGGTTGTCCACCAGGATAACCTTGTTGATTGTCTTGGTTGTCCGAAACACTTTCAGGTTGTCTTGACAACTGGATCAGCAGGCATGAGAATTTTCCGCGGATTCGCGGATTTCCAGGTTTTTCATATCGATCTGGGTCATTTTTGAGATCAGCCTAAATCTGCAATAAAAATTTTAGGGGGGGGTGAGGTGTGTTTTTGTTGTCATTTGACTTCGGACCGGAATATTTCACAGCGAGTGGCGAGTCTAAACTCTTCTCACTGCTTTACAACACTGCTCGTAACCATAAGCGAAGCCAAATCATCCGTGCACGGAGTTTTCCCCAGTCAGTGAGGTACGGAATGTTACTGTTATAGATAAAACTACTGTGACTGGTGTCCGTATAGTGTGGAACAAGGTAATCTTTCCCAGTCAGTGAGGTACGGAAATGTAACTGTTATAGAAAACTACTGTGACTGATCTCCGGACAGTATAGAACGGGGTAAACTTCCGTCTCGCGGGAAAATGGCGAAGATCATTGAGCGAGATGAGTCGAACGAGCGTTTGAAAGAAATTGACAAGACAGTTAAGAATAAGTTTCGATGGAATTGGCTAGAAAGATCAGTGAAAATTACTCATCGAAACAGCAAAGGTGCAATAGAAACCACACCATATTTGCTTGGACAGTTCATCCGAAAAGTCGACAAACCCGGTGTTGCTATATGCATCACATGTGACAAGACAATAAACTATGGCTCCAAAGGTGCTGCAGCGCTTGATGAGCATTGTGTTAACTCGCTCAAACACTCGGAGAAGATGTCAATTAATTTGAACAATGCGTCCCTCGACAGTTTTGTGTCTGTGAGTGGGAGTTCAAAACTCGATCGCAGTGGTTCCACTTCCTATGGAATTCACCCAGAACTGGCGAAACAGGCCGCACAGCCGCCAGATCGACCATCTTTGGTGCCGATGTGTGATCGAATTTCTAATGCTGAGGTACGTTTTTACTAATACATGAATATCTACTCATATAATAAATTGATTTTCTCCAATTTGCCATATTTTTTTATTTTCTCCTATTTTCCAATATTTTTTTAAAGATTTAATTTTATGGTAGATCTACCTTGTCTACAGTACAATGACGTGCCATAAATTATGTCATATATCTCTCATTTCAATAGACTTACATGATAATTTACCTTTGCTTAAAATTCTATAAATGACAATTTTTGAAGTATCATCATCAAATTTGGTCAGTAGTTAGGAAATCATCCTGGCTGTACACACATAATTTCCATTATTTTTTTCGATGCTTAGAAAAAAAGTTTTGAATATTTCTTTGAAACATATACGTTATTGACGTCACTTTTAACATGGCGGTCTATGGGGAACTGTTGAAAATTACTGTATATGTGTTGCTTAATTTACTTGATAGAGTTGCAACGGAAAAATTATTGGAAATTATCTACTTACAGCTAGGATGATTCTGAATTTATGTCCAAAATTTCATGTATGAGCAACAAAAACTGAAATGACATGTAAGTCAATGGGAAATGAAAGAAATATGACATAATTATGGCACGTCACTGTACATGTCATGTTATGTAACATGATATGAGAGACTTGATAATAGTTATTTCAATTTGTGAAAAACACTACTTTTGAATTCACAGAACTGTAATAAGTTTAAGGTAAGTAGACGCTTAACAATGAAATTGTGTGGTGGTGGAAGTCATTATTGTGTACCTTAGGAGTGTAGTCTTGTTCCTCATCTTTCCAAGTAAACCCTTATATTTATTTGCATACATTTTGCTCAATTTCGTGATCATAATTAGGGTTTCACATGTGATATTGATTTAATAGATAAAGTCAAGTGATCATTCCTCTGTTTATGATTTGTCTACAGTTAACATAATTTTATTTTTTTGAATAATATCAGAAATAAGAAAATGACTATATTAAATCGAGTGTCAAACACACATTTACTGTTTAAAAATACTAAAACCTGTTGATTGAAAATTGACATTGATGTATACTTAAATAATTGATGAGAAACAAGACCTTATTTCGGGAAGAATTCTGCATGTAACCCCTGCTTGTTGTTTTCATACACTCTGACAGAATGAACCACATTAGGCGAGGGTTACGGATGGAACTCTTGCCCTTTTTTCAATGTAGTGTAAAACACATATTTACTAATTCTAATCTATTATAGTAACTTAACCAGCAAGTCCGTGAATAGTTCTCCAGTTAAAGGGACAGTTCGAGCGGGGGTATTTTTGTGGAGCAAAATTCATGGGACGGTATCCCGTTTGAGCATATATGTAATTGATACAGCATCAAAACAAACTTTAATTGAAAATATATTGTTAGCATGATATTTTGACGGTGTTAAATTTTCATTAATCAGTTAGAATCATTAATGATCATGCACCGTCATAATAATTTTGCTCCTCAAAATTACCCCGCTCGAACTGTCCCTTTAACTTCTCAAACCATAAGTCTGCCTAGTATATCTGGCTTCATTTCTGGTGATGGTTACTTTCTGATAATATGTAATTTCCTACTTTAACTGATCAGTGTATTTTATTTGAATGTTACTGTGCACCTCATCAGGTTCAAATAATTTTTTTTCAACTATTTGTAACAGTGATTTGTATTAATTGCTCTAACCATTTCCCATGTTGAGTGAATGATAAAGTATTACATTGTAACAATAACAATAAATGTAATGTAGATTTCATAAATATTAACTGAAAAAGTCAGTGAAGTATTTTCATATTGCAATTTTGTCATGTGAATTGTTTTTGCATGAGCCACTAGTGTCCACTCTAGAGTGTGTGTGTCTGACTCTGTATATATAAATATTTTTATCATTTCAGGGCATGGTCCTTGGAGTTGTCGCTGAGCATTCCCTCCCGCTCAGCATTGCCCCTGTCCTGGTGGATCTCGCAAAATCTCTGGCTCAAGACAAAGCTGCCCTGAATACTTTGTCAATGGGACGTCATTCTGCATCCTATAAGATGACTTATGGACTGGCAAGGACATTCAAGGAAGAAACTGTTGAAAACCTAAGGAGGTATCCATTTTCTATTAACATTGACGAGAGTACTTCGAACAACAACAAGAGGATTTTGGCTGTGTTAGTGTCATACTATGTACCAGATGAGGGTGTAACAAGAGTTGAGCATTTGACCTCTGTGGAGGTTATCCGTGTTGATGCTCAGTCTTTGTTCAGTGCTCTTGATGATGTGTTTAGAGAACTTGACATCCCTTGGTCTAACTTGGTGTCTGCACTGATGGGTTCATGTAATGTTATGCGAGGTAGTTCCAGAGGTGTTGAAGTCAAGCTGAGAGCGAAGGCAGACCAGCTCCTAGATATTGATGGGGATAGTTGCCACCATATACACAACTCTTGCAGAAAATTCTTGGACCCATTTGATAGATGGATGGAAAATCTGTTGAACGACCTGTTCAATGACTTCAGATGGTCAAGTGATCTAAAAGAATGGTTGGCAGAGATCTGTGAAATCCTTCACATTAAGTTTACCGTTCCAGAGAGATATGTCAGTCATAGATGGCTTTCTGTATATGATGTGTCTTTGTCTACGAGGATGTTGCTGGATAGCTACATCGCTCTCTATTTTGGCTTTCTGTCAGATTCTGACAAGTGTGTCTATCAAGATACACTGGATGCAGTGCTCAAGGAGAGATCCATCAGCAAGGAAGGCAGAACAAGAATTGCAGAAATTCACAGATCTCTGACCAAAAAGTGGAAAACCCTCACAGCAGATGGAAAAAAAAGAAAATCAAGAATAATTGAGAAGTTATTCTTTGAAGCCAAGAAGACCAAGTTGATTCTGAACTTTTACATCTCTGCTTTGCCCCTTCTTCAGCGATATGTGAAACTGTTTCAGTCAAGAGACACTCTCATCCACCAACTCCATGATAGGCAGCTTGAAGTCTTCAAAAACTTCTTGGTATGTTTTGTGAAGCGGAAGCTATTGTTGGCCTATCTGGAAAGAGACTTAAAACGCCTTCAACTGAGTGAAGATGAGGGACAGTTCTTGACTCTCAAAGAAATGTTTGTTGGGCCAGAGGTTGACAAGATCATAAAGGAGAGTCGAAAGGATGATCCAGTCGTGGAAGACTTCTTGAAAACAGCAGCCACTGCCTACATTCAGTGTGCAGTGTACATGCAGGAGAAACTGCCACTGAATCAAGACGTCCTCAAATGCTTGTCAGCAATTGACCCACAGGCTCGTGGTCATTCCGTCACTGCTTCTGAATTGAAGAAGTTGGGTGAACACATGAGGCACTTCTTGACAGAAGAACAACGTTCATCTCTCCATCATGAAGTTTTGAGATACCAGATAGATTCCAAATTGCCAGTGTACACTGAAGGAGGCATTGCTACATGGTGGGGAGAAGTACACAAGTCAGGAAGATACCCAGCCCTCTCAAAACTGGCTGCAGTCTCCATGTCCATATTTCATGGACCCCAAGTGGAGTCCTCCTTCAATCTGATGGGAGACATACTGGATCCAAAGTCTTCAAGAATGAATGTGGAAACTTTCAGTTCTATCCAGACTGTAAAATACACCTTCATGTCAAGGAAAACCACCAGTCTCCAATACTTCCAGAGAAAGGATGCCAAGTTCTCTCCAGTCAACAAAAGACTTTGTCTTAATATGAGATCTGCTGCAGCACTGCCAAAGAATACTCTAACACAGAATGCGGAAACAAAGAGGGCATTCCAGGAAAGGTTGAAACTGAACCGAGAAAAGAAACAGAGCAAAGTTCAAGCTAGGTTGAGAGTGGAAAAAGAAGTTGAGGAAAGCAAGGAACAACACATGGCTCAGCAAACGAAAGCTGCAAGAAAGAGAATCTTACAATCCATGGCTGAAAAGTGTCAGAAGAAGAAGAAACTTTCTCATTGTTAGGATTCTGCTGCAGCCTGCAGGCAGTTGACTTGTCTGTGTACATATGTTTTTCTTGATAACAGTGTAGATTTGATTATTTCATTAAATTTTGTTTTGTGGGAGACTTTGGTTCAATGCTTGAATTTATGTGTGCAGGCAGTTTATGATCATGTGCATATGAGAACAGAAATGCAATTTCACTAATAGAAAATACATGATGTACATTGTATTTTCAACAGCAAACAGAAGTGGACACACTGAAATGATGCAATAATTCTAGTCAAATTCTGCTGGTCTTGAACATTTCCAAGTGTTGTATTGTTCTGATGGCAAGAAGTTATCATGCAGTTTGACAGTGCTACAAAGTGTATGAAAACCAATGAATGGTATTGGTAAGTGATGTTTCAATAATACATTGTATTTGTTAAGCAATGATGTTATCTTGCAGATCAATGCATGTTAGTATCTTATAGGATGCCAATTAATTACAACTGAATGTTTTATTATCTCTTGGATATGAATATTTACAGTAGTAAATTGCTGAAAATGCCATTAACTTTGAGTGTGTTTTTCCATCTCAGAATGCAGGAAAATGCACCAAATGCAATGTAGAAATTGCAAAATTTTCTGGGGGGGCATGCCCCCAGACCCCCTATGTGGGCGATGTGCTACGCACATCGCATGACGTGCCTTCGGCACTCAATCAGTTTTCCTCCAAAAATTTTTTTTCTTGTTCTCATGCCTGATTACGGCTTATTAGGAACAGTGCTTATAAGGCATTCCTATTGCCCATGCTCTGTTAGCTGGGTTCCTGGCTGCCTGGCCTCTCAAACGGCCTTCAGTTTGTACCCCAGAATCTTACTTTCATCTCTGGGCTCGGTGCTACCTTTGGAATATTTGTTTGAAAGCTCCAGTCTCTGTTGGTCATTATTGGTCTTCACTGTCCCCTGTCCCCCTCCTCCTCGCCCGTTTTGTCCTTCCTCTCTGCCTGGCCTTTCTCCACAGTCTTCCTACATTTTCTCTGTTTGGCTCGACCAATCAGAAACCTTGTAAAGAATGGTAAAGGAAAGAGCTGTGGTTACAGGGCAGTTGCAGACTTGGCGGATGTCTGACAGATGCATGCCTCACAGGTCAATCACTGTGTTGTGCTCTCAGGTGAAAATGAAAAGGACCCACTTGACGTTTCTGACCAAAGTCACATTGGAGGAACCTCTATTACTTTCTCCTAACTTCTTTTGGGGACTGTAGTCTTCTTAATGATGATGGACGCTGAACCTTGATAGATCTTCAGGTCAGGTGTAATATGGCAAAGGAGGAGTGAAGAATGAGTGTATGGAAAGAGTTATGTGTGTCTGTGGGTGTGCGTTTCTCTCCTGTCCGTCTTTCTCCTCTCTAAAGTGAGTGTGTGTGTTTCTCTCCTGTCCGTCTGTCTCCTCTCTAAAGTGAGCACGCTCCAGATGACTGATTGTTCTCCCCCCCCTTGCAGAAGCAGATCATTGTGGACCCGCAGAGTTTCAGCGAGGAGCGCTTCCGCCCCTCCCTGGAGGAGCGCTTGGAGAGCATCATTTGTGGCTTCCCTGATGGCCGACTCGTCCTGCACACGCGATGACCGCCGGGAGCGCATCGTGGCTGAGTGCAACTCCGTACGCCAGGCGCTGCAGGACCTGCTGTCCGAGTATATGGGCAACGTGAGTCATATAGACTGTTCTGTGTCTTTTTACAGCAGTTACACTGTGTTTTATGCACATTATTTACACTGCCACACTGTTCTGTGCCTTTTTACAGCAATTACACTGTTTTATGCTGTTATGATTCTGCTCTTTCTGTTCTGATTCTGCCATGTTTATTATGTTTCTGCCATTCCCTGTTATGTTTATGATCAGTTCTGTTAGGTTTTGCCATGTTCTGTTTAGTTTTTGTACTTTGCCATGTTTTTGTTTTTGCCATTCCCAATCCACTTTTCTGTTATAGTCCGGTCCATGTTTTGCCATGCCCTTCATTGCACTTTGTCTCCCCTGTCTGGTCTCTTGTTAAGCTACAGCTTCTCCCCAGTCCTGCGTGTCACATGCTTAGGTGATTTCATGGTTTCTCGGTTTCAAACATTCCTTCCAATCTCGTTTGCTTCCTTCGCCTCTCTTTTCTGTTTTACTAACCAATACTAACAGTTTGTTGTTTTTGTTAAAGTTACTAACCCAGACTAACATTGTAGATAATACTAACTTACTAAGGAGCACTAGGGATTGTATAGCTGCACTTACTAATTGATTAACAAGCTCTCAGCACTCGCCCTGTTCTAGTCTCCGCCTCTTGCCTTCACTTTGTCTCTCCTGCAATTCAGCGGATCCTCCGCACCTGCTCCACTCTGTCCTACCTCTCATTATCTGTGCACTTTAGAACTCCCTAACCGGAGCTGTATGTTTTGTCATAGGTTGTCTCGTGTTCCCTGTCCGCGTTTTGGCTTTTGCCAATTTCATGTGATTAGGTTCTCCCTCATGTTCCCTCCTTTGTAATTAGTCTGATCCTCATCACCTGATCCTAATCATAGCATGTGACTTCCCTTGAGTGTATTTAAGCTGTCTTCTCACTGCAGTTCCCCGTCAGAACATTTCCTCTTGTTTACCTGTGCTGCTATCATTCGCCTTGTACTCATAGTGGTTATCTTCTGACTGGACCGCCCGACTTACGATTTTTGGCTCTGCTCTTTTGTCCTTTAGTCTGCATCTGTTTTCGAACCCTTTTTGCCCGACTACGAGTTTTTGTGTTTGCTGCCCTGGTAACGGTTTGGATTTCGCCCTCTGGATTTTGGCTTTTGCTTCTCTGTCAATCCTGTGCCTGTGTACCGAACCTGTTTTTGCCCGACCACGATTACTGTGATTGCTGCCCTGGTTTTTCGACTTTTGGATTTTGTCCCTGGGATTGTGTTCTTTGGATTGTGGACTTTGTACTGTCGCCTCCTGCTCTGCGGGGGTTCGCCCCCTTTCCAATAAAATCCCATTTTACCTTCACTGCTCGACTCTCGCGTCTGGTTCCAGAACCGTACCTAACATATGCGCCTTATTTACACTGCCACACTGCTCTGTGCCTTTTTACAGCAGTTACACTGTGTTTTATGCACATTATTTACACTGCCACACTGCTCTGTGCCTTTTTGCAGCAGTTACACTGTGTTTTAAGCGCCATATTTGCAGTGCTACACTGCTCTGTGCCTTTATACAGCAGTTACACTGTGTTTTATGCGCCTTATTTACACTGCCACACTGCTCTGTGCCTTTTTGCAGCAGTTACACTGTTTTATGCGCCTTATTATCCCCCGCCGCGCGTTTAGCGCGAAGCGGGGGATATAGTATTCAGCTCCGTACGTACGTCCGTCCCGAACCTTGTCAGCGCGATATCTCAAGGAGTTGACCGATTTCAATCATTCTTGGCACCGAGGTTCCTATTGGGGATACGCCGACACCAGTCGATTTTGGTGACCTTCGCATCAATTTCAAGGTCGTTACGATCGAAAACATTTTACAGCTTTTAAATCCTTGTCAGCGCGATATCAAGGAGTTGACCGATTTCAATCATTCTTGGCACCGAGGTTCCTATTGGGGATACGCCGACACCAGTCGATTTTGGTGACCTTCGCATCAATTTCAAAATTCGTTCTGATCGAAAACATTTTACAGCTTTTAAATCCTTGTCAGCGCGATATCAAGGAGTTGACCGATTTCAATCATTCTTGGCACCGAGGTTCCTATTGGGGATACGCCGACACCAGTCGATTTTGGTGACCTTCGCATCAATTTCAAGGTCGTTACGATCGAAAACATTTTACAGCTTTTAAATCCTTGTCAGCGCGATATCTCAAGAAGGAGTTGACCGATTTCAATCATTCTTGGCACCGAGGTTCCTATTGGGGATACGCCGACACCAGTCGATTTTGGTGACCTTCACATACCTTTCAAGGTCGTTACAATCGAAAACAGTTTAGTACCAAAACTTTGTTACCACGACATCTCAAGGAGAAGTTGACTGATTTCAACACTGATTGGGTGACTTTCATATATTTCTCAAGGTTGTTGTGATCCAAAGTCATTTGGAACTGCCGAAACCTTGTTACTTTGTTACCTTCTTTCTTTCTCATTGACCCGATAAAGACATATAGAGCTAAGTTTACCCATTATACATTTGGTTCAGCTTATGAAGTAAATTGTTTAAAAACATATGGTGGTAACAGTGCATTTCAGACCACAGCTAAGTCTACCCATTATACATTTGGTTCGGCTTATTAACTAAATTGTTTAAAAACAAGTACATTTGGTTCAGCTTATAAACTAAATTGTTTAAATACATTTGATGTTAACAATGCATTTCAGACCACCGCTGTGTTCACAATATCTGGACTTTTTCTCCAGGTATTCATTATAGTCTGAAATGCACTGTCGAGGGAGATACATTAAAACATAGCCATTTATAATTGCTATACCTATTGATAGCAATATATGTTTTGACTATAGTGACCCCATAAAATCAGTGATATGGTGAAGTTTGTTGTATCTCTTGTGTGGTAGAGCCTCCTCTCCAGTTTTCTCTCATTGTATAATAACCCAAGCATATAACCTGATATCCCATTCTCCATCATTCATCCATATCATATGGTTACAATAACTGATTACAAAAAGCGGCGGGGGATATGGTCACGTTAGTGACAACCTCTTGTTATCAATTTTGATTTACTATGGGTGCAATTACTCTTTCACATGAGGCCAAGTTTGGTTGGATAGCTTATTGTTAATAACCTGTCTCTCGCAGAACAAAAGCTTCTTGCACAAAAATGATCCGCCGTTTTCCATTTCTTTGTGAAACCATTAGAATCTGTGCAGTTGAAACGCACTAATTCCTGCTCACGGCTATTATGTAACTGAAACACACTAATTCCCGCTCATGGCTGTATAGTCTATTTGTGTTTTATAACATTTAACACTTAAAAATGTGTACTTTTATTTCTTTTGTGGACACACTTTTTTGTAGTGATGTTTGTCTCCACAAGATGAATCTTGAGTCCAATATTCACTCGTTTTTCGGTCATGACCAACTCCTAAGGGAAACATTCGGCTCCAAAGCTGCTAAATGCTCTACTACTTTTACATGCTAATCTCTAGCTGTATCCCCTGTTTGCTGCTGAGTAAATAGTGTCCTGTCAAATAGAAGATATTTTTGACATTTGTGTTTTTAAAATAAATAATTTATTGTTTTTCTTGCAGACACTTTTTTGAATTTGAAGTGTTTTGTCTACACCTGAGGATAAGGAGAGTTTATTCACTCTTTTTGGTTTTCACAAACTCCTGAGGGAAATGTCTGGCTCTAAAGCGGCGAAATATTCTGTTTACCTGCATCATAACTGTTCTGTCTCCTGTTTGCTGCTGAGCAAGTACCGTACAGTGCAGTGAGAGGAGATTATCATAACATTTTCGCAAAAAAATACATTTTACATATCCTATGGATACACTTAGTGGTTTTTGTCTACACCTCCAAGTCCAATATTCACTCTCTTTGGACTTTACCAAGTCCTGAGAGAAATATCTGGCTTTTAAGCTGCTAAATGCTTTACTGTTCATTATTTAACAGTGGTCTGTGTTGGTCTGCTGTTTCCTGCTGGGCAGGTGAAATAAAAGAAACACTTCTGCTGCAATCTGCATTGTGTTTGGAAGCTTTATTTATCTGAATATTAAGATGCATTGCATGACTTCTGAAAGGGAAGCATTGCAACTCAAACATGGACCTGCTGCTGAGATGCTTTTCAGATTATAATTTAAAACCAGCAATAATGTTAATAGCTGGTTAATAACACATGAATATCCTATAGTGTTAATTCCCCTTACATCAAATAATTATATGAAAATCTTAATCTAATTATATGAAATCTTACATAATTGATGTTTTTTAGTACTTAAATGTTTATTAATATTAATTCATACTTTATTACTATACTATTACTATAATTTATTTACTATAACTTAATAACTATATTTCACTGAAGTCCTGTTGAGTGACAGAGGTCTGATTCCCTGGCATCAGGATGTATTTCCTGCTGCCGACCTCATCATTTGTCATCACTTCTTAGCCTGGAATGAAAGGGGAGCTGTTCATGACAACAAATTTCTTTCAGTATATAGCGGGAGATATTTGTCTGTTACTTCATATCAGGAATTGTTGTCATCTTGGATATGGATATGTCCTGCTGCCTACTTCCTCATCACTTGTCAGGATATAGCAGGAGATATTTCTCTGTCAGTACGTTGTTGACATCATGGATTTGGTTATGTCCTGCTGTCTACTTCCTCTTCACATCGCAGTAGGATTCAACTGACCAATTGCTTTCCAGGAAGTGTTTGTATGTTTAATTTCCAACATTCAGTTTTCTCTTCCAATTTGCAGGTAGTTGTGCAGGATTTGATGTACTGCTTCCGCAGTGGAAGTGCATTTCCCATGAAATGTACTCCCCTATTTCCCTATTTGCCGGGAGTGGGGCTCGAACCGGCGACCTTCCGCACTGCAATTTGACAGGTCCCGCTTCTCCCGTTCTTGGAACGTCAGGACAGAGAAGAATGGGCACCTTGCTCAAGCGAAGGTACCGCTGTTACTTCTCATCACATGCATAGCTTTTGCTGCGGTTAAGTGTGAACTCACTCACTGGTCCCCCACCACACGCGGGCACCGGGTGCAATTAGATCGCCTGCATCCCCCGTTCATCCGCATCACATTATTACCTCCGCCAAGCACGTTATGTTTTCACCTCTGTTTCACTGTCAACAGGATACCTCAGAAAGTTATGAATGTACTGGCTCAAAATTTGGTGGGATGGTAGGTGGTAGTCCAAGGATGAGTTGATTTAATTTGGAAGTGATCGGGAACATATTCCTCATATAAGTCCAGAGGCAGTTAAATTCACATGAATAGAATGATGATCCATTATGAAATGAACAGATTTTAATAACATTTCAGTGTTGAATATAATCTACACTAATGTAGAATGCACTATAGCTGTTGGTGATCTGGATAATATTCTTGTGGATCTACAACCAATAATGCTGACATATGGCGTGGCGAAAGTATGCACTCTTCCGAGTGCTTTTCCAGTTTTCAAAATGAGCAGCTGCTCTGAGGGAATCAGGGCTGTTTCTTCCATTCAACATGGCATGGATGTGTTGTGGATCATATTTTAGTGTTAATCATCATATTCATCAGTAAATTAATAATCATGATCAGTAACCACATTATGTAAGTAGCAGTAACACACACACACAAGCAGTTAACTCGTACAGAAGCAAATGATTTCTGTATCTTTGATTAATATCTGTTCAGTTGATTTAATCAATATCTGTTCAGTTGATTTCTGTAGCTACGTTCATTATCTGTTCAGTAGAATCATTAGTTATATAAATATATACACATTACTTGAAACATAATCAGTAGAGCAATTTACGTATCTATTTGTATCCTATTTTTTCAATGTATTTTTCTCTACCTTTAAAATATACATCAGTGGGCCGCCAATATTTTTTAGAAAATCCTGTAGAGAACGCGGCAATCAATAAGGGAAGGGAAAGCGATAAGAGATAACCAGGGTAATGTGATTGGAAGAAGGATTTTATACAAATAAGTAACTGTCACTAACATGACTGTGTCCCCTGCCGCATGTACATATTGGTGCAAAATATGAGCAAAATTGGTCGACTGGTTCTTGAGATATTGCGTAAACAAGGTTTACGAAGGCAAAATCTTGGTAATTGCCCTGTGATCTTGAAAATGACCTCAAGGTCACCAAAATCGACCGCCCCCCAAGTTCACACTGTGGCAAATATGAGCAAAAAAGATCCACCAGTTCTCGAGATATTGCGATAACACCAATGGGACGGACGTACGTATGGACAGACGGACGGAGCTGAATATCATATCCCCTGCTCCGCGGCGGTGGGGGACCAAAAGGCCATCTGGAATGAGTGTAGTAGTGTTTTTGTCATGCAAGGACAACTCCAGGCTTTGGGTCATTGTGTCATCATGAGCTGAAATAAAGTCTGATCATTATCAGAAGATTCTGCCTCTCTGCAATTATGTGAGGAGAAGAGGGCCTCGAAAACACAAAAACATATCTGTTGTGGTTCCCCATTCAGATGACGTGGAAATATGAGCGTATTCCCTTCATTGATAAAATGCACGACTCAGTGTAATTCTTTCAAGGTGTGAAGTGTTTCCACAGTGACAGCATTTCAATGTTCATTAAGGATTAAGAGGACAAATGAGTGCTTTCCAAAAATTCTTCAGTTTTATTGCCTCATGTTGGGCGGAATGATGATGATAATAACTACAGCAAGGGACTCTTTCCCAAAATGTACACATCATTCGCAAGGTTTGCTTTTCACTATGGGCAAAAAAAAGAGGAGCTTACAGCACCTGGTATTCCCAGGCGAATTCTCCTCCAAGTCCCTATCCGACCCTCAACCAACCAATGGTTGAGCGAAGTTCAGCAAAGTTGAGCGTCAAACCACCAATAGTTGAGCGCCATCCGCTCAGTTGAGCGTCAACCCACCAATAGTTCAGCAAGGCACGTCCTCAACAGGCCAATCAGCATCCGATTGGGATTTCACAACGGCTAACCATGAATTTCACATTTCGTTTTCGGCACTCGTTTTGTTCAGGTAAGTCTAATGTCCTTTATCCCTTGGTGTCAGACCTTTTTTTCCCCTTTAAGCTATGCTAGACAAAAGAAATTGGACAACTTGCTGCGTCGAAAATACCAATGTTTTCAAAAGTGGAGATACGTCAGTTGGAAGTTGGATGCGGGGTTGGAAGCAATTTCTGTGTTTCATTATCGTTTAAATAGTTTAAATGAAATAAGATAATTTGAAACGTCTTCATGCAATTCCATTGTTTCCAATGATCTTATTGCATTTAAACGATCATGAAACACTCGCGAAAGTAAAGCGTGAGAGGTCCTGAGTCATAACGCAGGTGAAACTGATAAACCTGCGAGAATCTCTTACATATGCGTTGATTGAATAGTTGCTGACTACAGCAGGGGAACGTAAATATGCCACTTAACTCACACGGAATGCATTACAGTTGACAGGTATGCGTTATTAATGAAAACTGACCACACCTGATAATGTTGAGAGTTTTCGAAGCTTTTGTAATGGTAATTTAAATTAATGATTGAAAACAGGTCATGACCATTCGTTATTTTCAAGGGATGGGAGCCTCCCCTATCGCCAGGTCACCGGCCGCCACTCGTCAGTTTAGATATCTATAGGTGTGACTTTTTAAGGTGTTATAATGTATCGACACAGACAAACTTTGTGATCAAATGTATTAGCCACTCGATTGAAAATCATAACTTGTCTTGTATGATAACTTTGAAAAATGCGTGTCAATCGTCCCGGACTTGCCCTAGTTTTATGCAGCAGATTGGTATGCACATTGTAGCACATTGTATCACTTTGGTCAATCTATGCACATTGTAGCACATTGTATCACTTTCTGTCTTACTTTTTAAAAATGAGCTATCCAATATCGGTTTTTTTTTTTTTTTTTGGCAGAGCAACATATTGGAAAATTGTACTAATAGGCTAATAAACAAATAACTAATATTTCTTCATGTGTTACTGCACCAGGTGAATGTTAAACATGGACAGAAGGACAAACCAGCGCAGTGTGTGCAACAAGAAGTTCACTGAGAGGTCTAACCTCACTCGGCACATGAAGATTCGTGCTCCCAAGCAGAATGACTGTGACATGTGTGGTAAAAACTTCAGCACCAAACAGCAGCTGAACTCCCACCTGAGGCAGCAGCAGTATCCGCACATTCCTCTGTACAGGCAGGGAGAGGCCAGCCGTCTGTTGTACCTCGTCATCAAGTTGCTGAAAAATCGACCGCCAGCCAATGACTTCTCCTCCCCCCACAAGGTCATCACCCCCATTAAGGGGCAGAACAGAAGGATTGTGGAGCGAGTGAGAGATGGTCCCATCCTCAGCCATCTCTCCAGTCCTCTGCCCGATCTCAACAGCAAATCCATCTCCAGCTTTACTGCAAGGGAGGAGAAAAGACCAACGACAGGGCAACAGTAACGCCCAAAGCAAAGCCCCACCAGACTGCTGTCGGACAAACCCCTGCCAGAAGCTCCTGCTCTGCCATCAACCCTCCCACCACCAGCTCCACCTCAAGTGCAGTACCAGCACCCTCATCACGTAGCTGGGAAAAGGCGTGGTGAAAAGCGGAGGTAAGGTGTTTAAGCACTTCAATTTATCTGCTGGAAAAGTTTAAAGTTACACCATTTTTGTATAGTGTGGAGAGCAAAGGGTTAATGCACATAAGTCATATTAATACGTGTTTGTTTTATATTTGCAGGTTAGATTTTGAAGAGCCAGAGCCTGTGAACCGGCCCATTCAGCCGAAGCCGCGGCCTCCTACGCGCCACCCGCAGTGTCGGCAGCACCTGTACTCCTGGTGGTTCCGGCACAGCCACAGGCTCCACCCATCAGGTTTCGTGGGCCATCGTGCAGTCAACGCCTCATACCTGTAGCGCCGCCCCCTGCACCAACATCAAAACCGATCAAGCCCAGCAAATCCTTGAGGCCATGCGGGGCTTGCCAAGTACCTCAGTGTGGTGGGCAGCGTAAGAGGTACACACCTTCCAAAGACAAAGCTGCTGGAAGCAGCCAGAAGATTTTCACCTACTGCCCGGCAACTAGGAAATCCACCACTTCTGCTTCTGAAGGTGTCGTTTACACCAGTTTCCAACACTTCAAAAGTGTGCTGGACACGGAACTGGGAAAGAGGAGAAACAGTTAAAACTGACCTGGGACTTACCTGTGTTATGTCTTGTGGGTCACTGCTCTTGTTATTTGATAATTTATTGAAAAAATATAATAATAGTAATAATACAATTATTAAAGAGTTGGATGTGTCTGTGTGCTTACTGGCTGGTGTGTGCATATTTGTATTGCTGAAATAAGACTAGAAAATGTCATTCCAGGTTATGGAATTACCATTGCATTGGAAATACATTAGCAGCTTCCAGTGACATGAAGTAACCGGATCTGGGGAAATGTGTTAAACCCACACACCAAGAGAGGGTGTAATTATTTACTTTTAGTAAGTTTATAGAGTTTCAAACAATATTAGTCAAGGGCTAAGAAAATGCAGACTCATTCAAAGCTTCTATTAATGACCAAGGACAACTGGTGTAAAGAACAAATTTGTCTTCTCAGTTTTACTTCAGGTAATTAATTGAATGCCTCAGCATACAATCCACTGCTCCAAAATAATTATAAGATGAAACAAAAGAAAGGAAAGGGATAACAGGACATTGCATTGCAATTTTTCACTTTACAACATTATAATAGTATACTGGTGTCATGCCTCGAACTGGCCAGGAGATGCCGCCAAAACCCTCAAACAGATCAAAATTTCCCTCAACCCAGGATGTGGAATAGGGACTTGCGGGGGTCGTGAGCCATTCCCAGGTGGTCACCCATCCAAGTACTAACCAGACCCTACACAGCTTAGCTGCCAAGATCAGACATTTTTTGGACAGTGTGACTGTAAGCCAGATGTGAACCAACAAATTCCGGTTAAATAGTTACAAAATATAAGTGACTGACCTAAGACCAAAAACGCCCGAGGGAGCTTGGATTTCAGATTCCTTCCTGTCTGCTGCTTGTCTGCCGTCCTGCTTGGCAAGCTATTCACACCTTTGCTGTTTCTGAGGCGGCCTCACAAAGGGCAACAACAACTCACAGCGATAGCTTTTCACATGATTGTCTTGCTTCACAAGGTATTCGCACCTTTGCTGGATTGGAGGAAGCTCCACACAAAACAACAACAAATCACGAAAACATTTCAAATATCTTTTTTTTCTTTTCAGATAGCGAAGTCAAGACAAGGTAAATCTCCAAATGTTTCTACATGGCATTAATGATTAAGTCAAGCATTGCCGAGTCTGACACCACACCCCTCCACAAGTCGCCATTGTGGTGGAAATGGTCAATAATATGAGGATTCCTCCGCATCTCAGAAAGTTTATACTTCTCTGGAGTCTCTTTCCAGAGCTTAGGAATTCCAAGAGGGAGAAGCTTTGAGATCATCTTGCAGATGAACAGTGGGTAGAATTAGCCAAGCTTGACGTCTACATTTTAATTTGATCTTTGATGTGACTTCACTGTCCATTCACTGAAAAAAATGGGGAAGACTTATGAACAAATGGAAACAGCCAATCCGCAATCCGACAGGTAACGATTCGCTATGAATGACAACAATGAATCCCAAACGGACTGTATAGTGGTATAGTGATAAGGCCACATGCTTTTTAAATTACTGCAGAGGGAAACAATTTGACTGAACCCTTAATCAACGTAAACAATCAATAGGTTCCTCATTGGTGAAACTGTCAACACATGGTAGCAAAAACCAACAATTTATTTGGCAAACAATAAATTCAAACCAGTTTCATATCGTGTTCATTTTATTAAGTTCAGGCAAATTACTTTGAAAGAATTCAAAACACCTGTGTTCGGTAACCTAATATGGAGCTTACTGATTTTTTCAGTCTAATTTGATCTGTTTAGAAATGTTTTTCCCTGAAAATCCTCACAATATGGAACAAGAGCCATCAGGGATGGCATATATCCCCGGCCCCACGTCATCAAACCCCAATTCCAATGAAGTTGGGACGTTGTGTAAAACGTGAATAAAAACAGAATGCAATGATTAGCAAATCTCATTAACCCATATTTTATTCACAATAGAACATGGACAAAATATCTCATGTTGAAAGTGAGACATTTTACCATTTCACCATTTCATTAAAAATATTAGCTCAGTTTGAATTTGATGGCAGCAACACATCGCAAAAAAGTTGGAACAGGGGCAACAAAAGGCTGCAAAAGTAAAAGTACTCATAAAAAACAGCTGGAGCATTTTACAACTAAGTAGATTAAAGGGGACCTATTACGCTGATCCTTCTTTTAATACATATTAGTAATGTTATAATGTTGGTTGTCCATACTCAACCTCTGAAAAGTTTCTAAACATAAGATACAGAGATTTTGCCGTAATCCAAGAACGTGATTTTGTGAGTGTGATTTCCTCTCTGAACAGCTCCTCCCGAGATCTTCACGAGATCTGGGCAAAACCTGACGTCAGGTTGTGCCGTCCAATTAGTACAGACCTAGCCAGAGCCAATCACGGCGCTGGACCTGCCCACACCAGAAACTATTCTAGCAGGCACTAACAACGGCAGATCATACTATGCCTTAGTAGCGTCTACACTTTTGGAAATACAAAAGAAGAACCGCAGATCATTTGAGGTGCAATTTTGTCAGTATCTCTCCCAAAGCTGCTTGTCCGTTTACTTTTGGACGCGAAGAAAAACACCTATTTCTCTTCCAGAAGAGGATGCCACCAGAAATCAGTGGGTAGCTTTTTTTGTTTGCTGGCAGCAAACAGCCACGGCCAAAGGGAACGTTAGCCGCTTGTGCTTAGCATTTCACCAAAGACAGCTTTGTCAATAAAGGATAATTCGACACAGGATAAGCGTTTCAGCTGCTTCTCAAACCTGAAGCAGTTGCATCGATCAAGCACTCGGAGCCACAAGCTGTAAGTAACGATATAACAGCAAATAATGTAAGAGAAGCTAACATGTTGCGGGTGGCTAGCAGGACCGCTAGCGAAAGTTAGCACAAACAACTGGCCTCAAACGCAGGCTTTCTAAAATATCTGAAGATAAAGCCTGTATTGGTCGCGACTGTCTGTGACTCACAGACACAGAAGCTGTAAGTTGCTTTTACTGCATAAGCCAACCTGACATGATAGCCAGTTGATTGTGGCTGAAGCGCTGCGGCTAACGTAGTCAGGTTACTGTTGCTAATGTTTGTTCCCTAAATATGCAAGAGTAATATCAGGGGAAATTCTACAGAAGGTGCGTGAACATAAACCTCATTTGAAGCTAACTTTTAATACTTGTTTGTAATTTGGATGCTTGGTACAACTGTCCACAGTAACAGAACTTGCTGTCTGTAAAACCTGTATTGCAAGGGTTTGTCTCTGGTTGTTATGACCACTCGGTTACCAGCTACTGCATGTTAGTTTGTGTACCGCGCTAATTAAAAATGCTCCTGGTTAACTTACATGCAGTAATTCTGATCGGTATGCTTGTGTTACTTCGGTAAGCATCAATGTGACAGTTTCATCATAACATTGCCTGATTGTAGCCACTACAGTTGAAGCTAACAGGAGAGGTGCGGTTAGACCAGACGTAGGTTTTGCAAATCTTGGGGTGCGTTTTTGGGTGCTTGTGAAACGATCGCTTTACTTATCCATGACCGGGGTCAGCCTGATACTTCTCCAATATCTGGGTAAGCTCTCTGATGCTACCGGTGAAAGCAATAGGGAAGCACACAGGCTATAATGTGTCTGGTATCACAAACGATTTCTCTGCATTGCCGTCGATAGAATATCAAATCGGCGATTGAATATTAAATTCTTTCATGTAAAAGTGATCGATTCGCTAGCTCCACATAAGCAACGGTTCACGCAAGCGGAACTTGCGGTCTGTCAAACCTTTATTATGCTCATAACATAACCGGAGCTCTATCTAGCTCTCACGCACTATCCATAACGCGCCCATTCTGCGTGAGGAAACGCTGGTCATTCCGAAGCAATAAGTAAACCATTACCACGGGCAATTTCCGAAAAGGCCGTTTAGCCTGGAGCTTTCGCCCCTCCGTCATATACCAGCGCAGAACCTGTTCGTTTCTACACGCTAACGACACACCCCAGTTATGCACACGAACCAGCCGGTCCTTGTTATAATACGCACCGAAACTGCGTTCTGCAGCCTCGTCTCGCCCAACTCCGCCCTCCACAGAGCTGGCCAGTCAGAAGAAAGTGGGCACACGGGGAGTGGGGGCCATAGCGGAAGAACCACCCCAATGAGGTGTTTCAGGCAGAGACTACAATGGACTACAAATGGGGTTTTTTGACAATGGCAGTATGAGCTAAATAAGGACCCTGTTTTGGACTTTGAACGATCAGGAGTAATCTAGGGGAGTCCAAGTTCAAAATATAACCTTGGAAATATAGCAAAATAGGTCCCCTTTAATTGGCAACAGGTCAGTAACATGACTGGGTTTAAAAAGAGCATTTTAGAGAGGCAGAGTCCCTCAGAGGTAAAGATGTACAGAGGCTTGTTATAACTAATGTAACAACGACGCATAATGTAACAGGTGTTACACTATATGTTTTTGTTACATTATGCATCAACTATCCTACGCATAATGTAACAATACGACACATAGTGTAACATTCTTACAAACGCATAATGTTACAATTTTTGACGCATAGTGTAACAACACTTTCTAACGCATAACGTTACAACCCCTTCAACGCATAATGTAACAACACCATACCAAACCACTAATCGGACCAAAAAGAAACGCATCAACAACTCAACAAAACAGGAATAGGTATCAATTTTACATTTTGTCCAGCTCATGAATACTTTCACATATATAAACCCTCACCAGGGGCTGATCTTTAAATCCAGGGAAAAAGTTGTCATTTTCTTTGTTTTAAAGAGGGTTGTCATGGTTGTTGTGTCTCACCAGCACAATTCCGCACAACTGAGGAAAACTGCTAAGTTCCTTGTGTGGTCCGGTGAGCTTTAGAACAGACTGTCCATGTGCCATGGACTTACATTGTTTCAACTCAAACTACATTGTTGACTACCCACATGCATCATCGATGATTTTGTACCCATCGCCTCGTGATTTGGTGCCAAAGCCAATGGGATCCAAAGAGCAAAGCAACTAATCAGTCAGATCACTCTTATCTATTTCTAACCCCTATTCTCTCAGCTACCGCTGTCTCATGCCCCTATAGCCATTTTACCGCAGGAACGTACGGCACACGTGCATAGGTAGCCACGTGTCCCATGAACTCTTCTGAGTGACTGTGTCAAGTCCAGAAATCAGCAATGTTAGTTAGACCCCCACAAACTGACTAGGCCTATGGCGGAAACTAGTGGCAAAATCAAATATTCTATTGGTTTTACACTGTTCAAAGGGACCAAGTTTGCAGGCATAGGCCTACTTAGTCAGGCTGGGATACAAAAGGGGTGACCCGGTGTGGAGGATTTTTTTTCAGTTTGAGTCGTAATAAGAGAGTCTTAGGGCAGGCTAAAAGAAATACGATCAACCGTTTATTGCAATATAATTCTGCAGAATGAGAGAACGAACAGGGACTCTGTGTGTACAGCAGTCAGAGGTCGGTCTCTGCTGTATAATTTTCACAAGCAATTCTTATACCCTTCTAGCCGGGTGTCCTTCAGGCAGTCAATCACACATTACAAAAACACATTGTTCTTTGAAGATTTCTGCTCTAGGGATGCGCCTAGAGGAGTAGCGCTTTATGCTTCGGGCCCAATTTAGGCATCTAGCAAAGGAAGAAACAAATCTGTTATCTTGCTAAGTTGGTACATTTCCCAGACATGAGTCGATAACTCCTACCCAGGTGCACGCACCCCTCCTATCAGTACTTTCCCACAGTTTTCTCAGAGCCTAATGCTAAGAACAAAATAAGCAGTTACATTTTCAACAAGTATATATTTTAAGCAGTAAAACTATAATGTAATAAAATCAAAGTGCACTAAACACTACAACAAGGAATTTTAAAACTATAACAGTAACAACAAAAATTCCTTCACACCCGGCCGCCTCTCTATTTGGTGAAAATTCTTTGAATTTGACCAGGTGCAGGAATTCTTTGAAATTCTTTCAAATTGACCATTGATTTCAGTCCAAACGGCGGGTCAGCCCCTCTTTGTCTGGATCCCTGCTAGTAGGCCTTTAGGAATTGGCACAGCCTAAAATTACATTGAACTTAGGACTCTCCTACAAGTAAGAAGCCCCTGCGAGGGCCAAATTCGATAGGACTGTTAATATACTCGTACGATTTCCAGAATTCTGTGAGTAGGAGAAGATGACATGTTCAAAGTGTCCTAAGTGTTCATTCTCTGTACTTGTGTGTTCCTCACCAATACAGCATCAAGTACAATAGGCCTATGACATAGGCTTGAGCCGGCCTAAACCGCTGAAAGTGAAAGTAGACGACAATGAGAGTCAAGTTGATTACTACAGATGCTGGAGCTCATGTGCATGAATATCATGATGGCGTGCAGATGACCTCATTTGGGCGGCAAAGGTGGCACTTACCTATTTCCCGCGCCATCGTTAGGGCATCCAAAGTCAGCGAATGGTATGGTGGGAAACTAGAATTGTTCTGTTGCGGCTGCCCGAATATCAGCAATGCATACATTATTTGAATCTGCGTGTCTTACCCTTTAATTTGGGACTATTTTCAAAACCTGAGTGCTTAAGGGGTGTTATTCCAAGCGTACTGTTGATTTTTGGTCTTGGAGCATGGATTGGGTGAAAAAATAAGCCCATACTTGCCCTGCTCATTTTGATTAAAAGATTTTTAGGGGATGTGAGTAGCCTTAAATGAATCTCGAAGAAATGCGCTTTCCAAAAATGTAAGGCCCGGTTAGGTAGAATTCGCAGCGGTATTATGGCTCCGTCTTATTGCATCTTACCTACAAACTCGAGCCTATACAAATTAGTCTTTTGGCATCAAGATCAGTCAAATTAATAATGGTCCACGGCTCATGTGCTCATCTCAGATGATTTTGTGTGACTGGAACTGCTAGGGATTGCAATTCATGCAGATCCATCTACCCCGAGCTTGAGCCGGGTATGAAAGATGACAGTATAAAATTGTGTAGTGTATGCCTTCACAGAGCAAATTACATGTAGAGCCTGATATTGACCAGAAAAGATGAGACTGGTACGCCTTGATGCACTCAGATAGGCTTAAGTTTATCACATTGTGTCCCCTGGTGGCAAGAAAACACATCAAACCGGGCTGATTTTTGGTATTTTGTACGCTTAGATGCCCCTGCAAACCAAATATCAAAAATTTTGCTCAAAGAATAGGGGTCCTAGAGCTGCTTGATTTCTGGTATTCCTTCTTTTGCCTAGACCCATACACACACCAAAAATCAGAAGTCTAGGTCCAAAGCAAGGGTCCAAAGGATAACAAAACGCGCCGCTTTGCAATGTTGACCATGTCAACGGACGACGGACGCCACACCACAACACAAGCTCACCGAGGTGACCTAAAAGTAATGTTAAAATTCATGCAGCAGAGTCAGCTATCAGCGACAGCGCAAGTTCTGATCTGGGGCATTTTTGGGACGACTTGACCATGTTGATTTTTTGTAAGAAAAATCCTGTAGGATAAGTGTTCAGGACTTGTTACATTATGCGTTGAAGGGGTTGTAACATTATGCGTTAGAAAACGTTGTTACGCTATGCATCAAAAATTGTAACATTATGCGCTAGTAAAAATGTTACACAATGCGTCATATTGTTACATTATGCGTAGGACAGTTGATGCATAATGTAAAAAAAACATAGTGTAACACCTGTTACATTATGCGTTGTTGTTACATTACTTGTTGGAAAACGGGGCAGAAACAATTGTTCTGTATTGCAGCTTTTAATATTATTATTGCTATTTTTTAAATATTATTCATCTTTTAAATATTATTTTAAATTGCAATTTATTTATTTTTTTTAATATGGTGTCTGGTATGCAAGTAACAGCACAAACGCACACCATAATTTACGTTTTCTCTTGACATATTCCTCCCATTCCCACCGAAGAGGATAGTCAAAGTTTTTTAAGTCAGGTAGCGCATTCAAGAGATTGATGAAGGCTATCTGTATTTGAATGGAACTGAAGTCCCAGCGTACGGCTCAACACAATCTCATTCCGACTCGTCATACAGTGACCCTGCTTGACCAAGCGTCGATATACAACGCAAAAGGAGGCTTTAATCGTCCTTTTTTGATGCTTTCGGTTAAGGTTCGGGCAAGGGAGTAGCGTTAGTTTTAAACTGGCGTCAAAAGAGGACGCCAAAAGCCTCCTTTTGCGTCGTATATCGACGCTTGGTCAGGCTGCATCAGTGTATGACGCGTTCGGATGAGACTGTGCTCGATGCGTAGGGTTGAGACTGGGCTCTACCGCTACCATTGCTTACCATGTGTGAAACTATTTACTTTTAAAAATTAAAGAATGATAATAATATCTCTGCTGCTGGCGATACAGTAGCAAGGCATTTTAGATCACGCAAATGATACATCCCGGTCCTCATAACAAAACAAGTTTCCGTAAGGCAATGTGCCGACTCATCTCAACTGCGGCCGAGTTGCCCCGGGAACTGTGAGGTTCCATGTGCATGTTATGAAGCATCGGTGAGTATTTCATATTTCTCTGATTATTTCCAAATTTATTTATTCTAAGAAAATAAACAACACAGAGCACATCTTTACAGCATCGAGTATTTTTCTTCACATCTGATTTCATATCGTCGTTCTGAAAATCATCTTCTGATCAGACGGCCAACTTGGTAAAGTATACATATATCTAATTAATAATTTCAGTTATTTGTTGTAGGAATAATACTATTATTATTTTTTTTTCGGTTTTTAGATGATGGTTTATGAACAGAGGCGACTCGGCCGAATGAATATGGCAGTTAGCAATTTAGCAATAATGGCTGACCTGAACTTTCTGCAACCTTACAGTACGTAGTCTGATAAAAAGAGAGGTCGTTACCGTATAGATGTTAACTAGTACAGTTGTGAGATGTAGGTAGCTACAAGAAAGATACTGAGCAGGTAATTTTACCAGCCTACGTGAGAGCATTTTTCGACGTCTTCATGTCACCGTAAGCTATAATGTTACCGTAGCTAGGTTTCATAGGCCTGTTCATCGTTAGGAGTTCATGTGGTCATGCACGCAAAATGATGTTGACGTGGGGAGCGCAAATCATCCGGTATTACACCCCCATTTCCGAAATAGTTGGGACGAAGTGTAAATTGTGAATGAAATCAAAATGCAATGACTTTCAGATCACATGAGCCAATATGTTATCTAGAATAGGCATGGGCACTACAAATTAATAAATTGACAACATTTCTTGAGTTGCTGAGAAAAAAGTTTTTATTATTTTCTAATGATTTTTTGCACAGAAGACACAGACGAAGAGTTTGCCACAAGTCCAACGCGCTTACAGGAAAGGGTCTCTGAGCCACAGGGTCCCAAAAATGGCCGATTTCGGCATTTATCAACAAAACCCATTGTGAAAATTGGGGGGTGAAGCCTGAGGGCATTTTCGAAAATGCAGTCAACTCAGAAATAAACCTGGCCAAATTATCCATTAGGGTACCCTAACAGAAATAATTGATGCTAAAGTCATCAACCCCTTTTCTGAAGTACAGCAGCGCCCCCTAGGCCCTTTTTAATGGAAAATACTTTGAATTTCACCCAATTATGTTAGTAATAATGTTAGTAAGACTATTCGGCAGAATGACGGGCCAGTTTAGGATTCCGCGGCGTTATTACTCAGTATATCGAACCTGAAATGCTCACAGGACAGCAGATTTGCGCGTACTTGCTTCCAGGAAGCCGAAGCAATGTCATCAACAAATATTAAAACAGTTCGACTTATGCAGAGTTCAATGCTTAATCAATATACAATGTTATTCTCCTTTAAATACGCGCTTTTACACCCAAACAAAAAGCGGGCGCTTATTTTCAGTCTTCTTTCATAATCCGATTAACTAAATGTTAAAACGATATACAGAATTACCGAGAGCCGAGAATTTTTCCTAATTGATTATTCAGATTTCCATCCTCGCAGTCTCGAATTGAAGGGTATAAGTGAATGAATCTTGTGACCGGTGTTCGCGAGGTGGCATATTTTGATAGGTAGCAAAATTTGTCAGAACACTGGTAGGTTTTGAACGCCTAGCGCTGGTTTATTCCTTGGTATATTTTACTGAAACTTCACAAATAGGGTCACAGGATATTCTGTCAACTAACTATGTAGGTTTACAGTAAAAATACACTCACCTTTCTTGCTATTGTTGAGAGGAAGTCACGGCGAACTCATGATTTAACTTCAACAACTTCTGTCGAACTAATTTCACATCCCCTGGAGGTCTAGACTGGACGAACAGACTCGTAATTTCTCAAATTAGATGGCTGTAATTCAATCAGGGCCATAGCTGGGATATCACGTCATCGCGGGCTATTTGAAATCTACCTCCAAAATGGATATTTTTGCCACGCCGTGCACTTAACAGTTTGTAAACACGGCGCAAATTGAGGTCACGCATTCATCCAACGGGCGAATAATAGCTCTGTTCAAATCGCGTTATTGGCCGTAATACGCAGAGTTCATGTATGAAATGCGGGTATCCTATTGAAAAGGTTGCTTTTAATCAAACCATGGTGTTCTTTTTGTATGAAAATGGTATTTACATAATTTTTTTTATGTTTTCTGAGGCTTGTTTACCGCCCCAGTTCAGCTGTTACGCATTCCATTAGAGTTTATGCAGAGCGTTGCCCATGCCTATCTAGAACATAGATAACATTTCAAATGTTGAAACTGAGACATTTTATATTTTTATCCACAAAATGAGCTTATTTCAAATTTTCTGGATGTAAAAGCTCTGAAAAGAGTTGGGACACAGGCAAAAAGGGCTGAAAAAGCTATTAATATATAAGAGAATCAGCTGAAAGAACATTTAGCAAGTAATGACATTAACTGGCATCAGGTGTGTAACATGATTGGCTATAAAAGGGATGTCTTAGAGAGGCTGAGTCTCTCAGAAGTAAAGATGGCCAGAGGCTCTCCAAACTGTGAAGGCTTGCATAAAAAGATTGTGGAATACTTGAAAAACAATGTTCCTCAACGTCAAACTGCTAAGGCTTTGAAGGTCTCATCATCGACAGTGCATAACATCATCAAATGATTCAGAGAAACTGGCAAAATCTCTGCGTGTAAGGGACAAGGCCGAAGACTTTTACTGAATGCCCGTGATCTTCGGGCCCTCAGACGTCAGTGCATCACTCACCGGCATGATTCTGTCATTGACATTACTAAATTGGCCCAGGAATACGTCAAGAAGCCACTGTCTGTAAACACAGTCCGCCGTGCCATCCACAGATGCCACCTAAAACTCTATCATGCAAAAAAGGAAGCCATTGTTGAGCATGATCTAGAAGCGCCGCCGTGTTCTGTGGGCCAAGGCTCATTTAAAATGGACTGTAGCAAAGTGGCAAAGTGTCCTGTGGTCAGACAAGTCCAAATTTGACATTCTTTTTGGAAATCATGGGCGTTCTGTCCTCCGGGCTAAAGAGGAGAAAGACCACCCCTGCTGTTATCAACATTCAGTTCAAAAGCCAGCATCTCTGATGGTATGGGGATGCATTAGTGCATATGATGTGGGACACTTGCATGTTTTTAAAAGCACCATGAATGTTGAAAGCTGTATAAAGGTTTTAGAGGAACATATGCTACCCTCCAGATGACATCTCTTCCAGGGAAGGACTTGTGTATTTCAGCAGGACAATGCAAAAACACATACTGCTGCTATTACAACAGCATGGCTTCGTGGCAGAAGAGTCCGTGTGCTGAACTGGCCTGCCTGCAGTCCTGATCTTTCACCGATTGAGAACATTTGGCGTATAATTAAACGAAAAGTCCGTCAAAGGAGACCCAAAACTCTCCAGCAGCTGGAAGCCTGTATTAAACAAGAGTGGGATCAAATTCCAATGGCTAAACTCAAGAAACTTGTCTCCTCAATGCCCAGACGCCTCCACTCTGTGTTAAAAAGAAGAGGGGATGCTACACCATGGTAAACAGGCCCCTGTCCCAACTTTTTTGAGACCTGTAGCAGCAATCAAATTTGAAATGCGCCCATCTTGTGTATAAAATTGTAAAATTTTTCAGTTTCAACATTTGCAATGTTATCTCTGTTCTATTGTGAATAAAATACCTGGTGTGATTTGAAAGTCATTGCTTTTTGATTTCATTAACAATTTACACTTTGTCCCAACTATTTCGGAATTGGGGTTGTACAATTAATTGGCATTATATTAATGATCCTCATGGAAATCTTTGTCATCAATATCATAATATTTGCTTTAGGATGTAACTGGCCTAACAAATGACTCAGCAAACAATCCATAAAAACAATACTCCCAACATAACCAATGAGGAAACACTTGTGATAGCAGACAGTATTGTCATAACAGGTCCAGCTGTGTACCATGGAGATATTTGTGCCCGCATCTAATCCGCCCCCGCCCGTGGAGCAGCCATTTTTTATTAATCTTGAATGATATCATAGAATGCGCTTGCCGTTGCTAGCAGCAACGAAAACCGGAAACGAGCAAAACTTTGAGATGAACGCAATCGGAAATGCGAACAAAAGCAAAGCGCTGGGAAAAAGTGTGACGTCACTTTCGCTAGGGTCAACCACAGGGGTCAACACTCACTTCCTTATATTTATACGTATATATATATATATATATATATATATATATATAGTGAGAAATGCTTCTTGTTCTTTTGTAATGACCTTATTTTGGGTTTAAGATCGCTGAAAATAAAGCTTGATTCCACACAAAGACACGAGGACCGTGAGCGATAAACACTGTTCTAGTTCTTCGCTTGGGTTTGGTTAGCTTCGTGAATCAGTTGCCATGGCTACGGCAAGTTGACCTCAAAATTACCTCACCACTTTTCCAGCGCATTTCATTTGTGAAATATATAGCTATTCTCAGCTATAGATAACCAGCAATTAACATTGTTTCAATTTTCTGTTCTTGAAAGATTGCTGGCAATAATTTCAAAAAGAAATCTATTCGAAAATAATTTACTTGTTGCCAGCACGTGTTCCCCAGACTGCTTGTAGGCTAACGTCAGATTTTATTAGCCTGCATAATTGCCCTGCACTGTACTATAGCGAGGAGGTAATAAGCCTATGGATGATGTATCCGACATTCGTCGTCCTTACCTCATTCAAACTATGTAAATTGCTGAAACAGTGTGTAAAATAACCTACTCAAGACGCAAAAAATTTGCTCAGTACATCAGGCTGTTGGTTAACCGTCATGTATAATGTGATTCAAGCTTTCAATTTTTAGCCTTTGGCTATGTGGTTCAGGAAAAAAAAGCTGCCCCTTGCAAAATGCATCTAGGGTTGATGAGGTGAACTATAATTCTACAGGCATAAACCTTATTCTGATAACGTTATTTCTTCATATTGACTATTAAGGTTTGTCGACCAGAAAGTTGTCTGTTTGAATCCCCTTCAGATTTATGACTGTTATGGATGCTTTCAAAACCACAGAGGAGGTTATCTGGGCTGCATGCTCATGATTCTTGTAGTTTACGATATAGACGCCATAAAATAAACTAAGTTATCGGGAACCAAAGAGCATTTTTTTGTATTGTTTTTTTTGTTTATTCGTTTATTTATTGATTTATTAATATTTAAATGATTGAGCCAAATTTAAAAATGTTGCTGACCCTCAAATCTCACAGACAAATTTCAAATATCTGAGGAGAAAGAAGAATGGAGACGTCACGTCGGAGAGACAGACGACGAGGTGCAGGAAGACGGACCTGGCGACGGGGAGCTGCTGGGAGGCTGAGTCGGGCTGAGGAGGAAAGCCGAGGTGGATCGCCAAACGCTGGACCAGACGGTAGAGTCAGGGAGACGTGAGCAGAGAGAGAGAAGGACATGAAGGAAGGGTGGCGAAAGCTTAGTTTGAAGCACAGCAGGAGTTGTGAGTACAGTGTAGATGGTGAGAGGTTGGACTCCGCTCCTGGACCCTGCCCGTCCCCTGCTTGTGGTGACGGGACTCTGGGACAAGGTCAGATATTGCATTTAGACTGGGGCTGTCCCTAGAATTCTGCTGCCTCTCTGCAAAATAGGCTTTGGGGCGTCCTCCAAAGTGGCCCCCTCTCAAGAAAATGACTTCAGAAGATGATTGACAGGCCTCGGCAGGGTAGAAGGGTGGAGCCCTTGGTGAAGTGTCTGATCTGCTTGTGATGGGCGAGGCCCTGTATTTAAAGGGCCTGAAAAGATAAAAGTTAAAGAAATAAAATATTCCTAATGCTTATTGTCTAATGTTACCATATAGCACTGTTTATCAGCCCTATTCCTAGAGATTTATCATCCATGCAGTTTTCGTTTCAACTGTAATTTTTCACTGCGGACTCAACTAAACGGCAGCTCAGCGACATCTGTCGCTGAATGAGATGTGCTTTGATAAGATTAGAGTGAAGGGCTGCAGTATAGTACATCTGCAGATGTATAGTTGGTCGCCACGGCAATATAGCCTTAGAATCAGGCAGTTGCTCTGAGTCCTGTAATTTTCTCCTTGAAGTTAGCGAATAACGTAATAGCAGGTTGAAGACATGGGCAGGAAAAAAGTGGTAAATATGACGTTTCTTACAATGGCAGGGGATCGAGGAGAGATCTGCTTTGTGAGGGAGAGATCAGGGAGAGTGCAGGGAAGATCAGGACCCAGGGACAGCGAGGCAGCCACCAGCAGCAGCGATAGGTCCAGGAAGAGGCGTAGGACGGGCACAGAAGAGGAGAGCTGGCTCCCCAGCTACAGCTCGAGCTCCACTCCCTCTTCTGTGAGCAGGACCAGGACCCAAGGCTCAGGTAGGTCATCACTGAGGGGTCAAAGAGGCCTCACTCACAGATACTGTTATCAGTTTTGTAAGATTCAAGTTCTCTGGAGCAGCACACTGCCTACTGCCATATTGTTCTGAATATAAGACGATGTTTTTTCCCGGGAAATCCCTTTCAAAAAAGTGGGGTCGTCTTTATTTTTTCGGGACTAGGCTTATAACAGTCAAAATCAGTGATTCTCTGTGTGTATTTTATAGTCTACAGTCAATATACGTTCACAACAATAGATGACGCCAAACAACAGCCTGTCTTGTTTTATACTGGTTTTTTATCAGTATGTTTTATCAGTATTATCAAATAAAATTTTTTGTGATTATTATTCTTTTGTGATTAAAACAAGACTTTGTCATCAAAACCCTAATTTTTCCAAAAATCTGTCTTGAGAAAGGAGGGTCGTCTTATATCCAGAATTGTCTTATGTTCGGAACAATATGGTATTGAGAATATAAGTTATACACAGCTTTGGGTGTAGCCTCAATGCTATTATGCTTTAAGTAATATCAGTAAACTAGAGCTGGACTCGCGAGAGCCCATACCTCTGCCAGCATAGCTGGATTTGAACTTTGGCCTATATCTCAGCTGTACTTTGGCCTAGATATGCCAAAAAAACAATCAGTTGTTCCTCTTGTGGTACTTTAACATCCTGCAAAGTTTGGTTAAAATCTATGCAACCGTTTTTGAGATATCCTCAGACAAACATAAATAAAGAAACAAACGGAAGCAAAAACATAACCTCCTTGGCGGAGGTAATAATGCTTTCAGCTGCAATGCTTTCTATTTTTCCAATTATTTTCATTACTCAGTAGAACAATCTATGTCTACAACTAACAAAAACTACGCAGAAGCTTGGAATTGGTAAAGGAGATGACACTTAATGTGGCATTGCTGGCCATAGACCCTGTGATAGACCCTGTTTGATAGCCTGTCCTCTGGAGAATGCTAATTAACTCTATATTGTGTGCAACAGGCTCTTTCGCATCGCTGTACGCCTTAGGATCTATGCTGGGACAAGGAGGATGCGGTTCCATGTATGCTGGAACCCGACGAGCAGATGGGCTGCCGGTGAGTTTCTGCCTTCCTGCACTGGCCACACCTCCCACTCTTCTCGTGCCCCACCGAGTCCCTGCAAAACCAGTCCGCTGGCTTCTGTTGGTCCTCCACGTTACCATGGGCTTGAAATGCTTAGATTGTAGGATTTGCTGAGTCCTTGAAGCACATTCCAAACCAATAACATGGCCTGTGGTTGCTCATGATATATGTTTACACCAGTCACTGGTTATCTTATTACTTTTACATCCCCAAAATATTTTTACCTGTGCTAACGGCCTCAGTAAAGCGGGCCCTGCTTGTCCAATGAATTTAAACAATTAACCTGAGAAACCGATATGCTTTCTACTGTTTCACATTGCTTCCACATGCATAAAAGAATTAAAATGATTTTGTATTAGATATTTTCATTTTTTTAAAAAGTTACTGTTCCAGTTTAATCATCTTATAATTCTGTGTAATCTATATTTCTGTTCCATGTGGCCATCAAGTTTTTGAGCGCCACATATTCAAGGACACCTGTTTGCATCGTGAGTATACATCTCTCTTTTATCTGTGAGAGCCATAAAAACACTGTGTTTATTAGTGCAGTATGGCGGCTGCATGAGTTACACAGACATAATTTCAGATAACAGAACCCAGCCAGTAATACAGTTCAGTCCTTATTGCATTTGGGCAGTGACTCAAATTTATTTTTATCTTTTTTTGGTCCAGTACTTCAAAATATTGGATTTAAAAATGACGAATATGTGGCTGAAGTATAAACTAGAATATTTAATTTGCAGCTGTATACATCCACACCGTAGGAGACATTTCAGGATTGCAGCCCTTTCTTACTGTTATTGTCCAAATAATTTCGGATTGCGCTGTTGGCCTGCATCGACCCGACACTACAGCAAATGTTTAACATTCCCGCTCATTACATTACTGTCCAAAGAGCCTAAGCAGGAGCCGATCCCTAGTGGAGCGATGTTGGGTTAAAGGTCATGTTCACCAGCTACGCTGATCTAAAGCCCCTTTGCGCAGATATAGACGCCGGCGTCCGTAAATTCCAAAATTTAATGCCTGAATAATTCTGTAATTGAATTTCCAAATGTCTTGCTTCACTGGAATAATTTTCCACAGTCTCTGTCACACAAATAATGAGTTGTAAAGCCTAAATAGGTTCCTGTATTACAGGTAAACTTTGGCATTATTTGTATTCTGCGCAAAGGGGTTGAGGCCACACTTGAGCTCGAACCCAGTCAAACACCAGAGTCCTGAGGCTGTCCGCACCTCTCTTACACGTCCCCTCATGATCCCAATCTCCTCCACCCAAATCTACAGGCCGGGATGTCACGGCTAGTGCCCCTGGAGGTCGCTCTGATGGAGCTGGCGTGCCGGCCTCCCGCCTCCCCGAACGTCATCCAGCTCCTGGACTGGTTCGAGGAGGACGAAGAGGTCATCCTGGTGCTGGAGTTGCTTTCACCGTGTATAGATGTGAGCGACTTCACCGCGCGCCAGGGAGGCCGCATGGGCGAGGACCTGGCTAAAGTCATCATGGCACAGGTGGTGCAGCTATGATGAAGAAAGGAGAAGACGCCTGCACACTTACTCCGAGCCACCAAAGAAAACTTTATTGATTAAAAAAGGACAACGTTTCGATCCGACTTGGATCTTTGTCTGGTCAACATGTTCTTGTCTAGTCAATATGTTCCTTGAACATGTTGACCAGACGAAGATCCAAGTCGGATTGAAACATTGGCATTTTTTAAATCAGTAAAATTTTCTTTGGTGGCTTGGAGTAAGTGTGCAGGCGTCTTCTCCTTTCTTCAGTGACGCGTTTTATTTGATAGCCTTGCACCTATACGCGATGTGCCTGTAACTCTTTCTTTGTACAGGTCGTGCAGGCTGCCATCCACTGTCGGGACAGGGGTGTCCTGCACAGAGATATCAAGCCCGAGAATCTGCTCATCCGGACGGAGAACCTAGGCGTCAAGCTCATCGACTTCGGCTGCCGGGACCTGCTGATGGAGGACCCATACACGAGCTTTGCCGGTCAGAGTCTCTCTGTATCTGTACACATGTAGCCGTGTGTGTGTGTGTGTGTGTGTGTGTGTGTGTGTGTGTGTGTGTGTGTGTGTGTGTGTGTGTGTGTGTGCTATATGCCAGAATAGTGGTATCTTCATCATTGGCTCCTAGTCTTAGTTGACTACGGCATCATCTCAGGGCTACATAGCCCTTAGTTCAGGATTATCTGATTATTTTGAGGTGTTGTGATCACTTTTGAGTGATCTAATTGAGGCCTCTTAGTATGTAAAAGGGACTAAGAAATTTAACTACTCACGACCATTTAGGTTAAGTGCTGTTTGCGGAACAAGGGGTCATAAATGGACGTTAGCTATAGGTGAATTTGACAAAGCTGTTAGGAATTAGCTGTTTTATTATGTGTGTTGTTGTGTTTTGATTTTCCTTTTATTGAACTACTTGGTGTGCTCTTACATTGCCCCTAGGGGATAAATAAAGTAATTTGAAATGAATTGAATTAACCTGACTTGAATTTTTTTTTTCCCACACAGAGAGTGGTTACAGAATGAAATAACCTGCCAAGTCCTGTCACAGAGGCAGACATTCTGAGTTTTTAAGACCAGGCTGGATACAGTACTAAATACCATCTTGTGTTTATTTATATTCTAAGTGTAATGCACCATTTAGTGGTAGGAAAATGGCAGGACTCGCTGAATGGCTAGTTCTCGCCACATGTTATGTTATGTTATCATTTTGAAGTCTCTCTAACTTCAAGTTTTACTACAAGCCCTTCAATGGCTTTCATAAGATTTTGGCAAACAAGATAAGATATTTACACTTCAGATGCATATGCTAAATATAAACCTCCCTCTCTCTCTCTCTCTCAGATGCATATTTAAAAATAGTCAGAAATCGAAGTCTTGCTCATTTTATCATTTTTTCACTCTTTCAGGTACAAAGCGGTATGCGCCCCCAGAGTGGTTGGTCGATGGCGAGTACTGTGGTCTTCCGGCTACAGTTTGGTCTCTGGGGGTGCTGCTCTTCGCCCTGGTCTGCGGCTCGTTGCCTTTCCGAGGACTGCAGGACATCATCTGGGGAAGATTCCAGTTTAAGGAAGGGCCGTGCGACGGTACGCGACGCTGGATAAAGCATATCTTCTGCACGTGCTGTACTGTAATGCCTGGTCTTTTACTTAGCAAATGGCAATGCTGACATCATTCTCCCTTCCAATCCTATAACTGTACAGACTGCAGGAGTCTGATCCTGTGGTGCCTCCGGAGAGATCCGAGCGACAGACCAGACCTGGAGGAGATTCTCTTTTTTTTGGATTTTTGTTACATTCTTTGCCCCATTCCTAAGAGCACCTGGTACAGTGATTTTGATTTTCTACCCAAGACGCGCTCCTTTTCCCGATTCATTCATCTTTTTTTTTTTTTTTGCTTCCAGTCGAACTATGACCAACACAGTCACCAAAGCAAACTAATTTCTCACATATTGGAAAAAATATGTAGTGCACGTTGTATGTCCCATGCATGCCTGACTGTTAAAATTGTTAAAATTGCGCCATTATTGTCTTTTGTTATTTGCAGTTCATCTGCCTGGAAGAGATGGAAACCATCATCCCCACTTCGTGGCCCCGGTTGTTTTAAAGGTCCCCTATTATGCCACCTGGTGTACAGCTAATGAGCCATTATGAGCCAGTTCAAAGTCTCCCCTTCCTGACATCACAATGGGGAGTGACCACCCAAAATGATGAAATCTGATTGACTGCTTGGCTGAAGTTGATTAGTTTCTCTTGCCTCTGGTTGGTTACTTCCCCATGTGATGTCAAGAGGGGAAAGATTTTGAAATGGCTAGTAATAACTAATTGGCTGTGCACCCAGTGACATAATAGGGGACCCTTTACAGGCCTACCAAAGAAAACGGCCAAGCTGTAACAAAAGTTTATCAGATGTCTACCTTTTTCAAATAACCAGCGAAATAAAATCGGAAACGTGCCACATTCCCGCTAAACTTCGCACCACAGCACTTTGAAGTCGATACATTTTCACGAGAACCAAACTCAAAATAATTGCACGGCTTGTAACAAACCCAGAGACGAACCAATTGAGTGTTCAATTGTATGTTGCTGGTTCTTTGAAAAAGGTAGACATCTGACAAACTTTTGTTAAAGCTTGGCTGTTTTCTTTGGTAGGCTTATTTAATGCTGTGAAAGTATCTCCCTAGCAAACAGGTAACCTCCTGTTAATGTTTCCTGCATGTTACCCGAAGGTTATTTAAAAAAAAAAAACCTATGGAGAATGTTCTCTGAGAATTCTTTAAAGGCTTTCTGAACCATTTTTTAGAACATTTTCATAGAAGCTTTAAAAGACATTCAATGGAGGTTCTCTAGAGGTTCGGAAAACCTTAAAGAATGTTCAGAGGACATTCTCTGTAGGTTTCTAAAAAATGATCCCCCGGGAACGTTCAGGGAACATTTCGTGGAGGATACCCGTTTGCTGGGTCTGTGCTGAGCGGCTGAAATGCTGAAGATGTGCTCTCCCCTCTTGCCCATTTTACGTTGGCTTAGCCTCCAGCATCCAAGCACCTCCATACCCCCATCACATGTTCAATAAAATTTCAAAACAGACTGTGCGGCCTGGTGCTGGATGACCTCTATAGAAATGAAATCCATCAATACATTTAAGTCAGTGTTTCCCAGACCTTTGCTTGAGTACCACTTGTCCTGAATGTTTTAGATCTCTCCTTGCTTCAGCACTGGTAATTCAAATTATCTGCTCATAATCAAGCAGCTTCAAGGGTTTATAACAACATAGTAATTAGAATCACCTGTGCTGGAGCGGGGAGAGGTCTTAAACATGCAGGGAATGTGGCACTCCAGGAGAGGTTTGGGAAACATAGTCCTAAATGGATGGATGGATTTTATTTTTATGGAAGTCATTGTGCAAATTTGGAAATTTACCCCTGGACTTGTCTTGCTGTGCTGGAGGTGAGATTGGGGAAGCACTGCTTCAGATGAATTCTCTCAGTAACACAATGTTGTATATGTACATATACTTTTAAATGTAAATATATTGTACAGTCACAAACTGCTCTCCTGTGATCTGGAAAAACCTGTTGAATTTATCTGTGGCAAGTATTCTTGCAACTGAACAAAAACCATTAGATCCTGGACTTTTCCCAACCGAAAAAAAAAAAAAGATAAAAACTTGATTTTGATAGTTCAAATAACTCCAAAAGCTAGTGTTTTAAGATTCTCACCACTCTGAATTACTGCAAATGAGGTTCAAACTCAGTTTCTCCCTAAAGTGACATTTGTACTAAGTTTTTCCAGATCACAGGAGTGCTGTTCAGTGCATTCCAGAATTATTGGTACCGTCAAGTAAAAATGAGCCGCAAGCGTCACATGCACATTCAATTGTTGTCATGAAACGAATATTTTCCTCAAAAATATGTGTGTTACAATTATGTGTAATACACTCACATGTCTACCTGCACAACCTATGACAGGTATAGGGTAACCTATATCACTCCCTCCCCTAGCCCTTCCTCTGTTTGAAACACTCTGATGAAGGCAGAAGCCGAAACGCGTTAGTGTTTTATTAATCCACATGGATAAGCCACTTTAATAAAGGCTTTTTTTAAATTTTCTTGGAAGAGTGCCTTGTCATTTTTCTTTTTTGAGGATCTTCAATACACGTCTACTTTAAGTGAGTATCTCAATGAGTGATGAATGTTTGGCGAATGCGGGGACATGTGATTCGCCACTTTTTTGACAACTTTTTGGCAATCCTAGAGTCATGAACTATTCACCAAGTATTCCCCAGTCAGTGGGATACTAATTGGCGATTTGTTAGCGACTTTCAAGCAACTTTTTGGTGATATTTTGATGAGTAGTTGATGAACATTTCACAAACAGTTGGCAAATCCCTGTGAACAGTCAGCAACATTTTGGTGAATGTGGCGACTGTTTGGAGAACAGTTGGCAATTAATTGAAGAACAGTCTGTGAATAGTCTGTGAATCGGGTGACCGGGTGTCCTGCTTTGCGTTGTACCGCACAGCGTTTTCGTCTCTTTTCCAGCGTCCCGCAAATTGAGACTCTATCCCGCATTTTTATTGCCTGGAGACACGGTTATAAAATCATGCGCTTGCTCAGTAGGCCTAGCTGTTAGTTTAATGCCAGTCTGGATCTTAGGCCTTATGCACTGAAAATACGGTTATTTTAATTACATTTTCTATTGGACTTGTACATTACAAACACAATTGAAACATGATATTCGATTGGTGCTTTAAAATGAAACAAAACCTGATTAATGGTAAATTAAATTCTGAACATACTCATTTACTTTTTAACGTTTTGCTGAAAGTAGGCTACTGCCGCTCAATAACTACACCGGACTTTATAGGGGCACTGATACGCAGAATGTAACAACGCAAAATGTAACAATCAAAAATTTGTTACATTTTGCGTTTGTAGTCACAACTCAAAATGTATCTTTTGAAATCTCATTATTTTTGGTCAGCGAAATTGTGAAATAAACAACTTTATGTTAACTTCAGTCATGAAATCAGCGGCAAAACCAACTTTTCCATTTTTCTACCACATGATAAAAGAAACTTTTTTATTCAAGCTGGGTGTGAGTATAGTGTATAGTGTAGAGCTAACCTTTGTTTTGCTTGAAGTGAGTCATGTTACAGATTTATTTTCAAAGGATTACAGTGTCAAGAATATTTTTAAAGAAAAGCACTAAGTAATGTACTTTAATTTTCCAAACCGGTTTCAGCACATTGTGATCATCAGGGGTTTATATATTGTTGCATTATTAATGTTTTTTCAACTAATAATGATTTACCTTTAACAGGGAAATCATTGTGGTTCTCACAAAGTGTAGATGGAAATGTCTTCTCTCATCCAATTAGTTTGCCCATTAAAAAAAAAAAAAAAAAAAAAAAAAAAAAACCATCACATGGTCGAGTGCCTTGACGTGGCGTGATGGCTTAGAAGTCTCATTCTTTTCCGCCATTCCATGGGGGAACCATTTCGCAGCTCTGATTTTCAGGCTTGAGACTAAACTAAACTCAGACCATTTCTTCTTCTGCTTGATGGATTTTTAGCCCACCTGGTCAAAGACCAGATGCGCTTATGTCAGGGCCTGCTTTGATACAATGCAAAATGTAACAATAATACATTGAAATATTTCTTTTGATAATTAGAAGAAGAATTAATACATTTTACGTCATTGTTACATTTAGCATTATCACTGCAACGCACAATGAAATAATTTCAATTTTGCAATCGATCTTGATAACCAACTCAGAAACTCATTTCACGTGCTAAAACCACACTTCTTGGAAGTTAACATGCTAATGGAAGCATTATATATACTATACTCACACCTGGGTCGAATAAAAAAGTTTCTTAAATTTTGTGGAAGGGAAAATGGAAAAGTTGGTTTTGCCGCTGACTTCATGGCATAAATCAACATGAAGTTGTCTATTTCACAAGTCCGCAGACTAAATATAACGAGATTTCAAATGTTACTTTTTGCGTTGTGACTACAAAGGCAAAATGTAATGCTTGGTTCCCACTATCACGATTCGTGGCACGATTGAAATCGTGGTCTTTATCATGGAACAATCGTGGTGATCCTATGAGATCTTAATATCAGATCTTGAGGTCAGTCGTGGCAATCATGTTGATCGTAGAAACGTTTCGGACGGTTCAATAATTTCCTACGATCAACACGATTAATTGTCAATCGTGATCATTGCATCACCTCGTATCCAAACCTGAAATTTTAAGTCGGTTTCACACCGGACGCGAAACGGAATTTTTCGCACGACGGACTACATTCAAAGTCAAGGTAAAGACGCGAATATTCGCCGTCTTTGCGTTGACTTTGAAAAAAATCCGTCCTGCGAAAAATTTATTTCGCGTCCGGTGTGAAGGCGGCTTCGGAGAAGCTCCACGATCAGCTACGAATGGCCAATCGTGGCGTGCGTAACGGAGCGCACCACAGTGGGAAATAAGCATAACAAATTTTTTGATTGTTACATTTTGCGTTATTGTTACATTTTGCGTTGTATCGGGGCACTGACATGGCCAAGGATGTGCCGTGGTTGAATTACGAGAGACTCTACAGCTGAGCGCGATATTGTCATTCGTGAGTTAGATCTCTTGCAATATTACCGAGAATACAATTCCTAAGAATACCCGTGATTTTTTTATGTTTTTTCTCGAAGTAGAGATTACGCTAGGGTAACGTTACGTTTATTTCCAGTATCAGTGGCCAGACAGCTGCACACTAACAACGAAGTTTGCGCAAGCAAAATGAATGTTCAGAAATATGGAAGCATATAGTTAACAAAATTAAAATGAAAATGCATTGTCAGAAATGCATTTTCATTTTCAAGATACAAGCGCATTATTTGTATCATAATGAAAATTCAAATGTAATCCTCCACTTTGCATTTTCATTTTCAAGTCCATGTATGCAATTTTTATAACAATTGGAAAATTAAAATACATTCCTCATTTACATTTGCATTTTCAAGAAGTGCCCTGCAATATCACTAACAAAACGAAAACGAAAACGCTAATTGTATAATGCAAATACATTCTCGGAAATGCTTTTTCGTTTTCGAGAAGCACGCGCATTATTTGTATCATCACGAAAATGCTAAAGTAATCCTCCACTTTGCGTTTGCATTTTCAAGTCCATGTAGGCACTGTTTTCATTTGCAAGAAGTACCCCGCAATATCACTAACAAAACGAAATCGAAAATGCTAATCTCATAAAGCAAATACATTCTCGGAAATGCCTTTTCTTTTTCAAGAAGCAGACGCAATATCTGTCTCATAATTAAATCGCTAACGCAGTTCGCCACTTTTCTTTTTCATTTTCGTGACAGACTGCCCTGCCTGACTTTGCATTTTCGATTTCGAGGTCCCACGCGCTTTTCCTAACAAAATTAAAAAGAAAATACCCTCCCTAGTTGGGTGTGGCCTGTCGGTGAGAAGGCGGGACGTCCTTCATAATTTGGTACGGATTGGATATTAACAAATACAAGCGATCTCGTTGGTTATCAATCAGAGGGAAACTCCTGCTGCACGCACTTTTATGTCAAAGCACAAATGCTAACTTACATAGTTGGAGCCACTGACTGTGCACGGACGCTCCCTTGGACATTGCGGAGTTTGATTGAGAGTATAGCTAAGGTTTTCCCCCGAAAGACACTGCTCTCGCACTCAATTACCCCCGTGTGCGCTTGGATTAGCGCTGCTTCCACTGAAATTGTGTGCTCACACTCAGATCTGTCGGTCTTCGGACGGGTTATCTGCGCATCATCTGTTTAGTTGTTCAGTCGGTTGCAAAGCAAGTTCATACGCTCCTGCTCTCTTGTGCTTCATGTACTTCCATTGCTTTCTTCACGAATTTGGAGTGAAAGGACAGTTCGTATTAATACACCAGTGCCTATACGTCTCTTTACCTTAATAGCTGGCTACATACAATGGTAGCCGTGTAACTCCAGTTCTCTATTATGCGAGTCTGTGGATGAATCGCAGAGGTAGACTGAGCTAAGAGAGGGACAGAGTCATCTGTTCGCTTGCATCCTGCTGCTGCAGAAGAAAGGATTGCGAAATCCATAGATTTCTCTAATTATACCAAGTCGCTTGTAATAATATGCTGGCCATAGCCAGATGTCGACACAGTGATATGTTTCGGCCAGTCGATGTGTTTTTCATGGACGGTCACATCGTTAGACTAAAATTGCAGTGATCCTGCTCTCGCACTCAATTAGCCCCTGCGTGCGCTTGGATTATACCTGCTTCCACTCAAACCGTGTGCTTACACTCGATCAATCAATGGTTGGACAGATCATTTGCACGCTCTCTTTTGCGGGTCCATACGGTCCTGGCCACCGGGACTGCATAGGTAGCTACTTCCGTGGCTTTCTTCACGATTTTGGAATAAAAGGGCCGCTTATTAATACATTGGTGCCCATACTTTTCTTAAACCTTAGTTGCTGCTACATATAAGAGTTGCCGGGTGACAAACACATCGGCTTCCACTTGGTGTGCCTCACTGCAATTTTGTGGATGAATGGCGGGGGTGCACTGAGCTGCGGGAGAGAGACGCAGCCTGCTGCAAGCATAGTGTGACCGGTTCCGCAATTTGACCGATTCCGCAATTTGCAGAAATCAAACTTTATTTGTGGGAAAACGACTTCGCTGTCAGCCTTGAGTTTGTCACGGCTGGAACGGTAAATTATTTTGGATTTAACTCTTAACTATCGTTTCAAGATATTCGGCTGGATAGAGAAATAAATGCCCGATAACTGTTGCTTACCGTTGCAGCAGTACCAAATCAACGCCTGTGATAAGGCGCACTGCGCAGTCTGTGGCCGTTAAACCCGTGTATTCCAGGGATTCATCAAATGCTATTAGTGTCATTATGACCGGAAATTATCGTATATTTGACCATATAAATCCCAATTTCGTACTCTTGATACTTTTTCATCAACACCCATTAGAGTGACTGCTTGTCGTTTGACTAGTTACGCAAACGCCATTTTGTTGGTTTTCAAACTTGTAATTTGTGAGACATGTTTATTCTTGTTTATTTTTCTGAAAATTTTTATTAAAGTTTAATGTAGTCAATGTGAAATAAAACATCTTTTCCCCCGCCATAACTGTTTTTCAGTGGCTCAACGGGTTGATCATTACTCATGTCCTGTGTTAATCTGAATTTGTAGACTCATCCTGATAATTTTAATGTATACTTGGTATGTACTTGAATTGGAAAGAGTAGAAAGAATCATCCATAGTCGCTGATAGCAGTTGAATATCGATGGATGTACAAAATCGTCTTGAACTGAGGCCAGCGCACGTGGATTCCCGCTGACACAATGTCAACACACGGAACAATTATCCATAAATTTGACCAATTATTATGATATACCCTGCAGAGTAATGCTGGCTAAAATTGGTGGAAAATACACGTGTCTGTTCTTTTGTGGCCAGGGGTACGCAATTATGCCAATAAACGAAGAATATCATAAGTTTGGCCTGACAAAGGGCGCTGTTTGCGAAACTGGAAATTATTTGCGGAACCGGTCAAAGGACGTGCCACTGAAAAATGACTGTGCAAGGCTTTATTCCTAATGACTGAAGAAAACTAATTGATCCACAAAGTGCGTGAGTAATTTCCGCAAATTCGTGAACAGATAACTTTCCGCCACCGAATGCTGTATCGATACCAGACGCTTCAGACAAATTCCGTTTGCGGAACCGGTCAACGCTCTGTACCACATTAAAACAGAAGTGCGAAACTGATCGCAATCTGGTCAAGTTAAATGGACTGGAAGCAAGTTTTCTGCTATAGTTGTTCGTAATGTTCGTCATCTTGCAGGAAAGTAGTTAGCTAGCTAATTAACATCGCTTTAGTCTAACGATGTGACTGTTCATGAAAAACACATCGATTGGCCAAAACATATCACTGTGTCGACATCTGGCTATGGCCAGCGACAACATATTATTACAAGCGACTTTACGGTATAATAAGAGAAATCATAGATCCATGGATTTCGCAAGCCTTTCTTCTGCAGCTGGAGGATGCAAGCGAACAGATGAATCTGTCCCTCTCTTAGCTCAGCCTACCTCCGCGATTCACCCACAGACTCGCATAACAGAGAACTGGAGGTCGACGTGTTACACGGCTACCATTGTATGTAGCCAGCTATTAAGGCAAAGAGACGTATAGGCACGGGTGTATTAATACGAACTGTCCTTTCACTCCAAATTCGTGAAGAAAGCAATGGAAGTACATGAAGCCCAAGAGAGCAGGAGCGTATAAACTTGCTTTGTAACCGATTGTACTACTAAACAGATGATGCGCAGATAACCCGTCCGAAGACCGACAGATCTGAGTGTAAGCACGCAATTTCAGTGGAAGCAGCGCTAATCCAAGCGCACACGGGGGTAATTGAGTGCGAGAGCAGTGTCTTTCGGGGGAAAACCTTAGCTATACTCTCAATCAAACTCCGCAATGTCCAAGGTAGCGTCCGTGCACAGTCAGTGGCTCCAACTATGTAAGTTAGCATTTGTGCTTTGACATGAAAGTGCGTGCAGCAGGAGTTTCCCTCTGATTGATAACCAACGAGATCGCTTGTATTTGTTAATATCCAATCCGTACCAAATTGTGGAGGACGTCCCGCCTTCTCACCGACAGGCCGCACCCAACTAGGGAGGGTATTTTCTTTTTAATTTTGTTAGGAAAAGCGCGTGGGACTTCGAAATCGAAAATGCAAAGTCAGGCAGGGCAGTCTGTCACGAAAATGAAAAAGAAAAGTGGCGAACTGCGTTAGCGATTTAATTATGAGACAGATATTGCGTCTGCTTCTTGAAAAAGAAAAAGCATTTCCGAGAATGTATTTGCTTTATGAGATTAGCGTTTTCGATTTCGTTTTGTTAGTGATATTGCGGGGTACTTCTTGCAAATGAAAACAGTGCCTACATGGACTTGAAAATGCAAACGCAAAGTGGAGGATTACTTCAGCATTTTCGTGATGACACAAATAATGCGCGTGCTTCTCGAAAACGAAAAAGCATTTCCGAGAATGTATTTGCTTTATACGATTAGCGTTTTCGTTTTCGTTTTGTTAGTGATATTGCAGGGTACTACTCGAAAATGCAAATGTAAATGAGGAATGTATTTTAATTTTCCAATTGTTATAAAAATTGCATACATGGACTTGAAAATGAAAATGCAAAGTGGAGGATTACATGTGAATTTTCATTATGATACAAATAATGCGCTTGTATCTTGAAAATGAAAATGCATTTCTGACATTGCATTTTCATTTTAATTTTGTTAACTATATGCTTCTATACTAGAAAAAGTGAACTGAAAAATACTGAATCCTGCCTTAAAGCATGGCGAGTACAAGATTCGCCAACTGTTCTGCTAGTATTCTTCAACAAGTCACCACATTCCTGAGGGAGGCGAATGATTGGTGAACAGTTGGTGACTGTGGTGAGTATTTGCTGGCCATTTAGCAAAAATACATGTTTACCAAAACTACTTCAAATTTTTGAACATGTTCAAATCTCCTTGGCGAATCAAAGTGAGATCAGCGAATGGTTGGCGAATATGGCGACTACTTGGAGACTATTTGCAGAATTTTTGCTGAATGAATGGCGAATATAGTGAATGTCCTTTTGCCACAGTCGCCAAGTGTTTGCAAGCTCTGTGAGGTACACAGTTTACAGTATACTGAAGTTCACTTTTGTATTTAACAGTGTAGTTAAAGTACAAAATTAAATTTCGATATCAACTAATTGTGAAGCTGACTCGAAGTTTTCTGCTCTTTCAGTTAAAGTATTCTTAAATTATTCTTTCATAAACTAAAAAGTGGACTGGTGTGAAATAACTAGTACAATTGCAGCAAATTTCACTAACAGTATACTTAAAAGTGTGCTTTCATAAACTAAAAATTGGGCTAGAAATGTAAACTAGTACTGTTTAGTTCATCATATAATTAAAAAATAAAACAAATTGGCAACTCGAGTAAACTCAAAGTTTACTTCTCTTGCACTTTAGAAGTGGGCCAATTTAGTCCAAAGAGATCTCGAAGTACACTTACAAGTATGAAATTAGCACACGTACTTCCAGCATGAGGTATGCTTAGGGAATACACTTAAACTTTAAATTTTACTTGATTGAATAAACTTGAAGTTCTTTTTTGCTGGGGTACACGTACATAATGTCCCAATTCTTGTGGAATTGATGTTTTTTTTATTTGTTTACATTTGTAAAAACATGTAAATAAAAGGTTTTTGTAACTTGTAATCAAGTTTCACTTAGACATTTAATATTGTCTGCTGTTTCTGTGTCTTGTCTTGATATCAGTTTTCTGGGATTCCAGTTTTCATCAAGCAATTAGTGATTGAATCAGGGCTTATTTTAGGTAACAGTTTCAAATTATGCAGCAAGTCTAAAATGTGGATGCTAGCAGAACATGAACCAGAGACTTTTTATATAATTCTATGATGTCAAGTAGTTTTAGTAGTAGCCATTATCTAGTATTTGACAGTAAAAGACTACAAGCATGCACTTTAGGTAATCAGGTAAGTACTTATCGTCAGAGTAAATTACATTTTAACCTTATCTAGACCGGGGGGAGGGTTTCATGCCCGCGCCAATTTTCACGTCGTATAATTTCTGAACGGCTTGAGCCAGGACCACCAAACTTGGTGACTTTTCCTAAAACTTGTCTGGAAACAATTTTATGCCAGTAAGTCAAGTCCACCATCTTCGCCATTTCCATGGCAACGGTTTTCTCACAGGTATGTCAGACAAAAAATCGCAGATTTTGGTTTCATCAATGTAGTTTCCAGATTTTCTTTTTAACATATACTTATTCCATTATATTTACAATGTCTTACATAATTTAATGTCAGCTTTGTTAAGTGGAATTAATTTTTGCTAATTTGATGACGCCGTTGAATTTATTTTATTTCCTATGATGAAAGCTTCTACTACCAACAAAAAGATGTTTTTTTCCATTATTAAGGTGGTCTTTAGGCTCTATATTGAAATCAATATACTAAACACAAAGAAGTTGATGATAAGAACAGAGCAAGTTTTGCTTGCGCAAACCTGAAATCCTTTATAAGTTTACTTTCATTTCTTACTGACCTGAAATTCTAAGAGAAACATTCAGAGTAAATGAAAAACTATTTTCACAGAACATAAATAGAATTTCGTGTATTTTATGGCCTCTCGGAGCTGGTGCACTATGGGATAAAATAAGCAAAGCATTCTGGGTAATACAAATCAAAACAGGATGTCATAATGACGTCATAATAGGTCATAATAATACCAAAATGATTGTAGTGATTAAGTTTTACGTGTACATCATCCCCTGCAAATTTGGTGGTCATACACCCCGTGGTTTACATGTTACCTGGGGGGGCGTAATTGTATTGTATAATATTGTAATAATTACAGTAAAAAATAAGGTGCAAGGTAAAAAATGCTCCAGCTATGATATAACAGCAAACTTTTCTCCTTAGCTATTGGAAAACTTCTTCAACTCTTCTGTAACCTAGAGGATTATAGAAGTTTATGTAATTGTTGGAATGTCTGCAGCAAATGTCATTCTGTGTACAGAAAAAAGTAGATAAAACTTCTTTGATCAAACATTTGATGATAGAAAAAGGAAAAGTCAATATAATTGCCTCAGTGAAATTAATTTTGTTGTTATAGAATTCAGCCACATATTTTATCTTTTTCCGGTGGCCTATTGTTTGAATGTTTTGGAATGTGACATTGTTCTATATGAAGTACAATTTATGCTTCTTTTTATTGACAGTAAAATAAATGCCAGTGAAGTACACATCCCTTGTTCCCTTTTTTCTAGTCTTATTATAAGATAAAAATTATTGTGCATATAGAGCCTGCTGTATGGAAGATAAGGTCCAGCCCTTGATAAGGACAAAGCGCACTCATGCCTTGCATAGTAAGCCATGGACAAACTGTCCTTACACTAATGGAGCTTTCCTTCTCGTCCCAATGCTGTTATTGGCAGTTTCAGCGCACATCCATGTCAGGAATTAGGCTGTGTTTCCTCCACTGTCTCACTGTTCATGAACAAACCTAAAGATATAAACAAATAGTTCACAAATGGTGCGTCCACGCTGTGGAAACAATATTGTGTACCCATCAAAGTGATTGACAGTGCCTCCTCATCATTACCTCGCCTGCGACGGAGTCAGTGGGGTGAGGTATCGTTGTCAGTGCGGTTTGTTTGTCAGTTTGCTCGCGGGTCAATGACGTGACATTGTCCGAGAGCACTACTTTGGTTTAAAATAATTTTAAATGATTGATAATACGCATCATTTTATTCTATAAAACCTGTTCAATTTGAACAAACCTCCAGTTTATCATAAACATGATATATATTTTATGTTTTGCCATTTCAAACCCTCAAAATGTCAGGTGGCGCAAACGTCCAAGCAAGTTAACACTATGTGAAATGTATTAAAAATGTAATTTAAAATATGAATTAATATAATATTAATATGTGGGCATAATGTTATATTGAAAACCTTTCAAATAAAGTTTAATAGTTGAATTGTTCTTAGATTGTTTGGAAAACCAAAATACCCGCCCCCCCTACAATAAAGAATCCATATGTTACTTTAAATACCCAGCTCAACTACAAAATAGTAACGTTTTAGGCAGAGTAAACACTCTCAGGTACACTTACTAAAAAAATCACTTGGAAGGTTTTCAAGTGATATTTGGTTGCGCCACCTGACATTTTTTGGCTGGTGAAATTGCAAATAGAGTCTAAAACTGTATTAAAACCCTGTAAATGTTGTGCAACCTTTAAGACTTGTTTAAACACACTCTTCCAGCTTCAAATAAATGTAGTCTGTACATTTTTTAAGATTCATTAAAAAATACATTTTTAAAAGGCTTATTTGTCATTGACCCTCACGTGTCTGTGTGTTAACAATCTAGCACCTACACGGTTGCACTGATGGTCTTCAAACTTTCAGAGTAGGTGGGCAATGCTCCGTGGATTACCTGATTATATTTTGGGATGATCGTGTCACGGTCAAGGTCACCAGAAAGGTCAAAATTTGTTTTTTTTTTTTTTTTTTTGGTGATAATTTTCTTGAAATTCATCACATTGACTTCACACCAAAACCAAAATTGGCATCTTTCAATTCTGCTTCCAAGCATAAGCTGCATGATGGTCTCCACAGCAGTTGGGGGTTAAATGTCAGGAGAGTCAAGGTCATCAGTGAAAATAATATATTTTCCATTATAACTCAAAAAATATTGCAGATAGACAGATGTTTACTATTATGAGCATATAGGAACTCCCATATGTGCTTTTATTTGGCACCATGACCTTTGACCTTGAGTGACCTTGAAAGGTCAAACTCAAGGTCGCTGATTTTTAAGTTGAAAACGGTCAAGGTCACACTTGTAAAACTGAGTCAGAATCAAAAGCACTAAAATACGTGCTGGCAGGCGAGGTTTGTTTTACCTGGCAACACCTGTTTCACTTCAGTATTCAAGTTTCATTTTCATTGCCTCCCGGTATATTTTGGATCCCTTTTTTTTATTGCCAAGATAACTTGCCTTCAATTTTGAGTCATTCCCTTATTGTTTTAAGCCTGTGTGACAGAGCTTCTCCAGAACCCACCCACCCCCCGACTGTTTAACACAGGACACACTACATCCTGCATACAGCTGAGGTACTGCTGTGAGGTTTGCCTGTTAATACAAATGCTTATTATTTGATCATGACTTGAATATACAACCCCAATTCCGAAATAGTTGGGACGAAGCGTAAATTGTGAATAAAATCAAAATGCAATGACTTTCAGATCACATGAACCAATATGTTATTTACAATAGAAGATAGATAACATTTCAAATCTTGAAACTAAGACATTTTACACTTTTATCCACAAAATGATCTTATTTCAAATTTTCTGGCTGCAACAGATCTCAAAAAAGTTGGGACACAGGCAAAAAAGGGCTGAAAAAGCTATTCATATATAAGAGAATCAGCTGAAAGAACATTTAGCAAGTAATTACATTAACTGGCACCAGGTGTGTAACATGATTGGCTATAAAAGGGAGGTCTTAGAGAGGCTGAGTCTCTCAGAAGTAAAGATGGCCTGAAGTTCTCCAACCTGTGAAGGCTTGTGCAAAAAAATTGTGGAATCCTTTAAAAACAATGTTCCTCAACATCAAAATGGACTGTAGCAAAGTGGAAAAATGTCCTGTGGTCAGACAAGTCCAAATTTGACATTCTTGTTGGAAATCATGGGCGTCGTGTCCTCCAGGCTAAAGAGGAGAAAGACCACCCCTCCTGTTATCAGCGTTCAGTTCAAAACCCAGCATCTCTGATGGTATGGGGATACATTAGTGCATATGGTGTGGGACACTTGCATGTTTTAAAAAGCACCATGAATGCTGAAAGGTATATAAAGGTTTTAGAGCAACATATGCTACCCTCCAGATGACATCTATTCCAGGGAAGGCCTTGTGTATTTCAGCAGGACAATGCAAACCCACATACTGCAGCTATTACAACAGCATGGCTTGGTAGTAGAAGAGTCTGTGTGCTGAACTGGCCTGCCTGCAGTTCTGATCTTTCACCAATTGAGAACATTTGGCGCATAATTAAACGAAAATCCGTCAAAGGAGACCCAAAACTCTCCAGCAGCTGGAAGCCTGTATTAAACCAGAGTGGGATCAAATTCCCATAGCTAAACTCAAGAAACTTGTCTCCTCAATGCCCAGATGCCTCCACTGTGTGTTAAAAAGAAGAGGGGATGCTACAACATGGTAAACAGGCCCCTGTCCCAACTTTTAGACCTGAAGCAGTCATCAAATTTGAAATGAGCTCATTTTGTGTATAAAATTGTAAAATTTCTCAGTTTCAAGATTTGCTGTGTTATCTCTGTTCTTTAGTGAATAAAATACTGGCTGGTGTGATTTGAAAGTCATTACGTTTTGATTTTATTCACAATTTACACTTTGTCCCAACTAATTTGGAATTGGGGTTGTACTAAGCAGATACGTATGTGCTGGACGTAACCAACTTGTAGTCTGCAGAGAAGGATGGGGGGTTGGGGTTGGACTGGCACTGGTTACTGATGAAGCCAGGAAATCTGCATACTGATGGCTGTATGGACTTTAATGTATATGTCTGTAATGATGGCATTGAACTGTCTGCGGATCTCAAGATTGGGGGACGATTTCAAGCCATTGGATTCTGGTACTTCTCAGAACTGGAATTCATAAGCTGGCTCACCAGTAGGGCATCACATAATGCAGTGCTTTCCAAACCCCACCTGGAGATATCTCCCAGTTCCAGCACAGGTGATATATAAAAGTTACCGCTCTGAATCTTTCCCATTATTAAATATGGTCTTGGTGTGCTAAAAACCATATGACACTGAACCAGCAAATTCTGTGGAAACCATGGCCAACTGTATGACATAGAACCAGCAAAATCTGTGGTAAACATGGCTGACATTTGTAGAAAAGTATTTCAGTCAGGTAAACTTGTGTATTAAAATTGAGCAAATTTATTGACACGTAGATGTAATGACATTTGAGTTTGGCGAAAGGTTCTGCTCTGGAGGTGCTCTCTACCATGCATAGCAAGAACATACGAAAACAAAATTAGATAGAGCGCAGAACTTATGAATCCCCCAAAACAGCAGAACCATCACCAGCAAGAGAAGCTAAATTAAGTGAGCAACTAAGCTATGTGTAGCCTGGCTCCTCGCTGGACCCGTTAGGCTTGTTTCCCAGAGAACACACCGCTTGGTGCCCTCACATCTGTACCTGTGGGCAGGGTCTCGCCACCCTCTAGAGAATAGGCACGCGCCGCTCCCTCTAGCGCACGTCTGCAACCCCGACAGATGCAAAGAGGCAAGATGAAACGTCATCTTGGTCCTGAGAAACATTCTACCTAGTGAAATAAACTATGTGTACAGTGGAACACCCACTGCCTCCTGGGTGACCAGGAAGTCCATATAGATATCCAGGGTCAAAACATTAGCTGCTAAAGGCTGCCAAGCCTTTAGCGCACGTCTGCTACCACCAATGCAATTTCCTGGATCAAGAATGGACATACTACTTTTAATGCATCATGACCTTACCATGCGTAGCCTGGTTCCTCGCTGGACCCGTGAGGCTTGATCAAGATTGGACATACTAAGCATGACCCAGCCAATCACCTGCGCTGTTGCAAAATGATAAGAGGCTTAAGAGAAGATACCATGACAACTGTGAAAACTAGGCGATCTATACATACAGACATGTTCAGTTTTAACGCGGCCAAAAGGCAAAGTTCATATACATCTGAAGACCTCTGAACCCAAATCTTCCGACGAGATGCAGGGAAGGTTTTGCAGCTGTTGACGCCTTGAAGATTCAGAAGGAGTGGGCAGCTCAGGAGAGAGAAAAGTCCCAAAGCTAGCAGGGATGAGGTGGCGCAAAGTAAACCGGACTCTTGTGTAGGTTTCCCAGCAGCCATAGTGAACAGAGGCTTGAGAGGCGCTCACATTGGTTGGTATTGCAGACGATGTGACATGAAATAGGAGAAAACAAATGGTTAGATTGACCAATAATGATGAGAGATCCTAAACTCCTTTTATAATGACATTGTGTCTCAATGTTTTAGAACACAGCATATGCAAACACATTTATAGCAATGTCAGATACAACCGAAGAAGCTCAAAGTTCAAGGATTTTATGATTTAAATGATATCATTTATTTGGGGGACCAGGTATTCGTGCAGAAATTCACTGAGGAAGGCAAACTGCATAATATCTTCGTTGACAACATATAAGCAGCTTCATGTTCAAACATACCAGAGTCAGCTTTGCGCTATTGTTGCCCCAAGTGTACATGCGATCACAATTCAATCAATGCTCTACAATTAATTTCTGAAGGGGCCGTAAAATCCACAGCCAAGTTTCCAAAACCATACAAAAATCCCCAACAAACAAAGAGGAGCAGCATTATCAGAAAATGATGTTTCTCGAAATCATTTAGATTTAATTAATTTCAATAACTGCATATCAACAGATTGATTCACTGCATTTGTCCATGGATAATTTAGCTGAATTTCATGTGAAATTCACTGTATTTAAATATTTGCAATCCATGCATCTCATTTCATAGTTTCAAAGCGCTCCATACATTTTGAGATCTACTGCATTTCAACATTACAGTTCACTATATTCATCACATGAGATTTTCATGCCGATTTGTTCAATTTGATCGCTGCATCGTGATTTCTTGCATTATGATTTGTAAGATTGTGATTTCTTGCGCTACAGTTCGTATAATTCATTGCAGTAGGATTCATCGTGGTTTATTTCATCATTTCTATTGGTAATCACAGAATGACACCAGGAACACACCACTTTGGGTGGCTGCAGGCATTGCAAACAGCAAAATTAAACTAGATAAATGTCAGCAGACAACCATAGATATTCACTGAAACAGCATTCTCCCCGTTCACAGCTTAGTCAAGAGGATGGGCATCAGTAAATGTATTAGTGTCCAGCAAAACAGGAGAACCACTCCAGGCTGCATGAAAGTTCACAGTAAATTTGTCTAGCATAATAACACCCCTTTATACATCACAAAATGTGACATGACTGATCAAAACTTATTACATTTAGAATTGTCAAATTTAATCAGTTAGGCAGGACAGGTAAGGTCGTAGAATCACATCAGAATTTGTCCTGCATGAGCAGAGATGACCAAAAGCAGTTTCATGTTATTCCCATATCCAAGCAAATGCAATTATTATCATTTTTATAAAATAAAGCAAATTATGCCAACAAACTGAGAATGCATTCGACTGGTGCTTTCACAAGGAAATTATTTTCGGTGAATGTTTCTGAATTATTGGAATGGTATCACAAGCGCAGAAATGTGACTACTCGCCATCAAGAAATGAAGACTTGACGTAAGTTCTGATAGGCCATGGAGTCAAGCCTGCTAACAGAGGAGCAGCTTCTATCTGAGTGCACATGACTGTCATCTGACCTAGCTGCCTGATTGCTTGGCTGGTTATATGCTACTCTACTTAAGCTCGCTTCGGGAAGCTGCTCCTCCGTGCGCTCGCTCAACAATTAAGGTGCGTGGTATTCATTATCGCTGCAAACTTCTATAACAATGTTTATATTGGCTACCGCACTTCGGTGGGGTTCATGTTGCTCTGGTGTATGATGTCATGTTTGCTCTAGCTTTTCTACTACGCTGGTAGTGCTCGGTTATGAAGGCCAGCACGCGCGAGCTTATTTGTCTAAATGTGGCTTGTTTCGAAACCTTGCCCTATGTGTTTGCTGAAAGAATCTTTGGTGTGACTGGTGTCATTTGTCAAACCGTGAATTTAGAGCAGCATGCTAATCCGGATACAGCTACGAATGCTCGTTAACTCCAGTTCTCGCTTGGCTAGGCAGCACTGTCATTGTTGTTAGCTAAATGATTTCCCTACGGCAACAATGGCAATCTGCCCGCCTATTGCGATTCGCCACTGTTCGAAAGCTGGTCTTTTCCGGGTGTCGAAAGCATGTGGATGCCTCGGGAAGGTATTAATTGAGCGTGTATGTCTTGTAAACAGGTGTGTGCTGGATTGCATACATTTCATGGAAGTTGCGGCAGTGCTTGTGCTTCAGCGCAGTAATATCGCATTTTGTGAAGTTACCCGAGCTGCTAGTTCTCCTCGTTTTTACTCCTGGATAAGTGAATAGGAAGAGTTTTTGTGATGAAACACGAGTGTAATGCACCAAATCAATTTGCTGTTGGCACGACCACTGCCGGTAAGATGCATATGATCTTGGCACGGATGACCGGTCCCTAATTCTCAGCGGCTGATCACTGCGGTCAAGCTATCACCAGTTCGCAAAACGACGGTCAAACTATCACCGCTAAAAATTTTCTGCGCAAATACAGCGGATAACGCGGTAGTAAAGTCACGTGATACAATTGCTGTCGAAAATCGGCTTGTTGAAAGAAATACCGAGGCTTGTTCAACGAAAGAATGCGTGTATTTTATTCAGAAAAAAAATCGTGAACAACTTCCATAATGTGGTTTGAAAATTATTTTTATTTCTGTTTTTTCAATAAATAGTTGACATTTTGGTGCAGATTGAAATGTGAGATTTTGGTGAACTGCCGTTACTCCAGATAACAAACAATTGCATGTAACTGTAATAATGTTTTACTTAAAGCAAAAGGGAAAAAAAGGTAGATATCACTGTGGCATTAATGTAGGAATTTCCATTAGAATTGGTCTTTTTAGGTGGACAAAATACGAGAAAATTCAAGCAGGGACCATGTAATTCAAAATGTTTGTGAAAATTAGGGGGCCCAAACCATACTGCACACGCTGTAGTAAAAGCGTATTGAATAAAGAGAGATTGCATGGGTCAATCATGATATAAACAGCCATCAAAGTTGTGCTTTGCAGTTGGACCCAACAAAATGATGGCGTGTCCGAGGGCCTGTTGTGGTTTAATTTGAAAAACTTTGTGAAAATTAGCGCTTGCATACAACAACGCATGCATTCCAGTACAGGACGTCTGAATAGGATGAGACTCCATGTTGGATATATGAGATAAATGGCTATCAAAGTTGGTACTGTGCAATGTGCGAATGCAGACAATTGGATGGGGGGTGCCATCTATGAGGGCCTGTAGTTCCTGCAAATCAAATAGTTTGTGAAAAGTAACACTTGTATTTCATAAAACATGGATCCTTCTATTAGCCCACAAAATATGAAGAGATTCTGCGGTGGAATTTTTTAATAAATGGCCATCAAAGTTCGTACTGTGCAATGTGCGAATGCAGACAATTGGATGGGGGTTGCCATCTTTGAGGGCCTGTAGTTCCTGCAAATCAAATAGTTTGTGAAAAATAAATGGCCATAAAGTTACTTGCATATCATTGCAGACAATTGGATGGGGGGGTCCTTTTATAAGTTCCTACAAAATATTTGAACAGTAACACTTGAAGTCATTAAACATGGGTCCTACTATATGGTGAAGAAATTCTAATAAATGGCCATCAAAGTTCATGGGGGGGGGTCATTTTGAGTGCAATGTTCCTGCAAATGCAGACAATTGGATGGGGGGGGCCATATTTTAGGGCCTGTAGTTCCTGCAAATCAAATAGTTTGTGAACAGTAACACTTGCATATCATTAAACATGTTTCCTACTATATGCCGACAGAGTATGAATATGAGATTCTATGGTGGAAATTTTTAATAAATGGCCATCAAAGTTGGTGCAGACAATGCTATGTACTTGAATGTAGTTCCTTGGATGTAACACTTGCCTATCATAAAACTGTATTCTACTGCAAATCAAAAAGTTTGTGAAAAGTAACCCTTATATGGATACTAAATAAATGTATCCTACTATAAGCCCATGAATATTGAAGAGATTCTGTGGTGGAATTTTTTGAATAAATGGCTATCAAAGTTGGTAATATGAAGAGATTCTGTGTGTAATGTGCAATTTTATAGTGTTAATGTGCGAATGCAGACAATTGGATGGGGGGGTTCATGTTTGAGGGCCTGTAGTTCCTGCAAATCAAAAAGTTTGTGAAAAGTGACACTTGCCTATCATTTCAAACATGGGTACAGTTTTTGCCTTATTATGCTGTTGTTTTATGTATTTTAGAACATGCATGTGTAAATTTTATTCTTCATGGCATTCATGCACAACAGCATAATAAAAGGAAAAAACTGTACCATCAAAATTCAGAATCATGGCTTTTCACTGGTGAAATTATGAACATGTGGTCGCAAAAACTAAGCATTTATTGGGCAAGCAAATTAGTCCAATCTATTTTCTGTCATGTTTATGTTTAGGTCAAAACAATTTTGAAATAAATAAAACACTTGTGTTCAGGTACTTAAGTTGGAGATATCTAATTCTATCATTGACTTATGCGGTCTGTAAGATTATAAAATTAAACAAAGTACTTCCAGTGATGCGTATTGATTCAAAAATTACCGGTACATTAGGCTGGCACTTGATGCAAAATATTACAAGTAATATTGTATGCAAGTTCTTTTTGACAAATTATTGGTACTAAAACACAGTCATCCATTCAATTTAATTTCCATGGTCACCCGCTCCATTGTCTTCATTCTCACACTGCAAAGTGCCTAATTTTATCCACATTTATTTAATAATTTTGCCAAGGAATCTTTTCATTTTCAATGTGCTTGTACAAGAATACATGAAGCATGGAAAGGAGGTGTTATAGTTCACAAATTTTTAAACTCGCAGAGAATTACAGGCCCTCAAAAAATCGCCCCTATTCAACTGTCTACATGCGATATTGCAAGAGTAACAAAATTTGATGGCCATTTATTTAATAATTCCACAGTGGAATCTCTATTTTCACTTTTTTATTATAATAGAAAAGATGTAGTACGGCAAGCATTATTTTTCAAAAAGTTTTTGATTTGCAGGGATTACAGACCCTAAAACGTGGCCCCACATTCAATCATCTCCCTTTGCACACTGCAACAGTTCCGATATTGATGCCCATTTTTTTTTTTTCATAATTCCACCACAGAATCTCTTCATATTCATTCAATTTATATTACAGTGCATGTAGTATGGTCAGGAATTGTTATTTTTCACAAACTTTTTTGATTTACAGGAATTACAGGCTGGCAAACATGGTAAATAAATCAGTCGTCTCCATTCACACATTACAATAGTTCCTGATTTGATGGCCATTTATTCAATAAGTTTGGCACCGAATCTTTTCATATTCAGCGAGTTTAAACTAAGACACATGACCTATAGTAAGCAAGTGTTACTTTTTACAAACTACTTGATTTGCAGAAACCACAGGCCCTCAAGTATGGACCCCCATTCAATTGTCTGCATTCACACATTAAACAGAACCAAATTTGACGGCCATTTATTTTAAAATTCCACCATGGAATCTTTTCATATTTTAAAATTTTATACTAGGATCCATGTGTTATGCTAATGAAGTGTTACTTTTGACAAACTTTTTGATTTGTCGGAATTATCAGCCCTCAAACATGATCCCCCCCATCCAATTGTCTGCATTCGCACATTACACACTACCAAATTTGATGGCCATTTATTAAAAAATTCCACCACTGAATCTCTTCATATTCTGTGGGCTTATAGTAGGATACATGTAGTATGATATGCAAGGGTTACTTTTCACAAACTTTTTGATTTGCAGGAACTACAGGCCCTCAAACATGACCCCCCCCATCCAATTGTCTGCATTCGCACATAGCACAGTACGAAATTTGATCGCCATTTATTAAAAAATTCCACCACAGAATCACTTCATATTTTGTGGACTTATAGAAGGATCTGTGTATAATGATATGCAAGAAATACTTTTCACAAACTATTTGATTTGCAGGAAATGGAGGTCCTCAAACATGACTCCCCCCATCCAATTGTCTGCATTCGCACATAGCACTGTACGAACTTTGATGGCCATTTATTAAAAAACTCCACCACAGAATCTCTTCATATTTTGTGGATTTATACTAGGATCCATGTATTATGAATACAAGTGTTACTTTTCTCAAACTATTTGATTTGCAGGAAATGGAGGTCCTCAAGTATGGGGCCCCCATCCAATTGTCCGCATTCGCACATTGCACAGTACTAACTTTGATGGCCATTCATTAAAAATTTCCACGACAGAATCTCTTCATATTTTGTGGGCTTATAGAAGGATCTATGTATAATGATATGCAAGAGATACTTTTCACAAACTATTTGATTTGCAGGAACTGCAGGAACTACAGGCCCTCAAAGATGACCCCCCCCATCCAATTGTCTGCATTCGCACATAGCACTGTACGAACTTTGATGGCCATTTATTAAAAAACTCCACCACAGAATCTCTTCATATTTTGTGGATTTATACTAGGATCCATGTATTATGAAATACAAGTGTTACTTTTCTCAAACTATTTGATTTGCAGGAAATAGAGGTCCTCAAGTATGGGGCCCCCATCCAATTGTCCGCATTCGCACATTGCACAGTACTAACTTTGATGGCCATTCATTAAAAATTTCCACGACAGAATCTCTTCATATTTTGTGGGCTTATAGAAGGATCTATGTATAATGATATGCAAGTAATACTTTTCACAAACTATTTGATTTGCAGGAACTGCAGGAACTACAGGCCCTCAAAGATGACCCCCCCCCAATTGTCTGCATTCGCACATAGCACTGTACCAACTTTGATGGCCATTTATTAAAAATTTCCACCATAGAATCTCTTCATACTCTGTCGGCATATAGTAGGACCCATGTTTAATGACTTGCAAGTGTTACTTTTCACAAACTATTTGATTTGCAGGAACTACAGGCCCTCAAATATGGCAACCCCCATCCAATTGTCTGCATTCGCACATTGCACAGTATGAACTTTGATGGCCATTTATTAAAAATTTCCACCACAGAATCTCTTCATATTTTGTGGGCTTATAGAAGGATCTATGTGCAATGATATGCAAGTAATACTTTTCACAAACTATTTGATTTGCAGGAACTACAGGCCCTCAAATATGGCAACCCCCATCCAATTGTCTGCATTCGCACATTGCACAGTATGAACTTTGATGGCCATTTATTAAAAATTTCCACCACAGAATCTCTTCATATTTTGTGGGCTTATAGAAGGATCTATGTGCAATGATATGCAAGTGTTACTTTTCACAAACTATTAGATTTGCAGGAACTACAGGCCCTCAAATATGGCAACCCCCATCCAATTGTCTGCATTCGCACATTGCACAGTATGAACTTTGATGGCCATTTATTAAAAATTTTCTCCACAGAATCTCTTCATATTTTGTGGGCTTATAGAAGGATCTATGTGCAATGATATGCAAGTAATACTTTTCACAAACTATTAGATTTGCAGGAACTACAGGCCCTCAAATATGGCAACCCCCATCCAATTGTCTGCATTCGCACATTGCACAGTATGAACTTTGATGGCCATTTATTAAAAATTTTCTCCACAGAATCTCTTCATATTTTGTGGGCTTATAGAAGGATCTATGTGCAATGATATGCAAGTAATACTTTTCACAAACTATTAGATTTGCAGGAACTACAGGCCCTCAAATATGGCAACCCCCATCCAATTGTCTGCATTCGCACATTGCACAGTACCAACTTTGATAGCCATTTATCTCATATATCCAACATGGAGTCTCATCCTATTCAGACGTCCTGTACTGGAATGCATGCATTGTTGTATGCAAGCGCTAATTTTCACAAAGTTTTTCAATTTAAACCATAACAGGCCCTCGGACACGCCATCATTTTGTTGGGTCCAACTGCAAAGCACATACTTTGATGGCTGTTTATATCATGATTGACCCATGCAATCTCTCTTTATTCAATACGCTTTTACTACAGCGTGTGCAGTATGGTTTGGGCCCCCTAATTTCCACAAACATTTTGAATTACATGGTCCCTGCTTGAATTTTCTCGTATTTTGTCCACCTAAAAAGACCAATTCTAATGGAAATTCCTACATTAATGCCACAGTGATATCTACCTTTTTTCCCCTTTTGCTTTAAGTAAAACATTATTACAGTTACATGCAATTGTTTGTTATCTGGAGTAACGGCAGTTCACCAAAATCTCACATTTCAATCTGCACCAAAATGTCAACTATTTATTGAAAAAACAGAAATAAAAATAATTTTCAAACCACATTATGGAAGTTGTTCACGATTTTTTTCTGAATAAAATACACGCATTCTTTCGTTGAATAAGCCTCGGTATTTCTTTCAACAAGCCGATTTTCGACAGCAATTGTATCACGTGACTTTACTACCGCGTTATCCGCTGTATTTGCGCAGAAAATTTTTAGCGGTGATAGTTTGACCGTCGTTTTGCGAACTGGTGATAGCTTGACCGCAGTGGCTCATCGAGGAGTTAACGATTTTCACTTGGATTCTTTAGGTTGCTCGCTAGTTTCTTCGCACGGTCAGTGTATAGGAATTGCAAGCCTAACAAAACGCATTATGAACGTTATCTTACCGCGGCACTGAACATGCTTATGGCTTCTATCGGAACGATTCTATCGAATCGCGTTTATGCCTGGTACTTTATGGATTGCTTCAAATTATAACTTTGGCTTCCTGTTGGACCTAATTCACTGGGGTACTATGAAGTATTTCGAGATGGCAATTGAATGCTGTGTTAACAACCTCTGGGACGGATGCTGCTTCATGGTCAAGTGACTTGGTTTCAAACTGCTTGGCTTAATTCGATTGGTTATCCCTACTTATACCTGGGTTCACGAACATGGTGTCAAATGGGTCGCCTGCTCATGTTCATCCGAGTTTGCTTGAACAAGCGCTAAGGTTTGGTGGATAGCGGACTCAACTTCATTCGCTTTGTCTCAGGCCTTTTAACATCAATCAACTGGCAGAATTGCTACAATTTGCCTGCTATTTCCATTGACATATTCAATGGATGTACTTTGTGCGTTTTATGTATGGTTTTGATTTACTTCATGCGGTAACAGTTTGCAAATTGCATCGCATACACATCGTGACGAAACTACAAATGCTAGCAACTGAAGCGCTCAGCAATCGTTTAAATAAATAAAAATAAATTTAAAAAAAAGTTTATGGTTCCAACCAAAAATTCTACCTAATGCGGTGGAATGATCAGGACTCGGAGTAGTCATTCTGTTGGCACTGAAGTTTCTGCTATCAAGCGAGTCATACAAGCCTTGGGTCGCTTGTCAATATCAAGCTCACGTCCTTGCGCACGCTCAGCAATGCCATGGTGCGGCGATATGTTGCTGATACTTTATTTTCCCTATGTCAGCTTGCTAGCTTGCGCGTGGTCATCTGCCCATCATTGAATTCAGTAGCTTTATTTCTGCCTACTTAGAATGTGCAATAGCCTTTAGTGTGCTAGTTAACGAAAAGCCATAAAGACCACATGGTCTCTGACTGTAAAGGCATGATGTTTTTAGCTTCTGGTCTTCGGTTTATGCCTGCATCACTGGTTTTTGGGGGGGGATTTTAGCAGCTTTCAGATTCATGAATGATCTTCATATTTCGCAATCATGGTCTTTTATTTTTATATCAACTTTGAGTACTCAACATTATTTCATGGTATATCCCCTGCACTGCTTCCACCTCCTGCTCTCCACTAATTGCCTGGTTTGTGTTCCCTCCATGTCTGCGGTGGGGCCCTGCCCTGAGTATGCTGCTGCTGTCTTCGTCATCATCGCCATCTGACCCTCTGCCCAAGTGCTGCCAGTCTCCACCATTACAACAGTCTGGTCCATGGGGTCTATCCAGCGAACTACATCTGTTCATCATGGAAGCCGGGAGACCCATCTCTCCGTCCTGGTTCGCTGTATGACTTCGCCTAGTTTGCTAGCTGCACCTCTCCCCTCAACTCTACACTCTACTCCTTCGGTATTGGAGCAGCACAACCGCCGCTTCCATTGCGCCTGTCCTGACATTGAAGGCCATGGGACGTCAGTTGTCTTCGGCGTATAATCGATACCTTCGCCCTGGATTCAAGGACATTATGGAGGCGCAAAAAAAAAAAAAAAAATTAATGAGCGAATGTTGTAAGATATGTTTGGTAATTAACTGTTGCAATGTTTGCATGTCCAAAACACTACAAATTAATCTCAACTCCTACACGTTCCTGCTCACGCGTCGTCTAGCATTCTTCCAGTCACATAGTCAGGGTATCAGCGTCCCAACACTATTCAACGCCATCTCATTCATCACCACTCTCACCTTCATTAATATATAAAAGTTTTTTTTTTTTTTTTTTTCATCATACTTGTACCAGCTTGCTGACACGCTAGATCATTTTGTAGCATATTTCTCTTGAAATGGCTTCAAGAGAAATTGAGGTAGCTGTCGGGCTATCTCTTCACATAGTGTACTTCATATAGTATATTTCTCTTGTATCGGCATCAAGAGAAATCGTGCCAGCCGCCGGGCTGTCACGACACATAATACATAGCATATAGAATATTTCTCTGGTATCGGCATCAAGAGAAATCGTGCTAGCCGCCGGGCTGTCACGACACATAATACACTTCATATAGTATATTTCTCTTGTATCGGCATCAAGAGAAATCGTGCCAACCGCCGGGTTGTCACTACACATAATACAATTCATATAGAATATTTCTCTTGTATCTGCATCAAGAGAAATGAGTATCAGCCGCTGGGCTGTCACTCCTAGAACATCCGTGTAGAATATTTCTCTTGATCGGCATCAAGAGAAATCGTGGCAACCGCCGGGCTGTCACGACACATTGTACTCTCATATAGTATATTTCTCTTGTATCGGCATCAAGAGAAATCGTGGCATCCGCCGGGCTGTCACGACACATAGCACACTCATATAGTGTATTTCTCTTGTGTTGGTTTCAAGAGAATTGTCAGCTTCCGGGCTGCCACTATTCATCTACTGCTTCTTAACTTTTCTGCATTTCAGTTGGCGAGCAAAATGATGTGATTTGTCTGTATTTAACTGTTACAATGTTTGCATGTCCAAACACAACACACTAATCTCTCTCCTACACACACTCCAGCTCATGCGTCGTCTCGCATTCACATAGTCTGGGTACCTGCGTCACAACACTGTTTCTACGCCATCTCAATCATCACTACTCACACCTTCATTGTACTTGTACCAGCTTGCTGTCACACCTGATTGTATAGTAGCATATTTCTCCTGAAAGGGCTCAAGAGAAATTGAGCTAGCCGCCGGGCTATCTCTACACATACTATACTTCATGTAGTATATTTCTCTTGTATCGGCATCAAGAGAAATCGTACCAGCCGCCGGGCTGTCACAACACATAATACACTTCATACGGTATATTTCTCTTGTATCGGCATCAAGAGAAATTGTGCCAACCGCTGGGTGGTCACTACACATAATTCAATTCATATCGGCATCAAGAGAAATTGTGACAGCCGACGGGCTGTCACGTCACATCCTACTCTCACAGTATATTTCTCTTGTATTGGCATCAAGAGAAATCGTGGCATCCGCCGGGCTGTCACGACACATAGCACACTCATAGTGTATTTCTCTTGTATGGGCTTCAAGAGAAATTGTCAGCCGCCGGGCGACCACTATGCATCTGCTGCTTCTTAACGTTTCTGCATTTCAGCTGGCCTTGCTGGCATGGTTCTGTTGGGGGATTACAAGCAGCTCCCTGCCTTCGGTTCCTCGTTCGGACGGGCAGGGATCTCTCATAACAGAGCCATGTCGCCAAACTCAATGTAAGATTGTATGCCTGTATGCTGTAATAAATATTATCTTTTTTGACGAAGTGGTCCTATCAGAAATTTGAGGTATTTGTTGCAACTTTAAATAAGTAAAGTCTGTGCATAGAGAAAACTCGATATGTATTATCAGACTACATATACAAATTGGCCTTAATAGATCCAGCTGTCAAAGTCTACGTAATAGACAATCCTTGTGCAGATAAAAACTCCAACGTGACAGATCACACACATTGGAAGCCATGCAGTAAAAACATGGGAAAGTACAAGTTTTAAGAGCAACACATGACACACAAAAAGTCAAACAGGCAATAGGTCCTTTTGTTTGCATATAAAGACCCATTTGTAAGGCTTCTTAAGAACTAACACAGGTTGACACTGTTCCTCTAACTGCTCAAAACTAAAATATTCTATAAAAGCTCACACCAGAGGAACCATACCTCTACAAAACATATAATAATGCTCATTAAGCATTCAGTACTCAGAAATCAAATGGGAGAAACCAAACCTCTGTAACAGGTAGAACTCACTAACAAACCAATTTTAAGGTATTAAAGAAGGGAGAAACCAAACCTCTGTAATGGGTGGAAACATATTCATTAATGGCAAATCAATACTCAGGAATCAGACATGAAATCAGGTGGAGGAGAAACCAAACCTCTGTATCACAAAAATGCAAGAACTAAATTCTATTAATTTGGAGGAATGCAAAGGCACTTAAATTCTCAAGTTTTAAGTTACTTATTTCAAACGTCTGGAGGGAACTAGGAGTAGAGCTGCTGCTCATCTGCAGTGAAAGGAGTCGGCTGAGGTGGTTGAGGCATCTGATCAGGATGCCTCCTGAGCTCCTCCCTTGGAGTTTGTCTGGGCACAACTAACTGGGAGGAGGACTCAGAAGGTGCTGGAGGGATTATATATGTTTGGGCTGACTTTCTTCATCTGCTGCCACTGCAGCCCAGCCTCAAATCAGTGGAAGACAATGGATGTAGTTAAAGTAAATACTTAAAGTAAATACACAGTTAGATTGGACACTAGTGTCCATTCCTCTTCGGTCAACATGGTGGGATGGGGATTGGACACTAAAGCATAGGCTGTGAGATTAAATTCACTCCAGCTGAGGACGTATAACATAGATCCAATGCCTCTAGTGAGCTGGCTGGAAGGCTTAACCCTGCCTCTTCCATGGTAATGGTGCAGAGATCAAAAATTTCCTCATCACAGGGGATGGTTGTCAGAAACCTGCAGGTATTTTTTACTGTAGCCAGGTCGATGGCATTATGCTGGACAATGTGGTCATCCACACCCCACAAATGAGGAGCTGAAAGCATGATATTGGGTATCCCACTGGGAACATTTGGATTCCTGGATGGTCGGATTCAGTGTGTGTTCCTCACATTTTTCATCTCATTCAACTGATCCTGAAAAAAAGAAGAAACGCATGCTAAACATTACTTTGTAAAAGTGTGTCAGAGATACTCAAAAAGCAGATATATGACACATAATACACACACATCAGTATATCAGGAAATTTTGTTTAAGGAAACAGAACAGGTGGAAACAGAATTTCATTTTTTTAACAAGCTGAAAAAGTATTGTATATCACATCAAATGCATTTAATTAAAAAAGCTATTAAGGCTACTATGGAACCAAATTATTACATAATACATCTGAACCAAATTATTCACGAACTTTATTTAGGAAATAAATTCTTCAGAATAGTATATACTACTCAAAATTTGATAGGGATCATAGGAATTTTTTTGTGAAATGACATGCAAATTTGGTAACTGCCCCTGATGAACAATATATTGGATAAATGACATGCAGTCAGACACAAAACACAATTGCACGTGCATTTCATGACGTTAAATGAGCGTGCAGCCTCACATTTTGACTTTGACTAACACTTCACCATTTCAACTCAGACGTGTGTGTTGCTTGTTGGTAAAAATATGGAAGTTCCCAAATTTTTTGCTTTACATTTAGCAATAACAATGTCTCCTCAACGTCTTAGACGTCGATTGACTTCAAAGCAATTGGGAAGATGCATCGAATGCTTGACTCTGGCTTCTCCTGGCGTCACGTTGCTAATGCACTTAACGTCAGCCAAAGCGTTGTGAACAGAGCGTGGAACCGGCATCAAACGTTTGGTACAGCAGCACACCGTCATGGGGGTGGTCGTCAGAGATCGACTACACAACGACAAGATCACTTTCTCACACTTCAGGCACGACGTCATCCTTTCTTGACAGCCACCACCCTACGAAATGACCTTCATAACGCCTCAAGGGTCAGGGTATCCACTCAGACGATCTGAATCGTCTTCATACTGCCGGCCTCAACTCAAGAAGGCCATGTGTTCGAATCCCACTGACCGTGCGTCATAGGCGTGACTGTTTGGATTGGGCTCACGATCATGTCACATGGACACACAACGATTGGGCTCCAGTTCTCTTTACTGATGAGTCCCGATATTGCTTGGACTTTACTGACAGGAGGCAACGGGTGTGGCGAAGACAACGTGAGCGATTTAATGATGCCTACATCAACGAACACGACCGTTATGGTGGCGGATCAATTTTGGTCTGGGGAGGAATAAGCAGGAACGGCAGAACGGACCTGCATGTCATGGGGAGAGGGACGATGACAGGGGTACGGTACAGGGATGAGATCCTCAATGTGTACGTAAGACCATACGCTGGTGCTGTTGGCCCTGATTTCATCTTTATGGATGATAACGCCCGTCCCCCATCGTGCTAGGGTGGTGAATCAATTCCTAGAGCAGGAGACAATTGTCCGCATGGACTGGCCCAGCGTTCGCGGACCTAAACCCTATTGAACATGTGTGGAACATGCTGCAGGTCGCCATTTCCGGTGGTAGGGCACAACCCACAACTCTAGAAGAGCTCGGAAATGCCCTTGTTGAAGAATGGAACAACATTCCAATTGCAAGCATCCGGGTTCTGATTGACAGTATGACCCGACGTTGTCAAGCCGTCATTCAAGCTAGGGGAGGCCATACCCGTTATTGACATTAACTGTGGTAATGAAACATCAAACAAACACTGTCTGTTTTCACTTTACATGTCTGAGGTGAAACCATGAAGTGTTCGTGAAAGCCAAAAGTGTGAGGCTGCACGCTCATTTAATGTCATTAAATGCACTTGCAAATGTGTTTTGTGTCTGACTGCATGTCATTTATCCAATATATTGTTCATCAGTGGCAGTTACCAAATTTGCATGTCATTTCACAAAAAAATTCCTATGATCCCAATCAAATTTTGTGTAGTATATATGTAAATGAAACTACGCCAGTTTCCGTTTCCGCAAATACAGTGATAATAATAAACGAATAAACTGAAGCCTTTTTTGCAAGGTAATTTAACTGGCACCTTTTTGCCAGTTATTGTACATGTAATTTTACAATAAGTTTACCACAGAGTTCAGTGCATGTTCAGTGTAAACCACGGTTAAATGCGCGAAGGACTCGTCTTACAGTTAAAATGACAAGGAGACAATGCGTTAATTTAACGGTTAAATTCAGTCAGTTTATAACAGTGTAGGAAAGCCGAACTTCATTTCGTTGCGCTGTTGCAACAGCGTATGGGCATGGTGTGAACCAGCTTGCCTGGTATACACGAGTGCTTATGAATGGAAATGCATTGTGACGGGACTGGACATTTTGTCCGATGTAAGCGAAAATCCGTCATATAAAATCCGATATATCTGATGTTTATTTAATGGAAAAACATTACAGAATTTTTTTTTATTTTTTAATTTATTTATCAGGGACAGTGTGCAAAAACATTAAGCTCAGCAGAGTAGATGTTCCAGATTCTATCTTCTTCAGCTAATTTCCATCTGTTGTCCACAATACTCATTCAATAACAGCTTCCATCACATGCATTCATTATTGTTGTCTACATTCAGAAATTAAGTGCAAGACATGCACACACACACACACAAATACAACCCCAATTCCAAAATAGTTGGGACAAAGTGTAAATTGTGAATAAAATCAAAATGCAATGACTTTCAGATCACATGAGCCAATATGTTATTTACAACAGAACATAGATAACATTTCAAATGTTGAATCTGAGACATTTTACATTTTTATCCACAAAATTAGCTTATTTAAAATTTTCTGGCTGCAACAGGTCTCAAAAAAGTTGGGACACAGGCAAAAAAGGGCTGAAAAAGCAATTAATATATTAGAGAATCAGCTGAAAGAACATTTAGCAAGTAATTAAGTTAACTGGCATCAGGTGTGTAACATGATTGGCTATAAAAGGGATGTCTTAGAGAGGCTGAGTCTCTCAGAAGTAAAGATGGCCAGAGGCTCTCCAACCTGTGAAGGCTTGCGTAAAAAAAAAATTGTGGAATACTTTAAAAACAATATTCCTCAACGTCAAATTACAAAGGCTTTGAAGGTCTCATTATCAACAGTGCATAAAATCATTAAAAGATTCAGAGAAACTGGAAACATCTCTGTGCGTAAGGGACAAGGCCGAAGACCTTTACTGGATGCCCGTGATCTTCGGGCCCTCAGACGCTACTGCATCACTCACCGGCATGATTCTGTCATTGACATTACTAAATGGGCCCAGGAATACGTCAAGAAACCACTGTCTGTAAACACAGTCCGCCTTGCCATCCACAGATGCCACCTAAAACTCTATCATGCAAAAAGGATGCCATTGTTGAGCATGATCCAGAAGCGCCGCCGTGTTCTGCGGGCCAAGGCTCATTTAAAATGGACTGTAGCAAAGTGGCAAAGTGTCCTGTGGTCAGACGAGTCCAAATGTGACATTCTTTTTGGAAATCATGGGCGTTGTGTCCTCCGGGCTAAAGAGGAGAAAGACCACCCCTCCTGTTATCAGCGTTCAGTTCAAAAGCCAGCATCTCTGATGGTATGGGGATGCATTAGTGCATATGGTGTGGGACTCTTACATGTTTTAAAAAGCACCATGAATGCTGAAAGGTATATAAAGGTTTTAGTGCAAGATATGCTCCCCTCCAGATGACATCTCTTCCAGGGAAGGACTTGTGTATTTCAGCAGGACAATGCAAAAACACATACTGCTGCTATTACAACAGCATGGCTTCGTGGCAGAAGAGTCCGTGTGCTGAACTGGCCTGCCTGCAGTCCTGATCTTTCACCGATTGAGAACATTTGGCGCATAATTAAACGAAAAGTCCATCAAAGGAGACCCAAAACTCTCCAGCAGCTGGAAGCCTGTATTAAACAAGAGCGGGATCAAATTCCAATGGCTAAACTCAAGAAACTTGTCTCCTCAATGCCCAGATGCCTCCACTCTGTGTTAAAAAGAAGAGGGGATGCTACACTATGGTAAACAGGCCCCTGTCCCAACTTTTTTGACACCTGTAGCAGCCATCAAATTTGAAATGAGCTCATTTTGTAGATAAAATTGCAAAATTTCTCAGTTTCAACATTCTCAATGTTATCTTTGTTATATTAAATATAAAAAATACTGGCTGGTGTGATTTGAAAGTCATTGCATTTTGATTTTATTCACAACTTACTCTTTGTCCCAACTATTTGGGGTTGTATGTATGTATATTTGTGTGTGTGTGTATGTGTGTGTGTGTGTGTGTAGCACTTAATTTCTGAATGTAAGCGACAATAATGAATGCATGTGATGGAAGCTGTTATTGAATGAGTATTGTCGACAACAGATGGAAATTAGCTAAAGAATATAGAATCTGGAACATCTACTCTGCTGAGCTTAATGTTTTTTCACACTGTCCCTGATAAATAAATTAAAAAATAAAAAAAAATTCTGCAATGTTTTTCCATTAAATGAACATTGAATATATCGGATTTTATATGACGGATTTTCGCTTACATCGGACAAAATGTCCAGTCCCGTCACAATGCATTTCCATTCAAAAGCACTCCTGTATACCAGGCAAGCTGGTTCGCATCATGCACATACGCAGTCGCAACAGAGCAACGAAATGAAGTTCGGCTTTCCTACACTGCAATAAACTGACTGAATTTAACCGTTAAATTAACGCATTGTCTCCTTGTCATTTTAACTGTAAGAGGAGTCCTTCGCGCATTTAACTGTGGTTTACACTGAACATGCACTGAACTCTGTGGTAAACTTATTGTAAAATTACAGTTAAAATAACTGGCAAAAAGGTGCCAGTTAAATTATCTTGCAAAAAAGGCTTCAGTTAATTTGTTTATTATTAACAGTGTATTCGCGGAAACTGAAACTGGCGCGGTTTCATTCACACACTTTAGTTTTGAGACTTCTACATTGATCCCACTTGGGGCAACACGTAAAATCATCCTATTATCCATTGTGTCTGGGCAAAGACAGATTAAATGAAGACAACAAGAAGGTAGGCTATGAACACTTTCAGAATGAAGTTGTTCCGATCCTGATACACAAAGCATAAATTCATTTATGCCTATAATGAGTTTCTTCCAGGTATAGACCTGAGTCAGACTCACAGGCACAGCTGGATGTGAACGCTTTTTCTTTGAACGAAACGAAAACGTAGGTAACTGAGAGATAATATAAAGGTAAGGCAATCGCAGAGCTTATTCTTTAGCTTTGCCAAATAATGGAGCGTAAATATTGTTGATTTACAATTCTTTATCCGTGTCCTTTTTTAAGTGTGAAAAGATAAAAAAGAACACGGAAAACAAGTCCCCCACCCAAAAAATAATAATTTGTCAACACCCATATGTACTGTTTAGGCTACATGTGCCTCATTGGACAATTATACATACACAAGATGGCAAAGCAATTCTGCTGTTTACACTTTAGTCCAGCCAATGACGTTGTCCACTCTAGTTTTTTTTATATCTCTGAGAGCATGACGACCTTTTGGGAACATGACGACCGTATACGAAAGGCCAACCGCAGTGCCAATTTTATCACTTGTATGCTTAGGATTTGCGAATGTCCTAACAAAGTTATTTGCCCTCCTTAACAGCAGGTGGCGCTATGAGTCCATTTCCTCTATTTTTAAATGGCACAACACCGGAGACTGCTAGCTTAATATCCCACCAGACACAGTACAGAAATCAACTAATGATTTTGATGGCGAAGGATGGGCCAACTATTGATACAAAATATCACCTTATGCAAGGGTTTCTGACATCTTGCACACCACTTCGCAAATTGGTTGATGATTTCCCTTGTGTCAAAATTCCCTGCCAAAATTCCACTCCCCCTCTCGTGCACACGCTTTCTGGCCATCCGACTTAGTTGGCATTTACGGCAACAAGGATTGCGTTTATTATGTGATACAATCACGATAATATGAGGGTACAAATAAATCATAAATCTCTCGTAAAACATATTGGCGGGCTATTTGTGCCATTTTATATCTTCTTTCCGTGGTGGAATTGCCGTTTTATGTCGTACTACACTGACGTCAGTTCTATCTTGGCTAAAATTACGCTATAACCTCCGTGGTGGAATTTACGCATCCATGAAGTGGAGCTTATTTAACTAAAGGCAACGTTTTTGAATATTTAGTCGACCTGACTAAACCGAATAAATTGACATGTTCGAATTACCTACGTAAAAACCCTACGAAATTAATTTTACCAACAATAATAAAAGGAAATCATCGGCCAATACACACTGGTGTGGAAAAATGTCAGAAACCCTTGCTTGGTAATATACTCAGTCAAAAAAGAAACTTCACACACATAAATTTCTAAATATTTTCTTGAAACTTAATACAAGAGATATTATTATTATTATTATTATTATTATTATTAGGGGTAAATGCGTTGTCAAAGACATCATGACACACAGCAACTCCGACGTGCACAAGCATGCAGCACGCGTGAGCATATATTAAGGTAAAAGCATGTTTCCTCGTGTTCCTAGTCACATGACCTTATGAGACACATGCAATTGAGCCCACGTTAGCACGGTAGAGTGACATCTCGGAAAAACAAGTTCTTACAGTCAATTATCCGTTGATTTGCAATGCCATGACTGTCAAACATTCAACGTGAACGTGCCATTGGCATGCTGAATACGGGAACGTCGGTCACTGACGTTGCCAGGGTTATGGGATGCAGTCGACGGACTATCCATGATCTTCGGACACGTCTCCAACAAACTGGCACCACAGCAGACCGACCTCGCTCGGGTAGACCACGCAGTGACGACACAAGCAGAAGACCGACAAATCGTCTTACGTCATTTGCGTAATCGATTTCTCACTGCAACGTCCATTAGGAATGAATTGTTTAGAGGTCGTGTGACTGCCCAAACCATACGTAATCGCCTGCGCACTGCTCGTCTCCATGCACGCTGGCCATATCGCGGACCAATTTTAACCCAGTTACACCGACGTCAACGGCTTCTCTGGGCACAACAACATCTGAGATGGACTCAGCGTGATTGGAATAGGGTCGTTTTTAGTGACGAATCCAGATTCACTTTGCACTTCGCTGATGGGAGAGTTAGAGTTTGGAGGAGACGCGGTGAACATAACGCCCAGTGTTGTGTGCAGGAAGTGGACCGCTTTGGGGGGGCGGTAGTGTTATGGTTTGGGGTGCCTTTTAATGGTCCTGCCCGTTCCCGACTGATGGTAGTTCAAGGAAACCTAACTGCTGCAGGATACAGAGATCAAGTGCTTATTCCAGAGCTTTTGCCATTCATGGCAGCTCATGGCCCAGGTCTGACATTCCAACACGATAATGCCAGACCTCATACGGCCAACTTAACGCGGAATTTTCTTAGGAATGCTGGCATCAATGTCATGGAGTGGCCCTCAAGGTCTCTCGACCTTAATCCCATAGAACATGTATGGGATGTGTTGGGCAGAAGACTCCGTCAAGTAAGGAACCCTCCACAGAATTTGCAGGAACTTGGTGCTATGTTGGTTCAATTATGGCGACGTATCCCCCAAGCTGTGTTCAGACGCATCATTCAATCCATGAGGAGACGTTGCGTCGCAGTTGTGAACGCTCATGGAGGGCATATGCGCTATTGACATGCTTTCATCAAGTTGTAACTTACCATTTTTACTCTCTTACATTTCTGTAGCATTTCCGGTGGAACTGGTTACATTATGAACATGATTTTTATGGTACACTGTCCTTAATGGGTACAGAATGGAATTAAATCATTATTTAAGACAGTTTTCTTGTATGTTCAACTTATCGACCTCCAAACGAGTGTGAAGTTTCTTTTTTGACAGTATATTTAATATCAATAGTAGGCCCACCCTTTGCCGTCAAAATCATTAGCTTGATTTCTGTACTGTGTCTGGTGGGATATTGACCTATTCTTTCAGGACAGTCTCCGGTGTTGTGCCGTTTAGAATTCGAGGAAATGGACTCATAACGCCACCTGCTGTTGATGAGGGCAAATAACTTAGCTAGGACATTTGTTCTCAAATTCTAAGGACACAAGTGAGAAAATCGGCACCACTATTTCACTGGTAGAAAGCTGCCAAAAGTCACGAGGTTGTGGAAAGTATTTTCTCATACGAATTGAAGCGCCTGGTATTTGTGATAGGTACGTTTTGTATTTGTAAAACAGAATATATTAGTTTGTTAATGATGTTTTGTATTTGCAAACCACACTTTGTTTGCAAATCGTTTTTGCATTTGCAAACCACACTTTGTTTGTACGTGAATCATTTTTATATTTGCAAGCCACGCTGCGTTTGTTTGCAAATCTTTCTTCGTATTTGCAAACCACACTTTGTTTGCACGTGAAACAGTTTTGCATTTGCAAATCACAGTGTGTTTGTTAGTGAATTGTTGTGCAATTGTAAAACATGTTCTGGTTGTATATTAGGTTTTGGCAGTAATTTAACTCCATAGGAAGTGGGACATTCTGCATCATCACTTACACCAGGTACTGTAGCCTGGTTGTATTTTTGAAGTGAATACGTTTGTACTTTTATTCAAGTCAGATATTGAACACAGGACTTTTTCAGAGTATTTTTACAATGTGATCTTTCTGCTGTTAAATACTTAAGTACCTGGATATCACGAACAACGACGTTCTCTGTTCCTTGGTCAGTGCGGACGATCCTTGGGCCTATCCCAATTTGTTCCATGGCTTCAACAAAGTAGCCACCGATCACATGTGGATCACTGCTTGTCCAGGCTGCTCTCAACCAGAGGATTTTTCTCGAAAACCCATCAATGCATCCGTTTACACATATGCCATATGGTTTCAGCTTGTCATATGAATCTATAGGCCACATAAAATTTGGTCCCTTAGAAAAATACAGCCTCCTATTTAGTCGTCGCCTCCGACGCGCAAGGGTGCCCGCAGGATCAAGCTGTGAAAGTATTAATCTGACATCTTCCTTTCATACCAGAAGTCCTTGTCCCAGACATTTTCCATACATCCATCTGTAGCCATAGTGTCTCCCAGGGCCTCTTAACTGCTCGTTAATAAAATAAATAACTTCCTGCAAGTCCGAATATCGCCGACGGCAAAGTCGCTGTGCTTTGAGAATCCTGATTAGGTGTCTCCTACTCAAAATAATACCATATGAGGCTAAGCTATATAGTATTTCTTTGTGAGTCATACCCGAATGAAAGAAAATGTTAATAAGACGGTCTCGGTCCATGGCTTTCTCCCCTCACAAATGAGGCTGGCGGTACTTAGAGGATTATTTACAAAAGTAAATCGCGCCTGCGTTTTAGTTGTATCGCGCACGCGCGAAATACAAATAAAACGCGCGTGCGATTTAGTATTTCGCGCGCGCGTTTTAATATTTCGTGCGCGCGAGATACTAAATCGCACGCGCGTTGTAAAAAAATAAACACTTTTATGTCACCTCCCGGGCTTCATAATATTTCATATTTGCAGTGTAATATATCGGTGTTTATTCTATTTAGATTCTGCGACACATGTAGGCATACAGGATTAGAGGAAATTTCACACTTACCATGTCGTATTCGGTGATCGCGATCTGCTTGCAGCAGCTGCGTTGCATGAACTTGATGGTAAAAATTCCCAGTTGCGCGAAATGATTCCGAGTGGCATGAAGTACCGTTGGCGCTCAGCCAGCTGAATCAATGCTGGCAGAGTCGGGGAGGGAGCAGTGCAGTCGCGGTGGGGACGGAAAAACTGGAGGCACACACACACACACACACACACACAAGTAACAGCTGAAGCTTGCAAGTTTTGACTTTGGGTGGTTCAGACTGGAATTTGGTTGTTTGGTGTCTCAAGTCAATCAAATCATGAGCAACTTGAAATGCAGCTTGTCAAGCATATATGCCTCAATTATGTCCCGCTTTCATTAAAAAATATTGCATCAGCCTCATGATTGAATTTGCATACACGTGTGAAACATTGCCTTAAAAGTCTTATAATAATTCTTTTAAGACATAGTTCTTAGCAAGAAATTGTTCTGCAACCAATATTGGTGATACTATTCCTAGAAAAGAATTGACATAAAGGTTCTTTTATCTAGCATTATTCAGTGGATTCATGCGCAATTAGAAAAAGACTAAATACAGCATTCACCACGTAAATCAAGTAGTTAAAAGGCAACTTTAACATGACACGTGGTTTGCTGATTTTACAGTCAACATTCGTTCCAATACAAACAGAGGCCTCTAACAGGTTTTTCTATTGTATGACATCAATCTCTTCATATTTATCTCATATGTCCCTGACCAACTGGGAGGGATTTGCCCCAGTATTAGGGCATTTCAGCCATCGCTTTGGCTCCATGCATTTAATGACTGGATCCAGAAGGTCAGCTGGGTTTTTTTTTAAGATTTTTTTTTTGGGAATTTTTCCTTTATTTGACAGTTTTACAGTGTAGAGAGACAGGAAGGTTGGGGAGAAGAATGGGGGAAGACATGCAGCAAATGACCTGAGCCGGAATCAAACCCAGGTCGCTGCGGGAAGGACACAGCCTTTATGGTACGCGCTTAGACCGATGAGCCACCCGGGCGTCCCCTCAGCTGGGTTAAAAGGTTGGAGGCCTCTGCCAGTAGTCATAGAACTGGCCCATATAGAAGAGTCAACAAGCATGTTGCAAACCGACCAGAAACATGAAGCATCAAGAGACAGACTGCAACCTGCAGCAGCCCCAGAACTGCGTACAAAAGACCATTTAAGAACAGTTCATTGAAGAGATAAGGGCAAGCTTCTTTCCATGTGGAATCAAGCCCCACTCACCCTTGGAGAAGGTACTATGAAACCATTACACCACAGTTAAACACCAGGAAATTGCAATTTAGTTACTATTTCTGCTTATTCCAGCTTATACCTCAGCCACACTGAGCACAGACTGTGCACCAATAACTATAAGATAAGTCTGCACAGTCTGTGCTCAGTGTGGCTTTGCAGCCTCTGTGCTCCAAATGGCTAAGATGGCTATGGTCCCTGAAAGCCTCAACTAATCAGCAGGACTTAACTGGGGGTCATTGCTACTGCCCTATATGCACATCACTACTGCCCTATATGCACATCACTACTGCCCTATATGCACATTCCCTGCTGTAGTTTAAAAGCTGATGAGGCCACATCAGTTAGCAAGCTACAGATTAGAGCTCATCAATGGCAGAGGGATTGACAGCACTGAAACTTTGAATTTCATTGCAGCCAACAACAGTGTACTCAGCTAAATAGCCAGAGGTCTACCATGTGAAACAGTATATAGCGCACTATGCATCCAGCGTAGGCTTGTCAATATGTATCACTTAGGCATTCAGAAAATTTCCAAGTAGCTTTGTAGGTAATAGCAGATGCATTTTGGGCAAATTTTAAAGACTAACTGTGTTAAAATTCAAAATAAACTTGAAAATAAACTTTACTAATGTAGTATCACTAACATTGTTTTTGTTGTTTATATTGTTTCCACATGTATCTAACTTCACTGCAGCCAGGTATTGCTTGCTTGCCAGCATTACATCAAACTCTATTTTCAATCAGATTTGCTAATAATGGCATCACTACAATAGGAGCTGTGTGTTCTAACTGCAGCCACGCTCATTGTTTGCATTAAGTATAATATTAAGTGGTTTGTTACATTTGAATGAAACTTCAAGTGGTGATGGCTCTGCATGTCCCTTGATTGAAAGACAACAGCTTTTCACTTCTTTCAAGAGATATACCCTCACCACACAAGTTAATCCATATTTCCAAGCAGACTACATGCTTCAGCAGTGTCAATTTACACACAGCAAAGTGTAGAGGAGATGTGACACAGAACAATTTGTTCATGTGCCTCTGTGCAACGAGCAACAAGCATCAAACACTCATCTAGAGAAGTGAGGATTGGGACAGAAGTGTGTTTACTGCTGTGTCACATCACCTGCTCTTTAACAGTGCTCAACAGTGGTTTAGGAAATGAAGACACCAATTTTTGCAGATCCAAATGTGGAATTTTCTCCCCATTTCTGCTTGATGTAATACTGAAGCTGCTAAGCAGCCCGGGGTCACACCTGTCATATCCTGCACTTGGTAATGTGCCATATGTGTTCAGTGGGAGGCAGGCCAGCCTAGGCCTGCTCCCTTTGACTATAATGCCATGTTATTGCACTATATGTGGCCTGGCCTGGTCTAGCTGAAATAAGCAAAAGGCATCCCTCCAAATAGATGTTGTCTAGACAGCAGCAAACATTGCACCAAAATGTGTGTGAATGCTTAAGCATTATTGATGCCTTCATAGATATCCAAGTTACCCATACCATGGTTAGAACCACATCCCCATGGCATGACAAATAATAGCTCTCAAACTGGCAACATTCTGGGTTATCCTTTTCCTCCAGGCCGTGAGAACTTGACGTCCATTATTTTCAAAAACAATTTGAAATTTTAACTCCTCAGACTGCCGCTCACTTATCCATTGTGCACTTTCCCCCTTTGCGTCATTCCATCTCAAAGTCCCTTGAGCCCATAAGAGTCAACAGCATTTCAGGATGTTGTTGATAAGTGACACCGTACAGCAGTGGTGTGGTGGTCCCTGGAGAAGTGGGTATATTACTGTGGAGTAATACTCTCCTGTGTTTAAATAGCTTTGCAGCTGAAAGGTGATTTTCTGTAAACTGGCACAAATATGGGTGGATATATTCTATATATCTACATGTACCGTCAACTACAGCACTGCAGCACAGCCTTAAATTGCATTCATAGATGCAGCAACAAATTGCCTTTACTGATAACAATATTTCAAAGTATTCACAAGCCCACGTGATTATATTTATTACAGATGAATGTTAGATTTTAAGGCAATGTCTCCTTGGGGCTTTAATATGACAGAATTTAATACTGGTTTTGAGCCTTGCCCATTGCATGCACTGACTTCTCAGTATTCATGGAAACTTTTAAATTTATGAACTGTAGATAGTGAATCCTTAAACTCTCACAATTATGCATTAAAACATTGTTCCTGCTGACATATTTCCATACTCTGCTTTATGCAAGTTCATGAACCTCGCACCACCCCGGCTAGTAAATGATCAAGGCTTTCCTGGGTGCTTATTTTATGGCGTTTCAAGATGACATCACCTGTTAGCAAGAATTATTAGCAAGAATTTTCCAAACCAGGTGCTTTTCTGAACCTTCCTCAACCAGCCCAGAGTTACATAGCCCCTGTCCCAACCTTTTTGGAATAATTTGCAGTCTTCAAAATTAGAATGTTTACAATGATCCATAAAGGTGATGGGTAAATCCTTTAAGGTAATCTATTTGTACTATTCTCAATTATATACAGATGAAGGCAAATTTTAGTTGAAAGAATTTTCTAATTTCTGCTTACTGTTTGAATTAGCATACTATGCACAGTGTCAACATGTTTGGAGTTGGGTTTGTATTTAAAATTCTGTATTTTATTGTTGGTCATTGAATTGAAATATGATGCAACCACCTAAAAATCTTCTAGCAACTTCCAATGCTGTATTTCCAATATGCCTCACGTGGCAAAACACATGATGTGACTGTATTAGCTAACCATCATGCACAAGTTATACTGTGGTCATAAAGCCTGTCCTTTAACTCTGAGCATCCTTTTGTATGCTTGGTTGGTCCCCATTAAATTTTGCCGGCACTGTGAAATTGTCATGGTTGATGCTGACTGGAATGCTACCTCACTGATTCGGTTTGACCTTCAGGGCTATTTGTGAAATTAAGATTTGCGCAGTAGGATATGTGTATTACAGCTGGACCACTTGCGCTGTATACTACTGTCAGCTTGGGTCATGAAATAGTTGATCTCCCAAAATGATGTGTTCATCTTGTTACATAAGACTGATTATCACATAGGCCTAACTATAGCACTTTTCTTACATTCCAGCTCATTGCAGATTTGATATTACCCTAGATTCATATCACTTTTGCAAAAACTTAATTGGCTTTGGGCATGGGGAAAAAAATTGTTCCATGTTACGTCAAGCTGGTAATATTTAGCCAAACTGGATACCAAGTGGAACATTGGTTAAATCAGCATGCCTTAGTGCTGTAGCAAGCTAGCCAAGTGCCACTATCATAACTAAGTTAATGTTCCTTAGCTAGCTAGCGTGCATGTGGTACCTTTCCATAACCGTGATGAAACATTAGTTTGTTAGCTAGGGAGCTAATGTTGGCTAGCTACTTAGTTGACTGTGAATTTGAAAACCGTTGCTATTTCAAACACTGACTGACTAAATAGCAGAGTGATGGAGTTAGCTTAATGCCAACATATAATGGGAATTACCATTGAGGTAAAAACAGGAATTACGTCTGTTTTCTATTAAGTTACGCAATTCAGTAATGTTATAAAAGAATCTTATACTCTTGGTCATCTCATATTAAAGTTATGAAACTCGGTGAGTAAATTTTGGGTTTGCTGCTATCTAAAGCTTGCAACAATCCAAACTTTACTCGACTTGTTTCATAACTTTCTTATACATAACCACTGTGTAAAATCCTCTATTTACTCAATGACTGTCAGACTTCAGTTCTTTTTACATGAAGCTGCAGTAGATCATCTGAGCATCCTGCAATCAGCATAGCGCTGACTTCTGAAATGTCTTTGTCGAGTTCACTCATTGATTACTTGTGACTTGTTTTATTTGCCATCTGCCAGAAAAGACATTGTTCCAACATACATTTCCAAGCAGTTTTGTTGTTTTCAGTGAAACAAACATTGGCAGACAGGTTCTTGGGAAAGCAGTTTTTAGCCATTTTTTAATGCAAAATTGAATTTTATAAATGCCATTTCACTAGCTAGTCTAGCAATGGACGGATATTTTTAGCTTCTCTTGCGCATAAACTGTTGAGAGTGCTTTCTCAAGTACTAATCTAGGTCCGTATTACCAGTACAGGACGAGTAATGGCACAATAGTTGTAGTTTTCTGAAATAAATGTTTTGTCTGCATTATAAAATGCAATTAATGTTACCTCAGTCAATAAAAATATCACTATTTTAAAGCAATCATTTCTAAGTCATTCCACACCTTTGACTCTCAGTGCGTACACCTGGATGTGCTGGGTTTGGTGTTATTCTAAACTTAATTGATCAATTAAAGCTGTAGATTACACAGGTATCTCACCTAAGCTGGTTCCTTGGTTCTAAGGGGGGTGGTGAGAGTAAAAACAAGCACACTCTAGGGCTCTGCAGGACCAGGGCTGCCTAACCCTGGCCGATACAATGCCCTCCCCTAATACTGCCACCTGAGGGAAATAGCAGCAAAATGGTTTATGAAAAAAATCATTGGTAATCAAACCAAAAAATCACCCTTAACTTGAGGTTAATATTTTTCCACACGCGTGCTCCACAATCATTGGCATCCCTGGGAAATCAGAGGATAAAAAAAAAACATATTCATTCATCGTCATTTTTTCACATTAACCATATTAACCTAGAGTGCCAATATTAGTGAAGGTCACTAATAGGAAGGTAGATCTTTGAAGTTCAACATATAATGGTGACATGTCTTAGTCCCAGGTGCCCACCCCCTAATTTTGTCCCCTGTATTGTTCAAAAAGTAGATACGACCTCGCTTGACATAAAAAATTAATTTTTGGTTTTGATAATTGAAGAAAAATAGTTCACATTTAATGTTTAATTATATAATATTTAATCATAAAATGTATCCAATTAATAATTTAAGGAATCAAAAATCATTTTATCACTGAGATAATATTACTATATGCACTTTAAGATCACATCTTCCCATGTTAACTTTAACTGTTATACGACATTTGACCTCTGGGGTACCATTTAGGGATGAACAAAAACACTGCATCGCACACTTGCGGAACATGGTTCTCCGACGGGACTGCTATACTCTGTGTGACCAGAAGGCGGACGCCACTTTTCACACACACACACACACACACACACACACACACACACACACACACACACAGTTTTATCATGAAAACCCACCTCATGGGGACATGAAAAGAACTGCATGGGGCTTATTAGTATGCATCTCTCTGTTCATTGGGAGGGTGGTGCCCGTGGGGACCTCGATTTAGGGCCCCAGGCAGGAAACAAGTCCCCACGGGGAGAGTACACAGTCAGGTCAAAGTCCCCACCGAGATAGATAAACGAGAACACACGCACACACACACACACACACACACACACCTGAGAGAGCTGGACCTGAGATACAATCACCCAGGAGAGTCTGGAGTGAGAGCACTGTCTGCTGCTAAACTGGACACACTCACACTGCTGTAAGTACACACACACACACACACACACACACACACCTGAGAGAGCTGGACCTGAGATACAATCACCCAGGAGACTCTGGAGTGAGAGCACTGTCTGCTGCTAAACTGGACACACTCACACTGCTGTAAGTACACACACACACACACACACACACACCTGAGAGAGCTGAGCCTGAGATACAATCACCCAGGAGACTCTGGAGTGAGAGCACTGTCTGCTGCTTAACTGGACAAAATCACACTGCTGTAAGTACACACACACACACACACACACACACACCTGAGAGAGCTGGACCTGAGCTACAATCACCCAGGAGACTCTGGAGTGAGAGCACTGTCTGCTGCTAAACTGGACACACTCACACTGCTGTAAGTACACACACACACCCTTGTCTGCCTAAACACACTCATACACTTGTGTACCCGTGTGTACACACACACACACAAACACACACACCTGACAGTATTTTCTGTTTTGTTAGGTAAATGGATCGTTTATCATGGAGAATAATGTAAAACAGGTGCAGTTGAATATAATCAATACTAAAGGGGGTGTGTTCTGCCTCTTCAGAGCTCGGCTCAGTGGCATCGCTTATGATCTCAGTGTATTTATGTCCTTAAGATGATCAAATGAGTTTGATGATGGTGAAAGTTGGCAGGATAAAGCGCTTTTGAAATGAAGTAATAATTCTGTCTCCTGTTTCTGCATCTCCGTATAAAAGAAGCCTGTGGCAAACTCCTGTGGAAGGTGCCCCTTATTTTACTCATTTTACATCAGCGTTCATTCATTTTTACAAAAGTTCCCATGTGAAAGTCTCAGAGTGTAACTGCAGCTGATGGGGGAATGCAGAATGATCACTGTAATGTACTTATTTCCCTTCATTACTGTAAACTATCATGGATTCAATGGATTGAGTGTCATCATTGTTTGAAACTGTTGCTGTATTTTTTTGTATTTTCTGTGATCTTCTGTGATTAAAGCTGAATTTAAAAAATGAGTTGTTTTTGTTATGATTTTATATTCCCTGATGTGCTGACCTGTGACCCAGCAGGAGTTATTAATGATGACATATTATGCAGGAGCTCAAAATGAGTAAATCTGTTCAGGGATAAAATCTGCTCTGCTGAAGCTCTGACATCATCTTCTGTGGAGCACATGGACTCCAGAATAAACAACTGGTGATGCTGAGATGTTGCTTCTGTTCATACAGTGTATAGAAAATGAATCCACCATCTGAACATTTGTTCAGATTTACTTCACATGTAGCCTGTAATTGAAGTGCAATTAATCTCTGTTTTTTCCTACAAATCTACATACAGTACTTAACCTTTTCAAAGTGATAAACCAATTCAAAAATAGTTTTAACATTAATTAAAAATAAACAATTGCAATAAATTGGTTTGATAAGTATCCACCCCCTTTCCTGAATCATCCCATAAACTATCTCAGGAAAAAACCCTTTATATGTTGTAATTCCTTGTCTTATGCCCATACGGCCGAGGGTACTTTAGCATTGCACTCTGTGTTTATTTTAATAAATCTAATATGTACCATTAAATTTCATATTATATTTTATATTTACTGGTACTTTTCTGATCACTTTTCCCTAATCAATTTTTACCCGAGGCCAAAATATGGCAATCGGGTATTGCGAAGACCTTGTGTCCGTCTGTCTGTGTAGGCAATAACTCCTTACCTATTAATGTCAGGGTAATGAAATTCACAGGGACTGTTCTTGGGACACATACCTTGGACAAGTTTGAAGATGAGTAACCTTGACCTACTTTAAGGGGTCAAAAGGTCACATTCTTTGTAAACACTGTTTCCTTGATTACATCCACTATTTTTGTTGTAGCCGCGTAAAATTTACAGTGTGTATGTTCTGGATAATCAGTTTGCAGAAAATTAAAGGTGGATGACCTTCACCTGGTTAATGGGGTCAAAAGGTCACATTGTTTCTGAACAGTGTTACTTTCATTATGCCTTTGCACTACCATGACATTTTTTGGTGTAGCCATGTCAAATTCATAAGGTGTACTCACTGGATAATCAAGTTGGAGGACATGGAAGCTACATGGCCTTCACCTACTTTAAATACCTTCCAATAACAATTTGATGTAGCAACATTATCAACCAAACTGTTCAGTCACCTTCAACATAACATCGGATTTTGATGACTGCACATCGTGCCAGACTTCATATTCTGAATGCCAAATGATGTAAAGTCCCAGCTGTCCTGTTCCACACTTTCCATATAACCTACCAGGTCCTAGATGAAATTGGACAATTACCTCTGTGTTCCTTTTCACTCTTGAAACTTCTCTCAAGCCCAAAAGTATTAAACACATTGTGTTACATAGCCAAACATTAAAAAACCCTTTATATGTTGTAATTCCTTGTCTTATGCCCATGCGGCCGAGGGCACTTTAGCATTGCGGTTTTTTTTTTACCTTCAAATAGCAGTAGACATTTTTTAATACTTGGAACAGAAAACTCTCAGTTAAATTTGGCACACAGTCTCTTACTGTATTTTGTGTTTAACAGAACTTTGGAAAATTTTCAACACTTTGTGTTATTCTTGTTTCTCAGTATTTCTTTTCCTTCATTTTCTTTTCAGAGATATGCTTCTAGCACACCAATCTCACACCGTCTAATTCTTTACAGAAAGCTGCTTCGATTTTCTAGCTCTTTAGAATTTTACAAATGTTTAACAAATTCAAATGGTGTTATTACTTAAAGCTCATAAGAGATATTACTGCTGGTTTTCTCTGCAATGCATTACTACCGCCAAATATTGGGGTTTTTAAATATTGGGCTTTGTCCTGCATCAAATGGTGCATTTTTGTTTAATTCTCAATCTTATATTTCAACCTCAGCTCACTCAAATTACTCAAAGCAATTCAATTAGCCGCAACATTAGAAACACTTGTCCACATTTGTGTGACATTCAATTGTTACTTCCTCTAAACTTCCCTCTGTTTACAGTTACTGATCGTTCAAGAAGGGCATACGTTTATTTAGTCAAGAAATAGGGACCTTAATTTAATTTCATAAGGAATAATTATTTTGCTCACTTCAGCAACTTTGTCCTTTTACAACTCCACAGTCATTAAAATGGCTAAACTCCTGCAAATTTGTGCTGCTATTATACCCAGTTTTCTTAGAAATTTCACTTTTTACCAATCCTGCAATTATTGTAAAAATTCCATAAAATACTGTAAATATAGGCTAATCCACACATCTCATTACGCACAAGCTAGATTACAATGATAAACAATTACGCATGACCTAGGTCACTCAAGGAGAGGAGATTAACAAAATAAGCAATTTATGACTAAATTTCTTTCACATTCATAATAGTAAACATCTGTCTATCTGCAACCATTTTTGAGTTACAATGGAAACCCCTTTGACATTTAACCCCCAACCGCTACTGAAAGTATCAAAGCTATACCCCATCATGCAGCATATGGTTATTAGCATGATTAAAAGATGCACATTTTGGTTTTGGTGTGAAGTCAATGTGATGAATTTGAAGAAAATTATCACAAAAAAAAAAAAAAAAATTTTGACCTTTTCTCGTGACCTTGACCTGAACACCTCCAAAATTTAATCAGGCAATCCACGGACCATTGCCCACCTACTGTGAAAGTTTGAAGTCAATCAGTGCAACGGTGTAGACGCTAGATGGGTGACACACAGACAGGTGGACAAACTGACAAACAAACCACACTGATAACAAGACCTCACCCCACTGACTCCGTGGCGGGCGAGGTAATAATGAGGAAACACTGTCAGTCACTTTGATGGGTGCAGAATGTTGTTTCCACAGTGTGTCTGCGCCATTTCTGAACCTTAACAAACTTAAGGTTTGTTCATTAACAGTGAGACAATGTAAGAAACCACAGCCTAATTCCTGACACACACGTGCGCTGAGACTGCGACACACGCGTGCGCTGAGACTGCGACACACACGTGCGCTGAGACTGCGACACACACTTGCGCTGAGACTGCGACACACACTTGCGCTGAGACTGCGACACACGCGTGCGCTGAGACTGCGACACACACTTGCGCTGAGACTGCGACACACGCGCGCGCTGAGACTGCGACACACACTTGCGCTGAGACTGCGACACACGCGCGCGCTGAGACTGCGACACACGCGCTGAGACTGCGACACGCGCGCGCTGAGACTGCGACACGCGCGCTGAGACTGCGACACACGCGTGCGCTGAGACTGCGAATAACAGCATCGGGAGGAGCAGACCCCCATCAGTGTGAGGACAGTTTGTCCAAGGCTTGCTGTACAAAGGATGAGTTTGCATTGACCTTAACAAGGGCCGGACCTCATCTTCCATACAGCAGGCCCTATGTGCACAATAATCTAAATCTTATAATAAGACTAGAAAAAAGGCAACAAATAACGTGTACTTCACTGAAGTTTATTTTATTGTCAGCAAAAAGAAGCATAAATTGGACCTCACATTGAACAATGTCACGTTCCAAAATATTCTAACAATACAACAATAGAAAATGATAAAACCTGCTTGAATTCTATACTAACAAAATTAATTTCACTGAGACAATTATATTGACTTTTCCTTTTCCTATTGTCAAATGTTCAATCAAAAAAGTTTTCTTACATGTTTCGGTATACAGAATGACATTTTCTACAGACATTCCAAAAAATTTATAAATTTTAATAAGCTTCTAAGTTATAGAGGAATTGAAGAAGTTATCCAATAGCTAAGGAGAAAAGTTTGCTGTTGTATCATAGCAGGAGCATTTTAACCTTGCACATTATTTTTACTGTAATTATTACAGTATATCCCGCGGCTGAACACATCTCCCCATGTTTATGTATTGACGTGGCAGATACTTTGAACCCGGCATCTAGCGAATGTCAAGGAGGCCACAAGCAGGGGTACCAAGGGGCGACTGACCTCCATACTTTGCACCCTGTCCCACGTTATTTTTAAGTCGCAAATCACTGTTATAGCGTAGCCAAACACAGTATTTTTTATAAATGTTTTATCCGGGCGCCAGGTCGTCTGTTAGACCAAAATAAATGAGTGGTGTTCAGCTCCACTACAGCATATTACGAAAAAACTCGTCAACAAAACCATGAGAAAGTAAATAACTTGTATTGTAACAACAAAGAAAGGGGCATTTCCATTTGCTCAAATTACAACATTATTTACATCAAGTGAAAAAAAAGTTAAAGGAAAAAAAACACATTTATGCACGGAAACTAAATAACACAAATTGCAGGCCCCAGCCTAGGCACATGCAAGAAATCTAAATAAATAAATATATAACCACATGCGCTTGCCAGATGCAAAGCGCGGTCAACTAAATAAAAAAATTCCAGACAGCCTTCTCTTTATTAAACAAACTTCAATTGCATATTAAAATGGAAAATTAAGGAAACGAAATCGTCAAAATAAATGCTAGAGGGGGAATATGAGAGGGGGAAGCAATGTTCAAAGTAACTCGGGGCAGGAGTATGTGGAGTGAATGCGAGTGATATTCGGCGTTATCGGTTTTGTGGAGGGATGGGTTACAGGGAGTGCACAGGGAGGTTAGAGGATTTTTACGTGAAAAAAGTTCTTTCCCAAACCCTGCATGGCGTTTCTCAATGGATCCCGATCCAAACAGTTCGACCGCTCTGTGAAGCCTGGACGGATCTCCCCACGACAGCGGAACAGCCACCAGGAATAATTCACGTCGCGTCTTCAGTCGCACCCTTCGCCTTTTTTCTAAATTCTTTTTGATAACTCTCCAAAGGTAACAATTCGCGTCCACTCAGTGACGATACATGACCCACGCGAGGCCCAATGCAGCCTATCGACATGGGCCCCCCCCCATTACTACTCCACTTAGTTATATTGCGTCTTCTATATGACAAATGTATTTCATGTTGTTACGAGTAACGCTTCCTTACCTTTTATAGGGCCTACGTAGGCTACAACACACACCAAGGGTTACTACACTATTTCATTCTATAACATAAAGTCTCCTATTTATTTCTCAATATTATTATCTTAAAATTATTATCTTAATAATTGTCATCATCAAGAACAATAAGGCATAATGAGTAAATGGACAACACATTAGCCTAACTTCATTGGGATGATCTGAAATTTTGTGAACAGCACGGAATTGTGGGAACAATAATCAGCGAGCGAGTGGACATCGTAAAAACAGTTGATCTGTGCTCACGCTCATGCAGAAAAGGGGAGAGCGGCTTTTAAGCCTCTTTTAGCTATGAAACCAAATGTGCTTAATTTTGGCACCTTGGGCAACCTTTCCTCCTGCTCCTTACGCTTTTGCCGCTTCCTGCATAAATACTTCGTTTGTAGCCTTTCTTGCATGCAAGATTAAACCACAGACTGTCCTTGGATTAGACGATCGGACCTTGATATCGTCACGTAGGTGGTCTATGGAATGTTGTACATTACCCAGAAACACTTGCTGTCTCAATGATGATTTCAACAGCAGAATAAACTTATCATTGCTCGTTTTATTAAGCATTTTCCAAAAAGAGATCTAAATGATTTCATGTTATAACGACTTTTGTTTATTTAACCCATTAATGCCCAAATTTATTTTCAAAGTAAAAGTTACATTTTATTATCGGATACGGTGTACAGTGAACCTGTAAAGCTTGAATTCTGGTGAAAAATAATTTCTTTGCCATCGAGAACCCCAAATATGTTCGTCGCATTACAGATGTACACAGACCGTTGAAATCATTAAAAAAAAAATCATTCTGAGAAAAACATATTTAGATAATGTTATAATCTCCAATTTTTGTTCTTAGTGTTGAATAAAAATGAGTCTCAGAAAAAAATGGTGCCCTCGCCATATAGAGCATCGCATAGTGCTGTTACAGATTCAAGAAATTCATGCAAATGGTGGCCCCCACCACTGCTGTAAAGGGAGACCACTCTCCTAAGCACTTTTCCTGGAAGCGAGTTACTTCCCTTGATTAACCTACAGCAGCTTAGCCACAGGAATGCATTCACTTGGGTTACAGAGGTTAAAATGTGCCGCGTCCCAAAAATGGGACAGTGGTCATTAATGGGTTAAAATGATGAATGTACCATGCTGACGTCGACTTGCCAGCCCCATGACTGAGAAATGAATGCAGTTGCAGTGGTATAAATATGCAGTAGCACTCAAGCGATTTGATTACTAAACTATTCCTAGTGGATTGAAGTTGCTACGTGAATTTTAACAGTAGGAATGACAGCTAAACTGTTGCCCATTGGGGCCCGGAAGGGTCCATCAGTGGGCCCCCCTGCCGCCAGGCCCCAGTGCCCTTGTACCCCTATTGTTACGCCACTGCGTCCACCCTGGATAGCGCACTAACTCACTCCAGCAGATTCACTTCCGCCCATAAACTCTTCCCTCGTCATCCTTTTATCACCTCTACAAGACCTCCCCATTCTCACGTCAATTTGCCCTTAAAGAGTGACGGGTGCCGGTACGTGGAAAGAAAAATGAATAAAGAAACTAATGATATAACTAAATACCGTACTAAAGGTGAATAAAATACATCAACTATAGAGGCTGGAAGCATCTTGCAGTATCCCTGCTAGTGCCCCTATATTACCACACTTACGGTAAAAAGATGTTTTGATCATTCTTGCCAACTCTGAAACATACAGTAAAATGAAGGTAGCACACAAAATACATAATGCATAATGATCATAGGGGACACTGTTACACCAATCAAATGCATACAGTCTGCAATGCAACCAATAAACCTGTTTCAATGCTGTGTGTTACATAATTGTTTAGTTTTAGCCATTAACCCAGCAAGCTGAAGTAACCTTAGGTATCAATACTGTAATAGACTACATGCTTCTGCGAACATATCAGAAGAACCAGTCCATGAGACAGCAAAATACAATCAAGCAAACTAAACTTTGAGCTTAATGATGGTGCATCCATGCCATCTACAGCTCTGTTGGAGCCTGGCCCTTCAGCCCTAGAACCAGCACAGCCAGGAGAGCAGAAGAAGCAGCTCATTGCCCACTGAGGCTGTCAAACTGGCTGGGATTCGGTCCAAATGTCCTACCTATCAAGATGTGCTACTGAGCTAACCTGCAATCTTGGGCTCTGTTTACACCCTCATATCTTGGCAAATTATCTCAAAATATCTTTTAAAATATTTGTCTCATCACGCCTTCTGACCTTTAAGCATGTAAACTGCTACATAATGTAGGCATTCGATGATAACGGCATGCAATGTGTTCTCTTTAAACAAACCTAGCTGGGATGTCATAGCATGAGAGTACATTATAAACGACAAAGCAAATAAAGTCGCTAGTATAGACTAATTTATATTTCTATACGGCAGCATTTTTTGACAAGGCACCAGAAATCAGAATAACACCGGCATTGAAGTAATCTACCTAATCATCAAACACAACAACCCATTCATGAAACTGCTAAGTTTTGAGATCTGCAATGTCAGATAAGTCAATTTTGCTCACTGAGCTTGGCTCTGTTTCTAACTATCGGTCTGACAAGGTTTCATTCTCGGCTAGTTTTATAGAGCTAAGAGCAAGATGGGCCGTAGTGTTTGGAGTAGTGGTATATGAGCTGGTCAGAGTAGCACTGCATACAGTTACCTTCTACACCAAGAACTTTAACGCTAAGGGTAAATGGTAACAATATAGGAGTAACGAGCTGATGTCACGGAGTGATAGCCCATGGTTGCTGGTGGGTAAAACACAGGCAGCTCCAACGACAATACTATTTCAATTCAATTCGATTTATATAGCGCTTTACACAGAGACTGTCACAAAGACGCTTTACAGTGAGAGATTAAATAAATGAAAGGGCAGTGCCCAGCCTATTCCCCACTACAGCAAAGCATCAAAAAACTCCCAGTAGGGAGAAAAATCTTCAAACAGTGGTGAGAAAAAACTCCCTAGTGGGAAGAAATCTCAGGAGGAGCCCGGCTATAGTGGGGAAGTGTTATGATTCTGCTCTGTCTGTCATGATTCTGCCATGTTTGTTATGATTCTGCCATTCCCTGTTATGTTTATGATTATGTCTGTTAGGTTTTGCCATGTTCTGTTTAGTTTTTGCATTTTGCCATGTTTTCGTTTTTGCCATTCCCAATCCACTATTCTGTTAGATTCCGGTCCATGTCTTTGTTCATGTCCTGCATTGCACTTTGTCTCCCCTGTCTGGTCTCTTGTTAAGTTACAGCTTCTCCCCAGCCCTGCGTGTCACATGCTTCGGTGATTTCATGGTTTCTGGGTTTCAAACATTCCTTCCAATCTCGTTTGCTTCCTTCGCCTCTCTTTTCTATATTACTAACCAATACTAACAGTTTGTTGTTTTCGTTAAAGTTACTAACCCAAACTAACATTGTATATAATACTAACTTACTAACGAGCACTAGGGATTGTATAGCTGCACTTACTAATTGATTAACAAGCTCTCAGCACTCGCCCTGTTCTAGTCTCCGCCTCTTGCCTGCACTTAGTCTTTGCTGCAATTCAGCAGATCCTCTGCACCTGCTCCACTCTGTCCTACCTCTCATTATCTGTGCACATTAGAACTCCCTAACCGGAGCTGTATGTTTTGTCATAGGTTGTCTCGTGTTCCCTGTCCGCTTTTTTGGCTTTTTGCCAATTTCATGTGATTAGGTTCTCCTCATGTTCCCTCCTTTGTAATTAGTCTGATCCTCATCACCTGATCCTAATCATAGCATGTGACTTCCTTGAGTGTATTTAAGCTGTCTTCTCACTGCAGTTCCCCGTCAGAACGTTTCCTCTTGCTTACCTGTGCTGCTATCTTTCGCCTTGTATTCATAGTGTTAATCTTCTGACTGGACCGCCCGACTTACGATTTTTGGCTCTGCTCTTTTGTACTTTTGTCTGCATCTGTTTTCGAACCCTTTTTGCCCGACTACGAGTTTTTGTGTTTGCTGCCCTGGTAACGGTTTGGATTTCGCCCTCTGGATTTTGGCTTTTGCTTCTCTGTCAATCCTGTGCCTGTGTAATTTAACCTGTTTTTGCCCGACCACGATTACTGTGATTGCTGCCCTGGTTTTTTCGACTTTTGGATTTTGTCCCTGGGATTGTGTTCTTTGGATTGTGGACTTTGTACTGTCGCCTCCTGCTCTGCGGGGGTTCGCCCCCTTTCCAATAAAATCCCATTTTACCTTCACTGCTCGACTCTCGCGTCTGGTTCCAGAACCGTACCTAACAGGAAGCCCATCCTCCGCTGGCTAGCTAATTGATAACTAGATAGAGTAAAATGGCAAAAGAGTTCTATTTAAGTCCATCTGAACAGTGGCATTGGTAGCTCCAGGAAGTGGCATGTCGAGGATGGTGCAGGACTGGATCAGGACCGGATCAGGACAGCAGCAGCCAGCACTCACGGTGAGGGACAGGGCTCGGACGGTCCAGGACTCAGGGTAGTGGACGGAAAGATCCTCGGAAAGAGACAGAAAAAAGGGGGGTGAGGCACTGGATAAAATTGCTGCATGTAAATTTAAAAAAAAAAAAAACCCGTCATGTGCCGAGTGAGAAATTATTAGCAGACTGGTCAGGAAACAGTCAACACCCCTCCATCCACTTCCTGCAGCACAGAGGCCCTACACTTACACCAGGCTGCAAGATCACCTTTGATTTTCTAAACACTAGTACCATATGGACCTCCCCGGTGACTAAGGCTATGGCAAGCCCCACCGGCACCGTTTGAATTTGAAGCAAATTGGTATACAAGTCATTTTTGACAAAATGTAATCATACAATCCCAATAAAAAGTAATTGTAATCTGATTACTAATGTTTTAAATCGTAATTTACTCTGACGATAAGTACTTACCTGATTACCTAAAGTGAATGCGTGCCATCTCTTACTGTCAAATACTAGATAATGGCTTCTACTAAAACTACTTGACATCATAGAATGAGATAATAAGTCTCTGGTTCATGTTCTGCTAGTGCCCACATTTTAGATCTGCTTCAAAATTGGAAACTGTAAATTAGCTAAAACAAGCCCTGGTTCAATCACAAATAGACTGAAAACTGGAATCCCAGAAAACTGATATCAAGACACAGAATACGTCTAAGCGAAACTTGATCTTAGCTATTTACAAAAACTTTTGTTTTTACAAAAGTAAACAAATAAAACAACCTCATTTCCACAAGAATTGGGACATTATGTACGCATACCCTAGCAAAAAAAGAACTTCAAGTTCATTTAATCAACTTTAAAGTTCAAGTGTATTCCCTAAGCATACCTCATGCCGGAAGTATGTGTGCTAGTTTTATACTTATAAATGTACTTCCAGATCTCCTGAGACTACATTGGCCCACTTCTAAAGTGCAAGAGAAGTAAATTTTGAGTTTACTCAAGTTACCAATTTAAGTTTTATTTTTTAATTATACGATGAACTATAAAGTAAGTACTAATTATACACTTCTAGCCCAATCTCTAGCGACTGTAAAAGCTGCAAAATGCAATGCAAAATGTAACAATCAAATATTTGGTACATTCTGCACTTGTAGTCACAACTCAAAATTTAACATTTGAAATTTTATTATATTTTGTCTGCAAATTTGTGAAATAGACAATTTTATGTTGATTTAAGCCATGAAGTCAGTGGCAAAACCAACTTTTCCATTTTTTTCTACCACATAATAAAATACATATGTTTTTATTCGGCCCAGGTGTGAGTATAGTATATAAAATGCTTCCATTAGCGTATTAACTTCTGAGAAGTGTGGTTTTAGCATGTGAAATGAGTTTCTGAGTTGGTTGTCCAGATCAATCGCAAAATTGAAATTGTGGCTTTGTGCGTTGCAGTCATAACGCTAAACGTAACAATAACGTAAAATGTATCAATTCTTCTACTTATCTAAAGAAATCTTACAATGTTTTATTGTTACATTTTATGTTGTATCAAAGCAGGCCATGAATAAAAGCCCATCTGGTCTTTTACCAGGTGGACTAAAAATCAATCAGGCAGAACAAAAAATGGTCTGAGTTTAGTTTAGTCTCGAGCCTAAAAATCAAAGTTAGGAAATGGTTACCCTGTAGAAAGGCGGAAAGGAATGAGACTTCTAAGCCATCACGCCACGTCAAGGCACTCGACCATGTGATGTTTTTTTTTTAATGGGCAAACTAATTGGATGAAATAAGACATTTCCATCTACACTTTGTGAGAACCACAATGATTTCCCCGTTAGAGGTACATTATCATCAATTGAAAAAACATTAAATGCAAATATAAAATATATAAATATAAAAATATAAAATAAATATATAAACCCTTGATCAAAACCGGTTTGGAAAATTAAAGTACGTTACTTAGTGCTTTTCTTTAACAATATTCTTGACACTGTAATCCTTTGAAAATAAATCTGTAACATGAGTCACTTCAAGCAAAACAAAAGTTGGCATAATAGGGGAAGAACATCAATTTGCAACCACTTTTGGCTTTTTATTTGCCAAAACAATTTTAAGAAGGGGCACAAATATATTTTAGAGGTTTCATTAGTGAGAAGGGGGTTTAGAATTTAATATCGCGATTCCATATGCGGCGCATGTAATAGAAACCAGGTTTGTCATCAGTAATATGGCTGTTGTCGTTATTTGTTATTAACAGGCATGGGGCGATTAACTCAACTAGTTAATCCAACAAGTTAAAACAAAAATTTCATGAATTAAGTTAATGTCTATTTGGAAATTAACAAGTTAATTTTGACAAGTTAACTGGTTAAGTTAAAAGTTAACTTTGTTGTTTCCATGCCATCGACAATATTTTCAAATATGTTGATTGACTTAACTGCAGAGTAGTGACTATAAGTTGTTGAACAAAAACATTTTGTAGAAAGCAAAGAATTCCAAAGAAATTCAAGCACGACAAATCCAACATTTTCATCAATCATCACTTCAATCATCAAAGAAAATAAATGGATTAAATGCAAACATTACCTTGAGATGGCCCAAAAGTTGGAGGTACTTCCATCCACTACTGACACCTCCTTTTGGCAGTGCTTACACTGAACTTTCTAACTGTCTTTGGGTACAACTCCAGGAGGAAGTTTGAATTTCTCACTCACATCAACTTTACTCATTTTGATATCTGAACACTTGTGAACTATAGAATTTCTGTTAACAATCTGACATAGATTCCAACGTGGATATGGGGTCATTTTCAGTTCTAGCTCCTTATATATGAAAGCACAAGCACATCTCATATGTCACAGATCACCTCACCTGAACAGGGCATTGCAATTATTTGTGACAATGTGCGCATAATTTCACTCCAAATCACCCCCTGCCTGGGTCTCAGCAAATGCTCCTACTCCACAAACACGGGTGTGGCTTCTCCACAAACAATCACATATCTGCTAAATGGCTATTGCAATTAAGAGGGTGATTATTATGAAATCACCCTCCCCGTGTTGCTGCCAGTAACCCTGGCTTCTTTTCCATGTTGGAAGACATACTAATTGCTATTAAGTAGCAATATTAATACATTAAATTTGAGATGGGACAAAAACTTTTCCATTGGTTAGAAATTAAAGTAATTAAAATCGTACAATTGGATAAGTGAAGATTATTTATCATTGTAAAACCATAATAATTATTATGAGGACAAAATCTCATCATTGTGGTAGTTAGATGTTTAGAAAAAATACATAAGTAGTCTGCATTATCAAGTCAACATTGTAGCAAAAATTATGAAGTTAATCAAAACTTAATTGAACATTAATTGAAATCAATTAATCTGCAAAAATCAATTAAGTTAAGTTAATATCCCTTCTCAAAAGTTAACTAGTTAAGTGAATGGGATATTAACTTAACTTGATTAAGTTAGCGATTAAGTTAATTAATCACCCCATGCCTGGTTATTAAAACTTATGGAAGCAGGAATCAACTCAGAAACTCATTTCACGTGTTACAACCACATTTCTCGGAAGTTAATATGCTAATTGAAGCATTATATACACTATACTCACACCCAGCTTGAATTAAAAAAAAGTTTCTTTTATCATGTGGTAGAAAAAAAATGGATTGTTGGTTTCGCTGCTGACTTCATGGCTGAAATCAACAAAAAGTTGTTTATTTCAGAATTTCGCTGACCAAATATAATGAAATTTCAAATGATACATTCTGCGTTGTGACTACAAACACAAATGTAACAAATTTTTGATTGTTACATTTTCCGTTGCATTTCAACGCAAAATTAAACAATGTTACATTTTGCATGATTGTTACATATTGCGTTGTATCAGCGCCCCTATAAAGTCCGATGTAGTTGTTGAGCGGCAGTAGCCTACTTGTCAGCAATATGTCAAAGAGTAAACAAGTCAGAATTTCATTTATTACTAATCAGATTTTGTTTCAGCATTACTCACGTTACGCAAAAAGATTTTTTTCGTAACGTGAGTAATGCTGACAAAAGTCAGCCTGGAAGAACTATTAAGCAGAATTTTTCTAATGTTGTCATATGTGGACCTTGAGAGTGGCCTATGGTTATCGTGGTGGAAAAATAAGAATGTTTAGTCTATTCACAAAATAGAGAGACACCTTTATTCAAGAGTCCTGTGCTTTAAATGTAACGTGAGTAATGCTGGAATTGCCCAAAGGAAAATGTGTGTCAGGGCTGAGAAGATGTAATACTGAGCCAAGAGGAAGTAACATATGGTATTTGTTTCTTCAGAAAATGTACCATAGGAGTGTGTGGCAAGCAATTTCAGGTAATAATTTATTATTAAACTTTATTCTGCAATTGTGGTATGTAATTGTGTGAATTTTACTATGCTCTGTGTGTTAACCCACTTTGTAATTGTTTTGTTGTATTCAGGGCTCCCCTGAAAAAGAGACCTCGGTCTCAGTGGGACTTCCCTGTAATAAAGGAAAATAAATAATATTTTTAAACAGATCAAATCAGGTACTGAAAAAATCAGTAACCTCCAAATAAGTTTGCTGAAGACAGGTGATTAGAGTTGTTTCAAAACAATTTGCTGGCACTCAAGCACAAAATAACATAAAACAGGTTTGACTCTGTCATTTGCTTGTTTAGTAAATTGTTAGTTTTTGCAACCTTGTGCCCACAGTTTCACCAATTAGGAGCCCATTGATTTTTTTCCTTTGATTGGGTACATTTTTTCCCTCTTTTTATGCAGTTGTTACTCATATATTGCAATGTGGAGGCAGAATTTATTCCTCACTGTTTGTATGCATATCTGTCAAAATACTGTTTGTCAAGAGAGGATAAATTGCTGCTCTGAACAAAAATGCACCTAATTAAGACAAATTAACAGCTGGTTAAAATCCTATGATTGCAAACCTAGGTGGAGCAAAAACCAGCAAACACAGGGAGACCCCAGGACCGAGTTTGGGAACCCCTGCTTTAGACCAGAGAACACAGTGATGACCTGTGATGAAAAGTTGTTGAGTCGCACAAGTTAGGAAATGGACATTAGAAAATCTCTGAACACTATAAGGGCAATCATTCAGAAGTTAGAACAACAGTAGAGGTTAAGAATCGACCTGGAAGAGGATGCGTGTGCACATTGATCCCACACACCATAAGAAGGATTGTCTGACCTGACAAAGAATCTCCAAAGACCACAGCTGCAGCCCCTGCTGTCAATCAACAACAAACTAAAGCACTTACAGTTCGCCAAACGTGACTCGGACTTTCATTTGCACAAGTTTAAATGGTCAGATGAGACCGTAACAAAGTTTTAAGACAACAAAGACCAAAGGCGGGTTTGGTGTAAACAGAAAGACAGTCGTACAGAAAAGCACCTCATACCCGCTCTGAAGTATGGTGGAGGATAACCGATGCTGTGGGGCTGTTTTTCTTATAAAGGCCCTGGACATCTAGTCAGGATACATGGTAACATGAACTCATCAAATACAGGCAGATATTAGATCAAAACCTAACCTCCATTGCCAGGAAGCTTAAAATGGGCCAGGGAAGGACCTTCCAGTTGGACAAAAATCTGAAGCACACCTCAAAATTTGCACAAAAATGGCTTACTGACCACAGAACAGAGGTTGTACCAAAACCATCATCGTCCCCTGACGTAAACCCCTTAGCAAATCTGTGAGATGACCCGAACAGGAGAGTCCACAAGTGTCATCCTCAGAATCAAGGATCTGGGAACATTCTGTGTGGAGGAATAGTCTCAGATACGAAGGCTTGTGTTCACAAATCTCATCACGCAATGTAGGAGAAGACTAAGAGCTATAATTTTAGAAAACGGGAGGATGCAAGAAATATTAAATTAAGGGGTGCCAATAATTGTAATACACATATTTTTGAGGAAAATATTCGCTTCATGACAACAATTGAATGTTTGTTTCCAGTATGAGACTCTTTTGGCTCATTTTTACTTGACGGTACCAATAGTTCTGGAATGCACTGAACAGCAGTTTGTGACTGTACAATATATTTACATTTAAAAGTATATGTACATATACAACATTGTGTTACTGAGCAAATTCATCTGAAGCAGTGCTTCCCCAATCTCACCTGCAGCACAGCAAAACAAGTCCAGGGGTAAATTTCCAAATTTGCTTAATGACTTCCAGAAAAATAAAATCCATCCATCCATTAAGGACTATGTTTCCCAAACCTCTCCTGGAGTACCACATTCCCTGCATGTCCAAGACCTCTCCCCGCTCCAGCACAGGTGATTCTAATTACTATGCTGTTATAAACCCTTGAAGCTGCTTGATTATGAGCAGATAATTTGAATTACCAGTGCTGAAGCGAGGAGAGATCTAAAACATTCAGGAAAAGTGGTACTCAAGCATCGGTTTTCGGGAACACTGACCTAAATGTATTGATGGATCTCATTTCTGTAGAGGTCATTTAGCACCAGACCGCACAGTCTGTTTTGAAATTTTATTGAAAATGTGATGGGGGGGATGGAGGTGCTTGGATGCTGGAGGCTAAGCCAACATAAAATGGGCGAGAGAGGAGAGCACGTCTTCAGCATTTCAGCAGCTCAGCACAGACCCAGCAAACGGGTAACCTCCACGAAATGTTCCCTGAACGTTCCCGGGGGATTATTTTTTAGAAACCTATTGAGAATGTCCTCTGAACATCCTTTAAGGTTTTCCGAACCTCTAGAACAGTGGTTCCCAACCCAGTCCTCAAGGACCCCCTGTTCAGCAGGTTTTTGTTGCAGCTTTACTTTTGCACACCTTATCCATTTAAGGCCTGATGCACCTTCATGCACACCCTGTTCAGGTAGATCTTTTTCAACCAATCAGCATGAAGCCCTTAAATGGATCAGGTGAGAAAGAGTAGAAAGAGAGCAAAAACCTGCAGGGCAGGGGGTCCTTGAGGACTGGGTTGGGAATCACTGCTCTAGAGAACCTCCATGGAATGTTTTTTAAAGGTTCTCGGAAAATGTTCTAAAAAATGGTCCAAAAAGCCTTTAAAGAATGTTCAAAGAACATTCTCCATAGATTTTTTTTAAATAACCTCCGGGTAACATGCAGAAAACATTTCCCAGAGGTTACCTGTTTCCTGGGGACATTACCAAATGACTAGCCTGAAATTCATCCGTATCCAGCTTTGGTCGCTCCCGATGGTCACTTGCCGATACGTCTGACCCCAGTCCGTAGGCCAGCGTTTGACTTTTAATATTCGCACAAAATCCACGCGAGATCTGTGATTGGCTCACAGTCGCAAGGTCCCTTTTCGGGGGAGGTACACAAACTCTAACGGGTTGAGTGACCTCTGTATCACAACGACAAGTCACATGAGAAACGGCGCCGCTCAATTGGTGGTTCTCCCCAAAAGGTCACCCAATTAGCCAAGAGCAGAAAACATGAATATTTATATATCCAGTTCATTAGTGACGTAAGGGCTGTCGTGGCTTTCATTCAGACATATTTTCATATTATGAGGTTCCCCCATCCTCAAGCAATTGGAGAGAGACACATTCTTCAGAAAATTAGGCTTTATTGTGGCATGTTGAGGAATATAATGCCGAGTTCTTTTTTCCGGCTTGCCTCCTTAGCTAGTGTGTCTGTGTTTAGCTTCGCGCTATAGCCGAAGATATCTGTAGTCAGGTTTTGTATGACTTTCTATCTTCTTATTGGAGTTTCTTCTCCCTTTTTCTATCTCACTTTGCTTCCGTGGTTCGGACTATTATACGTCCTTTGGAAGCGCGAGTACTTGCGTTTGGTCAATATTATTCTGTGTTTGTGCTACTCTCTTTCTCTCTGTCGTTGCGCTTGGCCTCCGTATACTACCGGCCATTACACGCACAGGCACACACACAGTTTTCATTCAGACATATTTTCATATCATGTGGTTCCCCCATGCTCAAGCAATTGGAGAGAGACAGATTCTTCAGACAATTAGGCTTTGAGGCATATTAATGAATATAAAGCCAAGTTCTTTTTGCCCAAGAAGAACTGACATTTTGCTTTTCACACCCAGTTTTTACACCTTCATCACAGGAAATATCTTCCAAATATGGTCTTTCAGCCTTCTCATTCTCACGCTGCAACAGAACAGGCAAACCAAAGCACTGCCAACTTCCCTTGAGTACTGCAACCAAAAGATAATCATGCATAGCACTAAGGAGAAGAAAATTACAGTCGAGAGGAAAAATACAGTCAAAGGAATAGAATACAAGTAGATGATACAACTGATTATGTTTTTCAGTAACAACTTGAGAGGATTACATGAGGAACCACAAGCCAGAACCAGTGAATACAAAAATGGAGGCTTTATTTCTGTAGGGGGGAAACCCCCAACAGAGCAGGCAACGGTACAATGTCCACAATCCAAAAAATCAGAATCCAAAGGGCAAAATCCAGAACCGTAAACAGGGCACCAATCACAAAAATCAGTGTCGTACAAAATGGGTTCGGTAACAGAGGATGTGGCAAAGTACAGGGAATAGGCAAAAATTGTAAATCAGGGACGGTCCAGTCAGAAAGGTAATCACAATGAAAACAAGGCGAAAAAAGTGTGGCACAAAGGAGAACGTTCTGACAAGGAAGTGCTGAGAGAAGACTCCTAATATACACTCATGGGAGGTCACATGCTTAACAAGACACAAGTGCAAGAAGTCAGACTGAATACAAAGGAGGGAACATGAGGGAGAACCTTATCACATGAAATAGGCAACTGCCAAAACGCGGACAGGGATCACGAGACAATCCTATAGACAAATACACAGCTCCAGTAAAGGAGTTCTAACGTGCATAGATACTAAGAGAAAGGACAGCGTGAACAAGTGTGGAGGATCCACTGAAACGCAGCAGAGAAGATTAGGGAGAGACAAGAGGCGGAGACTAGAATAGGGCGAATGCTGAGAGCTTGTTAATCAATTAGTAAGTGCAGCTATATAATCCCTAGTGCTCGTTAGTAAGTTAGTACAATATACACTGTTAGTTTGGGTTAGTACTTTAACAAAAACAAACTGTTAGTACTGGTTAGTAAAATAGAAAAGCAAGGCGAAGGAAGCAAACGAGACTAGAAGGAATGGTTGGAAACCCAGAAACCATGAAATCACCTAAGCATGTGACACGCAGGACAAGGGGAGAAGCTGTAGCTCAACGCAAGACCAGACAGGGGAGACAAAGTGCAATGCAGGGCATGAACAAAGACATGGACCGGAACCTACAGAAATATGGATAATGGCAGGGAATACAAAACATGGCAAAAATAAAAACATGGCAATGAACTAGAATAAACAGAACATGACAAAAACAGAACAGAACATGGCAGGAACAGAAAAGGACATGGCAAAATCATAACACAACTAATGATTTTACTGAGCAAATACTGATCAAGCCTGCTTACTAATCAAAGCTACAGAAGCCCGCTGCTTATGTGTGTGTGAATTGAATTGCTTGTATGTGTGAGTTTGTGTGTGAACTGCTTGTATGTGTGTGTGTCTGTGTGTGTGTTTGTGTGTGTGTGCGTGCATGTGTACGTGTGCTGCTTGTGCCTGTGCATGTGTCTGCTCATGTGTGTGTGAACTGCTTGTATGTGTGTGTGTCTGTGGGTGTATGTGCATGTGTACGTGTGCGTGTGCCTGTGCATGTGTGTGTGTGTGTGTGTGTGTGTGTGTGTTACTGCTGCATACATAATATGGTTACTGATTATGATTATTGATTATGGTAGTTCAATATGGTTATTGATTTACTGATGAATATGATGAGAAATATTGAAATATGATCCTCAACACTCCTCCCATTGAGGCCATCCCAATCATGACCTCACATCAATCATGGTGGAAAAATGGCACAGCATTGTCTACCTCTGGTCTATGAGCCCCATACATCACAAAAGTGAATTTCTTATGAGTCCGAACATAAAATATGTCTGGTTGGTCCTTTCCGACTGTAACACTTCCAGTAAAAACAGTCTGTCTTGTACGCCAGCATGTGAACTCCAATTGCTTGTGTGTTTTGGGTTTCTCAAGGGCTTCCGTTGCTCTGGTAAATGAGTCCCAGTCTAATGTCCCACTTGAATCCAGTCATTTTGCTCATTGCAGATAATCAGTCCAAAGTTAGTCCAAAGTCCAAGTCCATATTCAACATTGATTTCCGATTTTTCCATCGGATTGTTTTGGTGAACGAGCCTTCATGGCGGGAACAACTGCTTCAGCATATTCATTCAGAACTTCACACTTAGATCCTTCGAACCTCCCTCTCCCAGGGCGCAGTTCCAGGCTAGATCCCTTTCCACAGAGATCCTCGCCCAGGCTCCCCCAGGTTGAGAAATCTGCCCTCTGCTTCTCAGTGTCTCCTTTTCAAAGCCCACCGATCACAGAAGCACCACTCGCCTACTAACGCATTCGCTTTTGGCTTGTGGTGGCCTGACTGTACATTGAGCCGAGTGCGGCGGCCACCCCTCTCTGTGGTCTTACTGCCCTCTGCGACCCCATCGGCCAGTGACCCAGTCGATAGCGATCCCCGAATCCCGTAGTGGTTACCAGCCACCCAGGTGGGAACCGACGGTCTGATCCTACCACACTTCGCTATGGGTATAGAAACTTTGACCGTTTTCACCAGCCTCGCCTGTTCTCAGAGATTGTCTCCAACGCCCCTCTGCTAGATGTGGGCTGTCACCCACGTACCACGTGTTGCCCTCACCTACAACCCCAATTCCAAAATAGCCGGGACAAAGTGCAAACCGCGAACAAAACCAAAACGGCACGAAGCCCAGACCACCCGAGCCAAAACGTAATAAAATATCGGCCGGTGCGATCCGAAAGCCACCGCATCCCGATTCCACCCACAACACCCCGTCCCAACCACCCCGGAACCGGGGCTGCACATGCGACGAGCACGCCGACTGGACGGTACCACGGCAGTATGTCAATTTATACTTCACTGGACACGGGGGCCTTCAGTCCTCTCCCCTGTACTATATCTCATCTTTAACGTGCCTTCGGCACTTTGCAGTCCCGCCGCCGCCTGTTGCTGCCAAGGTTCGGGGGCCCCAGTCCCCTACCCTGGGTGGCTCCAGGAAGGAGCGGGTCTTGCCCGACTGGTACGCTAAACTGCCACCCGCCCGTCACTGGAGTGAGAAAATAAAATATGCAAACACAGACACAGGCACATGCCAATCCACTATGCACTCGGCACATTCAGAACGAGGGTTAACTACACCTGCATAATTCAACATTAGATTTATGTATCAGATTTTATAATATTAACTTTTGCTGCAAAGAATGTGCAGACACTTTGGAGTCAGAACATTTCAAGAACAGTTTCATCCAGGCCTTCCCAAGGACTTACATTTAGAATACCACGCTGCCTCCAGGCAACAGCCCATAATAATAATCTCCCAAAATACTTTGATTCCAACAATTGCCACTTTATGCCAAAATACAGTACAGTGTCGCCTGGGGGTCGACTCACCCCTGCCTTAGGTTGTCTCCTTTATAGAGATCTTACCCGTCTCTGGAGTGAGGCACAACACACACTCAGGTGTTCAGCACTGAGCTCTGTACTCATGAGGGGGTAGGTTTCCTCACCTCTCATAATGGGACAGTTATGAGATCATTCCAGTTGAATTGGGGCTTTTGCAGCAGCTTTGTGGGAATAACAGATGAAACAGTTAAAGTTATATCTCACTAATAACAATTTGAAACAGATAAGCAGAGTCGATGGAATTATAGTTCTGACACTAACGTCCTTTCTTTACCTGCTGAATAAGTCCCATTTCAAGAAATTTGTCTTGTGTATTTTGTCCCCTCGGTCTGAATGTGCTTTACAAAATCATTAATTTCACCTCAATTATTTGGAATACAATGAGTTGTCAACCACAGTGCATGTGCCACCTTGATAAATTAATATTATTCATAATTACCAAATTGCTCATACTCACTACTGAGCTCCTGTCAATTTGACATAAATATATTTGGGCAGTGTACTCATAATTTTGTGTTTCAGTGTATTCTGGGTCAAAACATACAGTGCCGTGAAAAAGTATTTGCCCCCTTCCTGATTTCTTACTTTTTTCCATATTTTTTTACACTTAAATGTTTCAGATCATCAAACAAATTTTCATATAAGACAAAGATAACCCAAGTAAATACAAAATGCAGTTTTTAAATGATGATTTCATTTATTAAGGGGAAAAAGCTATCCAAACCTTCATGGCCCTCTGTGAAAAAGTAATTGCCCCCTAAATCCTAATAACTGGTTGTGCCACCCTCGGCGACAACAACTGCAATCAAACATTTGTGATAACTGGCAATGATTCTTTCACATTGCTGTGGAAGAATTTTAGCCCACTCTTCTTTGCAGAATGGTTTTAATTCAGCCACATTGGAGGGTTTTTGAGCATGAACGGTCTGTTAAAGGTCATGCCACTGCATCTCAAGCGGATTTAAGTCTAGGCAACTCCAAAATCTTCAGTTTGTTTTTTTTAAGCCATTCAGAGGTGGACTTGCTCGTGTGTTTCGGATCATTGTCCTGCTGCATAACCCAAGTGCGCTTGAGCTCGAGATCACAAACTGATGGTCGGACATTCTCCTTCAGGATTTTCCGGTTGAGAGCAGCTCTCATAGTTCCATCAATTATGACAAGTTGTCCAGGTCCTGAAGAGCAAAGCAGCCCCAAACCATCACACTACCACCACCAAGGTTTGACTTTTGGTATGATGTTCCTTTAATGAAATGCTGTGTTAGTTTTACGGCAGATGTAACGGGACATGCACTTTCCATAAAGTTCAGCTTTTGTCTCGTCAGTCCACAGAATATTTTCTCAAAAGTCTTCAAGAAAATTTTTGGCAAATGTAAGAAAAGACTTTGTGTTCTTTTTGGTCAGCAGCGGTTTTCGCCTTGGAACTCTCCCATGGATGCCATTTTTGCCCAGTCTCTTTCTTATTGTTGAATCATGAACACTGACTTTAACTGAGGCAAGTGAGGCCTGCAGTTCTTTAGATGTTGTTCTGGGTTCTTTTGTGATCTCTTGGATGAGTCGTTAATGCGCTCTTGGAGTAATTTTGATTGGCCGGCCACTCCTGGGAAGGTTCACCACTGTTCCAAGTTTTCTCCATTTGTGGATAATGGCTCTCACCGTGATTCGCCGGAGTCCCAAAGCCTTAGAAATGGCTTTGCAACCCTTTCCAGAGTGATAGATGTCAATTTCTTTGTTTCTCATCTGTTCTTCATTTTCTTTAGTTCGCGGCATGACATGTTGCTTTTTGAGATCTTTTAGCCTACTTCACTTTGTCAAACAGGTTCTACTGAAGTGATTTCTTGATTCAATAGGTCTGGCAGTAATCAGGCCTGGGTGTGGCTAATGAAATTGGACTCAAAAAATGTGGTTAATCATAGTTAATTCATGATTTAACAAGGGGGGGGGGCAATTACTTTTTCACAGAGGGCCCGGAAGGTTTGGATAGCTTTTTCCCCTTAATAAATGAAATCATCATTTAAAAACTGCATTTTGTATTGACTTGGGTTATCTTTGTCTAATATTGAAATTTGTTTGATGATCTGAAACATTTAAATGTAAAAAATATGGAAAAAAGTAAGAAATCAGGATGGGGGCAAATACTTTTTCACGGCACTGTAGGACAGTAACAAAAATAGGACAGTAACAATAATATCCTTTCAAAGTGTTTTTTCAATGAATAATGATTGCGCAACCCACCTCTGTCTAGGGTTCTGCTAAAAGCATGGAGGAGATGTACAGTCAGGGCTAATTAGCCCCAGCCAATGTGACAATTCCCCATGTCATCAGCAGAACCGGGAGGAGTTGCTTTAGACCGTGTGTTACAATCTGCACTTTTTTTTTAAATTAATTCAAAAACATGGGTAAATATTAAATTTTCAACCGTGATACAGTTTTTTCATTGGGATCCCGGCACGTAAAGGTAAATAATCATTCCAAATCTGGTCTGCTCAGTTCGTTTCTGTTATTTGAACACTCAAGACTCAAGTTGTCGATTCGGCGCTCTCACCGCCGCGGCCCTGGTTCGAATCCCGGTCAGGGAACCAAGTTTTGAGAATCATATTTCAGTATTTCTCATCATATTCATCAGTTAGTCAATAACCATATTGAATAACCATAATCAATAATCATATTCAGTAACCATATTATGTATGCAGCAGTAACACACACACACACACACACACACACACATATGCACAGGCACACGCACACGTACAAATGCACATACACACAGACACACACACACACAAGCAGTTCACACACACGAGCAGAACACATACACATGCAGAGGCACATCCAGCACATGTGCACATGTACACATGCACACACACACACACACACGCACACACACACAAGCACACATACACTCACACAGACACGTACACATACAAGCAGTTTACACACAGACACACACGCATACAAGCCATTCAATTCACACACACATAAGCAGCGGGCTTCTGTAGCTTTGATTACTAAGCAGGCTTGATCAATATTTGTTCAGCAAAATAATTAGTTGTTACCGAAAAACATAATCAGTTGAATCATTTATGTATCTTCTTGTATCCTATTCCATTGACTATATTTTTCTTCTCTTGACTGTAATTTTCCTCTCCTTTTTAGTGTTATGCATGCTTATCTTTTGTTTGCAGTTCTCAAGGGAAGTTGGCAGTGTTTTGGTTTGCCTGTCCTGTTGTAGCGTGAGAATGAGAAGGTGGAAAGAACATATTTGGAAGATATTTCCTGTGATGAAGGTATAAAAACTGGGTGTGAAAAGAAAAATGTCAGTTCTTCTTGCGCAAAAAGAACTCAGCTTTATATTCATCAATATGGTCTTTCCGCCTTCTCATCCTCACGCTACAACAGCACAGGAAAACCAAAACACTCCCAACTTCCCTTGAGAACTGCAACCAAAAGATAAGCATGCATAACACTAAAAAGGAGAGGAAAATTACAGTCAAGAGAGGAAAAATACAGTCGAAGGAATAGGATACAAGTGGATACATAAGTGATTCAACTGATTATGTTTTTCAGTGACAAATAATGATTTTACTGAACAAATATTGACCAAGCCTGCTTACTAAAAAAAGCTAAAGAAGTCCGCTGCTAATGTGTGTGAATTGAATTGCTTGTATGTGTGTCTGTGTGTGTATGTGCATGTGTACGTGTGCTTGTGCCTGTGCATATGTGTGTGTGTGTGTGTGTGTGTGTGTGTGTGTGTTACTGCTGCATACATAATATGGTTACTGATTATGATTATTGATTATGGTTATTCAATATGGTCATTGATTTACTGATGAATATGATGAGAAATATTGAAATATGATCCTCAACACTCCTCCCGTTGAGGCCATCCCAATCATGACCTCACATCAATCATGGTGGAAAAATTGCAAAGCATTGTCTACCTCTGGTTTATGACCCCCATACTTCACACAAGTGAATTTCTTATGAGTCCCAACATAAAATATGTCTGGTTGGTCCTTTCCAACTGTAACACTTCGAGTAAAAACAGTCTGTCTTGTACGTCAGCATGTGAACTCCAATAGTTTTTGTGCCTCCAGGCAATAGCCAATAATAATCTCCCAACATACTTTGATTCCAACAATTGCTACTTTATGCCAAAATACAGTACAGTGTCACCTGGAGGTCGACTCACCCCTGCCTTAGGTTGTCTCCTTTATAGAGATCTTACCCGTCTCTGGAGTGAGTCACAACACACACTCAGGTGTTCAGCACTGAGCTCTGTACTCATGAGGGGGTAGGTTTCCTCACCTCTGATAATGGGACAGTTATGAGATCATTCCAGTTGAATTGGGGCTTTTGCAGCAGTTTCGTGGGAATAACAGATGAAACAGTTAAAGTTATATCTCACTAATAACAATTTGAAACAGATAAGCAGAGTCGATGGAATTATAGTTCTGACACTTAGGTCCTTTCTTTACCCGCTGAATAAGTCCCATTTCAAGAAATTTGTCTTGTGTATTTTGTCCCCTCGGTCTGAATGTGTATTATTTGGAATACAATAAGTTGTCGACCACAGTGCATGTGCCACCTTGATAAATTAAAATTATTCATAATTACCAAATTGCTCATACTCACTACTAAGCTCCTGTCAATTTGACATAAATATATTTGGGCAGTGTACTCATAATTTTGTGTTTCAGGGTATTCTGGGTCAAAACATAGGACAGTAACAATAATATCTTTTCAAAGTGTTTTTTCAATGAATTATGATTGTGCAACCCACCTCTGTCTCGGGTTCTGCTAAAAGCATGGAGGAGATGTACAGTCAGGGCAAATTAGCCCCAGCCAATATGACAATTCCCCATGTCATCAACAGAACCGGGTGGAGTTGCTTTAGACCGTGTTACAATATGCACTTTTTTTTAGAATTCAGAAACATGGGTAAATATTAAATATTCAGCAGTGATACAGTTTTTTCATTGGGAGCCCAGCACGTAAAGGTAAATAATCATTCTAAATTTGGTCAGCTCAGTCCGTTTCTGTTATTTGAACACTCAAGACTCAAGTTGTCGATTCGGCGCTCTCACCGCCGCGGCCCGGGTTCAATTCCCGGTCAGGGAACCAAGTTTTGAGGATCATATTTCAATATTTCTCATCATATTCATCAGTAAGTAAATAACCATATTGAAAAACCATAATCAATAATCATAATCAGAAACAATATTATGTATGCAGCAGTAACACACACACCTACACACACACACACACATATGCACAGGCACACGCACACGTACACATGCACATACATACAGATACGCACACACACATACAAGCAGTTCACACACACACACACACACACACACACATACACACACACACATACAAGCAGTTCACACACACATGAGCAGAACACATACACATGCACAGGCGCATGCAGCACATGTACACACACACACACACACACACACACACACACAAGCACACATACACTCACACACACACAGACACGCACACATACAAGCAGTTTACACACAGACACACACATACAAGCCATTCAATTCACACACACATAAGCAGCGGGCTTCTGTACAGTGCCTGACAAAAGTCTTGTCACTTATCCAAGTCGTAGGAACAACAAATAATAACCTGACTTGTAGTTGATCAATTGGAATCAAAAAATGGCTTATATGAAAGGCAAAGCCCTCTAGATTATGCAAAATATACCAAAATAGAGTTTTGTGTCATTCATTGAGTTTTATTATTTAATTAGTACAGGAAGGTCAGATTTTGCTTGGACAAAAGTCTTGTTGCATTGAAAAAAATGTGGAAATTATACATACACTTTATTTTGAATACACAAATATGCCACCATGATATTAGAACATAAATTCATGGTGCCTTGGAAAAAAAATTAATATTATGTGAGACTCCCATGAGCTTGGAGGACTGCATCCATACGTCTTGGCAATGACTGAGATAACTTGATGATGAAATCATCTGGAATGGCATAGAAAGCAGTCTTGCAGGACAGAGTTCATCAAGATTCTATGGTTTCATCTTCCAAGCCTCCTCCTTCATCTTACCCCTGAAACGCTCAATAATGTTCATGTCAGGTGACTGGGTCGGCCAATCCTGGAGTACCTTCACCTTCTTCGCTTTCAGGAACTGTGATGTGGAGACAGAAGTATGAGAAGGAGCCGCAGTATGAGTCGGGCAGCAAGAACTTCTTGATATTTCAGGCTGTTGATGTTGCCATCCACTCTGCAGATCTTTCTCACCCCCCCATACTGGCTGTAACAACAAACCATGATTTTTCCTCCACCAAACATGATTGTTTTCTGGGAGAATCTTGGGTCCATGAGGGTTCCAACAGGTCTTGTACGGCGACTGGCATGCAGTTCAATGGATGATTCATCAGAAAAATAAACTTTCAGCCACTTTTCCAGTATCAATCCTTTCTGCAAGCTGTGGGCCTTGGCAAATGCAATGCAGATTATTTGTTTTCTGTTTAATGCAGGCTTCTGTGTACTAATTCGGCCATGAAAACCACTTTGAGAGAGAATTTGACAAACTCTTCTTGTAGATACCGGGATTGTTGGTGACATTTCCTCATGTTGCTTCGCTGTAGTTGAAGAAGGGCTAGCCTTGTACAGTTGAAGCAACAAACGGTCCTTTCAAACAGTTGTCATACCGGGGTCTGTCTGACCTGCACTTGCCACGAACATCACCAGTTTCTTCAAATATTTTTCTTATCCCCTCCACTTGACATTTGGATACATTAAGATGTCTGCCACCTCAGCAGCAGACTCAGTCTTCAGGCTCTTGATGATCAGCACTTTGGTCTGTGGTTGAATCTTTGGTATGTTGTCAGAGGTCTAGTCGCACCTCATATGAAAGTCTGGTGCGCTGGGGTTATTTCTATACTCATCTGGGAATGTGTTAATTACAGTATTTGTCATAGGTTAAACTCTAATCTGCGATTTGTTGCATCATCTGAAGAGACGACAAGACTTTTGTCCCAGCAAAAACACATGTTATGGGCTTTGCCAGGCTGTGAACATCAGAACCCTGTTTGACGGTTTCATTTTGCAGCAAATTATTAATGTGAAAGCCCTTGACATTAAAATGGACCATTTATTATAACAATTGATTGGTTAGAAATAAAGTTATATGCTATTTTTAGTTACTATGTCTTTATGCGACAAGACTTTTGTCAGGCACTGTAGCATTGATTAGTAAGCAGGCTTGATCAATATTTGTTCATTAAAATCATTAGTTGTTACTGAAAAACATAATCAGTTGAATTATTTATGTATCTACTTGTATCCTATTCCTTTGACTATGTTTTTCCTCTCTTGACTGTAATTTTCCTCTCCTTTTTAGTGTTATGCATGCTTATGTTTTGGTTGCAGTTCTCAAGGGAAGTTGGCAGTGTTTTGGTTTGCCTGTCCTGTTGTAGCGTGAGGATGAGAAGGCGGAAAGACCATATTTGGAAGATATTTCCTGTGATGAAGGTATAAAAACTGGGTGAGAAAAGCAAAATGTCAGTTCTTCTTGCGCAAAAAGAACTCGGCTTCATATTCATCAATATGGTCTTTCCGCCTTCTCATTCTCACGCTACAACAGGACAGGAAAACCAAAACACTGCAAACTTCCCTTGACAACTGCAATCAAAAGATAAGCATGCATAACACGAAAAAGGAGAGGAAAATTACAGTCAAGAGAGGAAAAATACAGTCAAAGGAATAGGATACAAGTGGATCCAAAAATGATTCAACTGATTATGTTTTTCAGTAACAACTAATGATTTTACTGAACAAATATTGATCAAGCCTGGTAACTAAAAAAAGCTAGAATGCCCGCTGCTAATGTGTGTGTGAATTGAATTGCTTGTATGTGTGTGTGTCTGTGTGTGTATGTGCATGTGTACGTGTGCGTGTGCCTGTGCATGTGTGTGTGTGTGTGTGTGTGTGTTACTGCTGCATACATAATATGGTTACTGATTATGATTATTGATTATGGTTATTCAATATGGTTATTGACTTACTGATGAATATGATGAGAAATATTGAAATATGATCCTCAACACTCCTCCCGTTGAGGCCATCCCAATCATGGCCTCACATCAATCATGGTGGAAAAAGGGCACAGCATTGTCTACCCCTGGTCTATGACCCCCATACTTCACACAAGTGAATTTCTTATGAGTCCCAACATAAAATATGTCCGGTTGGTCCTTTCCGACTGAAACACTTCGAGTAAAATCAGTCTGTCTTGTACGCCAGCATGTGAACTCCAATTGTTTTTGTGCCTCCAGGCAATAGCCAATAATAATCTCCCAAAATACTTTGATTCCAACAATTGCCACTTTATGCCAAAATACAGTACAGTGTCACCTGGGGGTCGACTCACCCCTGCCTTAGGTTGTCTCCTTTATAGAGATCTTACCCGTCTCTGGAGTGAGTCACAACACACACTCAGGTGTTCAGCACTGAGCTCTGTACTCATGAGGGGGTAGGTTTCCTCACCTCTCATAATGGGACAGTTATGAGATCATTCCAGTTGAATTGGGGCTTTTGCAGCAGTTTTGTGGGAATAACAGATGAAACAGTTAAAGTTATATCTCGCTAATAACAATTTGAAACAGATAAGCAGAGTCGATGGAATTATAGTTCTGACACTTAGGTCCTTTCTTTACCCGCTGAAAAAGTCCCATTTCAAGAAATTTGTCTTGTGTATTTTGTCCCCTCGGTCTGAACGTGTTTTACAAAATCATTAATTTCACCTTAATTATTTGGAATACAATGAGTTGTCCACCACAGTGCATGTGCCACCTTGATAAATTAATATTATTCATAATTACCAAATTGCTCATATTCACTACCGAGCTCCTGTCAATTTTACATAAATAAATTTGGGCAGTGTACTCATAACTTTGTGTTTCAGGGTATTCTGGGTCAAAACATAGGACAATAACAATAAATCTTTTCAAAGTGTTTTTTCAATGAATTATGATTGCGCAACCCACCTCTGTCTAGGGTTCTGCTAAAAGCATGGAGGAGATGCACAGTCAGGGCTAATTAGCCCCAGCCATTGTGACAATTCTCCATGTCATCAGCAGAACCGGGTGGAGTTGCTTTAGACCGTGTTACAATAAGCATTTTTTTTTTAAATTCAAAAACATGGGTAAATATTAAATATTCAACCGTGATACAGTTTTTTCATTGGGATCCCTGCACATAAAGGTAAATAATCATTCCAAATTTGGTCAGCTCAGTCCGTTTCTGTTATTTGAATACTCAAGACTCAAGTTGTTGATTCGGCGCTCTCACCGCCGTGGCCCGGGTTCGTTTCCTGGTCAGGGAACCAAGTTTTGAGGATCATATTTCAATATTTCTCATTATATTCATCAGTAAGTCAATAACCATATTGAATAACCATAATCAATAATCATAATCAGTAACCATATTATGTATGCAGCAGTAACACACACACACACACACACACACACATATGCACAGGCACACGCACACGTACATATGCACATACAAACAGACACACACACATACAAGCAGTTCACACACACATGAGCAGAACACATACACATGCACAGGCACATCCAGCACATGTGCACATGTACACATGCACACACACACACACACACACACACAAGCACACATACACTCACACAGACACGCACACATACAAGCAGTTTACACACAGACACACACACCTACAAGCCATTCAATTCACACACACATAAGCAACGGGCTTCTGTAGCTTTGATTACTAAGCAGGCTTGATCAATATTTGTTCAGCAAAATAATTAGTTGTTACTGAAAAACATAATCAGTTGAATCATTTATGTGTCTTCTTGTATCCTATTCCATTGACTGTATTTTTCTTCTCTTGACTGTAATTTTCCTCTCCTTTTTAGTGTTATGCATGCTTATCTTTTGCTTGCAGTTCTCAAGGGAAGTTGCCTGTCCTGTTGTAGCGTGAGAATGAGGAGGCAGAAAGACCATATTTGGAAGATATTTCCTGTGATGAAGGTATAAAAACTGGGTGTGAAAAGAAAAATGTCAGTTCTTCTTGCGCAAAAAGAACTCAGCTTTATATTCATCAATATGGTCTTTCCGCCTTCTCATTCTCATGCTACAACAGGACAGGCAAACCAAAACACTCCCAACTTCCCTTGAGAACTGCAACCAAAACATAAGCATGCATAACACTAAAAAGGAGAGGAAAATTACAGTCAAGAGAGGAAAAATACAGTCAAAGGAATAGGATACAAGTGGATACATAAGTGATTCAACTGATTATGTTTTTCAGTAACAACTAATGATTTTACTGAACAAATATTGACCAAGACTGCTTACTAAAAAAAGCTAGAGAAGTCCGCTGCTAATGTGTGGGAATTGAATTGCTTGTATGTGTGTGTGTGTCTGTGTGTGTATGTGCATGTGTACGTGTGCTTGTGCCTGTGCGTGTGTGTGTGTGTGTGTGTGTTACTGCTGCATACATAATATGGTTACTGATTATGATTATTGATTATGGTTATTCAATATGGTCATTGATTTACTGATGAATATGATGAGAAATATTGAAATATGATCCTCAACACTCCTCCCGTTGAGGCCATCCCAATCATGACCTCACATCAATCATGGTGGAAAAATTGCAAAGCATTGTCTACCTCTGGTTTATGACCCCCATACTTCACAAAAGTGAATTTCTTATGAGTCCCAACATAAAATATGTCCGGTTGGTCCTTTCCAACTGTAACACTTCGAGTAAAAACAGTCTGTCTTGTACGCCAGCATGTGAACTCCAATAGTTTTTGTGCCTCCAGGCAATAGCCAATAATAATCTCCCAACATACTTTGATTCCAACAATTGCCACTTTATGCCAAAATACAGTACAGTGTCACCTGGAGGTCGACTCACCCCTGCCTTAGGTTGTCTCCTTTATAGAGATCTTACCCGTCTCTGGAGTGAGTCACAACACACACTCAGGTGTTCAGCACTGAGCTCTGTACTCATGAGGGGGTAGGTTTCCTCACCTCTCATAATGGGACAGTTATGAGATCATTCCAGTTGAATTGGGGCTTTTGCAGCAGTTTTGTGGGAATAACAGATGAAACAGTTAAAGTTATATCTCACTAATAACAATTTGAAACAGATAAGCAGAGTCGATGGAATTATAGTTCTGACACTTAGGTCCTTTCTTTACCCGCTGAATAAGTCCCATTTCAAGAAATTTGTCTTGTGTATTTTGTCCCCTCAGTCTGAATGTGTATTATTTGGAATACAATAAGTTGTCGACCACAGTGCATGTGCCACCTTGATAAATTAAAATTATTCATAATTACCAAATTGCTCATACTCACTACTAAGCTCCTGTCAATTTTACATAAATATATTTGGGCAGTGTACTCATAATTTTGTGTTTCAGGGTATTCTGGGTCAAAACATAGGACAGTAACAATAATATCTTTTCAAAGTGTTTTTTCAATGAATTATGATTGTGCAACCCACCTCTGTCTCGGGTTCTGCTAAAAGCATGGAGGAGATGTACAGTCAGGGCAAATTAGCCCCAGCCATTGTGACAATTCCCCATGTCATCAACAGAACCGGGTGGAGTTGCTTTAGACCGTGTTACAATAAGCATTTTTTTTTTTAATTCAAAAATATGGGTAAATATTAAATATTCAACCGTGATACAGTTTTTTCATTGGGATCCCAGCACATAAAGGTAAATAATCATTCCAAATTTGGTCAGCTCAGTCCGTTTCTGTTATTTGAATACTCAAGACTCAAGTTGTTGATTCGGCGCTCTCACCGCCGTGGCCGAGAGTTTCCCGTCAGGGAACAAGTTTGAGGATCATATTTCAATATTTCTCATTATATTCATCAGTAAGTCAATAACCATATTGAATAACCATAATCAATAATCATAATCAGTAACCATATTATGTATGCAGCAGTAACGCACACACACACACACACACACATATGCACAGGCACACGCACACGTACACATGCACATACAAACAGACACACACACATACAAGCAGTTCACACACACATGAGCAGAACACATACACATGCACAGGCACATCCAGCACATGTGCACATGTACACATGCACACACACACACACACACACACACACACACACACACACAAGCACACATACACTCACACAGACACGCACACATACAAGCAGTTTACACACAGACACACACACCTACAAGCCATTCAATTCACACACACATAAGCAACGGGCTTCTGTAGCTTTGATTACTAAGCAGGCTTGATCAATATTTGTTCAGCAAAATAATTAGTTGTTACTGAAAAACATAATCAGTTGAATCATTTATGTATCTTCTTGTATCCTATTCCATTGACTGTATTTTTCTTCTCTTGACTGTAATTTTCCTCTCCTTTTTAGTGTTATGCATGCTTATCTTTTGTTTGCAGTTCTCAAGGGAAGTTGCCTGTCCTGTTGTAGCGTGAGAATGAGGAGGCAGAAAGACCATATTTGGAAGATATTTCCTGTGATGAAGGTATAAAAACTGGGTGTGAAAAGAAAAATGTCAGTTCTTCTTGCGCAAAAAGAACTCAGCTTTATATTCATCAATATGGTCTTTCCGCCTTCTCATTCTCATGCTACAACAGGACAGGCAAACCAAAACACTCCCAACTTCCCTTGAGAACTGCAACCAAAACATAAGCATGCATAACACTAAAAAGGAGAGGAAAATTACAGTCAAGAGAGGAAAAATACAGTCAAAGGAATAGGATACAAGTGGATACATAAGTGATTCAACTGATTATGTTTTTCAGTTACAACTAATGATTTTACTGAACAAATATTGACCAAGACTGCTTACTAAAAAAAGCTAGAGAAGTCCGCTGCTAATGTGTGGGAATTGAATTGCTTGTACGTGTGTGTGTGTCTGTGTGTGTATGTGCATGTGTACGTGTGCTTGTGCCTGTGCGTGTGTGTGTGTGTGTGTGTGTGTGTGTGTTACTGCTGCATACATAATATGGTTACTGATTATGATTATTGATTATGGTTATTCAATATGGTCATTGATTTACTGATGAATATGATGAGAAATATTGAAATATGATCCTCAACACTCCTCCCGTTGAGGCCATCCCAATCATGACCTCACATCAATCATGGTGGAAAAATTGCAAAGCATTGTCTACCTCTGGTTTATGACCCCCATACTTCACACAAGTGAATTTCTTATGAGTCCCAACATAAAATATGTCTGGTTGGTCCTTTCCAACTGTAACACTTCGAGTAAAAACAGTCTGTCTTGTACGCCAGCATGTGAACTCCAATAGTTTTTGTGCCTCCAGGCAATAGCCAATAATAATCTCCCAACATACTTTGATTCCAACAATTGCCACTTTATGCCAAAATACAGTACAGTGTCACCTGGAGGTCGACTCACCCCTGCCTTAGGTTGTCTCCTTTATAGAGATCTTACCCGTCTCTGGAGTGAGTCACAACACACACTCAGGTGTTCAGCACTGAGCTCTGTACTCATGAGGGGGTAGGTTTCCTCACCTCTCATAATGGGACAGTTATGAGATCATTCCAGTTGAATTGGGGCTTTTGCAGCAGTTTTGTGGGAATAACAGATGAAACAGTTAAAGTTATATCTCACTAATAACAATTTGAAACAGATAAGCAGAGTCGATGGAATTATAGTTCTGACACTTAGGTCCTTTCTTTACCCGCTGAATAAGTCCCATTTCAAGAAATTTGTCTTGTGTATTTTGTCCCCTCGGTCTGAATGTGCTTTATAAAATCATTAATTTCACCTTAGTTATTTGGAATACAATGAGTTGTCGACCACAGTGCATGTGCCACCTTGATAAATTAATATTATTCATAATTAGCAAATTGCTCATACTCACTACTGAGCTCCTGTCAATTTTACATAAATATATTTGGGCAGTGTACTCATAATTTTGTGTTTCAGGGTATTCTGGGTCAAAACATAGTACAGTAACAATAATATCTTTAGCTTTGACGTTCTTATTTTCAGACAGAAAAGGTTTTATCCTACCTTGACATGTTTCGACAGAATACTCCCGTCTTCTTCAGAAGAGTCACTGATGTTACGAGTGACGTGTCTTATCAGCTGATGTTAGCGAGGCGTGGCCGCCCTGTCAGATTTGACGCTCCTCCAAGATGGCACTCCAGGTGTGGGAAAGCATGTATGCCCCCTCGTCCCGGTTCATAGTCCTGTGGGCCCGCTTCCTGATTTCAATTGCCTCCATGATCCAGCGTTCATGTCGGTTGTTCTGAGTGCGGATGATTTTGGCCTTGTCCCAGTCCATAATATGATTTTCCCTCTTGCAATGGTCTGTGATTCCTGATTTAAGGTTTACCTGTCGAGCTTGTTCTTTAACTGAGCGTGTGTGTCTTACTGTTGTCTCTTTCTCGCATTCTTTTTGGTGTTCTTTTTTACGTGTGTGAAAAGGTCCACCTGTTTCCCCAATGTATGTTTTATGGCAAGACCGGCATGGGATTTCATATATGACGTCACATTTGTTACAGTTGTCAATTTGGTCTTTCGGGTGTACCAGTAGTTGTCGTAATTTCATGCATGGTTTTACCGGGGTGTTGATGTGGAATTTTCTCATGGCCCGTTGAATCCGCTCTGTGACGCCTCTTATGTATGGTAACGTAACGACTCCTTTGGTTTCGGTTTCATTTTTTCATTTCTTTCTGAATGTGCCGGTATCTTGCTTCTGCTGTACCTGTAGTTTGCCTGTGTTTATGGCCCATATGTAGTATATGGGCTGGGGTTTATTACCAGGCCATGATGTCCCTACATAAGTGGGTGGACGCATAGGAGAGGAAGCCATGCGGGCGGAAATAAAAAGGGTGTACTTGAAATAGCTATCTGTCTCCTCATCCTTATACAGTGATTTTTTAAAAATTATTATATGGTGTCAGAAGTGGCAGCTGTTGATGATCAACACCGGATAAAGGAGAGAGAGAAGAGGAAATGTTACAAGCTCTAGCTAGAGACAGATAGGGTCATTAAAGTGAGTTAACGCAGCTAGGTCCGTTACTATCGTTAGCTAGCATACCATGCTAGCAAGTAGCTAAATTAGCTAGCCAACAAGTCAATAGCAAGACAGCGAACTCCGACAAAAACGCGAAAATGGATCAGTTTAAACCACCGTCCCAGTTAGTACTAACTGGCAACATTAGTGAGAACTGGCGCAGGTGGGAGCAGAGATTTGAGCTGTATATGACGGTGACTGAAATGTCTAAAAAGGAAGATGAAGTGCAGGTAGCCATACTGCTACACACACTCGGTGAAGAAGCACTCAAGGTATTCACCACGTTTGATGAAGCAAGGGTCCCGCGCAAAGACTTGAAGGTAGGTGCTATATTGCAAGCCTTCAGAAAATACTGCACACCAAAGAAAAACGTAGTATTCGAGAGACATCAGTTCTGGACGTATCCAGTACAAGAGCCAATGCAGATCGACAAATTTGTCATAGAGCTAAAACACAGAAGCAAAGACTGTGAGTTTGGTCAACTTGAAAGTGACATATTGAGAGATAAAATAGTCTTCAGTGTTACAGAGAAGCATGTAAAAGAGAAACTGTTGAGGGAACCTGAACTGACTTTAGCCAAGGCTATAGATATTTGCAGGGCCTCAGAGATTGCCAAGGAGCAAATTAGCATAGTGGTGTGTGCCAAAAAAGAAGATGACCTGCATGCTGTAGAGGAAGATGTGCATACAATAACAGAGGGAGCTAAATCAATGTGGCAAAATAAAACAAGGGTCAACAAGACAACATCCAGTGCTCATCACAGTAAGGAGAGAAGTGACTATCACTCAAAAATGTGTAACAGATGTGGGAACACACACAGCCCTAAAGTGTGCCCAGCATTCGGCATGACATGCAGAGCCTGTGGGAAGGGCAATCATTTTGCGAAAATGTGCAAAACAAAAGGACAAGGAGTACATGAAGTACAGGAGTTTAGAACTGGACTCACTATTCATGGACAGTCTGCAGAGCACCCAGATAAATGCAGTAAGCAAAGGGAGTGACAGGCCATGGTACGCTACCGTGACAATCATGGGCATGCCCATCCAGTTTAAACTAGACACAGGTGCTGATGCTAGCGTTCTCTGTTGATGCGGTGAGAAAGCTCCCAGGCAAGGTGAATCTGAATCCAACGGGCACAGTGCTAAGGGCCTATGGAGGGGGCCTGATCAAGCCGGCTGGGAGCACCGTCCTGAAATGTAGCACTGAACGAGCAGAGTCCAATCTCCCGTTCTATGTCATCAAACAGTCAACAGTTCCAATTCTCGGTCGGGCTGCATGTGAAGAGTTGAACCTAGTCAGACGGGTGGAGGAAATCAGAGTGAGCTCACCCGCAACTAAGGAAGAACTAGTAAAGCAGTATCCAGATGTATTCAAAAGGCTGGGAGAGTTTCCTGCTGAGCATCACGTACATGTTGACCCGGATGTGACCCCTGTGATCCATGGTTGCAGGAAGATTCTGTTCGCCATCACAGACAGACTAAGAGAGACACTGAGTCAGCTGGAGGAAGCTGATGTCATTGCTCCAGTAACAGAACCCACACAATGGGTGAACAGCTTGGTAATCACTGAAAAGAAAAACAGAACCCTCAGACTGTGTCTTGACCCCAAGGAGCTGAACACAGCCATCAGAAGACAGCACTACTCCATACCAACACCCACAGATGTCCAAAGCAAACTATCAGGCAAGTAAATATTTAGCATACTTGATGAAAAAGACGGATACTGGCAAATCAAGCTAGACAAAGCCTCGTCACTCCTCTGCACCTTTAACACGCCGTGGGGGCGTTACAGATTCAAGCGCCTCCCGTTTGGCATAAAATCAGCCAGCGAGGTCTTCCAACAGAAGAACAGCAAAGCGTTTGGCGACATTGACGGTGTGTATGTGATAGCGGATGAAACGATAATCGCTGCCGCTGACGAGAGAGAGCATGCAGAGATACTGCACAAGGTGATGCAGAGAGCAAGAGAGGTGAACGTGAAGTTCAACAAGGACAAGGTGCAGTACAAAGTAGGATTAGTGAAATACATGGGCCACGTGATTAATGCTGAAGGAGTACAGCCGGACAGTGAGAAAGTGAATGCAATCGTACACATGCCAGCACCAGAAGACAGAAAAGGGCTACAGAGACTGTTAGGTATGACTAAGTATCTGTCTCAGTATATACCAAATGAAGCAGCAGTAACAGCACCGTTAAGAGAGCTACTAAAGAAAGATATACAGTGGCAGTGGGCACATGAGCACAACGAAGCTATGAACAAAATCAAGACGGCACTGACTGAGGCCCCAGTGCTGAAGTTCTTTGACCCCACTCAACAAATGGTCCTCCAAGCAGACGCATCGAAAGATGGGCTGGGTGCATGTCTGCTGCAGCAAGGGCAGCCAATACCATACGCGTCTAGAGCTCTAACTCAGGCCGAGCGCAATTATGCGCAGATCGAAAAAGAACTGCTGGCGGTCGTGTTTGCAGCTCGAAAATTCCATCAGTACGTGTTCGGGGCAAAAGTGATAGTCCAGTCTGACCACAAGCCCCTAGAGGCTATATTCACAAAACCACTGGGACACACACCAGCCAGACTACAGAAAATGCTGCTACAGCTCCAGCGCTATGACCTCCACATCAGGTACATGCCGGGGAAGGAAATGCTGATAGCAGACACTTTATCCAGGGCATTTGGAGGTGTGGAAAGGCATGAAGAGGTGTTGGCCATGGATGAAAAGGTAGTCTATGCTATGGAGGCTACAGAGGCTCTTGGAGATGAGATGCACGAGAGGCTGAAGACGGCAACGGAGGAAGATGAGACCTCACAAAAGCTAATCAACACTCACCAGAAAGGTTGGCCACAGCATAAAAGACAGGTGAGCGCTGAGCTGAGGGTTTACTGGCCTATCAGACACACAATCACAGTCAGTGGTGGAGTCCTGATGACAGCGGACAGATTCATCATCCCTAGGCGGCTGAGGTCAGACATACTGCAAAGGTTACACACCGCTCACCAAGGAGTACAACGGACCAAGGAGAAGGCACGCACGTGTGTGTATTGGCCCGGCATGGCGGCCGATATAGAGAGGATGGTGGAAGGCTGCTCCACCTGTCAGCAACACCTGCCAAAGAACCAAAAGGAACCACTACAATCTCATGAGCCCCCAAAGCTACCGTGGTACAAAGTAGGTGTGGACATTTTTGAACTACAGGGCAAGTCGTTTCTCCTCACAGTAGACTACTACTCGAAATATCCTGAGGTCCAACAGCTGTGTGACAAGACAGCGAGCACGGTGATATCCAAGCTGAAGGCTCTGTTCGCGAGACATGGTGTTCCCAAGGAAGTAGTGAGCGACCACATGCCCTTTGCGAGCGCTGAGATGAGACAGTTTGCAAGTGCCTGGGGCATAACATGGACGTTCTCAAGCCCAGGCTATCGACAGTCGAATGGGATGGCAGAGCGTACAATAAAAACCATCAAAATCATGCTGAAAAAAGCAGAGCAGACAAAGACAGACCCCTACCTGGCGCTTCTGACTCTGAGGAACACTCCTGTGACTGGCCTGGGGCTCTCTCCTGCAGAAGTGCTGATGGGCCGGGTCCTGAGGAGCACCCTGCCAGCAGCCAGTGCTGTGCTCAGGCCAAAGCATCCTACTGGAGTCAAACAGAGGCTGCTGAAATTACAGCAAAGACAATGGGAATACTACAACCAACATGCAAGACCTCTCTCAGTGCTCAAACCAGGAATGGCCGTCAATATGGAAACTCCACGTGGATGGAAGCCTGCTGTGGTTGAACAGAACAGACGGGAACCGAGGTCATACACTGTTGTGACTCCAGCAGGACAAAGATACAGAAGGAACAGGAGACATTTAAGAGTGCGTCGGAGTGGCTCAGGGGCTGAAACTGAGGAGGGAGAAGCTACTGCGTCTGAGCTGCCACCTCCTAGTGAGTCTACTGGCCCAGCAGGATGTCAGCCTCAGGTGACCAGAGAGGTGGAGCCGCCGCAGGTCGCTGGGCAGCCACCTCCCAAGCGGGCAGATCTTGCAGGACGTCAGCTTCAGGTGTCCAGAGAAGAAGAACTGCCACATACCAGGAGTGGCAGGCCGATACAGTGCCCTGCCAGGTACCAGGACTTTGATATGGGCTAACGCTGAAGGTTATGCTCCAACGGAGGGTTATGTACTGGTGACCTCTGACCCCAGAAGAACACAGAAACCGTGTGCTAAGACTTTATTCACGTAGGTTTATAGACTGTTCCTGTCAAGTAGTCAATATTTCTCTTGTCTAAAAAAAAAAAAAAAAAAAAAAAAAAAGAGAGAGAGAGAAGAGAGACAAGAATAGAAAGTTTTGTCATTTTTGTGATTCTATACCCTGTAAGCTCTATATTGAGAGTCACTAGTTCCTGAAGTTCTACTATGAGACAGCAGGTGCAAAGTCATGCACATTGATGTTAAAACAAACAAGTAGTTCCCTATTGTTTTGTTTTTGTGGGGAAAGGAGGATGTAGTATATGGGCTGGGGTTTATTACCAGGCCATGACGTCCCTACGGAAGTGGGTGGACGCACAGGAGCGGAAGCCGTGCGGGCGGAAATAAAAAGGGTGTACTTGAAATACCTATCTGTCTCCTCATCCTGATACAGTGATTTTTTAAAAATTAGTATAGTGGGTACTGGCATTTCTTTAGTACGTTAGTTATATGTTCTTCGTCCTTTTTCTTGTCTGTGTCTTCTGTGATGATGGATGCACGATCAAACAGGGTTCTTACCACGGAAAGTTTGTGATTTATGGGGTGTTCAGATGACCAAAGCAGGTATTGATCAGTGTGGGTGGGCTTTCTGTATATTTTTTTCTGTATATTTTCGCGTGGACTATTACGCGAAAACTTTGGACAATCTTGTGTCAGAGAGTTCCGCTACCTCGAACACCTGTTTTTAAAACGGGCGCGCCAGAAGAACCATCTCCGCTTCAATCTGCGCTGCCGAGATGAAAATGTTACACCTGCCAGCCTTAATATAAAGAATCCCATTCGAACTAAGAATGCAGATCGAATGAAGAAAAAAGTGCGGATGATTTTGGTCAAGGAAAGAATACGAGTAACAGCAAACAATATAAGGAATTTGGAATCTGAATTAAAACACAAAATGGAGGAGTTTAAACACCGGTACTCCCTTAGTAAGGAAATAGAACAAATGGTAGACAAAAACTTACATAAACAATACGAAAACGAGTTCTTAAAAACAAACGAAAGGCACATAAGGAAACTCAACAACTTAATCGCAAATAAGCATACAGAAAGAAACCAACACCCAATTAATTAAAAATGGATATGCAATATGTCTAAACACCGACTAACAGATGCAGAACGTAGTGTGTTATCCCGAGGGCTAAATTTTGCGGTAACACCTAAACACATCCCCCTCAAAGAGTTTATCCTCGCAACAGAATTGGCATGCGAAAAAATACCAGACCCCGGTCAAAAAGCAGCTCTACGCAATGACATAGCAGGTATCCTCAAATCAACTAAACTCCCACCGAGTAACATTACAAAATCAGAAGCACAAGCCATTAACACTCTGTCTAAAATCAAAGAATTCACTATTCTCCCAGCAGACAAAGGTAGAACTACGGTCATTCTGGACACAGAAAATTACGAAAAACAAATGATGAAAATGCTGGAAGATACAGACACATACGAAGTGTTAAAAAAGGATCCAACGGAGGAGCAGAAAAATAGACTCAGGACCATCATGAAACGATTACTAAGCGAAAACAAAATAGACAAAAAAACGTACAATCATCTCATACCCACAGCAAGTGTAACCCCCCGAATATATGGCACACCAAAGATCCACAAGCAGGGAGCTCCGCTGCGACCCATAGTTGACAGCATAGGATCAGTAACATACAACTTGTCCAAATCCCTCGCGGAAATATTACAACCCCTTCTGGGACAAACAAACAAGCACTGCAAGAACTCAAAACAGTTAGCCCAAGAACTCAAGAACACCAAAGTAGAGGCAGATGAAATTTTCACATCGCACGGCGTGGTTTCTTTTATTCACTGCGCCTGTAGACGCCACTTTAAAACATAGTGGAAAACAGATTGAAACTGACAGATCACTAAAAGAGCGCAGAAATCTCTCAGTTCACGACATATCAGAGCTGCTAAGGTTAAATAAGCCACATCCACCTATTTCAAATTCATAATATAACATTTAGGCAAAAAGAAGGATTCCCCATGGGTGACCCACTGTCTGCCATCACATGTGTGGTTTTTTCATGGAGGACCTAGAAATGAGGGCCATAGCATCGGCACCCGGAAGTAATCGTCCCACGCTCTGGAAAAGATACGTGGACGACATCTTAGAAAAAATAAAATCAGGACATACACAACAACTTACAGATCATTTAAGCAGTATGGACCGCACTGGGAAAATACAATTCACACACGAAGAAGAGACAGATAAAACCATAGCGTTTCTGGACATAAATATACATCACACTAATGAAGGAGACATTAAAATTAGAATATACAGAAAGCCCACCCACACTGATCAATACCTGCTTTGGTCATCTGAACACCCCATTAATCACAAACTTTCCGTGGTAAGAACCCTGTTTGATCGTGCATCCATCATCACAGAAGACACAGACAAGAAAAAGGACGAAGAACATATAACTAACGCACTAAAGAAATGCCAGTATCCACTATGGGCCATAAACACAGGCAAACTACAGGTACAGCAGAAGCAAAATACCGGCACATTCAGAAAGAAACGAAAAAATGAAACCGAAACCAATGGAGTCGTTACGTTACCATACATAAGAGGCGTCACAGAGCGGATTCAACGGGTCATGAGAAAATTCCACATCAACACCCCGGTAAAACCATACATAAAATTACGACAACTACTGGTACACCCGAAAGACCAAATTGACAACTGTAACAAATGTGACGTCATATATGAAATCCCATGCCGGTCTTGCCATAAAACATACATTGGGGAGACAGGTAGACCTCTTCACACGTAAAAAAGAACACCAAAAAGAATGCGAGAAAGAGACAACAGTAAGACACACACGCTCAGTTAAAGAACAAGCTCGACAGGTAAACCTTAAATCAGGAATCACAGACCATTGCAAGAGGGAAAATCATATTATGGACTGGGACAAGGCCAAAATCACCCGCACTCAGAACAACCGACATGAACGCTGGATCATGGAGGCAACTGAAATCAGGAAGCGGGCCCACAGGACTATGAACCGGGACGAGGGGGCATACATGCTTTCCCACACCTGGAGTGCCATCTTGGAGGAGCGTCAAATCTGACAGGGCGGCCACGCCTCGCTAACATCAGCTGATAAGACACGTCACTCGTAACATCAGTGACTCTTCTGAAGAAGACGGGAGTATTCCGTCGAAACATGTCAAGGTAGGATAAAACCTTTTCTGTCTGAAAATAAGAACGTCAAAGCTAATTAGTTACTACAGACAGTATGAACCTTTTTAGACTAATAATACCTTTTCAAAGTGTTTTTTCAATGAATTATGATTGCGCAACCCACCTCTGTCTAGGGTTCTGCAAAAAGCATGGAGGAGATGCATAGTCAGGTCTTATTAGCCCCAGCTCTTGTCAGAATTCCTCATGTCACCAGCAGAAACGGGTGGAGTTGCTTTAGACTGTGTTACATTATGCACTTTTTTTTTTACATTCAAAAACATGGGGTAAATATTAAATATTCAACAGTGATACAGTTTTTTCATTGGGATCCCAGCACATAAAGGTAAATAATCATTCTAAATTTGGTCAGCTCAGTCCGTTTCTGTTATTTGAACACTCAAGACTCAAGTTGTCGATTCGGCGCTCTCACCGCCGCGGCCCGGGTTCGAGTCCCGGTCAGGGAACCAAGTGTTGAGGATCATATTTCAATATTTCTCATCATATTCATCAGTAAGTCACTAACCATATTGAATAACCATAATCAATAATCATAATCAGAAACCATATTATGTATGCAGCAGTAACACACACACACACACACACACACACACAAACACACATATGCACAGGCACACGCACACGTACACATGCACATACACACAGACACACACACATACAAGCAGTTCACACACACATGAGCAGAACACATACACATGCACAGGCACATGCAGCACAGGTACACACACACACACACACACACACACACACACACACACACACACACACACACTACACACAGACACACACACACACACAGCCATTCAATTCACGCACACATAAGCAGCGGGCTTCTCTAGCTTTGATTTCTAAGCAGGCTTGATCAATATTTGTTCAGTAAAATTATTAGTTGTTACTGAAAAACATAATTAGTTGAATTATTTATGTATCTACTTGTATCCTATTCCATTGACTGTATTTTTCTTCTCTTGACTGTAATTTTCCTCTCCTTTTTAGTGTTATGCATGCTTATCTTTTGTTTGCAGTTCTCAAGGGAAGTTGGCAGTGTTTTGGTTTGCCTGTCCTGTTGTAGCGTGAGAATGAGAAGGCGGAAAGACCATATTTGGAAGATATTTCCTGAGATGAAGGCAAAAAAACTGGGTGTGAAAAGCAAAATGTCAGTTCTTCTTGCGCAAAAAAAACTCGGCTTTATATTTATCAATATGGTCTTTCCGCCTTCTCATTCTCACGCTACAACAGGACAGGCAAACCAAAACACTGCCAACTTCCCTTGACAACTGCAACCAAAAGATAAGCATGCATAAAACTAAAAAGGAGAGGAAAATTACAGTCAAGAGTGGAAAAATACAGTCAAAGGAATAGGATACAAGTGGATACATAAGTGATTCAACTGATTATGTTTTTCAGTAACAACTAATGATTTTGCTGAACAAATATTGATCAAGCCTGCTTACTAATAAAAGCTACAGAAGCCCGCTGCTCATGTGTGTGTGATTTGAATTGCTTGTATGTGTGTGTGTCTGTGTGTGTAAGTGCATGTCTACGTGTGTGTGTGCCTGTGCATGTGTGTTTGTGTGTGTGTGTTACTGCTGCATACATAATATGGTTACACATTATGATTATTGATTATGGTCATTCAATATCATGATTGATTTACTGAAGAATATGATGAGAAATATTGAAATATGATCCTCAACACTCCTCCCGTTGAGGACATCCCAATCATGGCCTCACATCAATCATGGTGGAAAAAGGGCTCAGCATTGTCTACCCCTGGTCTATGACCCCCATACTTCACACAAGTGAATTTCTTATGAATCCGAACATAAAATATGTCTGGTTGGTCCATTCAGACTGTAACACTTCGAGTAAAAACAGTCTGTCTTGTACGCCAGCATGTGAACTCCAATTGTTTTTGTGCCTCCAGGCAATAGCCAATAATAATCTCCCAAAATACTTTGATTCCAACAATTGCCACTTTATGCCAAAATACAGTGCAGTGTCACCTGGGGGTCGACTCAACCCTGCCTTAGGTTGTCTTCTCGATAGGAGATCTTACCCGTCTCTGGAGTGAGTCACAACACACACTCAGGTGTTCAGCACTGAGCTCTGTACTCATGAGGGCGTAGGTTTCCTCACCCCTCATAATGGGACAGTTATGAGATCATTCCAGTTGAATTGGGGCTTTTGCAGCAGTTTTGTGGGAATAACAGACGAAACAGTTAAAGTTTTATCTCACTAATAACAATTTGAAATAGATAAGCAGAGTCGATGGAATTATAGTTCTGACACTTAGGTCCTTTCTTTACCCGCTGAATAAGTCCCATTTCAAGAAATTGGTCTTGTGTATTTTGTCCCCTCGGTCTGAATGTGCTTTACAAAATCATTAATTTTACCTGACATATTTGGAATCCAATGAGTTGTTGACCATAGTGCACGTGCCACCTTGATAAATTAATATCATTCATAATTACCAAATTGCTCATACTCACTACTGAGCTCCTGTCAATTTTACACAAATATATTTGGGCAGTGTACTCATAATTATGTGTTTCAGGGTATTCTTGGTCAAAACATAGGACAGTAACAATAATATCTTTTCAAAGTGCTTCTTCAATGAATTATGATTGCGCAACCCACCTCTGTCTCGGGTTCCGCTAAAAGCATGGAGGAGATGTACAGTCAGGGCTTATTCGCCCCAGCCATTGTGACAATTCTCCATGTCATCAGCAGAACCGGGTGGAGTTGCTTTAGACCGTGTTACAATATGCACTTTTTTTTTTTAATTCAAAAACATGGGTAAATATTAAATTTTCAACCCTGATACAGTTTTTTTCATTGGGATCCCAGCACGTAAAGGTAAATAATCATTCCAAATTTGGTCAGCTCAGTCCGTTTATGTTATTTGAACACTCAAGACTCAAGTTGTCCATTCGGCGCTCTCACCGCCGCGGCCCGGGTTCGAATCCCGGTCAGGGAACCAAGTGTTGAGGATCATATTTCAATATTTCTCATCATATTCATCAGTAAATCAATAACCATATTGAATAACCATAATCAATAATCATAATCAGAAACCATATTATGTATGCAGCAGTAACACACACACAGGCACACACACACACATGCAGAGTCACATGCACACGTACACATGCATACACACAGACATAAAAGCAGTTCACACACAGACACACATACAAGCAGTTCACACACACATGAGCAGACATGCACAGGCACAAGCAGCACATGTACATATGCACACACACACACACACACACAGGCACACATACAAGCAGTTCACACACAGACACACATACATACAAGCCATTCAATTCACACACACAAAAGCAGCGGGCTTCTGTAGCTTTGATTAGTCAGCAGGCTTGATCAATATTTGTTCAGTAAAATCATTAGTTGTTACGGAAAAACATAATCAGTTGAATCATTTTTGTATCTACTTGTATCCTATTCCTTTGACTGTATTTTTCCTCTCTTGACTGTAATTTTCCTCTCCTTTTTAGTGGTATGCATGCTTATCTTTTGGTTGCAGTTCTCAAGGGAAGTTGCCTGTCCTGTTGTTGCGCGAAAATGAGAAGGCGGAAAGACCATATTTGGAAGATATTTCCTGCGATGAAGGTATCAAAACTGGGTGTGAAAAGCAAAATGTCAGTTCTTATTGTGCAAAAAGAACTCGGCTTTATATTCATCGATATGCCTCAATAAAGCCTAATTGTCTGAAGAATGTGTCTCTCTTCAATTGCTTGAGGATGGGGGAACCTCATGATATGAAAATGTGTCTGAATTAAAACCACGACAGGGCTAAACGCTGGCCTACAAACTGGGGTCAGACTGTATCAGCAAGTGACCGTTGGGAGCGACCAAAGCTGGATACGGATGAATTTCAGGCTACCAAATGACATCAATACTTTCAAATCCTTAAACAGGCCTACCAAAGAAAACGGCCGAGCTGTAACAAAATTTTGTCAGATGTCCACCTTTTTCAAAGAACCAGCAACACACAATTGAAAACTCACTTGGTTCCTCTCTGGGTTTGCTACAGGCCGTGCGAATTTTTTGAGTTTGGTTCTCGTGAAAATGAATCGACTTAAAAGTGTTATGATGTGAAGTTGAGCGGGAATGTTGTATGTTTTCAATTTTATTTTGCTGGTTATTTGAATAAGGTAGACATCTGATACACTTTTGTTACAGCTTGGCCATTTTCTTTGGTAGGCCTGTAAAAGGTCCCCTATTATGTCACCAGGTGCACAGCCAATTAGTTATTACGAGCCATTTCAAAATCTTTCCCCTCTTGACATCACATGAGGAAGTAACCAACCAGAGGCAAGAGAAACTGGTCAACTTCAGCCAAGCAATCAATCAGATTTTATTATTTTGGGTGGTCACTCCCCTTGTGATGTCAGGAAGGGGGAGACTTTTGAACTGGCTCATAATGGCCAATGAGCTGTACACCGGGTGGCATAATAGGGGACCTTTAAAACAACCGGGGCCACAAAGTCAGGATGAAGGCTCTCTGTCTCCCATCCCTTCCAGGCTGATGAACTGCAAATAACAAAAGGCAATAATGGCGCAATTTTAACAATATATTCGGTCAGGTAAACATGGAACATACAACGTGTACTGTCGGATATTTTTCCAGTATGTTAGAAATTAGTTTGCTTTGGTGACTGTGTTGGTCATAGTTCAACTGGAAGCAAAAAAGATGCTGGAAAGTTTAACAAAATATGGGTATGTTTCCCATTTGTTTTGAAAATTTTGAAAAGTTTAATTCTAATCAGAAACTATAGCTGGACTCACAAGAGCCCATACCTCCGCCAGCATAGCCGGATTTGAATTTTGGCCTATATCTCAGCTGTAATTTGGCCTTGATACGCCAAAATGTAATGACTTGTTCCTCTTGTGCTACTTTAACATCCTGCAAAGTTCGGTTGAAATCTATGCAACCACTTTTGAGATATGCTGCTAGCAGACGGACAAACAAATAAATAAAATCACGCTAAGGTGTGACACTTTCGAAAACTTCTCAAAGCCAATTTGATCCAGATCTTTACCAAAATCTAATAACCTCTTCCGAGGTGAGATATCTTTGTACTGTGAAAATTTCAAAATGATATGACAAAAACTGTGGCCTGTAGAGCGTAAACAAACAAACAGACGGACAAACATGACGACCAACATACTTTCGAAGTTTTCGAAAGTAATAAATAAACAAACGGAGGCAAAAACATAACCTCTTTGGTGGACGTAAAAATGGCAAATTAACTTATTTGTATAATGACCTGAATGCAGCCCTCTCTAACAGCTCCACTGCGTCATCCGCGGATGCCTGAGAATCTCCTCCAGGTCTGGCCTGTCGCTTGGATCTCTCCGGAGGCACCACAGGATCAGACTCCTGCAGTCTGTACAGTTATAGGATTGGAAGGGAGAATGATGTCAGCATTGCCATCTGCTAAGTAAAAGACCAGGCATTACAGTACAGCACGTGTAGAAGATATGGTTTATCCAGCATCGCGTACCGTCGCACGGCCCTTCCTTAAACTGGAATCTTCCCCAGATGATGTCCTGCTGTCCTCGGAAAGGCAACGAGTCAAGAGACCAGGGCGAAGAGCAGCACCCCAGAGACCAAACTGTAGCCGGAAGACCACAGTACTCCCCATCCACCAACCACTTGGGGGCGCCAGACCGCTTGACCTGAAAGAGTGAAAAATGATTAAAAAAAAAAGAGGGAGACTTCGATTTCTGTCTATTTTTAAAAGTGCATCTGAGAGAGAGAGAGAGAGATTTACATTTATCATACGCATCTGAAGTGGAAAAACATCTTATCTTGTTTGCCAAAATCTCATGAAAGCCACTGAAGGGCTTGTAGAAAAACTTGAATTTAGAGAGACTTCAAAATGGTAACATACAGTAACGTGGCGAGAACTAGACATTAAGCAAGGCTTGCCATAACCTACCACTAAATGGTGCGTTACACTTAGAATATAAATAAACACAAGACGGTATTTAGTGCTGTATCCAGCTTAGTCTGAAAAACTCAGAATGTCTGCCTCTGTGACAGGACTTGGCAGGTTATTTCATTCTGTAACCACTCTCTGTGTGGGAAAAAAAAAAATTTCCTATCAGCTTTGCCAAATTCACCTAAAGCTAACGTCCATTTATGACCCCTAGTTACGCAAACAGAACCCAACGGAAATAGTTGTGGTTGTTCACCTTCTTAATCCCTGTTACATACTAAAAGGCCTCAATTAGATCACTCCAAAGTGATCACGACACCCCAAAATAATCGGTTAATCCTGAACTAAGCGCAATGTAGCCCTAAGATGATGCCGTAGTCAACTAAGACCAGGAGTCAATGATGAAGATGCCACTATAGTGGCATATAGCGCGCACACACACACACACACACACACACACACGGCTACATGTGTACAGATGCAGAGAGACTCTGACCGGCAAAGCTCGTGTATGGGTCCTCCATCAGCAGGTCCCCGCAGCCGAAGTCGATGAGCTTGACGCCCAGGTTGTCCGTCCGGATGAGCAGGTTCTCGGGCTTGATGTCTCTGTGTAGGACACCCCTGTCCCGGCAGTGGATGGCAGCCTGCACGACCTGTGCCATGATGACTTTAGCCAGGTCCTCGCCCATGCGGCCTCCCGGGCGCGCGGTGAAGTCGCTCACATCCATACACGGTGAGGGCAACTCCAGCACCAGGATGACCTCTTCGTCCTCCTTGAACCAGTCCAGGAGCTGGATGACGTTCGGGGAGGCGGGAGGCCGGCACGCCAGCTCCATCAGAGCGACCTCCAGGGGCACTAGCCGTAACATGCCGGCCTGTAGATTTGGGTGGAGGAGATTGGGATCATGAGGGGACGTGTAAGAGGAGTGGGGACAGCCTAGGGACTCTGGTGTTTGACTGGGTTCGAGCTCAAGTGTGGCCTCAACCCCTTTGTGCAGAATACAAATAATGCCAAATTTTACCTGTTACACAGGAACCTATTTAGGCTTTACAACTCATTATCAGTGTCACAGAGACTGTGGAAAATTATTCCAGTGAAGCAAGACATTTGGAAATTCAATTACAGAATTATTTAGGAATTAAATTTCAAAATTTACGGACGCCGGCATCTATATCTGCGCAAAGGGTTAGATCAGCATAGCTGGTGAACATGACCTTTAACCCGACAACGCTCCACTGGGGATCAGCTCCTGCTTAGGCTCTTTGGACTGTAATTTAATGAGCGGGAATGTTAAACATTTGCTGTAGTGTCGAGTCGATGCAGGCCAACAGCGCAATTTGAAATTATTTGGACAGTAACAGCACAACAAGGGGCTGCAATCCTGAAATGTCTCCTACGGTGTGGATGTATACAGTTGCAAATTAAACATTCCAGTTTATACTTCAGCCACATATCGTTATTTTTAAATCCAATATTCTGAAGTCCTGGACCAAAAAAATAAATAAATAAATTTGAGTCACTGCCCAAATGCAATAAGGACTGAACTGTATTACTGGCTGGGTTCTGTTATCTGAAATTATGTCTGTGTAACTCATGCAGCCGCCATACTACACTAATAAGCACGGTGTTTTTATGGCTCTCACAGATAAAAGAGAGATGTATACTCACGATGCAAACAGGTGTCCTTGATATGTGGCGCTCAAAAACTTGATGGCCACCTGGAACAGAAATATAGATCACAGAATTATAAGATGACTACACTGGAACAGTAACTTAAAAAAGAGAAATATCTAGCCCTAATACAAAATCATTTTAATTCTTTTATGCATGTGGAAACAATGTGAAACAGTAGAAAGCATATCGGTTTCTCAGGTTCGTTGCATAAATTCATTGGACAAGCAGGGCCCGCTTTACTGAGGCCTTTAGAACAGGTAAAAATATTTCGGGGATGTAAAAGTAATAAGATAACCAGTGATTGGTGTAAACATATATCATGAGCAACCACAGGCCATGTTATTGGTTTGGAATGTGCTTCAAAGACTCAGAAAATCCTACAATCTCAGCAATTCAAGCCCATGGTAACGTGGAGGACCAACAGAACCCAGCAAACTGGTTTTGCAGGGACTCGGTGGGGCGTGAGAAGAGTGGGAGGTGTGGCCAGTGCAGGAAGGCAGAAACTCACCGGCAGCCCATCTGCTCGTCGGGTTCCAGCATACACGGAACCGCATCCTCCTTGTCCCAGCATAGATCCCAAGGCGTACAGCGATGCAAAAGAGCCTGTCGCACACAATATAGAGTTAATTAGCATTCTCCTGAGGACAGGCTATCAAACAGGGTCTATCACAGGGTCTATGGCCAGGAATGCCACGATTAAGAGTCATCTCCTCTACCAATTCCAAGCTTTAAGTTTTTGCTAGTTGTAGGCATAGACTGTTCCACTGAGTAGGCCTAATGAAAATGGTTAGAAAAAGAAAGCATTACAGCTGAATGCATTATTACCTCCACCAAAAAGTTTGTTTTTTCTTCACTATAAGGTAAGGATGACAAAGGTCGGATAGATAATCCATACGCCAATTACCTCTTTGCTGAAATACAGTAGAGGACAATTATGCAGGTTAATAAAATCTGATGTTAGCCTACAAGTAGTCCAGAGAACACATGCGCTGGCAACAAATAAATTATTTTCTAATAGAATTTCTTCTGAGATTATCACCAGTAATCTTTCAAGAGCAGAACATTGGAACAATGTTATTTGCTGGTTATCTACAGCTGAGAATAGCTATATATTTCACAAATGAAATGCGCTGGAAAAGTGGTGACATAATTTTGAGGTCAACTTGCCGTAGCCATGGCAACTGGTTCATGCCAAACTAACCAAACCATGAGCAAAGAGCAAGAGCAGTGTTTATCGCCATGTTCCTTGGGTCTATGTGTGGAATTAAGATTATTTTCAGCAATGTTAAAACCAAAATATGCTCATTATAAAAGAACAGTAAGCATTTCTCACTATATTTTTGATCATCAAATATTTAGGTTTTTCATGCGGTGTGTTAAGTGTACGAGTGAATGTTGCTATGCTGTGAGTGAGAACCATTGTCAAGGAAGTGAGTGTTGACCATAGATGAATATATCTATATATATATATGGTGTTGACCCTAGAGAAAGTGACATCACACTTTTTCCAGCGCATCGCTTTTGTCCCCGTTTCCGATCACGTTCATCGTTTCCGGTTTTCGTTGCTGCTAGCAACGGCAAGCGCATTCTATGATATTATTCAAGATCAATGAAATTTGGCTGCTGAGCGTGCGGGCGGTGGGGGGTGGTATGGTAGGTGCGGGCACAAGTACCTCAGTGGTACCGTACACAGCTGAACCTGTTATAACAACACTGTCTGCTATCACAAGTGTTTCCTCATTAGCTGTGTTGCAGAGTATTGTTTTTTTTATTGTTTACTGCGTCATTTGTGAAGCCAGTTACACCCTAAAGCAAATGTTATGATATTGATGACAATGATTCCCATGAGACTCATTCATATAATGCCAATTAAGTTTAATAGCGCATGATTTTCGCTTCCCACGTCAACATCATTTTGCATACATGACCACATGAACACCTCCTAACGATGAACAGGCCTATGAAACCTACGATAACAGTATAGCTTACGGTGACATGAAGACGACGAAAAATGCTCTCACGTAAGTTAGGCCAGTAAACTTATCTGCTCAGTATCTTTCCAAAGTTAGTAGCTGGCTACATCTCACCACTGTACTAGTTAACATCCATCAGGTAACGACCTCTCTTTTTATCAGATTACATACTGTAAGATTGCGGAAAGCTCAGGTCAGCCATTATTGCTAAATTGCTAACTGCCATATTCATTCGGCATTCGGCCGAGTCGCTTCTGTCCAAGAACCATCATCTCAAAACCGAAAAAAACAGTATTATTCCTACTATAAATAACAGAAATTATTAATTATGTGTACTTTACCAAGTTGGTCATCTGATCAGATGATGATTTTCGGAACGACGATATGAAATCAAATGTGAAGAAAAATACTCAGCGCCGTAAAGATGTGCAATGCGTTGTTTGTTTTCTCAGAATGAATACATTTGAAAATAATCAGTAAAATATGAAATACTCACCGATGCGTCATAACATGCACTTGGAACCTCTCAGTTCCCGGGGCAACTCGTGCCGCAGTTGAGATAAGTCGGCACATTGCCTTACGGAAACTTGTTTTGTTATGAGGACCGGAATGCATCATTTGCGTGATCTAAAAACGCGTTGCTACTGAATCGCCCGCAGCATATTTATTTATTTATTTATTTATTTATTTTCAAGGTACATAGTTTTACACATGGTAAGAAATGGTAGCGGTGGAGCACAGTCTCATCCGTACGCGTCCTACACTGATGCAGCCTGACCAAGCGTCGATATACGACGCAAGAGGAGGCTTTTGGCGTCCTCTTTTGACGCCAGTTTAAAACTATCGCTACTCCTTAGCCCGAACCTTAACCGAAAGTATCAAAAAAGGACGATTAAAGCCTCCTTTTGCGTTGTATATCGACGCTTGGTCTAGCAGGGTCACTGTATGACGAGTCGGAATGAGATTGTGTTGAGCCGTACGCTGGGACTTCAGTTCCATTCAAATACAGATAGCCTTCATCAATCTCTTGAATGCGCTACCTGGCTTAAAAAACTTTGACTATCCTCTTCGGTGGGAATGGGAGGAATATGTCAAGAGAAAACGTAAATTATGGTGTGCGTTTGTGCTGTTGCTTGCATACCAGACACCATATTAAAAAAAATAAATAAATTTCAATTTAAAATAATATTTAAAAGATTAATAATATTTAAAAAAAATAGCATTAATAATATTAAAAGCTGCGATACAGAACAATTGTTTCTGCCCCGTGTTACAACAAGTAATGTTACAACAACGCATAATGTGACAGGTGTAACACTGTGTTTTTGTTACATTATGCATCAACTATCCTACGCATAATGTAACAATATGACGCATAGTGTAACATTTTTACTAACGCATAATGTTACAATTTTTGACGCATAGTGTAACAACATTTTCTCACGCATAATGTTACAACCCCTTCAACGCATAATGTAACAAGTCCTGAACACTTATCCTGCAGGATTTTTCTTACAAAAAATCAACATGGTCAAGTCGTCCCAAAAATGCCCCAAATCAGAACTTGCGCCGATAGCTGACTCTGCTGCATGGATTTTAACATTACTTTTTAGGTCACCTCGGTGAGCTTGTGTCGTGGTGTGGCGTCCGTCGTCCGTTGACATGGTCTACATTGCAAAGCGGGCGCGTTTTGTTATCCTTGGACCCTTGCTTTTGGACCTAGACTTCTGATTTTTGGTGTGTGTATGGGTCTAGGCAAAAGGAGGAATACCAGAAATCAAGCAGCTCAAGGACCCTTATTCTTTGAGCAAAATTTTTGATATTTGCTTTGCGGGGGCATCTAAGCGTACAAAATACCAAAAATCAGCCCGGTTTGATGTGTTTTCTTGCCACCAGGGAACACAATGTGATAAACTTAAGCCTGTCTGAGTGCATCAAGGCATACCAGTCTCATCTTTTCTGGTCAATATCAGGCTCTAAATGTAATGTGCTCTGTGTAGGCATACACTACACAATTTTATACTGTCATCTTTCATACCCGGCTCAAGCACAGGGTAGATGGATCTGCATGAATTGCCATCCCTCGCAGTTCCAGTCACACAAAATCATCTGAGATGAGCACATGGTTCGTGGACCATTATTAATTTGACTGATCTTGATGCCAAAAGACTAATTTGTATAGGCTCGAGTTTGTAGGTAAGATGCAATAAGACGGAGCCATAATACCGCTGCGAATTCTACCTAACCGGGCCTTACATTTTTGGAAAGCGCATGTCTTCGAGATTCATTTAAGGCTACTCACATCCCCCAAAAATCTTTTAATCAAAATGAGGAGGGCGAGTATGGGCTTATTTTTTCACCCAATTCATGCCCCAAGACCAAAAATCAACAGTGCGCTTGGAATAACACCCCTTAAGCACTAAGGTTTTGAAAATAGTTCCAAATGAAAGGATCAGACACGCAGATTCAAATAATGTATGCATTGCTAATATTCGGGCAGCCACAACAGAACAATTCTAGTTTCCCACCATACCATTCGCGGACTTTGGATGCCCCTAACGGTGACGCGGGAAATAGGTAAGTGCCACCTTTGCCACCCAAATGAGGTCATCTGCGCGCCATCATGATATTCATGCACATGGGCTACAGCATCTGTCGTAATCAACTTGACTCTCATTGTCGTCTACTTTCACTTTCAGCGGTTTAGGCCGGCTCAAGCCTATGTCATAGGCCTATTGTACTTGATGCTGTATTGGTGAGGAACACACAACTACAGAGAATGAACACTTAGGACACTTTGAACATGTCATCTTCTCCTATTCACAGAATTCTGGAAATCGTACGAGTATATTAACAGTCCTATCGAATTTGGGCCTTGTAGGTGCCTCTTACTTGTAGGAGAGTCCTAAGTTCAATGTAATTTTAGGCTGTGCCAATTCCTAAAGGCCTGCTAGCAGGGATCCAGACAAAGAGGGGCCGACCCGCCTTTTGGATTGAAATTCATGGTCAATTTCAAAGAATTTCGATGAATTCCTGCACCTGGTCAAATTCAAAGAATTTTCACCAAATAGAGGGGCGCGGCCAGGTCACCCCTTTTGTATCCCAGCCTGACTAAGTAGGCCTATGCCTGCAAACTTGGTCCCATTGAACAGTGTAATACCAATAGAATATTTGATTTTGGCACTAGTTGCCGCCATAGGCCTAGTCAGTTTGTGGGGTCTAACATCTCTGGGTAATGCTATTTGTACGCCGAATGGTGAGGCTTATTAAATATTAATGAGCAGCTGCGAATTGCCGATTTCTGGACTTGACACAGTCAATCAGAAGAGTTCATGGGACATGTGGCTACCTATGCACGTGTGCCGTACGTTCCTGCGGTAAAATGGCTATAGGGGCATGAGACAGCGGTAGCTGAGAGAATAGGGGTTAGAAATAGATAAGAGTGAACTGACTGATTAGTTGCTTTGCTCTTTGGATCCCATTGGCTTTGGCACCAAAATCATGAGGCAATGGGTACAAAATCATCGATGATGCATGTGGGTAGTCAACAATGTAGTTTGAGTTGAAACAATATAAGTCCATGGCACATGGACAGTCTGTTCTAAAGCTCACCGGACCGCACAAGGATCTTACGAGTTTTCCTCAATTGTGCGGAATTGTGCTGGTGAGACACAACAACCATGTCAACCCTCTTTAAAACAAAGAAAATGACAACGTTTTTCCTGGATTTAAAGATCAGCCCCTGGTGAGGGTTTATATATGTGTAAGTATTCATGAGCCCGACAAAATGTAAAATTGATACCTATTCCTGTTTTGTTGAGTTGTTGATGCGTTTGGTCCGATTAGTGGTTTGGTGTGGTGTTGTTACATTATGCGTTGAAGGGGTTGTAACATTATGCGTTAGAAAATGTTGTTACACTATGCGTCAAAAATTGTAACATTATGCGTTAGTAAAAATGTTACACTATGCGTCATATTGTTACATTATATGTAGGATAGTTGATGCATAATGTAACAAAAACACATAGGGGTCTATTCTCCCATGCGCATAAGTCGAAAAAAGTGCATAGCTACGCGCTTTTCAGCCTACGCGTATTCTCCCATTGACTTAAGTCTGTGCATTACGCGCCCCGAAGGCAGTTACGCACTTCGGGCGGAGCAAGGCCAAAATCTGGGCGTTTCTCAGGCAAATAACACTTACGCATATTCTCCCCCTGGCTTACGCGCTTTTTCTGTTTAGTACTTTTGAGGGCTGTATTAAGGTCAAGCGCCAACATTAGGCGAAATAGAATATTGCGTTTGATGTCGGTTATAGGTCGAATTTTAAAATTTATTTTATTTTATTTAACATGGTAAAGGTTGAGACATTCAATATTCGATTCATCCTTATTTCTAAACTACATTTCTCATAACCATAATAAATTATCAAACAAAATCATCACATGATATTATGCAACAGCCTGTTCTCCATCATTCTACCATGCCCTCAAAATCTAAAACCAAAATGCCAGTCCAGCATTTGCTTGCACTCTTGCGTGAGTGGGAAAGAGTAAGAGGAGCGCGCCGAGCTCGAAGACGACCACGCATATATTGGCCTCGTTTGGACATCCTGGGACTAACAGACACCGAGTGCATCCAGCGCTTTCGTCTGGACTGTGAGGCAATCATCTATCTTTGCCAACTTCTGGATGAACAGCTATCCAGCCGCAGCAATCATCCACAAAAGATACCCGTCATCATCAAGGTCACAACAGCGCTGTCGGTCCTGGCATCTGGGTCGTTCCAGAGAGTGGCTGGTGATGTCATACACATATCACAGGCGTCTGTGTCAAGGTGTCTGACACAGCTCATTGACGCTATGCTGCACCACATCAGCCACTTCATAAAGTTCCCCGAAACACCCTCTGAAAGACGGAGAGTTAAGGGGGGGGGGGTTCTACCGGGTCGCCAGGTTCCCCAATGTTGTGGGAGCCATTGATTGTACTCATGTTGCAATCAGAACCCCTTCCACTCATGAGAATATGTACAGAGACCGTAGACGTCAGCACAGCATCAATGTTCAGGTTGTGTGCGATCATGATGCGCACATATTAAGCATCTGCGCCAAATTCCCTGGCTCGGCCCATGACGCCTATGTACTGCGGAACTGCTTGAAATGCCAAAAAATACAATAAATATTTGAAACCATATTAAGCTTGTTTCCAGTATTTATCACAATGATACTTTGAGTGTAGGCAAATAAAAATGACCATTTTACGTAACCCTCCTTCATCCGTATCCACTCCAAGTTCTTCTCCATGCACTCCCACTGCAGAAAGAGTGGATGCCGCCACCTCCTCCTCCAGTGCAGTGAAATGCACAGGGGATGATGGTTGCCCACCACCTGTTGCATGCACACTTCTCCGGTGTGCAGAGAGCCTGGCTTTTACTGCGCCCCGCAGATCTCTCCATTTATGCTTTAAATCAGGGCTACTGCGCTTACATCTCCCCACCGAAGCCACATCCAGAACGATTTGCAGCTTTCTTCCTCGGATCAGCCTTCAGTGCCCCCTTGCCACATAACACCTCGTGGTGCCTCTTCACTGATTTCACCAATACCTCCAACTCCTCATCTGTGAAATTTGGTTTTCGGCTTCGGCTCGACGTCGCCATCGTTGTCTTCATGTTCTATTAACAAATATGACTGCCCTATATGTTCGTGATAATGTAAAAAGTAATGATATTCTCACTAGGGAGGAGATTGATTTTCTAATTGAGGATATCTGTATTAACTAACCCGTGTCTTTTCGTAAATATGTTTTTTTATTTTTTTTACCATTAATAATACTGTGCATTTTAATGTGTGAATAAAGATATTATTAAATACTCTAGATTGAGCCCTACCCTGGCCAATACCAAAGCACTACCCATTTGTTAATCAATTTTAGCCAATAAAGAATAGCCGACATGGGAAGAATCATTATCAGTAAATGGGATAATTGATTATAATAAAGTAGGCTACTATAGGCACAAGTTCAAGTGAATGTGTCGCTCAAATCAAATGGGACATAATAGGCTACGGATATGGAATTTTTTGATTGTTGAGGCGGTTTCGGGGCGGGGGGTCCTTTGTTTGTAAAAGCGTTGCCATGTCCTTTAGTTGCAAACCTGACATCGGAGTAGTTTGAGATTTCAAGTGCGCAATTTCTAAATGAGATCATATAAACTGTCTTTGATTGTTATTTTTGTGTGACTAGAATGTTCTCCATATTTGTCTTCTTCCCTGTCTTCCACGGAACAAACAGGATGGTATAGGAGGGGCGCATTTTCAGTGCTCTGATTGCGCTGGTTGAGAAGCCTAAATTCTTTTTTTGTTATTTCATTATCACGGCAATTTGTTTATTTGCATAGCTTTAATGTCATGGTGGCTAGAATAAGAAAAAAAAAAGAGATGTCTGCATTACTTCTTGTAACTGGCACAGACATACATAGGCCTACATATCGTCGGCCTGCTGATAAAACCTCATATCTTCAAAATGATAAACTTCACAGGAAAATAAAAAATTATATAAATTGATAAGTATAATTTAAAATATAAATAAAATAAAAAATGTTTAATTTTGCATGTAAGAATAGTGGACATACGAGTTTTTGTTTCTTATCAATTTGGAGATACGAGGTTTTTTCAGCAGGCTGACGATATTCAAATTTAAAGTCTGGTTTGCGTTTTCCATGGACTACAACTGCATTTTCACAGTTAATCAGAAAATCCTTGTTCCATGTTTTCCTGATAGCCATAATCAATGAGCTTGGTTTTGGATTAGTCACTCCTCTTTCATAAGGCCACCTACATTCTGAAGTTAAGCGCTGTGGGCGTGATCGAAGCGCGCGGGGGAGAATACGTGTAACTCAAATGCGCTTAACTCGAATCGCGTAAAAAAGGACTTGCGCGCAAATGGGAGAATAGACCCCATAGTGTAACACCTGTTACATTAGTTGTAACAAGCCTCTGTACATCTTTACCTCTGAGAGACTCTACCTCTCTAAAATGCTCTTTTTATACCGTCATGTTACTGACCTGTGCCAATTAACCAAATTAGTTGTAAAATGCTACAGCTGTTTTTTATGAGTACTTTTACTTTTGCAGCCTTTTGTTGACCCTGTCCCAACTTTTTTTGCGATGTGTTGCTGCCATCAAATTCAAAATGAGCTAATATTTTTCGTGAAATGGTGAAATGTCATGTTTCACTTTCAACATCAGAAATGTTGTCCATGTTCGACTGTGAATATAATGTGGATTTATGAGATTCGCAAATCATTGCATTCTGTTTTTATTCACGTTTTACAGAACGTCCCAACTTCATTGGAATTGGGGTTTGATGACGTGGGGCCGGGAGGATATTCCATCTCCTGATGACTCTTGTTCCATTTTGTGAGGATTTTCAAGTAAAAACATTTCTAAACAGATCAAATTAGACTCTGAAAAAATCAGTAAGCTCCATATTAGGTTACTGAACGCAGGTGTTTTGAATTCTTTCAAAGTGATTTGCCTGAACTTAATAAAATGAGCACGATATGAAACAGGTTTGAATTTATTGTTTGCCAAATAAATTGTTGGTTTTTGCAACCATGGGTTGAGAGTTTCACCAGTGAGGAACCTATTGATTGTTTATGTTAATTAAGTGTTCAGTCAAATTGTTTCCCTCTGCAGTAATTTATAAAGCTTGTGGCTTTATCACTGTACCACTATACAGTCCGTTTGGGACTCATTGTTGTCATTCATAACGAATCATTAGATACCTGTCAGATTGCGGATTGCCTGTTTCCATTTGTTCATAAGTCTTCCCTATTTTTTTCAGTGAATGGACAGTGAAGTCACATCAAAGATCCAATCAAAATGCAGATGTCAAGTTTGGCTAATTCTACCCACTGTTCATCTGCAAGATGATCTCGAAGCTTCTCCCTGTTGGAATTCTTAAGCTCTGTCAGAAAGGGACTCCAGAGAAGTATACACATTCTGAGATGCGGAGGAATCCCCATATTATTGACCATTTCCACCACAATGGTGACTTGTGGAAGTGTGTGGTGTCAGACTCGGCAATGCTTGACTTAATCATTAATGCCGTGTAGAAACATTCTTAGATTTACCTTGTCTTGACTTTGCTGTCTGAGAAAAAAAGATATTTGAAATGTTGTTTTCGTAATTTGTTGTTGTTTTGTATGGAGCTTCCTTCGATCCAGCAAAGGTGCGAATACCTTGGGAAGCAAGACAATCATCTGTAAAACGTTATCGCTGTGAGTTGTTGTTGCCCTTTGTGGGGCCGCCTCAGAAACAGCAAAGGTGTGAATAGCTTGCCAAGCAGGAGGGCAGACAAGCAGCAGACAGGAAGGAGTCTGAAATCCAAGCTCCCTCAGGCGTTTTTGGTCTGAGGTCAGTCGCTTATATTTTGTAGCTATTTAACTTGAATTAGTTGCTTCACATCTGGCTTACAGTCACACCGTCCAAAAAATCTCTGACCTGGGCAGCTGTGTAAGGTCTGGTTAGTACTTGGATGGGTGACCACCTGGGGATGCCGGGTGCTGTTAGTTCCTCTTGCTTTCTCCCACAATGAAGCGCAAACCCCATAACTGATGTATAAATTTAGGGAAAGATTACCTCGCTGTTGTTATTATCACCATTCTGCAATATAGGAAGCAACAAAAATGAAGAATCTTAGCAAAACACTCTTTTGTCCGAAGAATTCTTAAAGTACATTGAAATGCTGTCACTGTGGAAACACCTCACAGCTTAAAAGTATTACACTGAATTGCGCATTTTTGTCAATAAAGAGGATGCAGTCATATTTCCACGTCATCCATGCCATGCTGAAGGGAGACGCGGTAGCACAGTGGTGAAATGGGCTTGACTTGGGATGGAAAGGTTTTGTGTTCATGTCCTTGCCATGGCCTGTGCGATGTGTTCTTAGGCAAAACACTTCACTTCCACACTGCCTCACTCTAGCCAGGTGTACAAATGGGTACCAGCAAAATTGTCAGGGAAACCTGACTAAGAGCTGGGGGAGAACCTGAGTTGGACTAGTATCCCATCCAGCAGGAGCAGCAATACTCCTAGTTGCTTCATGTCGCAGAAACTGGGGTTAAGCACGGGCCTGGTGGGCCATTAGGCTCGGAACAGACTTATTTACTTCCATGCCTTGTTGAACACAATAAATAGTCCTAATTCCGTCTGAGCAGCTGCTCATTTTAAAAAATAGAAGGGCACTTGGTAGAGCGCATACCTCCGCCATGCCCATATGTCAGTATTATTGGTTCTGGATCCAGGGGAGTATCATCCAGACCAACAACAACTGTGATGAGTTCCTCCTTTAAGGTAGAATCTATTACATTAATGATTACATTAGTTCATCAGGTGTGCTTCTGCTTGGTTGGATTGAAGACCTGCAGATCCTCATTCCATTTATGGACCAGTTTGGCACTGTGCTGTAGGGCACTTTTTCAAATAAGGACATACCGTATTGTTCCGAATATTAGACGATCCTGGATATGAGACGACCCCCCTTTCTCAAGACATTTTTTTGGAAAAATGAGGGTTTTGATGACTAAATCTTGTTTTAATCATTAAAGAATAATAATCACGAAAATTTCTTTGAAAATACTGATAAAACATATTGATAGAAAAACCAATATAAAACAAGGCAGGCTGTTGTTTGGCGCCATCTATTGTTGTGAACGTATACTGACTATAGACCATAAAATGCACACACAGGATGACTGATTTTGACTGTTAAGCCGCTTTCCCACTGAAATTAGCGGGTTGACGCGGGTTTTTTAAACGCGGGTCGACCCGCTTACAATCGGCATTTGGCTCCTTTCCCATTGGCAAAAAAAAGCCGGGTCTGTTCCCAAGCTTGGTCCTGGGCACCCACTATTTCTGCTGGTTTTTGTTCCAGCCACAATTGCAATCCTAAATCTTTAACCAGTTGCAAAATTTTCTTAACTGCACTACCCATACTCATATGGATTGTTTACACTGTTAAGCCACATTGTCAGAAACAGCTATTTGAGCTGTTGCTGAAGAGCTGCATTATTAACCTTTTCCAACCCGCAAAATGAGTAGCGCTTAGTTTGCAACAGATGAATAACCGGCGTCAGCATCCTTTTTCTGACTCATGCAAAGATAAAGCTCCAGTAAATGATTAAAGCCATACCTGGTTATAAACGTAAGACATTTAAGTTTACTTTCACACCATTATATTGACTGAAAACATTCATTTTATTTTTGTATTTTAAAGTCAATTTCAATTGAATGTCTGCAAAGAAGTTGCCTATCCCACTCATGGCTCAGTCCCACTGGGGATTTAGCATTTTGCGATGGTCGCCGATGGGGAAATTTGGAAAAGTTTGGCGATGCCTTGCGATTGTGCGTGACAAAATGGTCAAAAAAGTGGAGCAGTCCCATTATAATTTGCTCTTGGGATTGTTCGCCGAAGGAAGGGATGACATTGTGCGGTAAATCGGCGACAGTCTCGGCGTTGCTTCGGGGGACCATCACCAAGAATGTTCGCCGACTGTTGGCGACATATCGGCAAATGTTCGGCGATGTTTGCCGAACGTTCGCCGAATGTTCGGCAATAGTTCGGCGAGGGTCGCCGACACTTTTTCAGTTTTGAAAGTGTGGCGGATGGTTCACCGATGCAGCGGACACATTCGCCGACCGTCGGCAAACATTCGGCGAACATTCTGCGACAACTTTTGAGAGGAAAACGTCGCGAATGGTTCGCAACAAAATTCAAAGCAGGCTTTGAAATTTTTCGGGCTTTTGCGATCCACTCGTGATCCATTGCGATTGCTAGAATTTGCCTGTGACACTCGGCGAACGTCGCCGCACATTCTGCAAATTTTCGGCAAATGTGTTTGCGATGCATTGCGACTCTCACTTTTTCCATCGGGAATGCCTCGCAAACCATCGCAATCCCCAGTGGGACCTAGGCATCAGGAAACAATTCCGTTAACTGATGGTAATCAAAATGTTCGACATTAAACGATGGTTCTTTTTAGATATAGCGAGAAATGATACATCTTTACCTTTCTTGTTAAAGAAGGACAATACTTTGGTGGTTTTTAGTTTTATACTTACGGGTTCAGCCTTCTCGTATCCTCGGTCATATGGCGAAGCAAATGTAATGGCTGGCCGCCGGTGCGTGCAAGCATCTCTAGTCTTTATCAAAACCGTTTCGGGAGAAAATTTAATATGAACGCTGCATACGGAGGCTGCGCCAGGTTCGTTAATGCGCAATAAAGGTAACCACAATGTCTTACTAAAGCAAGGAAATGACGCAAAAGCTCCTTTTTTTAATCGAAAATATTGCTTGGTTAAACAAACAAGGAAGGTGAGGTGAAGAATTTCGTAAAACGTAAATTAGCAGGTTGACCCGGGTCTGGCGTTCCCACTGCAAGCCGATCGGAGCCGAGCCGATTGAAGGCGATTTTAACCCGCGTCGCTTGCCGAGTCGTTTGACACGGGTCGACGCGGGTCGGTGAGCCTTTCCCACTGCCACCAAAAGCCGATTGTTAGCGGGTTTAAACAGGTTTTTTGGCCAGTGGGAAAGGGGTATTACTAACTAGCTGGCTTGGCAGGTGCATTGTATGACATTTACAGAAGGTAAGTAAACCCGCCCAGCCACAATTTGGAGTAAGTAAATTTAAGACTTCGATAATAAGGATTTTGGGCCCACTAAGACTGTAGTCAGGACTCAGGAAATATGCGAATGGGTGTGTAGGGTGGTTGCTGCTTACTGAACAAAGACATGTAAATCATTGTGTGAGACTTGCACTCAGTTTCGCTCCACATGAACCCGTTAACTGTCACTGGGCCCTAAGTAGGGCCCTACGGATTTTTCAAACAAATTTTGAATCCTTCATTTGTAAACTATGACTTAAATCCTCAACCACTCCAGGCAAACGATATACCACTTGAAAGCTTAGACACTCAGGATTTCATTTCTACCCACCTTTTTACCCTATGTCAGTCATAACAAATGCAATAAATCAATTTCTCAACATAGACACCACATACTTGAGTGCAATGGAACTTGTCAGTCCTCATCATCAAAGTTGTGTTGTAACGGTCAAACCATGTATTGTCCGTTCCATTTGGTCTTGTTCGAAAGCTAAGAACCTGTGCAATCAAGATATCCACGTTGTTTGTCCCAAAATTGAAGATTAAGCTGTACATTTTATGTAAATACTCATAATAGCAACGACAGACATAGTATTTTGTGTAATAGAACCATTGTATGTGGGAGCAGTGAGTATTTGAAATGTGGTTTACCAATCTGGGCCAAATGTGAGAAAATGCAGGTGACAGTTAAGAGGTTAAAGCACATAGCCTATTGTCAGATTTAACATAACATAACATAACATGCGTGGCGAGAACAGGCCATTCAGCCCAACTAGGATCACCTGTTTCTTTTTACTATTGTGAATATATCACTTCAGATACTCAATGAGTCAATGGTATCCACGTAGCTCTAAATCAAGCCTGCTCTTGAAAATTACCAAGGTTTCTGCCTCAACAATATGGTCAGGTAAGCTATTCCACAAAGAAATTACTCTTTGGGTGAAAATATATTTCCTAATATCAGTGCTAAATTTACCCTTGGTCAACTTCTATTCGTGACCCTGAGTTCTACTAACAAAATTTGGCCGAAGGAATCCTACATAATTCACTTTGTTAATCCCTTTAACATATTTAAAGACCTCAATCAGATCACCCCTAAGTCTCCTTTTCCTAAGACTAAAGAGATTAAGGATCTTCAGCCTCTTTTCATAGCTTTCATCTTTTATACTTGGAATTAGCTTAGTGGCTCTTCTCTGAACTTTTTCTAGAGCCTCTATATCTTTCTTAAAGTATGGTCCCCAGAACTGTACACAATACTCCAGATGTGGTCTGACGAATGTGTTGTACAAGAGAAGTATGACCTCCTTGGATTTGTACTCAATACTTTTGCCAATGTATCCCAGCATCCGATTGGCCTTTTTAACAGCTACGGCAAAATGGCTTGAACCTGTGTTGTTTGTTTTCTTGACCTGCTGGAGCATTATGTCGAAGTTATGCAGAAGTCCGCTCCTTCGATGCATTATGTCAGAAAAGTCAACCAATAAACATTTTCAAAAATGTGTAAACATTCTCACCGCATGTCCGGGCCAGTTCTCAGTGGCCCATTTCATGTTTCTTGTGGTCCCCTCGCCCCTCCCCCTCTTGCCCCTCCCCGCACTCCTGTCCAACTGCTCAGTGGTCCGTCCTGTGGTCCTTGTGGTCTGTGCTGGTCGGAGGTCCTAATCCATTGCACAACTTCTGTGTCTCTTCTCCCCTTCTCCCTCCTAAACCCATGTACTACACCAGGGGCTGTATGCATGACGCCAGGATAAGTGACTTATCCGGAGGATAGAGACTATGCCCCGGATAGCAAGGTAAAAGTGGCATGCATGTAGAGGGGATAGCACTATCCGCGGTCCTTATCTGGGGATAAATTTATACCTAGTTTCAACTGGGGATAGCGGCTTTATTCCTCGGATTCTGCTGGTCTCGCTGCCTGTTTAGTACACCTGCTTTCAGAGACTTCCACTCATCTTTCAATTCTGAAATAGTGCGTTCTGCGCAGCCGCACAAATTCGGCTGCAAATTTCAGTTTTAATTTTGTTCGCTACAGCACATGTATTAGCTGTAAACAGCAGAGATGCCAAGTCTCGCGCATTAGGCGTGAGTCCCTCCTCTTAGTGGCATTCACGTTCCTGTGCCGTAGTCAGCAATTATTCCATCAACGCGCACTGAAGAAATTCAATCGCGGAATTGAAGTCATTGTGCATCAAGTTAATCAGTTTCACGTGCATAAAGGTGGATTTCCCCACTAGTGACACGGAAATCGATTATGACTCGGGAATTCTCTCGCTTGTCTTTACTGAGGGATTGAAAGCAATGGAATTGCATAAAGACGTTTCAAATGGTCTTATTTCATTAAAACAATTTAAAGGATCATGAGACATGCATTGTTTCCAATCCCTGAGTAAAGAGAAGCACGGGAAGTCCGGAGTCATAATCGCTTTCCATGTGACTTGTAATGAGGTGCACCTTTACGCAAGTGAAACTGAAACTTCAATGCACAAGGATTTTAATTCCGCGTGAGAATCTCATTAATACGCGTTAATTGAATAATTGTGGACTACGGTGAATAAGCCTAAAAAATGCGTGAGACTTGGCATCTCTGAAACAGCACTGTACGTTCCACCGAGATTTCCGCCAAAAGAACACGGATTTCGGTGTCAGAAAAGTTACTTTTCCGCTGCCGCTTCGGTTGTGAAACAACTGACGCCAGCTGCATTGTACGTTGTAGAAAATGGCTATTTGTTGTACGACTATGAAACGAGAAATGTGTTATGTAAGTGTGTCACGAGGAATCCCGTACTGACATGCGCAGAATGCTATAAAACACAGGGAGTCCCCCTTTCTAAAAATGGCGCTTGCGTGTAAACCTGGGATAGCTATTCCCTACACTATCCTTGACTTATGCATACGGAGAGCACGCGGCAGTTATCCCTCGGATAGTAATCCGGAGGATAGGCGTTATCTGGGGGTAAAGTTATCTCTCCTCCATGCATACGGCTCCTGGGCTATTCAGCATTATCCTGTGGGGGCCGGTGTGGGTGCAGGCTTTCATTCAAACCAAGCACTTACACACTTGATACTACTAATCATGCTCTTTAGCAAAGACTCTTGGGGTGATTAGTCGTATCAGGTAGTGATGGTCAAATGAAGCCTCATGAATCACTTAGGCTTTCCAGCCCATTGCTTCACCAAAAGGTTCAGTACTCGAGGCCTCAATGAAACATTGAATGCTGCCATCTGCTGGGCAAAACAACATATGACAGTCAATGAACAGTACCATGACCTGAGCGGAAATGTATGAAAAACTTTTGTGTGCAGTAACAATAAACGATGGATATTTCTATAGTATGTGCATGTGTAAGTATATGGACATAATTGTCTAAGTATATTTGTTCATAATTAAAATAGCAATGAAACAATCACGATACTTTGCTTTTTTAAATCATTTTTATTCAAAAACACAAATACAGGAGTGACATTATTTAAAAAACGAAATAACTGACACTCTCATGTCAATGTCCAACAATGGGGAAAATAATAATATGTAACTCACTACATCTCTCCAACGTACTACACCTCTCTCCATCTTATACAAACGCCGACAACACCCACAGTTTGGCGCGAGATTCGAAGCGTAGTTATAAGGAGGCGATACGTTGAACGAACCAATGACGTACTCTCCACAAACCGAGGCCTCGTTTGTCATCAGTCACGTGATTCTTTTGGAAGCGACGCAAGGCTCGAAGTAAGGCTTCACCTGACACGCCCACTTTTGCTCGAGACGCGTCTCAAAGCCTCAGTTCATTTGTCCCATCACAAGTATCAGGTGTGTAAGAGCTTGCCTGGAATGAAAGCCTGCACCCACACCGGCCCTTTCTGGATAAGGTTGAATAGCCCTGTACTATACTATTGTTACCTATAAGCAGGGGTTAAAGTGGGCCGGAACTGCGTTCCGCCACCTTAGTTTGAATCGAAATATTTATTTGACTAAAGCTGCTTTCACACCGGACGCGAAATGAATTTTTCGCAGGACAGATTACATTCAAAGTCAACGCAAAGACGCAAATACACGCGAAACGCGTATATTCGCGTCTTTGCTTTCACTTTGAATGTAATCTGTCTTGCGAAAAATTCGTTTCGCGTCCAGTGTGAAAGCGCCTTAACAGTCGTGCCGCGGACTACAGATCATTTTCGCGTGCTGCTTTCAATACAGCCTGCCTGCCACTCTCTCAAAAGCACGAAGATGCTCAACAAATCAGAGCGTAATATCAGTCTCTGCCAGCCCCGCCTTCACTAAAACGCAGCTGTATCGTATGCTGCATTTTATTTCAATGAGTGCATTGGTCATGTACCAGACTGCGAGGAATTGTCAATGTTTGAAACGGCGTTTATAGGCAAAGTAAGTGGATTAGCTTAAGTTGAAGTCGATGGTGAAGTTTTGTAATATTCAACAATTCAAACCGACCAACTAAAAGAATTTAAATTTAAAAAGTTAACCCTTTTTAACTTTAAATTCTTTTAGTTAGCTGCTTTAGGCTATGTGCAAAATGCTAACCAGGCTTCTTACCAGCTAGCTAGTACATTAATAAAATTATTCGCGATTCAGTCAAAGGCTGAAAAAGGCTCAATTGCACCGATAGTTATGCGAGCAATGTTGGTTTGTGTTTCTGGCTCAGCAGTAACTACTTGTGCATATCTTTCTTTGAAATCTATAGTCGCCAGCTAGTTGGCGGCAGAGCTACTTGAAAATCATTGCGCTGAGCAACACGTTTTTTATGTAGCTGGCAAGCAAGCTATATTATGCTGGCAGCATCGCAGCGTCCTTTACTATCCAGGGATGCGTTTCCCAATAGCATAGACACTAACTGCATTAGAGCATAAAATTATTAGAGATCCATCTTGATACATCTAGCCATAATTTTGCATTGGAAATCAGAACATTTAGGAAGTAGAATATGGTTTTTTTGTGCGCAGTGTAAGGACAGTGTCTTGAAATCACAAAAGATTCATAGATTTCTGTTACTTGTTCATTTTGGTAATTATGTAATAGTTTTGATTTACTGTTTTAGGAAATGAAAAATTCTGTAACAGTAGAATAGCTTCCCTGTCAAAACTCCCATTATTCTGCAAGTTTTCAGCCAAATCCATCACTGCTTTTCTCTTGTTATGCCCACTTCCTGATTATGTGAATACGAAAATTCAATGTCATAGTCCCAATGGGCCAAAAATAAAGCGAATACAGTTATTTGCAATCATTTGTGTCATTTTCCCCCACTGCGCTGCGACACTGAATTTTAGGGTTCCCCCGCTTGTCAAATCCCACTTTAACCACTGCCTATAAGTGTATTATTTAGTTAACGGAAACAAATAAACACCACAAATCATGATTGTGTTTGAATTATATTCTGGGACAAATGTCACCAAGCAGGTTTGCAGAGTTATCCAGATAACTCCTTAATGTAAACCCCAGAACCGATATTTTTTCTTCAGTCGATGATCAAGACTTGAGCAGGTGTCCAGGTTTTACTTGTTGCAGTTATCTGACTGAGTAATCCTGCTTTGTGGAACAGGCTGGAGTTGTCAATTAGGCCGAGGTTATATTGCTATCGTTGTTGTGAAAGTGAATCCTTGAGTTTCCACAGGGCCCAACTCCAAGGAACACTTTTTTTCAAGAAATGGAAAAATTGACTTATTATTTTGCCCTAATATTATGACCCATACATTTTTAGTTTATTTCTTCACAAGAGGGTGTCATTGGGATATTTATGGCTGAAATTACATGGCAATTCCTTTTTTGTTATAAGATATGCAGACCACTAAGTCATTGGAGTTGGGCCCTTTGGAAGCTGCAGGATTCAATTACTAGATAAACCTGAAGGAGTAGATCCCAATGTTAGGGATCAGTGTGGTATTAAGTGACTGTGTTAAATTGTGTAACAATGCTATGCACTGTTGTATGGTGGCAATCAAAGAATGGACAGCAGAATTTAATAAAGAATATACAAGATTAATACAACACCATTTCCAAAAAAGTTGGAACACTGTAAAATAAGAATAAAAACAGAATGCAATGATTTGCAATTCACTTAAACCATAAATTTTATTGAAAAAAGCAAAAATATAACTTATGAGATGTCTAAGCTGAGAAATTATATTGTTTTTTGAAAAATATCCACTCATTTTGAATTTGATGCTAGCAACAGGTTTCAATAAAGTTGGGACAGGGGGTTGTTCATCACTGAGTTGCATCACCTCTTCTTTTAACAACTCAAAGTATTTTGGGTGCTGAGGAGACCAATTGCTGTAGTTTTGAAAGCAGAAGATTTTCCCATTCTTTCTTGATGCAGGATGTCAGGTGTCAACCCTTCGCAGCCCCCTGTGTCATATTTCTGGTTTCATATTGCGCCAAATATTCTCAGTGCATGACAGGTCTGGACTCCAGACAGGCCACTTTAGCACCCTGACTCTTTAACTACAGAGCTACGTTGTTGTAAAACGTTGTGGAGGGTATGGTGTTTGGCATCGTCTTGCAGAAATAAACATGGCATTCCTTGAAAAAGACACCTAGATGGCAGTATATTTTGCTCCAGAACTAGTATACCAGTATATTATTCAACATTAATGGTGCCTTCACAGATGTGCAAGTTACCCATGCCAAGTGCTTAAATGCACCCCCATACTATCATGGATGCTGGCTTTTGATCTTTGTGCTGATGATGAGCTGGATGGTCCCTCTGCTCTTTGGCCCAGAGGATGCAGCTACCATGATTCACAGAAAGAATTTCACAAACTGATCGGTCAGACCACAGGACAGTTTTGGACTTTGCTTCTGTCCATCTTAATTGAGCTTGGGCCCTGTAAAGGCGATCACATTTCTGAATTTCGTGTAGACATTGTTTAATGTTTACATGGAAAAGTTTTACCTTGCATTTATGGATGCAGTGACTAACTGTTCACCAATAATAGTTGACAGATGTGTTCCTGAGCCCATGCTGTGATTTCCATGACAGAAACCTGACTTTTTTCTGAATGCAGTGCCACTTGAGGGCCTGAGGCTTAATGACAGGGCTCCGACACAGTACTGCGGGTGATAGTCAGCGAGCATGGTCTTAATGACAGGGCTCCGACGCAGTACTGCGGGTGATACAGTCAGCGAGCATGGTCTTAATGACAGGGCTCTGACGCAGTACTGCGGGTGATAGTCAGCGAGCATGGTCTTAATGACAGGGCTCCGACGCAGTACTGCGAGTGATAGTCAGCGAGCATGGTCTTAATGACAGGGCTCCGACGCAGTACTACGGGTGATACAGTCAGTGAGCACGGTCTTAATGACAGGGCTCCGACGCAGTACTGCGGGTGATACAGTCAGCGAGCATGGTCTTAATGACAGGGCTCTGACGCAGTACTGCGGGTGATAGTCAGCGAGCATGGACTTAATGACAGGGCTCTGACGCAGTACTGCGGGTGATAGTCAGCGAGCATGGTCTTTTTATTTATTTATTTTTTATTTAGATTTATTTAAGCAGGGGGCCTGACTGAGACCATGTCTCCTTTTCAGCAGGGCCCTGCATTACAGACAATTAAAATAACAGTTTTCAAGGACATTTGTACAAAAAAAAAAAAAAACAATGCCATTATTAAAGGGAAAACATTAACTAAAACAACAACAATTCTCTTGACAAAATAATTTGATCAGAGTTTTAAAATGTCCAAAAGGAACCAGTTCTTTCAATTTCAGTTCAGCTTGCAACTGGTTCCAGGTATGTGGGACATTATAATAAAAAGCTGTCTTACCAAGCTCTGTTCTTACACGAGGAACATTGAGACACAATAAGTCCTGTGACCGTGTCCCATGGCAACCCACTCGCTGCATAAGTAGACTAGCTAGATAAGGAGGGATTTTCATAAAAACACATTTATAAACAAATAAAAACCAGTGGTAGTCTCGTCTAGCTTTCAATGACCCCCACCCTACTGACTTGTATAAAACACAATGGTGAGTGCGGAAATCAAGACCAGTGATAAATCGAATAGCGGAATGATAAACACAATCTAAAGGTTTTAAAACAGAAGTAGATGCATTTCTATAAATCACATCACCATAATCAAGCATGGGGAGTATTACTGAGTGCACAATCTTCTTTTTATTTTCGAAATTGAAACAAGCCCTATTCCTGTCTAAGAAGCCAATTTTACTCCTTATCTTTTTTGTTAAATTTTCAATATGCATGTAAAAAGTCAGCTTGTCGTCCAGCCAAATGCCCAAGTATTTATAATGGGGGACATGCTCAATTTGGCTACCCTGCAGGGTACAAATTTGAAAATCAAGGGGGTCTTTTTTCTTAGCTTTGGTGAATACCATAAACTTGGTTTTGTCCTGATTTAAGACAAGCTTCAAATCAATTAGAGATCTTTGAATAGAGCTAAAATCATGCTGCAGATTAGATATGGCCTTCTGAACTGAAGAAGCAGTCGAGTAAATTATGGTATCATCAGCATATAAATGCAGTTTACAATGATCCAAAGACAAGCCAATATTATTAATATAGATAGTGAATAACAAAGGGCCAAGAATTGAACCTTGTGGAACTCCTCTGCTGATTTGAGCACTTCGAGACTGAATGTTTTCAAATGAAATATATTGAGTCCTATCCTCAAGATAGTTTTTAAACCAATTACAAGCAGATTTGTCAAGGCCATCGTTTGATAATCTTTTCAAAAGAAGGGCATGATCAACCGTATCAAATGCCTTAGACAGGTCAATGAAAAGGGCTGCACAATGATGTCTGTTATCTAGTGCTTTTACAATATCATTTATAACTAAACAAGTAGCAGTAACAGTGCTATGCCCAGACCTGAAACCAGATTGGTGAGTATTCAAAATACAATTTTCAGTTAAAAAAGATTGTAATTGAGAATTAACTAAGGACTCCAGAATCTTAGCCAGGCAAGGCAACCTGGATATTGGACGGTAATTATTTAAATTACTTGCATCTCCCCTTTTAATAAAGGAGAACATTAGCGGTTTTCCATACTTTTGGTATGTTGCTTGTCATAATAGACATATTAAATATATGAGTCAGAGGTTTGGCAATGAGTGAGGCAGAGAGTTTCAAAAGATATGGATCTAACAAGTCATCCCTTGTAGACTTATTTACATTAATTTCATTTAGAGCTTCAAGAACCTCCTCAGTTGAAACGCAACGTAAAGAAAATACAGCATTATTATTCAACAAATAAGAGGTTGTAGGACAGGCAAATAGATCAGAGGTGCACTGCTTATCATTGGTCTGCTCAGAGAAACTTGGGTCTGCCGCTTTGTTTGTCTCAAAAAAGATAGCCTCTCGGAAACAAAATGCTGATTAAAAGCATTACTTATTTCAACTTTACCAGTAATCAAATTTGAGTTAAAAACAACTTGCGATGGAAGAGAAGGAGAGGAACTTGAACTCTCCAGTATTTTTATAGTTTTCCAGAATTGTGTGGGGTTTCTACCAGCATCTGCAAGGGATTTTAAGTAAAAGTCAGATTTTGCCTTTCTAACCGACACTGTGCATTTGTTCCTAAGCTGTCTAAAATAAAGCCAATCTTGGGGTAAGTGGGTTGATCTAGCTTTAGCCCATGCTTTGTTCCTGTCTCTGAGTAGTTGTGAGAGCTCCACTGAATACCTAGGAATCACTCTGTCCTTAATTCTCAGCGATTTTAAAGGAGCATGCTTGTCTGCCACAGAGTTAAATATAAAGGAGAAAAATTCAAGTGCCAGCTCTGTTTCAGGAATAGCAGAAACACGATGAAAATCACAATTATACAAGTCATGGAGGAAGCCTTGAGCATCAAATTTTTTATAATTTCTCTTTTTAACTATACGAGGCTTGAACCTTTGGAGTTTTGTTATTCTTACGCATGCAATGGGACAATGATCACTAAGATCACATGCAAAAACTGCATTAGTCAAATACTTGTGAGGATTATTTGTAATAATAACATCAATTAGTGAAGATTTTCCTGGATCTTTTAAGTTTGGGTGTGTGGGCTCTGAAATTAGCTGAAACAGATTTAGTTGAATACATATATTCTTTAAATCATCAGATACAGAGGTGAGCCAGTCCAAGTTTAAATCCCCAAGAATAACTAATTCAGAATTCAGGTAGGGTACAAGTAAGTCAAATAATGCATTCACAGAAATCTTAGATGCACATGGCCGGTAGACTCCCGATATATAAAAATGTGAATTAACATTCAAAATCAACTTAATGACTAAAACCTCAAATTGTTTCTCAACAGAATGACTGATGACACAGGTAGCCCTTAGTGTATTTTTTACGTAAATGGCTATACCACCACCTCTTCCTTTCCTATCACATCTGAAAATATTAAAACCATCTACTTTAACAGTATCATCTGAGATGGAGTTATTCAGCCATGTCTCAGATACAACAAAAACATCAGGATTTGTGTCTATAACCCAAATTTTTATCATATCCAATTTAGGAACTAAACTCCTCACATTTAAGTGCATTAGACCAAGCCCATTCCGTTTGTGAAAATCAAAAGGAGTTTTTAACGGTAAACATCCACTGTTAAAATTAACCGCAGTATTCATCTTAATAGGGATTAAATTCCCAGGGTTAGCACCATTTGGCCTTGATGGATGTCGATTAAAACTCCTTCGCCTTGTATTCGCTGTAGAATTAAGACCATACCTGCAGGGGGTGTCAAAGAGTCTGAAATTGGATGTAACATCCAAGGGGTGATTCTTAGAATTAGAGTTCAAGTCACTGTTGAGCAGTCATCCTTGCTGGGAGTTCAACACGCAGTAGACTATGTTTGCAGTAAGCATGTGAGTACCACGCCAATTTGGATGCACCCCGTCCCTTTTAAAAAATGCATCACGCTCCCAAAATAAATTAAAATTGTCAATAAAACCAATGTTGCGAGAGACGCATTGTACCTGAAGCCACGAGTGAAGGCTCAGAAGTCGACTGAATCTTCCCGAACCCGACCAAGAGTTGGAGTGGGGCCGGAGATAAAAATGTCCCGGCCATATCCATCCAAGAGATTAAAAGTTGAATAAAATCCCTTTTCAGGAGCTCCGATTGTTGGCGAGGAATGTCATTTGCGCCAACGTGTAGAATTATTTTCTTTGCGGACATATGCCGATCCAGAATGCCAGGAGTTTTTTTACAATTATATCAGCTACTGTAGCTCCAGGGAAACAGTACGTAACTGCTGCCTTATTTTTAAAACCCCGGACAATGGAGTCTCCAATGACCACCATTTTCGGAGACGGGGAGACAGGTTCTGCTCTCCGTGCATGAGCAGTGCTCCGTGACTGGGGAGGAAAGGGCGATGAGCTGGGCCACGGACCTGACAAGTGCGCTGGAGATGGCCTCGGAGGGCAAGCAGCAGACGACAGGGCAGGCGGCGGAGAACCGGGGGGAGAGGACGGCCCGCAGTCAGCAGAGGAATGACAGTTCATGTCATCCAAGATGGAGTACCTGTTGCTGAGAGTGAGGGTCTGCGGAGGTTCGGGACGCAGTGAACAACGGTCTCTTCGCCTTCCACCTGGGATTATGCTCCACGGGGCAGGTGCCAAGGGAGTTGAGGCAGACCGTGTCTTCGGTTTTGCACCCAGTCGGACCCAGGAACCTTCGTGACGTTGCTGGCCGACCTCAAGCGCAGGACCCCGAACTGAATCGTCCAGCTCACCAGCGACACAGGGGAGAGTTGTCACCAGTGAATCGAGGAGTTGTTCGTCCTCTTTTATCTGGTGAAGAGTGGATATTCTTTTTTCAAGCTCTGCGACCTTTTGGCTAAGCTGGAGACAGCTCGTACATCCACGAGGAGAGGTAAGTGGCGACATTGCACGGTGTTATTAAAAACTTCAGCTCCTTCAGGCAGTCAGTCTTTAGAAAATGATTAAAATAAAAAAAAAGTAATAAAATAAATAAAACAAATAGAATGATAAAACAGGTAAAATAATAAAATGTTAAAATAATAAAATGTCAAAACGATAAAATGTTAAAATAGCAATAAAATAATAAAAGTAAACTTAAAAGCGCGGGCGGCAGCAAAGCCAGTTCCCTCAGTTAATGACAGGGCTCCGACGCAGTACTGCGGGTGATAGTCAGCGAGCATGGTCTTAATGACAGGGCTCCGACGCAGTACTGCGGGTGATACAGTCAGCGAGCATGGTGTAATGATCACTGCCTGGGTGTCTAAAGCTGGGGACACACTACAAGATTTTTGGCCAGATTTTACCCACGATTTGCGGTTGGGGCTAGTCTGCGCCAGTCAGCTCTAGTTGGGGACAGTCGTCATGACAAGTCAGCGCAGAATCTGTTAGTGTGTGATGTGGTACAGACTGGAATCAGCAAGTGTGTGAGGTGAACAGACTCCGCCCGACTTCAGTCGCCGAAATTCAAACATGTTTGAATTTTTTGAGCCGACTCTGGACGCAGTTGTGTAGTGTGTGCTCCCTCATCTGCTGCAGTCCTTAAATGTGTGATCCCCAGTCTTAACAAGAATCTGCTGAAGCCAGTGGTGTAGTGTGTGCTCCAAGCCTTTTCAAAATCTGCAAACACTATGCAAATCTTGTAGTGTGTCCCCAGCTTAAGTGGGGATGTTACTTCCGCCTTGCGGAGTCGAGAGGTTTACCTTGGAAAGGGAAAGCACGCTCATCTGTGACGTGCCACTAATTTTGTGTTATAAGATTACTTTTTGAGTGCTGAAACCATGACCTATATCGCAACAACGTCTCCTCTTAATAAAACTACAGATGGGGTAATAAGACTTTCGTCTGGTGTTCATCCATTCTACTCCCTCGACTCCCCAGAGATCACCCATATCTCTACAAATGGCGCACGAACCGTGTCACGAACACCCTTGAATGTAAGCTGTAGCGTCGCCCAAGTGAGGTAGGACTGTTGTTTATGTTCGTGCGGATTCAGCGAGGTTGCATCGGACTGCTTGCTCCGTGCTGCAGACGTATTCCAGTGGATGTATGCTGTGCTAAACTAACTGCACTTTTCTTAGCTGCTAACTACTGGGACTGCAATTGCGGACTGTGCGCTGACTGTTTTGCCGTGAGTTGCCGGCTAGTTTTGGATTGTGTTGGAGCAATGGACCTGTGGATCACGCCGAAGATGTTTTAAATTCTGAATTTCGGTGAGGAGGATCAGTGACGGCACTTTTGTGTCCGGGTTTGCTATATTTTTTTTCGTAGGAGAAGTCTGGGAATGTCATAAATATTCATGAGGTGCCGTCATCTGAGTGGCCGATAAAGGCGCTACATGATTGGCTGGCGCGCTCACAGACAGCCCAGCTCATAGGGTTAGGGTTTTAATATACAGCACAATGACTTATGTTGTAATATTCAAGGCTATTTTAGGCAAACTACCCCAGTACATTTGCTGTAAATTTGTTTTAATTCAGAACTCTTACAACCTCAGATCCAACGCCTGGTTGCGATTCAAGGTGCCTCCTCTGCGATCTGAGGCTGGCAAGAGGAGTCTGTTTTACTTTGGCCCTTTGTCATGGAATGACCTTCAAATTCACCTCATAATTGCTGCTCCTATCTCCATACCAAGTTTCAGACAAAAGATTTCTGAGGCGTTTCCCATTAGCTGCTCCGGTCGTACTGTTTAGATATATTTTTCTACTAGTTTTATATTGAGCCATTTTTAGATCTTATAATTTTTTTTCTTTTTAATTGTAAATTTAGTTTTGTCCTGTCAGATGGTAGTCTCTATTCTGTCCCTTGTTTTTGTATTATACTGTACTGTTTTGTCGATATTGTCTTGAACTGTGTTGTGTTTATGTAATACTAGTGTGTGACTTGCTGCGTTCTGCCAGATGACCATCGGAAAAAGAGACTTTGGTCTCAATTGGTTTTATCTGGTTAAATAAAGGATTGATTGACAAGTCTCATACTCATGGGCAGAAATGAGAAAGAGATGGCAACTGGAGGAACTATTGCCCACCTGTTAGGCCCAAACCCGACTGAGATGAATAGATACAGTACAACATTAAAAGCATAGGGGAGACTATAAAGTTTCTTGCTGTTAATGAGTTTCCCCTCCGTGGAACCTCTGAGAGCCCTCTGTCTATGACTAATGATTTCTCTGCTGGGCTTTTCCTAAAGCTGTGTGAGTACTCACTCACACAGGATGCTAAGCTTAGAGAGATCGTCAGTAGTGTACCTCAAAATGCAAAATATACTTCTCATAATGTGAAAAGGAAGATTATTGAAACCCTGGCAAATTTGGTGTTACTTCAGATTAAAAACAAATATGACCATGCTGACACAACAGGGTTTTGCATTAAAAGTGATGGGTGCAACATAGAAAATCTATTAGTTTTTTCTGTAATTCTGTCTTTCCACTTTGCCTTCACTAGCACTTACACTCAGCACTCTCCTCCTCTGGTGGTGTGTACCTACTCTTTGTTTACTCGAGGTTCTTCATTGTAGCTTGCGATGCTTTCATTATTTTGTAAGTCACTTTGGGTAATAGGGTCTGCTACATGGAAATGTAAATGTATTAACAAATACTAAACATTTTGAATAAGAAATGGCATAGTTTTTTTTTTTTTTGCTTCAGTGTATGAGTGTGTGGAGGGATAGGTTTCGGGGGGTTAGGCCTCAGTATACCGACAACTAGAACCTAAACCACCACTGTGTACCATTACACCCCCCAGAAATTTTCACAGCACCCCCAGTCAAAACAGGCTGCATCTAGCCCTGATTTGTACTATCTATATTATAATAGCCGAGTGGCCTCTGTGTGCGTGTGTGTGCGTGCGTGTGTGTCCAGCCACTCAGTGCTAGACTCCGCCGGACGCGTATCTACAGCATAACGTGAGCGACGCTATTATAATATAGACATACAGGGGGAATCCCCCGGTATCCCCCTCTCCTGGGGATTCCCCCTTTTGAACCCAAGCCAATTCATCCACAGGAGTCCTGAATCCCAAAAACAGATGCCAGGCCGCAAGAGAAAGTAACGCGTAATCTGCAGCATAATGTGAGCGACGCTATTTTGCTCCGTCTTGCAGGCGACTTTGTGTTCCACTGAGCGCGGAATGTCAGCGCAGCGTATTCCCCTTGATGGTTTCGTAGTTTTTGTTACTATAAAAACATCGGTCGCGTGACAGGCACCTTGGTGTTTATGGAAACACCATAGCAATGTGATGACATCATAGAGGTGAATGTAATGACATCATAATGGTGCATTGTTCACTATAATATAAAGACGAAGTTACATAAAATAGAACCCGTGGATCCCCACGGGCAGAGTGCTAGTTTTCAATAAAATTTATGGTTTAAGTGATTTGCAAATCCTTGCATTCTTTTTTTATTTACATTTTACACACCGTCCCAACTTTTTCGTAAATGGGGTTGTATATTTAATGCATACAGCACATGTAAAATATGTGGATCTTCTGTTAACTGCTTTGGCAACATCATAATTTTGTTAATGTCATTAAAGCTATTCGAATTTAGTTTTATTATAAATGCTTGTCCATGTGTGTCAATATCTATCCATGCATCATCAAATCACAGTCCTCAGTGGCTGAGACCTGCTGGTTTTCCACCCTCACTATACCTGGGAATTCGGTGTGATTAGTCCGGCCAAGCAGTAACACTAATTGTCCATTTATTTAGTGATTTTTCTAGGAGGATCTCCAGGGCTGAATTTAGAATCGACGACCAAAGTTGATGTTCCCGGCTTGGTGGATTTCGACCCATCATCCTCTATATGCCTACACCATGGACTGTGTAATCCTTAATCATTGGCTTAGTGGTTCAGTGGACTACTCTTTAAAGCCTCTGGAAATTTGTCTTGACATAGTGAGAATTCACATATAATATCAAAGTTGGGTGTCTCATAAAGCATCTACAAAAAACTGAGTGAAAATTAACATTCATAACAATTAGAAAACCTAGTTCAAAAATGGCTCATTTTACTATTCAGTCCATGGGCTCTAAATTCGTAGACCAGGCGCAGGCGCGGCGAATGGGGGGAGCGCCGCGCCAACGGGGTGTGTCCAGGCGTATGTTGCAATTTCGTGCCCGGTGCAGCCTGGCGCAAGTACTCCTCTGTCCCGCCTCTGTCCCTCCTGCCGGCGCAAGTGGCAAAGAGGGAGGAGAGAAGGCGTGTTTGGGTATAACACAGTCGAGTCAAATCTTCACCAATCAAATGAGCTCCTCTCCTCACCTTTAATGTGTTGGAATATAGAAGCCTCTGTCCTATATCTGCATGATGCGTTAATGTTGCATTTTACTTTGCTGCTTCAGGCATGTTTTCTGCACCGCTTAAGTCTATATTAAGCATTTCGAATATGAGTCAGCTGGCTAGCTAGGGCATTCGCAAATTATTACCATAAGCAAACCTGAATGGAATTTCAAAACGAAACTACATCAGATAATTCAAACTTATTAAGTTGGAATGAAATACGACGGTTGCTCATTTATTTCTTCTGCCTGCATCATTGGGAAGAGAAACGATGGATAGCATGTTCCTATTATTACACCCTGTTGCTGCTTAAAATTTTAGGACTAACATGCATGGACAACAATGCAAGATACGATACACATTTATTTTCAATATGTGATCTTAACTCAGTACGAGATCATAGCAATCAGGCTATATTCCTTTCCCCCACTAAAAACGATAAAACCTAAGGGACAATAATAGTATTAAGCCGCTTGCACACTGGACGCGAAACGAATTCTTTGCAAGACCGATTACATTCAAAGTCAATGCAAAGATTCGCGTCTTTGCATTGACTTTGGCCGTGTTTCCCAGTTAAGAGCGTTCTTAGGAGTTAAGAAGCCTCCAAAGAAGAGTTCAGCTAAGAGGGAGCCTTAAGATAAGAGTGTTTCCCAGATGCGTTCTCAGTGCCCTGGCTTCTTAACAAGTGTCTTTGTGCCCTTCTTAACTGCCTTCTTACCTGGAGCTCAATTGATCAATCGATGTCAGAGTAACCGATTGTTCCGCATACTTACGTGAACACAAATGAAGTTTTGATGTAGCAAGTGGCGTATAATGTTAAAAATGAACGTGTGTAATGCCACTGCGCGCGCAGCAGAATGTCTGAAAACAAACGGACGCAAATAAAGACCAATAACACAGATAAGAAATTAGAAAAATAAGAATGAAAACATAAAATGAAATCATTACATGAGTGAAATCATGCGGTTAAACCTTATTCAACTTGATCTGAGACATGCAGCTCAAGTTGCTTTATATATCGAGCGTACAACAAGTGGTCAAGTAGAAAACCGGAAATATTAGGGAAAAATAGGGAAATACGGTAAAATATTTCAACACATGGAACCATAGAGGAGAGATGTAAGTTTTCCCTCATTTTAAATGCTTAATGGGTAGTAGGGGTGCATGAAAGGGGGGGATAAAATAAGGACGAGCCGTACGCACTGCATTAATATCTCCTTGCTTACTGTCACATTAGGGACTTTAAGCAACGGCGGATTTTGAGACGGCTATGGCACCCAGAAATATATCTGCGCTCCGCTGATCGAGACTTAAGCCGGTGCGCCGGCGTTACCTTGCCATAGCAGGCTGATCCATAGGCATTAAGAGAGGCTAGATTGGCCCCTCCCCCTTTTTTCACGGCAGACTTGGCGGCCATCTTAAAGCGGTCGACCGCCCAAACGCAGAGTGGGACTCGGTGACAATAATAAATCACTGTCGTTGCAAAATGCCTCAACATTGTGCAGCCTACGGCTGTAAAAATCAGCGTACTGCACAATCCAGACAACAGGGAATTACCTTTCACAGGTAAAACACATGTATAGTTTAATTTGGTCTTTTAATAATTTTAATAATAAGTTTAATAATCTTTTAATATATGGTCATGAGAAACCGAAATTGATAACAAATGGACTGACAGGCATCTTAAAATTCGCCATGTCTAATGATAAAGTATGCTTTCTGATGAGCATCTGAGAGGAAAAAACATGCTTCTAGCGAGAATTTGACCCGGGTCTATAAATAATAAGTCTTGTGTGATAACAACTATACCACTACAACTTCAAAATATTCAAGGGGAATAGATATTTATTTCCGAAAGCTTGTATTGGTTATACAATAATGCACAGTGAATCGCGGGTCGACCGCGGCAAGATGGCCGCCGCCGTCGGACGTCAGTCGACTGGGATTCCACCGTAAGGCGTCCAGTCTACCTATATATGTCTGTGGGCTGATCTACTACTGGGGAAGAGCCAATCTCACGTAGTCGCAACAACGCGTGGTTCAGGTGATTGCATTAAAAGGTTTTCATTGGATTTCTGAGATGAAATGTGTTCTACAATTGATAGTGACACACTATACTTGTTCCAGCGAACCATTCCTGAAAATTACGGTACCTCTGTAAAGCCGATTGAGAAAATTCAAAGACGAGGCTAATGCGGGGAATGTGAACTATTACATCAGTATAAGTGCACAATTTCAACCGCACATCCAGGACACCAAAACATGCTGAAAAAGACCGCGATTTTCAGCGAGCACTGCACTGCAATCTACCCGGAATTTTAGGTATCTGACGTAAACAGACGGCCAGCCTGGCGCCTACTGTCACGTACCTGTACTGTGTATATTTCACTGTATAAAACCATAATGAACTTTCCTCTGCTGTAGGCTATATTCTCCCCTCATCCTTGCATTGCATACGGCATACAATTTCTCTGTATACCCTATACATATCTATATTTAGCCTACTCCAATGTACATTAGTGTCTTTATACTCCCGTGCCTATAGCACACATATGCTATAAGCGCATATATATATATATATATATATATATATATATATATATATATATATATATATACACACGCCCATGCACTTTACCATTCCTTCACACTCTGATTAGATGTGTGCTTAAATCAGCTGACTGAAACTGATTTCCCATGGATCGATGTGCGTATACTGACGGAAAATCTAAAATGCCGCGGAAATGTCACTTTCATCTGACGACGTTTCATCAGAAGACGTTTTGAGCCATTGCTGTGCGCTGCTGTCCGTTAAAAAATTCTTGTTCATCATTCATCTGTCCAAAGGCGTTCTGGTCCGCTGTAGACAGTCAGCTACTCTGCTGTTCTTATACGTAACCACAGCTGTCAGAAGGTTGTGTTGTCGCCTGTACCGTTGTGAAAAGTCAGCCCGTTGCTGAAGGTCCCTACTATGGCTTTGAGGCTACGGCACCAGCATCAGGAGAGATTTATTTCCGGATGCCATAGCCGTCGCAAAATTCGCCTTTGCTTAAAGTCCCTATTGATTTGCCTGACGCGGCTGTATCTGCAGTGTTTCATCGCTAAGAAGGGTGTTAAGAGTGCTCCAGACCCTTCTTTCAAATTCTTCTTAACAAAAGATCATCTTAGGCTAAGAAGGAATCTGGGAAACACGTTTGCTTCTTACTGGAGCCTTAAGAAGGATCTAAAGAAGCTCTTAGCGCTAAGATCTTCTTAAATGAATCTGGGAAACGTGGCCTTTGAATGTAATCAGTCGTGCAAAAAATTTGTTTCGCATCCAGTGTGCAAGTGGCTTTACTGAGCATAGAACGCAAGCATTATTTATATATATATATATATATATATATATATATATATATACGCACTTCCTGATGCCGAGGCAGTTTGTGGTTGGCTGAGAAAGATGTGAAGTCGTTATTTTGCATCACAGATTCAGCTGCGTTGATTAGGCCAGGTCGAGTTTCCATTACGCGTGCCAACCGCCTTTAATCTGACATCAGGACAATCGATATCGATACTATAATTTATGTGCTGATTCAGATAGTTAAATTAAATAGTGGTTGCTGTAATTATTTATTGCATTGAAATATGCCTGTCATTCTGGAAACCTGCCTGTGAGGTTTCGGTGACGATATCACTGTGCTGTCGCCGGTCAGCCAAATTACCACTGCACAGAAAGTAAACCAGGTTGGAGCTGGCGAGCTTTCTGCGCAACTTCAGCGAAGACTTTTGCTACGAAATTGTCACTGCGTCTTGATGAATATGTGACACCTCCCCCTACTACGCCGCCACACCCATCTCGGCACACGTCCGTCTACCAAATTGCCAAAGTGGCTGCGCACGGTGTTGCACCGCACGAAATTACCACTGCGCGGGCTGCACTGGATGAAATTACCACTGCGTAGGCTGCGCCACGCTACGCCACGCTGCGCCACCCTGCGCCACCCTGCGCTGCGCCAAGAAATTAGAGCCCTCAAAGTCAATGCAAAGACGCGAATACACACGTTATGGGGGAGTTAAGCAGCTTTCACACCGGATGCGAAACTAATTTTTCGCGCGACAGGTTACATTCAAAGTCAATGCAAAGATGCGAATACACGCGTTATGGGCGCGTTGAGCAGCTTTCACACCAGACGCAAAACGAATTTTTCGCGCGACAGATTACATTCAAAGTCATGACCGCTTATCAGATACTGCATGTTAGTTCGCGTGCTCTGCTAATTAAAAATGCTCCTGGTTAACTTGTATGCAGCAATTATGATCGGTATGCTTGTGTTACTTCGGTAAGCATCAATGTGGCAGTTTCATCATAACGTTGCCTGATTGTAGCCGCTACGGTTGAAGCTAACCGGAGAGGTGCAGTTAGACCAGACGTAGGTTTTGCGAAGCTTAGGGTGCATTTGGGTGCTTGTGAAACGATCGCTTTACTTATCCATGACCTGGGTCAGCCTGATACATCTCCAATGTCTGGGTAAGCTATCTGATGCTACCGGTGAAAGCAATAGGGAAGCGCACAGGCTATAAATTGTCCGGTTTAACAAATGATTTCTCTGCATTGCCATCGATTGAATAGTAAATTCTTTCCTGTAAAAGTGATCGATTCGCTAGCTCCACATAAGCAACGGTTCACGCAAATGGAATTTACGGTTTGTAAAACCTGTATTATGTTCATGACATAAACGGAGCTCTATCTAGCTCTCACGCAATATCCATAACTCGCCCATTTTCCGCGAGGAAAAAGCTGGTCATTCCGACGCAATAAGTAAACCATTACCACGGGCAATTTCCGAAAAGGCCATTTAGCCTGGAGCTTTCGCCCCTTCGTCATACACCAGCGCAGTAGCTGTTCGTTACTCCACGCTAACGACACACCACAGCTATGCACACGAACCAGCAGGTCCTTATAATACACACCGAAGCAGTCCGTAAGCTGTTGGTCCACTTTTAGCTGCTCCACGCTGTCCATGTTTCCCTCTAAACTCAGACCCACCGGATTTCTATGGTCTCCGGTCTACACTTGGGTTTGTCGACCCATTCTACAAATTTGTCTATATGGGGTGGATTCTAGCTTTCCCACAATCCTAGCTAGAGTAGAAACACTGGTGTACTCACCATAGTAGCCGTAGGTAGACAGCAAATTCGAGCTTGACCTGCCAGACATTCGCACTGCGTCCTCCACTTTCGCCATTGCGTTTATTGTAACAAGTTAATTTCATTAGATCTATACACATGTACTGCGTTTGATTGCAGAATATGCCCGTCGATTCCTTCGGGAGATGTGTCAGTTTCACTTTGAGGAGCTGGACCCGGAAAACTGCGTTCTGCTGCCTCGTCCCGCCTAGATCCGCCCTCCACAGAGCTGGCCAGTCAGAAGAAAGTGGGCACACGGGAAGTGGGGGCCATAGCGGAAGAGCCACCCCAATGAGGCGTTTTAGGCAGAGACTACTATGGACTACAAATGGGGTTTTTTGAGGATGGCAGTATGAGCGAAATAAGTACCTTTTTTTACTTTGCGTGATCAGGAGTACTCTAGGGGAGTCAAAGACCAAAATATAAACTTGGAAAAATAGCATAATAGGTCACCTTTAATGAATGAATGAAAGATCCGCATCACGTACCTGTGCACACGGTCCGGACCACGCAACAGAGCAGTAAACAACGGGTTCGGACCACAAAGACTACATGGGCCATGAGTTCATATTTATAAACAGTGGATGACATTTGCACCTCCAGTATAGATTTAATCATGCAAATTATATTCAGTGCAACAATAAGAATTTAGGCATCATCGTTTATAGAGTAAATAAAATAAAAACGATTCTAATATCTGAAATTTATTTCACCATCTGCATTGCCTGTCCGGCCTAAGAAGGGAGATGGATTAATCAGTGGTCCTTGTCAGCGACCATGGTCAGAGGACAGACCTGAGATTGTTCGTGGACCACTGTGCCATGGTCCGGACCACTAGCTTGAACGCCCCCTAGTGGTAGTGACCAGTGGTCCATGCCAGAGACTAGGGTCCAGACCACTATCTTCAGCGCCCCTAGTGGTAATGATGAGTGGTCCGAACAAAGCGACCATGGTCCGAGGACAGACCACTGAATTGGTTATAACCCCTGCTGGGAATAATGCGCAGAAAAGGGGAGAAGCGGGCTCTCGGGGGCTACACCCATGTGGCCTCGGCCGACCGGACTGTCTAGTTATTGACCTGTTTTCAATCATTGTCCTTGATTAACATGTTTTCCAACAATTGGCGGTTAAACACACAGCTTCCTTTTTAATGAAATGTTAAGCCGAGTAAATAATGAATCCAATAAAAATGTTTTATTCACTTGCCTTAATAGGCTACCCTTCTGGATTTTCTGCGTTAACTTTTGTCAGGCCATCAAACCTGCTCTTCAAGATTGTTTAAATGAAAACAAAGTTTGAAGTGTGCACACGTTTGCGTCCAAATGACACATTTTATTCCTTGTCTTAACGAAGATAGTTGACTCCACCTGAAAGAGGTGAGTTGAAGTATCTTTCATGAGGAAAATGACTGAAAAGAGATCAAGACTAATTATCAGTTCAAAGACATGTTTTAGACCCTCCCTGCTGCCTGTGCGTCGGCCGCCACTGCTGCTGCTGTCTGACCGTGGCGGCTGTCGCCCTGGATACGGTCGAAGGCGAATGGCTATATGCCTTGAAGAAGCTGTTGAACAGCATCTGGCAAACGGGCCTTGGATGAGTTTCACACAACATTGTGTCCTCGTCCTGGGCTACGCTAAGATTACGTGCGTCTGTTCAAGTGGCTCAGATTTTGCAGGTCATATACTTTGACTTCAAGAATCTCTGAGCCTATGAGCACGTCCTGCGCATGCTCGGCGGCGAGAGTGTTTCTACTCCTCCTGTAGTCAGCTAAAGGTTAAATCACAGTCACATTACTCCTGCTCACCTCAAGCTTTCCAGGCATTTTTCAGGAACACATTGGAGCCAAGTCGTGGAACAGAGGTTAAAGGTGAAGGAATGTGTGGCAGGACCCGTTTGGAAAGCTCCGTCAGGAAGGTGGAGCTCAGAGCACCAGTAATGTCAGCACTGCATGAACATTTGCCAGTTTCCTCTCAAAATTGATTATGTGCTGTTTTTAAGATATTACTGCTGTATATTGCCACTCTCCCCAGAATCTCTCTCCAGAATCAGTACTGTCTCCACAGCCCCGGTAAACAGCCCAGTTACTCAAGTTCTTCCATCACTTGAGAGTATATCAACTGGCATGATTTCACTTGGCAAATCAAATTCTTGCTAGCAACCAGCTAAATATGAACACTAGCTGCTGAATGAACTCCATCTGCTGAATGGTGTGTACTTTATCAGCACACAGCATATCTCCAGACACAGGGCTCAGAACATAGCAGTGCTGACACACTGCAGTGCAGTTACACAACAATGTCTCCAGATATAGGGCTCAGAGCATAGCAGTGCTGACACACTGCAGTGCAGTTACACAACAATGTCTCCAGACACAGGGCTCAGAGCATAGCAGTGCTGACACACTGCAGTGCAGTTACACAATAATGTCTCCAGACACAGGGCTCAGAGCATAGCAGTGCTGACATACTGCAGTGCAGTTACACAACAATGTCTCCAGACATAGGGCTCAGAGCATGGCAGTGCTGACACACTGCAGTGCAGTTACACAACAATGTCTCCAGAAACAGGGCTCAGAGCATAGCAGTGCTGACACACTGCAGTGCAGTTACACAATAATGGCCCGATACTCTGCAGTAGCTGATCGTTTATTGCATGGCCTTCACATCAGGAGCTACACAGTTTCATAAACATCTCAGATCAGTGAAGGATGTGCCTTTTTAACTCCTCACCACTTCTTGCTACTTTATTTTGTCAATGAGCACCACAGGGCTACCATGTTTGTAAACCAACTAACATCATTGGAGTCATGTTCCATTTGACTCTGGCACTGGTTGAGAAATCTTATCAATGCTGATAATATTAGTACTGACATCGCTAATATCAGTTTTAATGTTACTAGTATATCAGTACTGACATTACTACAAATATTAGCTCTGATATTGCTAATATTAGTTGACATTACCAGTGTCAGTACTGACACCACTGATAATTTTAGCACTGATATCACAACTATATCTGATAATACTTGTACTGACATTAAAATTGGTACTGCCATCACTGATAATATTTGTCCTGATATTGCTAATATTAGTTCTGACATTATTAGTGTCAGTACTGACATCAGAGATATTAGCACAGACAACACTGATAACAATAGTACTGACATTAAAATTAGTACTTTCATCACAGATAATATTAGTACTGACATCACTGATAATATACTGACCAAAAAAAGAAACGCAATTTGCTATTTCTTGATTTTATCGAGTGTAACTGTTAGTAATCAACACTTCATTGGTATCAAATGAAAGAAGGAATCTCAGACAATAGTTATAATAGAAAATCGGGTTGTAATATCACCATGTTGGCTTTTATTTAATAAGGTGAAGTTCGAAATTACGAAACACAAATGACACTATCAGTATCTCATATTTCACCTGTCAGCGTCGCGCACAGCGATATACTTGCGTCTCATAGACATCACCAGACATCTGACTGTCGCTTGTGGAACGCTGTTCCACTCTTCGGTCAGTGCTTGTCTTAGCTGACGTACTGTAGCTGGCGGTGGTTGACGTCTTCGGATCGCTCTATCCAGAATGTCCGACAAGTGTTCTGTAGGTGTAAGATCTGGAGAAAATGCTGGCCAGGGTAGGATTTGCACGTTTTCGGCCCGAAGGAACTCCATACAGATACGTGCAGACGCGCGTTGTCCTGTTGGAAAGTCAGTCAGTGACGTCGGACAAACGGAGGGATGACTGGATGGAGAATTTCATCGCGGTAATGGACGGCATTGAGGTTTCCTTCAATAAAATGAAGGTTGGTTCGGTGTGTAGCAGACGGTCGGTCGTGATACGACAGTCAGATGCTGGAGTTGTAACTTGTGGCCTACTGGATGTGGGGCGATCGGCCCTGTGTCCAGTGGCATTAAACCTGGTTCTGAGGCGACTAATTGTCGCAGAATGCACGCCAATTTGACGGACAATTCTATCTACCCGACTTACGGCCTGTAGCATCCCAATCACGCGTTCTCGTTGAACTTCCGTTAGTCGTGGCATTATAACTCGTCTGATTTTTGCTCATTTTCGGACTTTTATAGGCCCCGGTGTCTACAAGGAATTCAAAACAAAAATTGGGGTGTTAGAACAATGGTAGTACTCGAACCCAAGCACTACCGATTGTTTGGTTCCGGACGAATCGCGGCTCCAGGATACACACTGTGACCACGAATATTTGTATGGTAGAAGTACTCACCTCCAAAAATAACTCAGAGCTAAAGCATCTTTCTCAATGGGTTTGGCGAAATTTGACGCCGGATTAGGTAATTGCGTTTCTTTTTTTGATCAGTATATTAGTACTGACACCTGAGATATTAGTACTGACATCACTGATTAATATTAGTACTGATCTCACTGATAATATTAGTAGTGACATCACTGATTAATATTAGTACTGACACCTCAGATATTAGTACTGACATCATTGATAATATTAGCACTGTGATCACAGATATTGGCGCAGACATCACTGAAAGCAGTAGCACTGACATCATCAAAATTAGTACTTACATCACTGATATTAGTACTGACACGGATAATATTAGGATTGAAATCACTGATAATATTAGTACTTACATCTCTGATATTAGTACTTACATCACTGATAATATTAGTACTGACATAACTGATAATATTAGCACTGACATCACTGATAATATTAGTACTGACATCACTGATAATATTAGCACTGACATCACTGATATTAGTACTTACATCACTGATAATATTAGCACTGACATCACTGATAATATTAGTACTGACATAACTGATAATATTAGCACTGACATCACTGACAATATTAGTACTGACATCACTGATAATATGAGTACTTACATTACTGATTATATGAGTACTGACACCTCAGATAATATTAGTACTTACATCACTGATAATATGAGTACTGACATCACTGATAATATTAGTACTTACATCACTGATAATATGAGTACTGAAACCTCAGATAATATTGGTACTAAAATAACTGATAATATTGGTACTGACATCACTGATAATATTATTACTGACATCACTGATAATATTAGTACTGACATAACTGATAATATTAGCACTGACATCACTGATAATATTAGTACTGAAATCACTGATAATATGAGTACTTACATTACTGATTATATGAGTACTGACACCTCAGATAATATTAGTACTTACATCACTGATAATATGAGTACTGACATCACTGATAATATTAGTACTTACATCACTGATAATATGAGTACTGAAACCTCAGATAATATTAGTACTAACATAACTGATAATATTGGTACTGACATCACTGATAATATTAGTACTGACATAACCGATAATATTAGCACTGACATCACTGATAATATTAGTACTGACATCACTGATAATATTAGTACTGACATCACTGATAATATTAGCACTGACATCACTGATAATATTAGTACTGACATAACTGATAATATTAGCACTGACATCACTGATAATATTAGTACTGACATAACTGATAATATTAGCACTGACATCACTGATAATATTAGTACTGACATCACTGATAATGAGTACTTACATTACTGATTATATGAGTACTGACACCTCAGATAACATTAGTACTTAGATCACTGAAAATATGAGTACTGACACCTCAGATAATATTAGTACTTACATCACTGAGAATATGAGTGCTAACACCTCAAATAATATTAGTACTGACATCACTGATAATATTAGCACTGACATCACTGATAATATTAGTACTGACATAACTGATAATACTAGCACTGACATCACTGATAATATTAGTACTGACATAACTGATAATATTAGCACTGACATCACTGATAATATTAGTACTGACATCACTGATAATGAGTACTTACATTAATGATTATATGAGTACTGACACCTCAGATAATATTAGTACTTACATCACTGATAATATGAGTACTGACACCTCAGATAATATTAGTACTTACATCACTGATAATATGAGTGCTAACACCTCAGATAATATTAGTACTGACATCACTGATAATATTAGTACTTACATCACTGATATTATCTGAGGTGTCAGTACTCAAATTATTAGTACTAACATAACTGAAATTATAGGTACTGACATCACTGATAATGTAAGTACTGACACCTCAGATAATATTAGTGCTTACATCACTGATAATATTAGTACTGACATCACTGATGATATGAGTACTGACACCTCAGATAAAATTAGTACCGACATCACTGATATTAGTACTTACATCACTGATAATATGAGTACTGACACCTCAGATAATATTAGTACTAACATAACTGAGAATATTGGTACTGACATCACTGATAATATTAGTGCTTACATCACTGATAATATTAGTACTGACATCACTGATAATATTAGTACTTACATCACGGATAATATGAGTACTGACACCTCAGATAATATTAATACTGACATAACTGATATTAGTACTTACATCACTGATAATATGAGTACTGACACCTCAGATAATATTAGTACTGACATCACTGATAATATGAGTACTTACATTACTGATTATATGAGTACTGACACCTCAGATAATATTTGTACTGACATCACTGATAATATGAGTACTGACATAACTGATAATATTAGTACTTACATCACTGATAATATGAGTACTGACACCTCGGATAATATTAGTACTAACATAACTGATAATATTGGTACTGACATCACTGACAATATTAGTACTGACATCACTGATAATATTAGTACGGACATCACTGATAATAATAGCACTGACATCACTGATATTAGCACTTAAATCACTGATAATATTAGTACTGACATAACCGATAATATTAGCACTGACATCACTGATAATATTAGTACTGACATCACTGATAATATTAGCACTGACATCACTGATAATATTAGCACTGACATCTCTGATAATATTAGTACTGACATCACTGATAATATGAGTACTAACATTACTGATTATATGATTACTGACACCGCACATAATATTAGTACTTACATCACTGATAATATTAGTACTTACATCACGGATAATATGAGTACTGACACCTCAGATAATATTAATACCGACATAACTGATATGAGTACTGACATCACTGATAATATTAGTACTTACATCACTGATAATTTGAGTACTGACACCTCAGATAATATTAGTACGGACATGACTGATATTAGTACTTACATCACTGATAATATGATTACTGACACCTCAGATAATATTAGTACTGACATCACTGATAATATGAGTACTTACATTGCTGATTATATGAGTACTGACACCTCAGATAATATTTGTACTTAAATCAATGATAATATGAGTACTGACATCACTGATAATATTGGTACTTACATCACTGATAATATGAGTACTGACACCTCAGATAATATTAGTACTAACATAACTGATAATATTGGTACTGACATCACTGACAATATTAGTAGGAACACCACTGATAATATTAGCACTGACATCACTGATATTAGCACTTACATCACTGATAATATTAGTACTGACATAACCGACAATATTAGCACTGACACGTCAGATAATATTACTACTGACATCACTGATAATATTAGCACTGACATCACCGATGATATGAGTACTGACACATCAGATAATATTAGTACTTACATCACTGATAATATGAGTACTGACACCTCAGATAATATTAGTGCTAACATAACTGATAATATTGATACTGACATCACTGATAATATTAGTGCTTACATCACTGATAATATTAGTACTGACATCACTGGTAATATTAGTACTTACATCACGGATAATGTGAGTACTGACACCTCAGATAATATTAATACTGACATAACTGATATTTGTACTGACATCACTGATAATATTAGTACTTACATCACTGATAATATGAGTACTGACACCTCAGATAATATTAGTACTGACATAACTGATATTAGTACTTACATCACTGATAATATGAGTACTGACACCTCAGATAATATTAGTGCTTACATCACTGATAATATGAGTACTGACACCTCAGATAATATTACTACTGACATCACTGATAATATGAGTTCTTACATTACTGATTATATGAGTACTGACACCTCAGACAATATTTGTACTTACATCACTGATAATATGAGTACTGACATCACTGATAATATTAGTACTTACATCACTGATAATATGAGTACTGACACCTCATATAATATTAGTACTAACATAACTGATAATATTGGTACTGACATCACTGACAATATTAGTACTGACATCACTGATAATATTAGTATGGACACCACTGATAATATTAGCACTGACATCACTGATATTAGCACTTACATCACTGATAATATTAGTACTGACATAACCGATAATATTAGCACTGACATCACTGATAATATCAGTACTGACATCACTGATAATATTAGGAATGACATCACTGATAATATTAGTACTGACTTAATTGATAATATTAGCACTGACATCACTGATAATATTAGTACTGACATAACTGATAATATTAGCACTGACATCTCTGATAATATTAGTACTGACATCACTGATAATGAGTACTGACACCTCAGATAATATTAGTGCTCACATCACTTATAATATTAGTACTGACATCACTGATAATATGAGTACTGACACCTCAGATAATATTAGTACTAACATAACTGATAATATTGGTACTGGCATCACTGATAATATTAGTGCTTACATCACTGATAATATTAGTACTTACATCATTGATAATATTAGTACTGACATCACTGATAATATTAGTACTTACATCACGGATAATATGAGTACTGACACCTCAGATAAAATTAATACTGACAAAACTGATATTTGTACTGACATCACTGATAATATTAGTACCTACATCACTGATAATATTAGTACCTACATCACTGATAATATGAGTACTGACAACTCAGATAATATTAGTACTGACATAATTGATATTTGCACTTACATCACTGATAATATGAGTACTTACACCTCAGATAATATTAGTGCTTACATCACTGATAATATGAGTACAGACACCTCAGATAATATCAGTACTGACATAACTGATAATATTAGTACTTACATCACTGATAATAGGAGTACTGACACCTCAGATAATATTAGTACTTACATCACTGATAATATGAGTACTAACATAACTGATAATATTGGTACTGACATCTCAGATAATATTAGTGCTTACATCACAGATAATATTAGTACTGACATCACTGATGATATGACTACTGACAGCTGTGACGGCCCTCCTGCCCCCCAGGGCCTTCTGTGTGTGTATGTGTTTCGGGGTGTTCTTTCCCTCTGTCTTGTTTGTGTTTAGTTGCAGGTCCTGGCGGGGCGGAGTCCATTTAGTGCAACTGGGAGCACCTGGCCAGTCTCCCAGGTGTACTTAAACCCTGGCCATTCCAGTCCAAGTCGTCGCTCTCCATTTTTCCAGCAGCACGTTATTGTTTGGTTGGCTTTGGCCATGTTATCTTTAGGTTAACACGCTTCAGCTCTTCATCTACACCACTCAATCACTCATCCAACAGCTGACATACTGATTTATAGACTATCACACCCCATATTATTATTATGTTTTTGGGTTTTTGTATTGCTTTAGTAATAAATGTGTATATTTTCCAGTTTGATAACCGTGTCTCTCCCGTTTTTGTCATGGCTTACGAGCCGGGTCATTACACACCTCAGATAATATTAGTACTGACATCACTGATAGTAGTACTTACATCACTGATAATATGAGTACTGACACCTCAGATAATATTAGTACTAACAAAACTGATAATATTGGTACTGACATCACTGATAATATTAGTGCTTACATCACTGATAATAGTACTGACATCACTGATAATATTAGTACTTACATCACTGGTAATATGAGTACAGACACCTCAGATAATATGAGTACTGACATCACTGATAATATTAGTGCTTACATCACTGATTATATTAGTACTGACATCACTGATAATATTAGTACTTTCATTACTGATTATATGAGTACTGACACCTCAGATAATATTAGTACTTACATCACTGATAATATGAGTGCTAACACCTCAGATAATATTAGTACTGACATCACTGATAATATTAGTACTTACATCACTGATAATGAGTACTGACACCTCAGATAATATTAGTGCTTACATCACTGATATTAGTACTGACATCACTGATGATATGAGTACTGACACCTCAGATAAAATTAGTACTTACATCACTGATAATATGAGTACTGACATCACTGATAATATTAGTACTGACATCACTGATAATATTAGTACTTACATCACTGATGAGTACTGACACCTCAGATAATATTAGTACTGACATAACTGAGATTAGTACTTACATCACTGATAATAAGAGTACTGACACCTCAGATAATATTAGTACTGACATCACTGAAAATATTAGTACTTACATCACTGATAATATGAGTACTGACACCTCAGATAATATTAGTACTGACATCACTGATAATATGAGTACTGACACCTCAGATAATATTAGTACTGACATAACTGATATTAGTACTTACATCACTGATAATATGAGTACTGACGCCTCAGATAATATTATTACTTACATCACTGATAATATGAGTACTGACACCTCAGATAATATTAGTACTAACATAACTGATAATATTGGTACTGACATCACTGATAATATTAGTGCTTACATCACTGATAATATTAGTACTGACATCACTGATAATATTAGTACTGTTAAGACTGTTTTCTGTCGTGGAGTCAAGTCGGAACCGATGAAGTGACACACCAATGACCACTTTCTAATTGAAAAGCCTTTCATTACAATGCGCAAGGGAGGATTCTAGCGTCCGACATAGCATTCGCAGAGAATCCTAACACACTGTTCACATCTCGGGGTTTAAGTACAAGATCAGTGGTAGAGCAAGTGGTGGATGTAACACCTTCCCTTAGACATCCAGCCAAACTTACAGGATGTTGATATTACCTTTGATCATGTACCTTCCTTCTGAGCACAATACAGCAATTACCAAGTGTGAGCAGGTGCCAGGCACCCCTCACTGTGGGAGGATATTGATGTGAGTGTGTATGAGTGAGGGTAGGGGGTTTGGGAATGAGTGTGTGTGTGTGTGTGTGTGTGTGTGTGTGTGTGGTAAGCGAGGGGAGGGGGCTGGGAATGGGTGCATGTGTGGATCTGTGTGTGCTGAGAGAAAAACCTTAAACCAGTAGCTGAATCCTATCAGTACTTACATCATTGATAATATGAATACTGACACCTCAGATAATATTAGTACTTACATCACTGATAATATGAGTACTGACACCTCAGATAATATTAGTGCTTACATCACTGATAATATTAGTACTGACATCACTGATGATATTAGTACTTACATCACTGATAATATTAGTACTGACGTAAATGATAATATTAGTACTGACATCACTGATAATATTAGTACTTACATCACTGATAATATGAGTACTGACACCTCAGATAATATTAGTACTGACATCACTGATAATATGAGTACTGACACCTCAGATAATATTAGTACTGACATAACTGATATTAGTACTTACTCACTGATAATATGAGTACTGACGCCTCAGATAATATTATTACTTACATCACTGATAATATTGGTACTGACATCACTGATAATATTAGTGCTTACATCACTGATAATATTGGTACTGACATCACTGATAATATTAGTGCTTACATCACTGATAATATTAGTACTGACATCACTGATAATATTAGTACTGTTAAGATTGTTTTCTGTGGTGGAGTCAAGTCGGGACCGATGAAGTGACACACCAATGACCACTTTCTAATTGAAAAGCCTTTTATTACAATGCGTAAGGGAGGATTCTAGCGTCCGACATAGCATTCGCAGAGAATCCTAACACACTGTTCACATCTCGGGGTTTAAGTACAACCCAAAACCAGTGAAGTTGGCACGTTATGTAAATCGTAGATAAAAACAGAATACAATGATTTGCAAATCCTTTTCAACTAATATTCAATTGAATACACTGCAAAGACAAGATGTTTAATGTTCAAACTGAGAAACTTTATTTTTTTTTTGTAAATAATCATTAACTTAGAATTTAAAGGCAGCAACACATTGCAAAAAAGTTGGCACAGGGGCCTTTTTACCACTGTGTTACATCACCTTTCCTTTTAACGACACTCAGTAAACATTTGGGAACTGAGGAGACCAATTTTTGAAGCTTTTCAGGTGGAACTCTTTTCCCATTCTTGCTTGATGTACAGCTTAAGTTGTTCAACAGTCCGGGTCTCCGTTGTCGTATTTTTACGCTTCATAATGCGCCACACATTTTCAATGGGAGACAGGTCTGGACTACAGGCAGGCCAGTCTAGTACCCGCACTCTTTTACTACGGAGCCATGCTGTTGTAACACGTGCAGAATGTGGCTTGGCATTGTCTTGCTGAAATAAGCAGGGGCGTCCATGAAAAAGACGTTGCTTGGATGGCAACATATGTTGCTCCAAAACCTGTATGTACCTTTCAGCATTAATGGTGCCTTCACATATGTGTAAGTTGCCCATGCCTTGGGCACTAATACACCCCCCCATACCATCACAGATGCTGGCTTTTGAACTTTGCGCCTATAACAGTCCGGATGGTTCTTTTCCTCTTTGGTCCGAGGACACAACGTCCACAGTTTCCAAAAACAATTTGAAATGTGGACTCGTCAGACCACAGAACACTTTTCCACTTTGCATCAGTCCATCTTAGATGAGCTTGGGCCCAGCGGCCAGCGGCGTTTCTGGGTGCTGTTGATAAATGGCTTTCGCTTTGCATTGTAGAGTTTTAACTTGCACTTGCAGATGTAGCGACGAACTGTAGTTACTGACAGTGGTTTTCTGAAGTGTTCCTGAGCCCATGTGGTGATGTCCTTTACACACTGATGTCGGTTTTTGATGCAGTACCGCCTGAGGGATCGAAGGTCACGGGCATTCAATGTTGGTTTTCGCCTTGTCGCTACATGCAGTGATTTCTCCAGATTCTCTGAACCTTTTGACGATATTACGGACCGTAGATGATGAAATCCCTAAATTTCTTGCAATAGCTCGTTGAGGAATGTTGTTTTTAAACTGTTCGACAATCAGCTCACGATTTGTTCACTAAGTGGTGACCCTCGCCCCATCCTTGTTTTTGTGAATGACTGAGCATTTCAGGAAGCTGCTTTTATACCCAATCATGGCACCCACCTGTTCCCAATTAGCCCGCTCGCCTGTGGATGTTCCAAATAAGTGTTTGATGAGCATTCCTCAACTCGCTCAGTCTTTTTTTGCCACTTGTGCCAGCTTTTTTGAAACATGTTGCAGGCATCAAATTCCAAATGAGCTAATATTTGCAAAAATTACAAAGTTTACCTGTTCAACATTAAGTAACTTGTCTTTGCAGTGTATTCAATTGAATATAGGTTGAAAAGGATTTGCAAATCATTGTATTCTGTTTTTATTTACGATTTACACAACGTGCCAACTTCACTGGTTTTGGGTTTTGTACAAGATCAGTGGTAGAGCAAGTGGTGGATGTAACACCTTCCCTTAGACATCCAGCCAAACTTACAGGATGTTGATATTACCTTTGATCATGTACCTTCCTTCTGAGCACAATACAGCAATTACCAAGTGTGAGCAGGTGCCAGGCGCCCCTCACTGTGGGAGGATATTGATGTGAGTGTGTATGAGTGAGGGGAGGGGGTTTGGGAATGAGTGTGTGTGTGTGTGTGTGTGTGTGTGTGTGTGTGGTAAGCGAGGGGAGGGGGCTGGGAATGGGTGCATGTGTGGATCTGTGTGTGCTGAGAGAAAAACCTTAAACCAGTAGCTGAATCCTATCAGTACTTACATCATTGATAATATGAATACTGACACCTCAGATAATATTAGTACTTACATCACTGATAAAATGAGTACTGACACCTCAGATAATATTAGTACTAACATAACTGATAATATGAGTACTGACACCTCAGATAATATTAGTGCTTACATCACTGATAATATTAGTACTGACATCACTGATAATATTAGTACTGACATCACTGATGATATTAGTACTTACATCACTGATAATATTAGTACTGACGTAAATGATAATATTAGTACTGACATCACTGATAATATTAGTACTGACTTCACTGATAATGTTAGTACTTACATCGCTGATATGAGTACTGACACCTCAGATAATATTGGTGCTTACATCACTGAGAATATTAGTACTTACATCGCTGATATTAGTACTGACATCACTGATAATATTAGTACTGACATCTCAGATAATATTAGTGCTTACATCACTGATAATATTAGTACTGACACCTCAGATATTAGTACTTACATCACTGATAATATTGGTACTGACATCACTGATAATATTAGTACTTACATCACTGATAATGAGTACTGACACCTCAGATAATATTACTGCTTACATCACTGATTATATTAGTACTAACATCACTGATAATATTAGTACTGACATCATTGATAATATTAGTACTGACATCACAGATATTAGCGCAGACATCACTGAAAACAGTAGCACTGACATCATTAAAATTAGTAATTACATCACTGATAATATTAGTGCTTACATCACTGATAATATTAGTACTTACATCACTGATAATGAGTACTGACACCTCAGATAATATTAGTGCTTACATCACTGATTATATTAGTACTAACATCACTGATAATATTAGTACTGACATCATTGATAATATTAGTACTGACATCACAGATATTAGCGCAGACATCACTGAAAACAGTAGCACTGACATCATTAAAATTAGTAATTACATCACTGATAATATTAGTAATTACATCACTGATAATATTAGTACTTACATCACTGATAATATTAGTACTGACATCACTGATAATATTAATACTTACATCAGTGATAAGTGTATGGCTGGTGATTCTGCATCAGAAGCAGCAGTGTCTGGAGCTGGCTGCGAAATCCACAGGAATGTGGCAGCGATAATATTACTGTAGCTCTCTCTGTGTGAAATTATTTTCAATGAGCCCATATTTGTTCGTAGGGTAACTGCACTGATCGATATCACCCATCAGTTCGTTTTTTGGCCCATTTTTCAGTACTTCCTTGCTTCATCAGAAAAAGTGGCATGTGAAAGCCACATAATTGTTTGAAACATAATTCTAATAAGAGGATATCGCATTCAGACATTAAGGATTATAATAGGGGTTGCAATAGATTTACTATTGAATGCGAGCTCCAATAACTGCAACTTGAATCACTTCATTGGGTAGTGTGTTAATTTACGGTACTACCACCAGGGGGCTTTATTGAGCAAATTTGGGGTGCAAAAAAGTAAAAATTTAAGATGCGACTTAAAGTGAAATTTATGAGACTGCCTGAACTATAAATGATGAGTGCTTTAATGCACTGGGTGAGCAGTCGTTTAAGGTGACTGAATTTTTGATTGTAACATTCCAAGATATAGACAATGTTTTGCATTGTTGGCATCATTCTCTGTTGTTGTTACTGACATAAAGACAGAATTTTCGCTGTCATTCCTTCGGTCCTTGGACAGATGTCTCCTCTCCCGGAGATGGAGCATGGCACGAGCTTTCATCACCTGACGGGGCAAACAGCAGCCCAACAGGACAGCCTGGCGCAGCTGCTGTCTGTACAGAATCTCCTATCCGCAGTGAGTTACACATATTACGTCTGATTTTGTGCTTTCTGGGTATACTCTGTTAGGTCCATAACTCACTTTTAATGTCAAGGTTTTGTAGAAAATAGTTAATGAACCATAAAGGTACAACCACTTTTATATCATCCTCATGCAAGCAGTCTTCAATTATGAATTGTTCTTGAGACATTTTACCTGTAGTTCTGTCTTTAGAAAGTAAATTACATGCTTAGTTATACCCAGGTCAGATATTTAACTTGGCAATGTGGAAAATTCATTTTCTCCGTCTCATAAAAGTCTTGATCTGCCTTCTCAATTTGCTTCGGGTCGTTGTCCACCTGCTCTGTGAAGCACCGTATTAACTTGCAGTGATAGGGGGCAGGATTACTTTCTAAATATTGACAGATTTCAGATGGTTTCTAGGCTTTCCATGCCTTTTTGCACCTCCTTTTCTTCATGTGTTCAATACTTATTCCCTGTGTCATTCCACTTTATTACACATAACTTCATTTATGGACTTATTTGTTTTGATTTCTTCATATGCGTGGATTACTTAGGTTGTTATCGACATCTGGTGAAAATTTCATGTCAATAGCCCCATTTGTCATGGTTTAGGCGTGCGTTTGTTTGTTGGACCTTTCTTTGTTCTATCGTCCGGGACGATATCAGATTTCTTTTCCATCGAATTCCTGGCCCAGCTGGCTGATTGAGCTGGGGCGGAGTTTTCCGGACTCTATATATATGGCCAGGGGTTCGCCACGCCTATCGTTAGAGTGTCTGTTTGTTTCTAGCACTTTGGCCGAAGATATCTCTAGTCAGTTTTCCTAGTGACTTGTTATCTTCCATTTATTGTTAGGCATTGCTTCTTTTAGAAGTTTTTTCTCTTCTCTCTTTGTTTATTCTCTCTCGCATTGCTTCCGTGTTGTGGACTTTTATTTGTCCTTGGAAGCGCGAGCTTTTACCCGAGGTGTGTACCTCCTTTTGTGTTTCTCTCTTATCTGGGCTGCTCTTTGTTCTTTCTCTCACTGGTCGCTGCAATTGGCATCCTATCACCGCCCATTACACCATTAGGAATATACTTTCTGAGAAAAATGTTGACGAGTTCAATACTTATTTCCCCCACTGTACACGCTGTATAAAGCCTTCATGAGCAACACTTCATCTGAAGTGTGACCCGTTTTCTTAAAAACCAGGAGGCTAACACTTAAAACTAAGCATGTCCGCGATACATGCCCACAGGCAACTGAAGAGCTTTATTTGCCATGTCGCGAAAGGATGTCTGAAATTAATTGTTCTAGAAATTTAAAGGGGACCTATTATGCTGATCCTTCTTTTAATACATATTAGTAATGTTATAATGTTGGTTGTCCATACTCAACCTCTGTAAAGTCTCTAAACATAAGATAGAGAGGCATATAACCCAAAGAACAGCGTCCCCACAGTGACACACGGCGGTGGGAGTATTATGCTGTGGGGATGCTTCAGTGCATCTGGAACTGGAAATCTTGTCAAGGTGGAAGGAATCATGAACAAAGAAAGATATGTGGAGATTTTGAAAGAAAACCTTAAGCAGTCGGCAGTAAAACTGGGTCTGAGTCGTCGCTTCATCTTCCAGCATGACAACGGTCCAAAACATACGTCTCTCTTGGTGAAGAACTATCTCCAGAAGACCAAAGTGAATGTAACTGAGTGGCCTGCACAAAGCCCTGACTTAAATCCCATAGAAAATATGTGGGGTGACCTAAAGAAGAACATCCATGCCAGAGGGCCATCAAATCTGGAGGAGCTTGAGAGATTTGCCAAAGAAGAGTGGGCTGGGATTCCTCAAAAGAAGTGTCAGAGGCTTGTTGAAAACTACAACAAACGACTGCAGGCTGTTATCCAGCAAAAATTATACACTATTGACTATTAGGATCCGGGGGGCTAATAATTTTGACCCTGGTAGTTTTTGTTTTTTGTGGAATATTTTCATTTCTGTGTGCAAACTAAAATAATGTAAGCATCCAAAATAAAACTATGATGTCTAAAAAAGCTGTGTTAAAAATGTTTGTTCTGTTTAAAAGCACTTGGGAAATACTTTTAAAACAATGACATTTTTGTAGGGGGGCTAATAATTTTGTCCTCAACTGTAAACATGATGGATAAGCAAAGACAGTAGAAATAGGAAAGGTGGAAGATACTCTTTCCCAGCTCTGTACGTCTTTTTCTAAACCCTGTCTTTACTCTGATGACATTTTCTCTTGAAGACGCTTTGATGGGATTCGTACCTCCTGTGGGATGTTCTTGATCAGGCCGACTGTTGCAATGAGGCGCTTTTTCATCAGGTCAGTAACCCTCCTGCCCTCCAATACTGCTGTCATCTGTGGTCTTCTGAGTCCTTTTTGTGTTCCTGAGTTTGTCACTGCATTTTCTTTTTAAATAAACACACAGTTAGTTGATGAGGCCACGCCTACGGTTTTTCCTGATGGTTCTCATCTTCAATAGCTTAAAGCGCGCCAACGCATGCGCAAGCATGCGCACACACACATATCTGTGACCCTTCACTGACTAGAATCAGAAACGGACATGTTAACTGCTAACACAGTAGAGCAGTGCCCGTAGGCTAACATGGTAGCAAACAGATTGCTAATGCAAAACCAATGTCTCAAACAATGGGGGCATTTTCACTGTTATGTAGAGAATTTCTCCTGTATGAAATCAGCTGATTCATTGTTTAACAGCTGCAAGATCATCATTGCCCAGAAAAATATGAGCATTTACTAATGCTAACATTTCAGCAGGGAATAGACTCTGAAAAGGCCAATTATGGTTGAGCTGATTCAGTGCTATTGGAGCGCAGTTTTCGATTTGTCTTGACATTCAGAATCTCCAAAGTAACTGCTGGGGAATTCGGAAGAGGAGGATAGGCCTAGAGGTTGAAACTGCCCACATATCTGACAAAAGCACACAAATGAGAAAAATTCATGTCTGCACTGTGCGATGTCACTGCCATTTATGGTCTTCGCTGTGTGTCATCTATTCCAACTGAGGCCTTCGCTGTGTATCGTCCATTTCAACTGAGGCCTTTGCTGCGTGTCATCCAGTTCAACTGAGGCCTTCGCTGTGTGTCATCTATTTCAACTGAGGCCATCGCTGTGTATCGTCCATTTCAACTGAGGCCTTTGCTGCGTGTCATCCATTTCTACTGAGGCCTTCGCTGCGCATCATCCATTTCAACTGAGGCCTTCGCTGTGTGTCATCCATTTCAACTGAGGCCTTTGCTGCATCATCCATTTCAACTGAGGCCTTCGCTGTGTGTCATCCATTTCAACTGAGGCCTTCGCTGTGTCATCCATTTCAACTGAGGCCTTTGCTGTGTGTCATCCATTTCAACTGAGGCCTTCGCTGTGTATCATCCATTTCAACTGAGGCCTTTGCTGCATCATCCATTTCTACTGAGGCCTTTGCTGCATCATCCATTTCAACTGAGGCCTTCGCTGTGTGTCATCCATTTCAACTGAGGCCTTTGCTGCATCATCCATTTCAACTGAGGCCTTCGCTGCATGTCATCCATTTCAACTGAGGCCTTCGCTGTGTATCGTCCATTTCAACTGAGGCCTTTGCTGCGTGTCATCCATTTCTACTGAGGCCTTCGCTGCGCATCATCCATTTCAACTGAGGCCTTCGCTGTGTGTCATCCATTTCAACTGAGGCCTTTGCTGCATCATTCATTTCAACTGAGGCCTTTGCTGCGTGTCATCCATTTCAACTGAGGCCTTCGCTGTGTGTCATCCATTTCAACTGAGGCCTTCGCTGTGTATCCTCCATTTCAACTGAGGCATCCATTTGCTGAGGTGTCATCCATTTCAACTGAGGCCTTCGCTGTGTGTCGTCCATTTCAACTGAGGCCTTTGCTGCGTGTCATCCATTTCCCCATTTCAACTGAGGCCTGCGTCATCCATTTCAACTGAGGCCTTCGCTGTGTGTCATCCATTTCAACTGAGGCCTTTGCTGCATCATCCATTTCAACTGAGGCCTTTGCTGCGTGTCATCCATTTCAACTGAGGCCTTCGCTGTGTCATCCATTTCAACTGAGGCCTTCGCTGTGTCATCCATTTCAACTGAGGCCTTTGCTGCGTGTCATCCATTTCAACTGAGGCCTTCGCTGTGTCATCCATTTCAACTGAGGCCTTCGCTGTGTATCATCCATTTCAACTGAGGCCTTTGCTGCGCGTCATCCATTTCTACTGAGGCCTTCGCAGTGCGCATCATCCATTTCAACTGAGGCCTTCGCTGCGTGTCATCCATTTCAACTGAGGCCTTCGCTGTGTGTCATCCATTTCAACTGAGGCCTTTGCTGCATCATCCATTTCAACTGAGGCCTTCGCTGCGTGTCATCCATTTCAACTGAGGCCTTCGCTGCGTGTCATCCATTTCAACTGAGGCCTTCGCTGCATCATCCATTTCAACTGAGGCCTTCGCTGTGTGTCATCCATTTCTACTGAGGCCTTCGCTGCATCATCCATTTCAACTGAGGCCTTCGCTGTGTGTCATCCATTTCAACTGAGGCCTTTGCTGCATCATCCATTTCAACTGAGGCCTTTGCTGCGTGTCATCCATTTCAACTGAGGCCTTCATGTCATCATCCATTTCAACTGGAGGCCTTCGCTGTGTGTCATCCATTTCAACTGGAGGCCTTCGCTGTGTCATCCATTTCAACTGAGGCCTTTGCTGCATCATCCATTTCAACTGAGGCCTTCGCTGCGGTCATCATCCATTTCAACTGAGGCCTTCGCTGTGTGTCATCCATTTCAACTGAGGCCTTCGCTGTCATCCATTTCAACTGAGGCCTTCGCTGTGTGTCATCCATTTCAACTGAGGCCTTCGCTGTGTGTCATCCATTTCAACTGAGGCCTTTGCTGTGTCATCCATTTCAACTGAGGCCTTCGCTGTGTCATCCATTTCAACTGAGGCCTTTGCCCATTTCAACTGAGGCCTTCGCTGTGTGTCATCCATTTCAACTGAGGCCTTCGCTGTGTCATCCATTTCAACTGAGGCCTTTGCTGCGTGTCATCCATTTCAACTGAGGCCTTCGCTGTGTGTCATCCATTTCAACTGAGGCCTTCGCTGTGTCATCCATTTCAACTGAGGCCTTCGCTGCATCATCCATTTCAACTGAGGCCTTCGCTGCTTGTCATCCATTTCAATTGAAGCCTTCGTTGCTCGTCATCCATTTCTACTGAGGCCTTCGCTGCGCACCATCCATTTCAACTGAGGCCTTTGCTGCATCATCCATTTCAACTGAGGCCTTCGCTGCTTATCATCCATTTCAACTGAGGCCTTCGCTGCATCATCCATTTCAACTGAGGCCTTCGCTGTGTGTCATCCATGTCAACTGAGGCCTTCGCTGCTTGTCATCCATTTCAACTGAGGCCTTCGCTGCTTGTCATCCATTTCAACTGAGGCCTTCGCTGCATCATCCATTTCAACTGAGGCCTTTGCTGCATCATCCATTTCAACTGAGGCCTTCGCTGCAGGTCATCCATTTCAACTGAGGCCTTCGCTGCATCATCCATTTCAACTGAGGCCTTCGCTGCGTGTCATCCATTTCTACTGAGGCCTTCGCTGTGTGTCATCCATTTCTACTGAGGCCTTCACTGTGCGTCATCCATTTCAACTGAGGCCTTCGCTGCATCATCCATTTCAACTGAGGCCTTCGCTGCATGTCATCCATTTCAACTGAGGCCTTCGCTGTGTCATCCATTTCAACTGAGGCCTTCGCTGCGTGTCATCCATTTCTACTGAGGCCTTCACTGCGTGTCATCCATTTCTACTGAGGCCTTCGCTGCGTCATCCATTTCAACTGAGGCCTTCGCTGCATCATCCATTTCGACTGAGGCCTTCGCTGCATCATCCATTTCGACTGAGGCCTTCCCTGTGCATCGTGCATTTCAACTAAGGCCTTCGCTGCGCATCATCCATTTCTACTGAAACGTGCCCTACCCTCCAAAAGATCCTGACTACGATTCAACTAACTGAAAAATTCTCCCATTTCATAAAACTATACATTATGGTGACTGGCGAGTTGGGGTTACTGCAATCAAAAATGACAACTTCAACCATGACTAGTGGGCGCTCAGCTCATATCTGAGCAATCACCACACTTCACCTGTAATATCCAGTAAATTGATGAATTATCGGCTTTGGATCCACACTCTACTCTCTCTAAATTGAAAATGTGTAATTACAATAGTCTAACTTCATTGGGGCCTCAGCAATCATTTTGTTATTTTTATCAAACAGTAAAAAAAAAGAAAAAAGACCAAAACATCCTCTACTACAATACTTAGAGTGAAGCCACCTCGCATAACAGCATGTGATGCCACGTCTTTATGTTTGTTTATTAATGCCAAGGATTATGGAGTTGTAACAGAGATGGAGAAGCCAAACGAAGAGAGGAGAGCAGGCAGCGATGTTTTGTTGCTGGACAAATGAAAGAATGAAGATGTGATAGTGAAGCTGTTAGATCTCTTGCTTCAGAAATTTTTCAGTATTGTATCACAAATAGAAGACCACAATTATATAGACTTTAAATAGCGAGCCAAATACTGATAGCAATTGAGCTACAAGATGTGAGCTTTCTTAAAATAACATTCAAAGGCTCACTTTAATGTTGCATAAATCCAGCTAAGGCTAACTACATCAAAACACTGCCTACTGGCTTGGAGCTACTAATTTCCAGAGTAAAATCCTCAAGGTAGCAAACCCTTAGTTCAGTGGTGACCTGCTCTCAAAATAAGCTCCTTCTAACTCCCTTATTTTGTCATTTTCTCCCACTTTTGGTAGTTTTTCTTTCAGTTTTGTACGCTATGGCTACCCAGTGCTTCACAGTAAAGCAGTTTGAGCTGCACTTAACTATGAATTGGGTTCTACATAACAAAATATCCATTTCAATGCAATGCACATTGTGCAAAATTCAACACTGTGACACACAGCACAGGCACTATTATTTTCAATGTACCACCTCCCCTCATCCACTCATTAGAAATACGAGGCTCCTTGACGACCACTCGGCACTATTGCAACGGCTCCCAAAAAACTTGAAATAATCATAATTTTTTCTAACTTTAGCATAACTGTTCTCAGGTAATGTATAAATGCAAGAAATTGCTTTTAAATATCGGGAAGTTTTCTGGGCGATGACTTCCCAGATTTCCCACTGACATTGCTCTTGTCAGACAAGACCCAGGAACAGACAAAATGGATGGTAAAGCTGAGGTTTACTGATAGCTGCAAAAGGCAGAAAACAGAGGATGCCGGTGGGTAATAAGACACAGGGAATAAACAGAAGCTGGGAGGAAGCAATGAAGTGAGACAGAGAAACCAGAGTCTGGAGTATTTGTGGGGAGCTGTCCTTGAAGCTGACAGTGCACATAATGCATTTAAGCTCGGGCCCCAAAAACACGCCATTATTGGTGTAAAACAAGCTGAGTCTTTGCTATTTTTCTCTCCTATGTTAGGGCCCCACATTAGCTTTTGAAACAGGCCTCCAGATGCCGAAGGCCACTACAGCCCACGCCTCTTATTGCAGGAGGAAAAAAGTCAGGTCAGACATTCCCTCTTCCCTCTGCCTCTCACCTGCGCAGCGATCACCGCGGCTGTGTGCTGGAAACGCTCTGTAAAACAACACGAGGGCATAAACAAGCACATGTTCAAATTCCACGGGGTGCTGGGTAACACTCCTGCGGAGAGCGTGTGCAGGACTGCGGAACAACACCAGGAATGTCTGGAATGCTACACAACACACAGAGATGAATATGTGTGTACACACACAAACACGGCTCTGACTTATGTCTGGAACGCTACACAACACAGAGATGAATATGTGTGTGTACGCTCGCAAACACTGCTCCGACTTATGTCTGGAATGCTACATAACACAGAGATGAATATGTGTGTGTACGCACACCAACACGGCTCCGACTTATGTCTGGAATGCTACATAACGCACAGAGATGAATACGTGTGTGTACGCACACAAACACGGCTCCGACTTATGTCTGGAATGCTACACAACACACAGAGATGAATATGTGTGTGTACGCGCACAAACATGGCTCCGACTTATGTCTGGAATGCTACACAACACACAGAGATGAATATATGTGTGTACGCACACAAACACAGCTCTGACTTATGTCTGGAATGCTACATAACACACAGAGATGAATATGTGTGTGCATGCACACAAACACGGCTCTGACTTATGTCTGGAATGCTACAAAACACACAGAGATGAATATGTGTGTGTACGCTCGCAAACACAGCTCTCACTCCACACTGTAATTACTGGAGTACAGCTGCACCTCTAACCCAGACCCTGATTAAGGACATAACTGTCTGGGCAGAATGCACAAAAACAAGATGGTAATTTGTAAGGAGAAAACCAAAATACAATGAAGGCACAGCTTAGGGCAGCACAATTCACAGTCAGTCACAGGCGTTTGGATCTGACGCTGTGACAGCTTGGACAGTCAGTCACAGGCGTTTGGACCTGACGCTGTGACAGCTTGGACACCGTCAGTCACAGGTGCTTGGATCTGACACTGTTGACAGCTTGGACACAGTCGCAGGTGTTTGGACCTGACACTGTTGACAGCTTGGACACAGTCACAGGCATTTGGACCTGATGTTGTGACAGCTTGGACACAGTCAGCCACAGGCGTTTGGATCTGACACTGTTGACAGCTTGGACACAGTCAGTCACAGGTGTTTGGATCTGACACTGTGACAGCTTGGGCACAGTCAGTCACAGGTGTTTGGATCTGACACTGTGACAGCTTGGACACAGTCAGTCACAGGTGTTTGGATCTGACACTATTGACAGCTTGGGCACAGTCAGTCACAGGCATTTGGACCTGACACTGCGACAGCTTGGGGACAGTCAGTCACAGGCATTTGGACCGGACACTGTGACAGCTTGGGGACAGTCAGTCACAGGCATTTGGACCGGACACTGTGACAGCTTGGGTTCTGCTAGTGCTCTTCAGTTCAGAGAACATCACGGCTGTTTTTTTTTCCCAAAAAAAAAAATCACTTGAAATGTTGACTCATTAGACAACAAAACATGCTTGTACTGTGCTATTGTACTGTGCTCTTGTCAATCCCTGATGACATCGAGTCCAGAGAAGTCTGCAGTGCTTTGGGACAGTGTTGATGTGCGGCCTCAGCTTTGCATTGTCAATTCAAATCAATTTTATTTGTGTAGCGCGTTTTTCACAGACAGACGGTCACAAAGACACTTTACATAGGAAAAAGGACACTGCCCGGCCAGCTCCTCCAGACAGCAAATGGGGAAAAAAACAAAAAAACTCCCCAGTGGGAAGAAATCTCAGGAGGAACCCGGCTACAGTGGGGAAGCCCATCCTCTGCTGGAAAGCTAATAAATAAAATTGAATTTTAAAAACCTCTCTAAAACATCAAAGCAGAAGCGTCTGTAGCTCCAGGAAGTGGCGACACAAGGATGGGGCAGAGCTGGATCAGGACCGGATCGGAACAGCAGCTTTAACTTGCATCTGTGGATGGATGTGGCAGCGATTGGTGATGACTGACAAAGGTTTACCAAGTATTTCTGAGCCCATAGATTCTGCCACATTTATTCTATCTTTTAATTATATGACGCACTTTGGAGGGCGACATGTCCAAAATCCTGCAGACTGTGTCTTTGGGTAACGTTCTTCTCCAAGTGATGGATCATAAGCTCACATAAGGATCAGGAGTCTCGACTCATCTTCGCTCTAGAGGGACAAGCCATTTTTACTGGCTCCTTTTATGTTATAACACAATTAGTTTTCCTTTTTCACTTCAACATAATTGGAACTTGTGGCATCATTATTAGTCCTGAATTGCTCCTGTGTGAACTGTGTCTGCTGCAGTCGACAGAAATAAGTGCATATTTTCAAAAATTAACTGATCTCACAAGTTATAGCATCATGTTGTTGTAGTTTTTTCAATACTGTACACAGTGAAAGGACTTCTCCATCCAATCCTTTTAGATTTCATTTGCATTTTCAGGAGTGCGCAAACTTTTTCCGAACTGCTGCTATAAATACTCTGCACAGATTACAGTTTTGCATACAATATGCATACTTCATTGCCCTCTTAACTAAGTATACAGTTGAATGCATAGGAGTAGAAATTATCTATTCAAAAAATATAGTTTTTTCATGGCACCAAAAACATTTTCATGCCCTTTTACAAGGAGTGAAAACTAAAAAAAAAAGACCATGACTTATAAGAAAAAAGATATTTCAACAAGCATTTCACTAGTTTTATTTCTTGAGTATAAAATTGCTGGGGTGAAAATCAGAGTGTGTGCAGGAGTTACACATACGTTATATCCACATACATAGATACATACATACATATATAGGGTTTATGTTTCTGCTAAACGAGTAATTAGACCAATAATATACATGTATCCTTTCACAAATCAGATTTTAAGCATTTGACACTACTAAGGCTTCCTGCTGAAAAAGGAAAGTGAAAGGACCACTGATCTGTATAGAATAACTGTATAACTGACGCAATAGTAAACTGGGCTGGAAGGTGGAAGCGACCGAGCGGCCATATTGGTACGCCGGTATTAATCAACCATTACACTGAATCCTATGGCAGGGCTGACCCCGAGTCTCTTTCCAGCGCAGCAAGTTATTTGGCAAGAAAATTCAATGGCTGTCGTTGCGATAGATATATCGTGAATAATAAGTGAACGTTAAATGGCTATTATCGATCTACCTTAACATAACACCTTAGCCAGCTATAATCAACTAGCCAAGGTGGTCGTCTCTAGAATATAGCCCACTTCAAATTAATAACCCTTTGTGTTAGCCTAATTTATACACAAGATTTCATGACTGCATCTGACCTTATCAATGAGATCCACGTCACACGCCATAACTTTTTTTAAGGACAGCATCATTGATACGTAACGCTGTTTTATAATAGACTGGGTTTACACATTATCTTCACCGAACCCATTTGCTTCCTACGACTATCACCCTGGCTTATTGTCTGCTATTCAGTGATGCCTAGGACTGGAAAAAAAAATCAAAAAAAAATCTGAAAGGTAACACAAGACAATCTTTGGAGTTTAACGTTGTACAGGATTGCATGTTACATCTAGCTAGTGTTTCTAAAATAAAGACAACGGTTGATATGTCTTTATTTATTTATCTATCTATCTATCTATCTTATTTTCCGTGTCTGTGAAGGGATGTTTCCCCCCAGAATGAGATGGCTATTTGTGGCTAGCTATGTCCCTGGAGACAAACGTTTGGCATACCAGTATGGCGGGATGGTTACTTCAAAATTATTACGTCATCAGCTATCCAGTTTTTCTATACAGATCAGTGGAAAGGACAGGTGGAAAAAGCACTGTCCTGTCCTGGTAACTAACCACAATACCTAACCTGTTCATTAGCGACTCATAGCATTGACATTAATCCAGGAAATAAAACTGTAGAGAAAGAATCTTGAAGACTGAGTACAGTACAGCTTGGAGGTTCAGAGATCCTAATTCCCAGCCACTAGAACCTGAGAATCTCTTTAATCTGATCAAGTCAATATTTTTATTCACAGCATAAAAAGGATTCACTGAGCAGACACTGCAACCCACGACTGGAGTTAAACCTGCTGATCTTGTGACCCTCCAGGACTGGAGTTACACCTGCAGACGCTGTGACCCTCCAGGACTGGAGTTACACCTGCAGACACTGTGACCCTCCAGGACTGGAGTTAAACCTGCAGATACTCTGTTACTCCAGGACTGGAGTTAAACCTGCAGATATCGTGCAGAAGTCGGGCTGCGTGTTCAGCACTCCTCGTCCTCCTTCCTCGCCCTGGGACAGATGTGAGATCTCAGCTGGGGCAGATTGGACAGCTACATCAGGCTGAGCTCCACAGAGGAGACAGAGTGCAGGCGTTTGCCTCCCTCTCAGTGTGGGCGAATCACACGGCTGCTCATGCTGACACAAGCATTAGCCTATTTAGTGTTTCCATTCCTGCCCTTTTGAAATCCTTCCCATTTTGGAGAGATATTCATGGACATTCAATCATTCATTAGATTCTTTGGAAGAAACGCAAGATAAATGAAAATCATGACAGTCCCCGAAGACTGTTTCTCAGAAAGGAGAGTTGCGCAACACTCACACTCCCAGTGTGCCTCTTTGATCTAAACAACACTTGAAACCAACAAAAATATTTCAGGAATTGAAATGAGGATTCTGAGAAATCATGGATTCGTGAAAACTCGCGTGTTCGACGAAGTGCCAGCATGGAGGGAGCGACAAGTTAAAATCGGTATGCCAGAATGTTCTGTGGAATGAGCACACTAATTACAGGCACAAGACCAGAGCGCTAATGAAGGGGTTTGGGTCAGAACATACCCACTGATAACAGGCAGATGCATAACAGTCACACAGGAAAACTAAGTGTGCATGTGTGCGCAGCTAATGTGGAGTGTGTGTGTGCATGCTTGGAGTTATACTCTAGTCAGGAGTGTGCATACCTGCAGATAAAGCCTTATCAAGGAATGTGTGTGCGAATGTGTGAGTGTGTGTATGTGTGTATGTCAAAAGTAACAGAAACCAACAAGAAATTTGTGACTGCAGTTACACACTGATAGAGTGTGTGTATTTGTATCTTCAGTTACACACTGAGAGCGTGTATTTGTATCTTCAGTAACTAAATCGAAGAGTGTGTTTGTGTGTGCTAAATAGGGAGTGTGTGATTGCGTGTGCAATAACACACTGATAGGGATTGTGTGTGTGATTGTGTGTTCAGTAACAAACTGATAGGGAGTGTGTGTGTGATTGTGTGAGCAGTAACACACTGACAGGGAGTGCGTGTGTGATTGTGTGTGCAGAAACACACTGATAGGGAGTGTGTGTGTGATTGTGTGAGCAGTAACACACTGATAGGGAGTGTGTGATTGTGTGTGCAGTAACACACTGATAGGGAGTGTGTGATTGTGTGAGCAGTAACACACTGATAGGGAGTGTGTGATTGTGTGTGCAGTAACACACTGATAGGGAGTGTGTGATTGTGTGAGCAGTAACACACTGATAGGGAATGTGTGATTGTGTGTGCAGTAACACACTGATAGGGAGTGTGTGATTGTGTGTGCAGTAACCCACTGATAGGGAGTGTGTGATTGTGTGTGCAGTAACACACTGATAGGGGGTGTGTGTGTGATTGTGTGTGCAGTAACACACTGATATCGGGTGTGCGTGGGTGCGTCTGCAGTTACACACGAATAGAGAGCATGTGTGTGCAGTAACACACAAATAAAGAGTTTGTCTTTGTGAGTGCGATAAAGCACTGATCGCAAATTTGCATTTGTGTCTGCAGTTACACACCAATAGGGAGTGTGTGTTACTAACAGGGAGCAGCATGTAATTCTGCAGCAATTTTCTTCCTGTAATTCACCTAAGCCAAGTGCCATTTCATCAATTGAGCCTTTACACAAAAAAGTAAAACAAACGAAAAATACATAAAATGAAACAAAAGTAACATGATATGATGTGTAAGAATGACTAAATGCACTTGCATCTGTGGAGGCAGATGGCATAGCCTCTGAGCTGAGGACAGATCAGTGTAGCTGTGCTTCAGCAGGGGACAGTGCTGGGTACACAGATGGCATAGCCTCAGAGCCGAGGACAGATCAGTGCTGTGCTTCAGCAGGGGACAGTGCTGGGAACACAGATGGCATAGCCTCTGAGCTGAGGACAGATCAGTGTAGCTGCGCTTCAGCAGAGGACAGTGCTGGGTACACAGATGGCATAGCCTCTGAGCTGAGGACAGATCAGTGTAGCTGTGCTTCAGCAGGGGGCAGTGCTGGGTACACAGATGGCATAGCCTCAGAGCTGAGGACAGATCAGTGTAGCTGTGCTTCAGCAGGGCACAGTGCTGGGAACACAGATGGCATAGCCTCTGAGCCGAGGACAGATCAGTGTAGCTGCGCTTCAGCAGAGGACAGTGCTGGGTACACAGATGGCATAGCCTCTGAGCTGAGGACAGATCAGTGTAGCTGTGCTTCAGCAGGGGACAGTGCTGGGTACACAGATGGCATAGCCTCTGAGCTGAGGACAGATCAGTGTAGCTGCGCTTCAGCAGAGGACAGTGCTGAGTACACAGATGGCATAGCCTCTGAGCTGAGGACAGATCAGTGTAGCTGTGCTTCAGCAGGGGACAGCATAGCTGGGAACACAGATGGCATAGCCTCACAGATGAGCTGAGGACAGATCAGTGTAGCTGTGCTTCAGCAGGGGACACAGATGTGCTGGGTACACAGATGGCATCAGCCAGTCTGAGCTGAGGACAGATCAGTGTAGCTGTGCTTCAGCAGGGGACAGTGCTGGGTACACAGATGGCATAGCCTCTGAGCTGAGGACAGATCAGTGTAGCTGTGCTTCAGCAGGGGACAGTGCTGGGTACACAGATGGCATAGCCTCTGAGCTGAGGACAGATCAGTGTAGCTGTGCTTCAGCAGGGGACAGTGCTGGGTACACAGATGGCATAGCCTCTGAGCTGAGGACAGATCAGTGTAGCTGTGCTTCAGCAGGGGACAGTGCTGGGTACACAGATGGCATAGCCTCTGAGCTGAGGACAGATCAGTGTAGCTGTGCTTCAGCAGGGGACAGTGCTGGGTACACAGATGGCATAGCCTCTGAGCTGAGGACAGATCAGTGCTGTGCATCAGCAGGGGACAGTGCTAGGAACACAGATGGCATAGCCTCTAAGCTGAGGACAGATCAGTGTAGCTGCAGGGACTCAGCAGGGGACAGTGCTAGGAACACAGATGGCATAGCCTCTAAGATGAGGACAGATCAGTGTAGCTGCGCTTCAGCAGGGGACAGTGCTAGGAACACAGATAGCATAGCCTCTGAGCTGATGACAGATCAGTGTAGCTGTGCTTCAGCAGGGGACAGTGCTGGGTACACAGATGGTAGCCTCTGTGAGGACAGATCAGTGTAGCTGTGCAGCAGGGACAGTGCTGGGTACACAGATGGCATAGCCTCTGAGCTGAGGACAGATCAGTGCTGCGCTTCAGCGGTGGACAGTGCTGGGTACACAGATGGCATAGTCTCTGAGCTGAGGACAGATCAGTGTAGCTGTGCTTCACCAGGGGACAGTGCTGCGTACACAGATGGCATAGCCTCTAAGCTGAGGACAAATCAGTGTAGCTGTGCATCAGCAGGGGACAGTGCTGGGTACACAGATGGCATAGCCTCTAAGCTGAGGACAGATCAGTGTAGCTGTGCTTCAGCAGGGGACAGTGCTGGGTACACAGATGGCATAGCCTCTGAGCTGAGGACAGATCAGTGTAGCTGTGCTTCAGCAGGGGACAGTGCTGGGTACACAGATGGCATAGCCTCTGAGCTGAGGACAGATCAGTGTAGCTGCGCTTCAGCAGGGGACAGTGCTGAGTACACAGATGGCATAGCCTCTGAGCTGAGGACAAATCAGTGTAGCTGTGCTTCAGCAGGGGACAGTGCTGGGTACACAGATGGCATAGCCTCTAAGCTGAGGACAGATCAGTGTAGCTGTGCTTCAGCAGGGGACAGTGCTGGGTACACAGATGGCATAGCCTCTGAGCTGAGGACAAATCAGTGTAGCTGTGCATCAGCAGGGGACAGTGCTGGGTACACAGATGGCATAGCCTCTAAGCTGAGGACAGATCAGTGCTGCGCTTCAGCGGTGGACAGTGCTGGGTACACAGATGGCATAGTCTCTGAGCTGAGGACAGATCAGTGTAGCTGTGCTTCACCAGGGGACAGTGCTGCATACACAGATGGCATAGCCTCTAAGCTGAGGACAGATCAGTGTAGCTGCGCTTCAGCAGGGGACTGTGATGGGTACACAGATGGCATAGCCTCTGAGCTGAGGACAGATCAGTGTAGCTGTGCTTCAGCAGGGGACAGTGCTGGGTACACAGATGGCATAGCCTCTGAGCTGAGGACAGATCAGTGTAGCTGTGCTTCAGCAGGGGACAGTGCTGGGTACACAAATGGCATAGCCTCTGAGCTGAGGACAAATCAGTGTAGCTGTGCTTCAGCAGGGGACAGTGCTGAGTACACAGATGGCATAGCCTCTGAGCTGAGGACAAATCAGTGTAGCTGTGCTTCACCAGGGGACAGTGCTGGGTACACAGATGGCATAGCCTCTGAGCTGAGGACAAATCAGTGTAGCTGTGCTTCAGCAGGGGACAGTGCTGGGTACACAGATGGCATAGCCTCTGAGCTGAGGACAGATCAGTGTAGCTGTGCTTCAGCAGGGGACAGTGCTGGGTACACAGATGGCATAGCCTCTGAGCTGAGGACAGATCAGTGTAGCTGTGCATCAGCAGGGGACAGTGCTGGGTAGATGGCAGGGAGGACAGATCAGTGCAGCTGGGCAGGGGACAGTGCTGGGTACACAGATGGCATAGCCTCTGAGCTGAGGACAGATCAGTGTAGCTGTGCTTCAGCAGGGGACAGTGCTGGGTACACAGATGGCATAGCCTCTGAGCTGAGGACAGATCAGATGGCAGCAGGGGGACAGTGCTGGGTACACAGATGGCATAGCCTCTGAGCTGAGGACAGATCAGTGTAGCTGTGCATCAGCAGGGGACAGTGCTGGGTACACCGATGGCATAGCCTCTGAGCTGAGGACAGATCAGTGTAGCTGTGCATCAGCAGGGGACAGTGCTGGGTACACAGATGGCATAGCCTCTGAGCTGAGGACAGATCAGTGTAGTTGTGCATCAGCAGTGGACAGTGCTGGGTACACAGATGGCATAGCCTCTGAGCTGAGGACAGATCAGTGTAGCTGTGCTTCAGCAGGGGACAGTGCTGGGTACACAAGTTTACCGCGCTTAGAAGTTGATACCAGTGGTATCGGGGTCTCTGGGGATGGGTAGATCACCACGGAGAAAGTGGGTATACTCCCCCATGTATTTCAGTGGCTGTTGTGCTGATAGGTGGGTACACTGCATGTTCACAGAAATAAAGGTGTGTATACTCTGTATACCTGCGGAAACCCTCCACTACACCGCTGGTTGTTACATGTGTGTTTATTTCCTCACGTGCACGCTCATGTATATGTGTCTCTGAGTTTGTTTGTGCATGTGTGCGCGCATGAGGGTATTGGGTGTGTGTTTGAGTATAAGTGTTCACACGTGCCAAAAGGGCTGAGTGTGAGAGAGCATCTGTGTTCGCTCATGTGAGTGTATCTGTGCACATGAGTATGAAAGTGTGCACAGTTAAAGGTGAAGGTGTGTGTGTGTAGTTAATGCTGGCTGGGTGTGTGTTTGTGTGCAGTTAGGGCAGAGATATATACGCACACTTAGGGTAAAGTGTGTGCATGTGGGTGTGAAGTTAAAGGTGGAGGTGTGTGGAGCTGCCGGATAGCTCACTCTGTTAAGGCACTGCGTTGCAGTGCAGAAGTGACTATCACGTTGCGGGTTCGAGCCCTGGTCGTACCAGCCGACAGTGGTCGGCAGCTTTTTCAGAGTAGCGCACAATTGGCTATTGCGCTACAGGGATACAAACTGGGAAGGGACTGCCAGGAAGGGAAAATAATAGTTGCCTTGTTCGTTGCTCAAGCGCCTCCTGTTGGCCAGACGGGCGCTCGTCAGGAAGATTCTAAGCCTGGTCATGTCCGGGTATCCTCCGCCCTCGTTCTGAACTTGCGAAGATTCAACCAATGTGTGTATAAGAAGCAGTGGCTGACAGGTGTGCGCTTCAGAGGAGAGCCACGAGCTGTCTTCACTCTCCTGAATTGGCAACAAGGGGTCGCAAACGAGCGAACCTTATACATAGCTCGGCGGAGGTGTGTGTGTGTGCGCGTGTGCGAGTGCGCGTGTGTGTGTGCGCGCACGCAGTTTGGGTGGAGTGTGGGTGTTCAGTTTGGGCAAAGGTGTGTGTGCAGGTAGGTAAGAGGAAATGACATCAGCAGGAAAAGGAAACAGTTTTCCCTGCCACTCCTCCCATCTCTGTCGGGGGCGGAGTCTGTGGTGGCTGGCAGGTGTTCTTGTGGTCCCAGTGAGCATGCTCACTGTGGGTTGGAGGCGGGGCTACACAAAGAGTAGAGAGTGCATTGGGCACTGGCAATCCTCCGAGGACGTCTCTCGTACCCAGGACCCGTGGCAGCCCGGCACGGACGCTGCCGTCCAAAACGTCCTGTAAGCAGGGATAAGGAAAGTTCTGGAGTCAGAGAGTGTCTTGTCTCTCTTCCGCCGAGTAACCCCCACCATAACTCCTAACCCCTTACCCTAACTGCCCTAACCTCTCATCCTAAGTGCCCTAACCCTAACCCCTAACACAAAACGTCCTGTAAGCAGGGATAAGGAAAGTTCTGGAGTCAGAGAGTGTCTTGTCTCTCTTCCGCCGAGTAACCCCCACCATAACTCCTAACCCCTTACCCTAACTGCCCTAACCTCTCATCCTAAGTGCCCTAACCCTAACCCCTAACACAAAACGTCCTGTAAGCAGGGATAAGGAAAGTTCCGGAGTCAGAGAGTGTCTCGTCTCTCTTCCAAGCTCCTTTTTGCGGTAATGAGGGAATTCGATCCTCCGAACTGTTGATCACTGAGCTACACTCGCTACCGATTGCGCCACGAAGTTAGGAGAAAAACTTTCCACGGGTCATTAAACAAAGTCATTACAATTTGTATCCATAATATGAAAAATAATGTACTGGACTTATAGTATTATAGTGTTGGGAAACTAAAACAATTAAGAAAATTATTAACATGAAATTTTGTGTTTTTAATGTCATCATAGTCGTCTGTTCTTTGTTTGTTTATTGAAAGTGGCGACTCGCCCCGCAGCGGGGTTAATTGGGGGAAAGAGATCGGCTATCTGCGGTGCCGACAAGAGAAGCAGTTCTGCTACTGGCACTGCGGCGAGGCGGATAAGAAAAGCACTTCCGCTATTTTCCCCTCAACTGGGCCAATAAGATTTCATTTTATTATCTGCCCCAGTCTTTGAACTTTCTGTAGCAATCGAGTTTCGCGAGGTTTTTAAGGTTTATTACTAACAAACCAACAAGGAAGCGGCTATTCGTCCCGTTGCGCTTCGGCGCGAAAGTTCGTTTAATGACCCGTGGAAAGTAGTCGTCGGGAAACACATCTTAACTACGCCATGTCCTTAACCTAACTTCGAGACGCAATCGGTAGCGACTGTAGCTCAGCGATTAACAGTTCAGAGGATCGCATCCCCACATTTCCGCAAAAAGGAGCTTTGCTTGTCATAACAATGGAAGCGTTGCACTGGATGCAGAAACCGTGGTGTAAGACACGTGATCCCCGAAGTAACTCAGGAAGATGGCTTGGATGGGATGGGATGGGAATGCATCGATTAATTATTACTGATTTATACAAAAAAAAAAAAAAAAGAGTTTTTCTTTGCTCTGAAATGTCGCATGTATAACTGGATATTGAACCTCAGGTCCAAATGCTCCGCCTTATCCACGACACTTGCTCAACAGACTATATACTCACTGGTCGATTTAGTATAGCTGTGCTGTTTGAACTTTTTTTTTTTTTTTTTTTTCATTGTTAATATAACAAAAATACAGTATACAAAGGATTTCAAAACAGGTATAACACAGATAACAGTCAGTATACACAGACAATTAACCAGGAAAAAACTAAAAAAAAAAGGAGCCAGGGGTATATTACATTAGACAAAAACATTAAAAAACATACAGACATTAAGTGTTTTGACAGCCTTTTTGTTAGTGGAATTAGATAGCAGTCTCACATATTGTTCAACCTCCTTTAAGAAGACCACAATACAAGGTTTATTATTACTGAATTCGCATTTATGAATGAAGAATTTTGCCAATATCAGAATCAAATTTATTATTAAAAAATATTTGTTTTCTTTTCTTAGATTCTTAAAAAAACCAAACACCACATTTTCCCAATATAATGTGAAGTCTTTAAAAATATGATCAATAATAAATCTGCATAGGTCTTGCCAAAATTTCTTGGTGTAAGAACAATGCCAGAATAAATGTTGAACTGTTTCTGGATATTCATCACATAAAGAACAGTTAATACTTATATCTTTTTTTGAATTTCTGCAAGTACTTATTCGCGGGGTAGTATTTATGAATAATTTTAAAAGACACCTCCTTAACCTTGTTCACAATTAGGTATTTATGAGGAAGCAACCATACTTTTTTCCAATAAATATCATTTACAAAACGATTCCAGTATGCCATGACATATGGGATAGAGACCACCTCTCTTTGAAACAGGGCACGAATGGCTCTATTGTTATTTTTAGGATGTAGTGAGAAACAGATTTCTCCTACCAGGGAGTCAGCTGCATTGGGTAAAGATATACATTGAGGTGTAGGCCTGGATACATTCCTACAGAGCATCAATGTTCCTGTTGGAATGGCATCGAAAATTATGGCAAATTCCTTAGGGGTTACGGGGAATTTGTATGTGGATAGAAATTCTTTGTAAGTGAGTAAGAGTCCATTCTCATTAAACAAGTGACTTACCAGTAAAATCTGATTCTGAACCCATCTCTCAAAGAACAGTGATTTATTTTTGAACAAAATGTCTCTATTGTTCCAAATAAGGTACCTGTGTGGTGAGAAATTGTGTTTATATATTAAAGACCAGGCAAGGAGGACCTGTTTATGAAATACAGATAATTTCACAGGGAGTTTTTCAATGTTATAATTACAGCAAAAAATAAAACTTAGGCCACCAAAACCGGAGAAAATGTGATGGGGAATAAAATTCCACACCGAAATGGGATTTTTTAGAAAATGCTTGGCCCAATTAATCTTAAAATTATTATTTAGTGTAGTGAAATCCAGGAAATTGAGCCCTCCAGATTCATAATTATTCATAAGAACACTTTTTTTAATATAATGAGTGCGATTTTTCCAAATAAAATCAAAGAGCATTTTATCTACCGCTTTGCTAATTTTATTGTCAAGGTGTAAAGAAAGAGCTGCATATGTAAGTCTAGATAGTCCTTCGGCCTTAGTAATTAAGACTCTTCCTTTCAAGGACAAATCTCTTTGCAACCACTGATTTAATTTCTTTTGAGTTTTTTGGATAATAGGAGTGAAGTTTGAAGAGCATCTTGATTTTTGGTCTTTAGAGATAGAAAGCCCCAAATGTGTAACTTCTTTCCTTACAGGGATATTGCAAAAATTGTGCTCATTACAGTCCTTCACCGCCAACAGTTCACATTTATTTATATTTAAGTATAGGCCAGAAGCCTGAGAGAAATCATTGATCACGGACAGGGCAACGGGTATCTGACTTGCATCTTTCAAAAACAATGTAGTATCATCAGCCAGTTGACTGATGATTATTTCCCGATTTGCTATGGCAATTCCTTGAACATCACGATTGACAATATAGGTTGCGAGAATCTGTGTGCAAAGCAGAAATAAGTATGGTGAGATAGGACATCCCTGACGGATGCCACGATTCAAATTAAATCTGTGGGTCGTACCATGTTTCAATTTTATTGAGCGATTGGTGTTGGTATACAGAGTTTTGATGGCTTTACAGAAAAAGTTGCCAAAGCCGAATTTTTCGAGGGAGTGGAATATAAACTGGTGTTCTACTGAATCAAAGGCCTTATAAAAATCCAGAAAGAGAATAAAACTGTTTTCATATATCAGTTCAGAGTAATCAAGAATGTCAAATACAAGCCTAATATTATTAGAGATATGTCTATTTTTCATAAAGCCTGACTGCGTCTCATCAATAATTGAGTCTAGGACTGTTTTAATTCTTTTGGCAAATGTCAAAGCAATAATCTTATAGTCATTATTAAGCAGACAGACAGGTCTCCAATTTTCAATGAGAAGCAAATCTTTTTTGGGCTTGGGAATCAATGTAATTAGACCTTGAGTAAGGGTAGGAGGAAGAGTATTATTTCTTATGCTTTCGGAAAAAAACGTGTAACAGGAATGGGGCAAGCTGGTTTGAGAAGGATTTATAAAATTCCGCAGTTATGCCATCAGTACCGGGAGATTTATTATTTCTAAGTGCATTAATAGATTCAACAACCTCCTCTACGCTAAGAGGGGTGTCACAGTAATTTCTGTCCTTTATGTCAATGGATTTCAGACCCTTTACTGAATTCAGAAATGAGGTTGTGTACTCTTCATTATAATTCGAATCATATAAATTACTGTAAAATTGACAACAGAAATTTGATATAAGTTTGGCATTATCAGTAATGACCTCGTCAATGTTTAATTGATGAACAGTTATTTTTTAAGCAATATTTTTTGAGTCTAAAAAAGTATGCAGAATTTTGTTCACCCTCCTCCATCCATCTCTTTCTGGATCTTATAAAAGCTCCTTCTGCCTTATGCCGATATAAGTCATCTAACTGATTCTGAAGGTCTAATAGATTTAGCCTGTCCTCATCTAACATATCACTAGGGGGCTTTTGATAGAAAGAGGCAATTTTAGTAATTATATTTTCTTCCTCAGCTCTTCTGGATTTGGCAATTAAACTCCCATATCTTCTTAAAAATTTACTTGCCTCATACTTAAACAGTTCCCAATTATTGCTATAGGACTTCTCCCTATTAGCTTTATTCCAGAATTGAGCAATTAATTTATTTATCTCTGCTTTAACAATCTCATGTTTTAATAGTGAATTGTTTAATTTCCAATAGAAAAATCTACAGACTGTATTGTCAGGCACAGACAAATGAATGTTGATATGAATTGCCCTGTGGTCAGTTAGAGGTGTAGTAAGAATGTTAGTTGAAATATCATCTTTGTTAAAGGAATTGGATACCAACCAAAAATCAATGCGTGATTGTTTGGATGCTGCTCTGTTGCTCCAAGTGAAGGAACTGTTACTTGGAAATTTTGCTTGCCACACATCACTCACATCAAACTTCTCCATAAACGTCTTCAAGCTTGTATTAAAAGAGGAGGGCTGACCTGGGGGCCATCTATCAATTGCATTATTTAAAGTGATATTAAAGTCCCCACCAAATAAAAGAAAAGAATTTGGGTATTTCGAAAGCCAAAAGAGAACTCTGTTTTCCAAGGATTCAAATTATTATTTTCATGTTTCGTGTTGTATCCATATATGTTGACAATAATAAAAGTGATATTATTATACCTAATCACAAGACATATGTAGTGCCCTAAAGAGTCGCAGTCTGAATGTAATATTTCACCACTGAAAGTGTTCTTGGCTGTAGTGACACCAGCAGAGTGCTCGGATCCATGTGAAAACCAAATATCGTTACCCCATTGTGATTTCCAAAAGCTGACATCAGTAGATGTGGAGTGAGACTCTTGTAAAAAACAAAAATTGGTTTTGAGTTGTTTTACAAATAAAAATAAGGCTTTACGTTTGCAATTTTGTCTTAATCCCCTGGTATTTAAGGAAACTATAGATAAAGACAAGGTTATTGAAGAACAAGAAAACAAGTATGTAGTGGTCACAAATCAGGTAATTAGAAGTGTAACACTGGATAAGGGGACCGGGTACTGCATCATTAAAATACAGCACTAGTAAAGGCGTAGAATGTGATATGCCAACATAAAGTCTACAGCATTTTAACCTGTTGCCATGGCCTTAAAAATGGCATAACAAGAAATATATACACATAAATATGAAAAGGCCTTTGGCTTTGTAAATAAGATAACAATTTAACTAAAATGTTTTTGTTGAGTCTTAGTAGTATAATTAACAACTTAATACCAGCATATAGTCTATGAACATTTGTAACGGAGCCAAATTAGCCCACCTTGTTTCACCGTGTTTGATTCATAATATGTGTTGCTCGACAAACGAAACAGTCATCAGGGAGGAAAAACTTCGGAACTGTTGATAAATGCACGACCTCCGATAAAATAGGCAGTGTTACCCTCGTTTCGAGCCTTCTGAATCATCGGCCACAGTTTGTTCCGGCGATCCCTGTCCTCCTTTGATAGATCCTCCGCAAACCGTAGGCTCTTACCTCGCAGGAAGGAGGATGTTTTGGCCGCTTTCCATATCGCATCCCTAGAAACTCGGGAGACGAATTGGAGAATAATACCTCTGGGCTTGGAGGCTCCCTGCCGCCTGGCCCCGAGACGGTGCACAGTGTCGATGGTGTCGGCAATTCTGCTCTTTTGCTCTGGAAGGACTGCTTGGCAAATTTCGATGACCATTCGTCGCACATCTTCTTTTTCAGATTCTTCAACTCCATTAAGCCCGAGGTTCCACCTCCTGGAGTATCTTTCCAATTCGGAAATCCTTTGCTGACATGAGTTCACTCGTTCCTCCTCCTTTGCAACTTTTTTCTCGAGTATACACACTCTCCCTTTAACGTCTTTTATTTCTGCAACGGTAAAGTCCACTGTCTTTTTTAGTCCCTCAATTTTCAGTGCATTAGCACTGACCATGCTTTCAATATTGTCCGATCTTGTATTTATCAGCGCAGACAGAGAAGCAATTATGTCGCCCGCGTTGACTTGCTCTTGAGAGTTAGCACTTGAGATGTGTGCATACATCACCTTCTTCGGAGCAGGGGATTTGCTTGGGGTGATGGGCAAAGGTGGAAACTCATCCATTTCGTCTCCTAAAACTGGATGGCTCAAGGCAGCTGTATAATCGTGGCAGCTGTCTATCAGTGCGTTCCCAGCCTTAGCACTGTTCGCTTTAGCATCGTCGGATGCTCGTTTTCGTTCTCGCTGCTGGTTCGGCATTTCACCGCTACCGTTTTAAATTTGCTGTATAAAAGTTTCTGAGTAAATTACCAGTGTTTGGCAAACGTAAATTTTCAGTCTTTTTACTGTTCTGAGAGTTAAAGTTTGCAGACCTCGGTAGCAAGCGTGTGCTCACTCGGCCATCTTGGCACTGCTGTGTTTGAACTTGAGCATATTGGCGTAAGGATTCTTCGTCATAAACCGGCTTTGAAAACAACTGTTGAATATTTAGCGGTTAATTCTAGCGAAAATGCAAAAAACATACTACTGAGGTCTTCCAGTGCATAGCATAATGGCGAGAGGACTCTCAAATAGACTGGCTAAAACAATAGCAAGCGCAGATTTACCCACAAACAGCTTTTATGACAAAATATCAAAGGTAAGAAAAATTTTTGCTCATCTCTGTAGCTTTTAAAGTGTATGCCTGCTGTTCTTTGAGTGTGGTGTCAATTTAAAATGACAAGGCTTATATCGTTGGAATCTATGGACTGTCCTTTTTTCATTTGAGGTATTGTTTGTATGCATATCACAAATTCAGTAGAAATGCTTGCGATAGAGCACTGATTATTTAATCTTATTTTATTTAATGTTTTGCTAGATGCTTATTTACTTGCTTGGTACTTGAATTGTGTTCGGTTTAGGTAAAAACGGTCATCACAAACTTTTCACCGAGTTTCTTCGCTTTAAGAGGATATGCCACATGACGAGATTGCTATTAGGAAACATGCTGTATTTATTATGCAAATTCATTGCCCCCGTTACAGGGGCGTTCAGGCTGAAGGTTAATATTTGTATTGAATATATATTTTCCACCAATTTCTTTAAATCTTCGATTTAAAACCAGTTGTCATTGCAACAAAACCGTTGATTTACTTGTGAACCTCTCGTACGCGAAGCAGCTTTTCTCGAAGTGCTCTGAGCAAAGAACTGAATGTTTTGTTGGTTTGTAAGGCTTTCCACGGTCAATTCTTTTTAATTTAACGAGCCAATCTTTCAAAAGGACTTCATTAATTTGTGGAAATTGATTGAAACTTATTTTGCCGTATTTTCCAGAGGACTGAATGGCATTATTATTGGTGCAAGCAACAGCAGCACAAGATTTCCCCATTTTCACTATGCTGCAATCAACCTCTGTGTACATTTTGCTGCGGGGATCATGTGAGCACCTTCGTAACTTGCAACGACCTCATTGCTCAAGAGCGACATCTAAGAGCTAACAAAGCAGTCGGAGAGATCGGGAGGCATCGCAACGTAGGTGGAGGGAGGAGACAGAAACTATATATTTTTTTTTCGTCAAGTATCTCTAAAATAAGTGTGCAGTTGACGTTGAAAAGACGCTCAGCAGGACATCATTTGAACTAATTTTTAACCTTGTGCAGAGGTTCGGTGGATGTTAATACGGGACGTCCAGAAGATGTCGTAAAAAGACGTCATAAAAACTTTCATTCTGGCTCCTCAGGGGACGTCATTTAGACGTTTGTGGAAGGTCTCAAAAAGACGTCATTTGGACGTATTCTTGCTTGGTGGGTTGGATCTTTCCATTTTATGCAACACTACTGAGAACAACAAATACAGGCCAGTAGTCTACCTTCAACAGGACATATTCCTTTACGCATCAGCAAACAAAATAATTTTACATACTGTACACAATCAAACACTTTAGTAGCATCCAAAAGCATGGCGTATACACAGCTCCCATTTTTGTTGTAATAATTTATTACCTCAACAGCAAAGGTGCATTGGAGGGTAGAATGGTGCATTTTGAATCCAAATTGCAGATCAGCCATTTTAAATACATCATAATTGTTATTCAAAATGACTTTATCAAGAACCTTACCGAAAATACTGCTTAAGGCTATGCCACAGTAGTTTTCGTTGTACACAGAGATTTATTTTTATTCTTTGGAATAGGTATAACAGTACTCAGTAACATGGAATCTGGTGCAAACCCCTGCCTCAGCATGCAAGGGAATATCAGACCCATGTTAAGATATAAGAGATCAGTGCCATAAATTACACGATCGCTAGTGCAGTCAGTGCTACCATCGTTTTTATCAGATTTTAGTGATTCGACCGCATCCTTAACCTGTTGCATAGTAATAAAATGAGATTTTGAACATGAATTTATATTGCAACCCAACAATATATTGCTTTCCATTTCCTGTATAATGGATTGCATATCTTCCAAATTATAAGAAACGCCATTATATAGCTCACCAAATTTATTAGCAAACACATCCGCAACATCAGATGGGTTAACAGCCCCGTCTACAATATCAGGATGTGATTTTGTAATACTCCTGACTTTTTTTTTTTTTTTTTACCTCGGACCACAGATCTTGACTTTTATTACCGACAATGGCATCAGCCATTTTGTCAGCCTGTATGCGATTCTTATTTCTTTCAATATGTCGTACTGCATAATGATAACGAGCCCTTGATTGGCGTCTGATATTGGCTACCACTCCGTGTCTAGGGGAGCCCATTTCGTGCCCCAAGTTGCGCCAATACATGGCCCGCTGTCTGTGTTCAGATACAGACTCATTCCACCCAGCTCTATTCACGCATTCACGGGATCCCTTAATCGGGATAGATAAGTTGCAAGCTCGAATGCAGGCCATTGTTATATTTTCCTGAAACATGTTTAGCTCCGAAGCATGCTTTGTACAAAACCAATCCGAACATCTTAATGCCTCGTATGGAACCGATATGTTGGCTAGCAGTGAATCGAGGCAGACTTTAGAGCAACAATATTTTCCTCAGTAGAAGCTCTCCAATCAGGCTTTCTCTTCCCAGTAGCATTTGGCCCGGTATATTCATCAGCACAACTTTGATCTACAGCTATATTAAGGCCAATAACAATAGGACAATGGTCCGATGTATTATCAACTGAGTGAATACTTTGGTATAACATAATCTTATCAAACAGGTTTTCGCCGACCAGGAAATGATCAAGGACAGACTTGATTCCAGAACTCTTACTTTCAAACGTATACAAAACATCACTGAAAATGTGAGATAAGCCACACTTCAAAGATTTGTCTTCTATTTACTGACTGATAATTGTAGTATGGCAAGAGCTAGCGCTACTAAAATCAGCATTAAAATCACCTCCAATTATTAATTATTTACACCAAGTAGAGTTGATATAGAATAGACTTCATCCAGCACTTCTCGAAACTCGTCATTAGCAGTATTATCACATGGCATATACAAATTACACTATAAGTAAAGACAATTATCGATCTCCATGGACACCGCACACATGCGAGAACTGTTTACTAGTACAGGACATATTTTAACAAAGCAAAGACTTTTTCCATACTATAGCATATCCTCCATATGGTCTACCGCTCAATGGGTCTCATTCATGAAACGTGAGCAGAACGAATTTGTGTGTAAACTGTTCGCAGACGGAAATTTACGTGCATCTCCGCATTCATCAATATTTTAGTAGCTCCGATCTTTTCGTACCTTCTAACAAAATCTACACATGCTGCTGACCACGCGTAGTGCTTGTGTAAATTTAAGAATGTACATAAATAATGCTCATCACTATTGGAAATTACAATTTTAATTCATATTGCACTCTGTTATGTACACAATACGCAGATGCCTTTGAAACGCGTGATATAGCCTAAACATGACAAACGATTAAAAATATAACACATTTAGTTAAATTAGTTGGCATTTGGCAGGTTTAAGATCCAGATTAGGTTCATGACTGTGAATTATCTATGCGAATCGACTCAATAGATTACACGTTCTTTCTACATGTTGAATGATGATAATAAAAAAATAAAAGTGGAGGCATGTCGCTGTCTCCGTCAGGTATAATTCCTGACAGAGAGGTCTCCCCAATTATGCCAGCGATGTGTTCGTCTGCAGTTGATAGTTGTGACTGTGAGCCTCCTCCTCCTGTGGCTGATGTATTTTTTTTGTGCGCGCTTATGCGTTTCTTTGCCTCCAGTTTCATGTCAAACCATTTATGCTCTATCTCGGACATGGTTCTTTGGACTACAGAGACAACATTAACGGCATCTGTCACCTCCCTCCAGGCCTTCGCTTTGCCTGTCCCTGTCACACCACTGCTAATAGATGAAAATAAAAATGTTTTTTCTTAACTCCACTTCACTCAAAATTATTTCTATCTCCGCTTCGGAAAAATTCTTTTTTCTTTCTCTCCCTTTCTTTGTTTGCGCCACGACTGGCAGGTCAACTGGATGCATCTACACCTCCTTATATGGTGGTCATTGGCAATTCATGGGCGGGGATTTATGCTAATAGCTGATTACCGGGAACGCGCTGTCACTTTACGATGGATTGGCATTCATGATCATACACACTGTTTACGATCAGATCTGAGTTTCCCACGGTGTTTATGAATCCGGAGTAGGTTTTTAGTAGAGTAGGCTTTTATGCGCAAATCTACGCACAAATTTACTAACGTTTCATGAATGAGACAGAATATTTCTTTCTCAGTCATGCCCGATTTTCCATGACACGATGTACCTGCAATTTGACTGTCTATGATGCTATCGTTTAGCTGAATTTCATTATACCAATGTTCTTGCAAAAGAATAATATCGCACATGTCTGTGAGTTGCTTTACGTATGCCAGACGGTCAGATCCATGACCCTGGCAGTTATATGTACATAAGGATAAACGACCAAGAGTCATGATAATTAAAACAAAGAGTAAGATGTACACAGGAATGACCTACTAATCGTCTTCTCTTCGTGGGTATTCATGATTGCTGGCCCGTTTTGCGGGTGGTATATACTTTCGCACTCACACACCCTCAGGCCACATACTGGGATCAAATAAATCATCATACTGAGAACGTGGCACGGTCACCTTGAAAGATATATTTCGCATCATCATGCGACATAATATCTAAAGACCTTACAGTTATACCTTTACCCTGGAAGTAATCCCGAAGTTTCGCGGTCGTGCCACGATCACTCGTAATACAAAGACGCCTCGATTAGGGTTCTGGAGCCCCTGGATATGGCCTTCTGATGTTTTCTGGGATCATAATCATCTAAAGAGGGCTTACGGTCACAGCAAAGATATATTTCGCATCATCATGCGACATAATATCTAAAGACCCTGATTATACCTTTACCCTGGAAGTAATCCCGAAGCGTTTCAGCTGTCGTGCCACGCATCACTCGTAATACAAAGACGTCTCGATTAGGTTCTGGAGCCCCTTGGAAGGAGTCGCTGCAGGAACTCGCGGTGCCGGTGATGGCCTTCTGATGTCTAGTTTCTCTGCGCCTGTCTTGACGCATGATATGCGGTGGAAGAAGCCATTCATTGGCACCCGATCCTTGGTTGTTCTTCCCGTGTGAATTCTCCGACACGGTTTTAAACCAGCCCAAGGATAGTGTGCTTGTACCCCGATGGAGTCCCGATGGCATGTCTCCCCGACCCCGTCGCCGACCACGTCCGCGACCGGATCCAATCGCCGTGTGTATCCCAGCCTCTCGTTATCTTGCCTCAGGAGACTTGCTTCACAAGGGAATATGCGGGTGCTTCCGCAGGCGGCCTGACAGCGACGGCTCTGGTAGGATGTCTTGTGGAGGGACAGGATGACTGCTGGAACCATCCAAATGGAGAGTTCCGATGGAATTGTCAGCACAAACCCTTGAATCATAGAATTTATGAACACTCCCTTTAACGGCGCTGGCAAACATCATCTTCCCTATGGTCTCCTTCAAAACCATGCATTCAGAAATGTAGCGGTCCATTTTAGTTTGCATCTCAACAAATCTGCTTTCAAGACTGTTGATTCTGTCGGCTGTAGGTATGCTGTTCAGTTCCTCAGGCCTGGATCGCAGAATGTCCCCCAAGTTCATGGCATTTATGTAGATAGCAGGCACAAAACCCTGTTTATCCAAGTTCTGAAGCCCTTGTACAATGTCCGACACATGAGCCTCACGTTCAGTGCGAGTGGCTCCATCTCTGTGCCTTTCCTTACCGCGGAGTATTTTCGGGTCACAACTGTTCCACAATGATGATTTCACCTTGGATATTTCGTCCTCCGAGAAATGTCCCAGCAAAACCAATTTCACTTTATCAGCAGTACCATTCTGTAGAGAAAGCCATGTGTAGGCTAGAACGGTATCCACAAATCACATTCTTCAGTTCTTCGGCATTGTTGGCATGTTCTGAGTCACCTTTTGCAAGACCGGAGCAGTTCTCTGATGGTAAGTTGACATGAGTCGGCTGTGTTAGTTCCTTTCCGCTTGCCTGCTTTGCCGTGGGATTATTCTTTACTGACGTTTTATCCGCCTTCTGGTTTCCCGTCATGTTTGTTTAACTTGTTAGCTGGCATTAAAATGCGTCAAACGCAAAGTTTTCCATCTGTGAAAACTTTACGACGTTATACCAGTTAAACAATCGCAGTTTTCCTTTTGTTTGTTAGCAGTATCAGATCGACTGCAAAATCAGTGTGCGGGCTGGCTCGAGTCGGCTCTTCAGACCGATTATTAATTCGTTTTTGATAAGCTCAGACTCCTCGCCGGCCATGCAAGTGAAAATTCCGCATGATCTTCATTGAATATTTGTATAATCCAACTGTATAATTGATCTTTATATGTACATCAGAAGTTCAAACAAATTCTGCCACATTATCCTCATTTCTTACGCATTGTTGCCAGATTGGTCGTATGGTTTCATCCCCACGGAAGTGTGTTTCCCGAAAGCACAGATGTTAATTTACATGGTTGGACCACTGACTGTGTACGAACGAACCAACAAGATAAGGACGAACTATGTAGGTTGCTAACTTAGCAACTACGCTTCCAGGAAGCGCACCTTAGAGCGAAATTCTAAACCCACCCAACTATATAAAAAAGCCACCCAAAACATTTATCAAGACTTAGGCTATTTATCAGTTTATTTGTTTAAGCTGTGACAGCCCCTTGAGCTGTCTTTTCTCACTCTTTGGTTGGGGCTACTTTACCTCACTTCCTGGGTGGGTTGTTTTCCCAGGAAGGGCATCTTTGATTGGTCACCTGAGCTGCTGCTCCTCAGCTATATAAGCTGCTGGAGTCAGTCTGTCTCTCTCAACCTCGCATATGGTTTGTGGTTTCTGTTGGGTTTTCCCTTGCGTTTAGTTCTTTTTGTTCACTACACCTCACAGTACACTCACTCACACATGCATTACATTACTGACGTTACAGATTTACATACTTTAATTGCCTTGGTTGATTTATATATTTTTTTTAAATATTTTTTTTTTTGGGGGAATTTTTCCTTTATTTGACAGTTATGCAGTGTAGAGAGACAGGAAGGTTGGGAGAAGATTGGGGGAAGACATGCAGCAAATGACCTGTGCCGGAATCGAACCCAGGTCGCTGCGGGAAGGACACAGCCTTTATGGTGCGCGCGCTTACACCGATAAGCCACCGGGACGCCCCGGTTGATTTATATTTTGATTAAATGAATATTTTTGCTTAAATTCATGTGTTGTCCTCTCCACTTTGTCCCTTCCTTGAGCCGGGTTGTGACAAAGTACATCATATTAATCTTCAACAGTTAATCCTAAATTAGCCCAAGATCATCAGTAAATGCGCTCAATAATTTCTAGCATTTCTTCGGTGTAGTAAGTGATGCTAACGTCAGTTACGATTGTACTTTTTCTCTGAATCGGTATGTGCTCGTGTGAATGCATTTAGCTAGCGAGGCAACATGTTTAAGCTCATGGGCTTCAAGTGTAAGGTTATACTCAGTCAAAATCAAAATAATTAGATAGAGCTGTTCAGAACTTCAACTTTTACTCCATATGGCTTAATGGTTCAGAATACCAGGAGCCACAAAATGATGACAAAGCCACAAGGAGCAGAAATGGCAATTAAAAGCGAACTAGCTGAACAAATCAAAGAAATATTGAGTTTTTGGAGCAGTACTTCACGCATATGCAAATTAACTCGTGCACGAAAATATGCAGTTAAGAGTACGGGGATATATTCTCTGCAGAAATACCAGAGCGGATTTATTTATTGTGTGCACTTGGCTCTGTAGCTGCATATTGAACGCTCCAGTTTCATTGCAAGCTGGCTAGCTATATCTGACACATCATCTACAGCATTCACGGACACATGAAATGCAATGTAATTTTGGTGGCCCCTCGGAATTCAGTACTTTCTACCGGTCATCGGCAGAGTCACTTGTTCAGTCTCTGGCAGTATTTTACAGTGAGTGAGCAAGATCCGAGATCCGCGTTTTTTTACTTCAGCATATTCCTTCAGGGTTTTCCTTCAGGGTTCTTCAAGAGCTTTCTATAGCCACCAATTAAAATCCTGTAGCATTTATAGTTCTTCAGTAATATTGACCCTTATTTTACCTCCCTGAGGGGAGTGACCCTTTTTGACCCCTTTTTTTCAGGATGTGGGTATCCATCAATTTAAACCTTTATTTTTGGAAAGCTCTTGATGTACACATTCCGGAGGAAATACTTTCAGAGGCCACGCCACTTCGTTCCCACTGGTCTTCCGTGTAACACTATTGTTAAAAAAAACCCATCGGTATATTTATTATTTCATCAATTATACATACCCCTATTTTGTCTAAAACAAGTCAAGTGTGTGCGTCTCCCTTTATGTTGCGGCTCCAGTCCAACGGGCCGTAACACGCTACCATTTGGCCAATCAAAGTAATTTGCATTAGGACTGCCCTTTTACACATCCTTAACAATAGTATAAAGTTTCATGATTGATGACAGCTAAAGTGAGTATGCAGCCTAATGAAATTTAATTGGCTGATATCAGCCATCTTGTTTGAACTATCACTTTGTTCTTCCACAATTTTACGGCAACCTTCACCATTATGAAGCATGCAAAATTTAAAGTTGCTCGCACAATTGGTTTAAGAGACATGACCATTTGTTTGGTATAGCGCCACCTACAAACGGATTTAAACCAAATTCAGTGTGAAGAAGTTGCATGGCTTGAGGATGTGTGATCTCAAGTTTGGTGATGATTGGACCTTGTATTAAGGAGGTACAGCTCTTTATATCAATATACTGTAGGCCATGACCTTAAATTCTGTGTGAATTGATCTCACTGCTTAGGTAAAGATAAAAATTAAAGGGTTCACAAACAATTCAAAATGGCTGAAAGTTTGCAAATAAAATGGGCGTGGCTTACATGGACTGAGATTCTGTGGGTCAAGACCAAACAAAAAATTGTACCCCTCTTTAGCACCATCATATGGCCAAACAAAGTAATTCTAGCAAGAATGGCTCTTTTTCCACATCTTTAACAAGAATATAAAGTTAAAAGATGACAGATGACAGCTTAAGTGAGAATAAGGGCAACTGAAATGTGATTGGCTGATGTTGACCATGTTGTTTCATTTGTCAATTTGTTCTAATAGATTTTCATAGCATCCCTAACAAACATGAAGCATGCAAAATTTCAAGTTGATCAGACAAATGGTTTGGGAGTTACGGGCATTTGTTTGCTGTAGCGCCACCTATGGACACATTTACACCAATTGAACAATAAGCCCCTTCATAATTACACTCTGCACATGTGCGATTTCCCTGTGTTGAACTTTCATGAAAGGTCATTTGTACATAAACACGAATTTCAGCTAACGATTGTAACGGTGAGCTCACGTTGAATAACAATATCAAGGTTGGAAATTACTCTACACAGAGCTTTGCTCCTTCCTAGATTATCATAAGCGACAATTTGTTCGGAATTTCATACTGGTAAAGTATAATGTACGGTTTTCAAGAATTAAGTGGATTAGATGTATGAATTTTGATGCTTGCATCTTAAGCGGTGGAGTGGCTGTAACTGTTCTTAATTAATGTGGGTAATTCAATGAATGAGGGCCATCTAATATTTTTTATTACACCTTTTGCTGTTCATTACTAGAAGCGCGAAGATAGGAGACAATTAAGTTGGAAGCATTTTCATTAAGTCAGTTTGCATTACGACATATTCCTTAACACCAACAAGCATTGATTTGTAGGCGAACATTAAGATCATGTTGTATTTGTCCGCTACTGGTAAAGCGAACTGAGTTATTTAAGATGGTTGATTTGAAACAGTATTAACAGGTGCATTTCCATTACATCGCAAGCAGTCCTACTGCAGCTTGCAGGTTTAACGCAAACTTTGCCCGCCGGTGTCTCCCAAAACAACCAGAACTATCGCTGATGCTCTTGATACCGAAGCCAGCCTGACTAGCCTAATCCAAAAGAAAAAAATATATATACCTACTGCCAACAAACCCAATAAAATGCGTCATTTTTGCTCATCTTGTTGATTAGCAGAATGGGATTACACCATAGGCTATTAAACTTCACACTGCGGATCATTCACTGGGCATGTTTGGCATTTTTAGCACAATTTAATTGTTTAAGTGCTGGGCCATTAAAACCGAAAGCTGAATGGCCGAGTTGAGTGAATGGCGTTTATGTTCACGCAGCTTTGACATTTGAAATTGCGACTTGAGACATCATATGTGAATTTGGTTTCTCCAGTTTATTTCTTTCTTCAGTAATTTCTTTGAATAGTTATTTTATTATTTACAAAACCCAAAACCAGTGAAGTTGGCACGTTGTGTAAATTGTAAATAAAAACAGAATACAATGATTTGCAAATCCTTTTCAACCTATATTCAATTGAATACACTGCAAAGACAAGTTACTTAATGTTCGAACAGGTAAACTTTGTAATTTTTTGCAAATATTAGCTCATTTGGAATTTGATGCCTGCAACATGTTTCAAAAAAGCTGGCACAAGTGGCAAAAAAGAATGAGAGAGTTGAGGAATGCTCATCAAACACTTATTTGGAACATCCCACAGGTGAACGGGCTAATTGGGAACAGGTGGGTGCCATGATTGGGTATAAAAGCAGCTTCCCTGAAATGCTCAGTCATTCACAAACAAGGATGGGGCGAGGGTCACCACTTAGTGAACAAATGCGTGAGCTGATTGTCGAACAGTTTAAAAACAACATTCCTCAACGAGCTATTGCAAGAAATTTAGGGATTTCATCATCTACGGTCCGTAATATCATCAAAAGGTTCAGAGAATCTGGAGAAATCACTGCACGTAAGCGACAAGGCCGAAAACCAACATTGAATGCCCGTGACCTTCGATCCCCAGGCGGTACTGCATCAAAACCGACATCAGTGTGTAAAGGACATCACCACATGGGCTCAGGAACACTTCAGAAAACCACTGTCAGTAACTACAGTTCGTCGCTACATCTGCAAGTGCAAGTTAAAACTCTACAATGCAAAGCGAAAGCCATTTATCAACAGCACCCAGAAACGCCGCTGGCTTCGCTGGGCCCAAGCTCATCTAAGATGGACTGATGCAAAGTGGAAAAGTGTTCTGTGGTCTGACGAGTCCACATTTCAAATTGTTTTTGGAAACTGTGGGCGTCGTGTCCTCCGGACCAAAGAGGAAAAGAACCATCCGGACTGTTATAGGCGCAAAGTTCAAAAGCCAGCATCTGTGATGGTATGGGGGTGTATTAGTGCCCAAGGCATGGGCAACTTACACATATGTGAAGGCACCATTAATGCTAAAAGGTACATACAGGTTTTGGAGCAACATATGTTGCCATCCAAGCAACGTCTTTTTCATGGACGCCCTGCTTATTTCAGCAAGACAATGCCAAGCCACATTCTGCACGTGTTACAACAGCATGGCTCCGTAGTAAAAAGAGTGCGGGTACTAGACTGGCCTGCCTGTAGTCCAGACCTGTCTCCCATTGAAAATGTGTGGCGCATTATGAAGCGTAAAATACGACAACGGAGACCCCGGACTGTTGAACAACTTAAGCTGTACATCAAGCAAGAATGAGAAAGAGTTCCACCTGAAAAGCTTCAAAATTGGTCTCCTCAGTTCCCAAACGTTTACTGAGTGTCGTTAAAAAGAAAGGTGATGTAACACAGTGGTAAAAAGGCCCCTGTGCCAACTTTTTTTGCAATGTGTTGCTGCCTTTAAATTCTAAGTTAATGATTATTTGCAAAAAAAAAAAATAAATAAAAGTTTCTCAGTTTGAACATTAAACATCTTGTCTTTGCAGTGTATTCAATTGAATATAAGTTGAAAAGGATTTGCAAATCATTGTATTCTGTTTTTATCTACGATTTACATAACGTGCCAACTTCACTGGTTTTGGGTTTTGTAGAATAGGCTAGATACTTAACATTGTTCGAATCAAGTGAACTTCTCCTGGTTTATTCTGTATTGCAGTTTCAAAGGAAAAACAAACGGTAGACCACTGGAATGGACTGTAACGTCAGCTGTTTTCATTAAAGACGAATTAAAAGCCCAACAGATTAAATCAATTAATAGCAACAATGAAAACAAAAGTAACTCTGATTGCACCCAATTCTTTATTGAATGTTATATCCACTTTGAGTCTATTTGAGAGACACTATCAGAGTCCATAAGAATTTTCGATTTTACTCCAATAGAATTTCAATAACTACAAATAGAACTTTGCCTTTGTTTGTTGCAAGCTGCATGCAAGAAACACTTCGCACCTGTGCAGGCCTTTTTCCTGCGTAAAATGGATTGATTGAGAAGGTACTAATTGAGCAACATATCGAGAAACCTGTCCTTTCAATCTGGTATCCAACGCTGTTCAATACAGCTCGGGTCAGCTTTATGTACAAATGACCTTTCGCACGGTGACGTCACGCAGCTCCTGTGGGTTATTACGAAGGGGCTTATTTCTAATCCGTCAATCCATATATACCTCCACACCAATATTTCACCTTGATCCCTTCAGTGGTTTGGCAGAAGAAGATCAAAGTTGACGCAGACGCTGACGCAGACACTGACGCTGATGCCGACAATTTTATTAGCTGATGTTTACCTTATTGTTTCATTTATCAATTTGTTCTCATAGATTTACATAGCACCCCTGACTATCATGAAGCATGCAAAATTTCTAGTTGATTGGACAAATGTTTTAGGAGTTCTGACCATTCGTTTGCTATAGCGCCAACTATGGATAGAATTCCACCAAATTTGGTGTTTTTAAGTGACCTGGCCAGTGGATGACAGATCTCAAGTTTGGTGAGGATTGGTCATTACATTTAGGATTTACAGCTCATTATATCCATAGAGGCCACGCCCTCAAAATTCATTGGCTTACTGTGGCTACATCCCTTCACTTAGCAAAATTTTGTTTGCTGGGAGTTTAGATCTTGATCTGAAGATACAGTCTACCAAATTTTGAGCAAATTGATCACACCATCTAAGAGGAGATAGAAATTAAAGTTTTTACAAACAATTCAAAATGGCGGAAAATTTGCATCTAAGCAAATGGGTGGAGCTTACATAGGTTGATTTGTCTTGATCCACAGAATCTAACAAAAAAGAATTTTGTTTTTTGACTTACGATAAGAAGATATAGCCTGAACCGTGTTACACATCTCTATAGCGCCAGCTATGGACAGATTTGTACTAATTGATCAGTTTATTATCTGTACATCCATATGTACCTCCCCACAAAATTTCATGCTGATCCCTTCAGTGGTTTGGGAGAAGATCATCAAAGTTAATGCAGACGCCGCCGCGTGATCGCATAGAGGTCGCAGATCCCTTTAGTCTGTTTGGCCAAGTGAGCTAATAAAAATGGCACTACTTAGAGTAAAGAGGCTGAATATTGTAAAAAAGTGTGTTAAGGTTACTTTATACAATATAAATATTGGAATATGCTCAACTTGAAAAAGACCTGGAAGTGACATTTGACAAAAGTCTTCAAGGTTCCAGCCACTGTGCCATAACAGTAAGAAAGGCCAACAGAATGCTGGAATATAATGTATAGGTAAAAATTACTGACTATAAATCAAAGCAGGTTACAAGGAAGAGCCACCAAGCGAGCTCCAGGTGTAAAAGTTATGTGGAAAGATGGAAGAATGTTATTCAACCTACATACATGCTGCGTCATTGCTTTCACCGAGACGTGGCTTAGTGAGCACGACCGGAACGTCGATCTGATTATCGATGGTTTTGGAGCTCCTTTCCATCTGGATCGACATGTAGAGGTAACGAGGAAGTCTCAGGGAGGCGGAGTGTGTGTTAATGTGAACAAACGATACTGTAGCTCTGTGATTGTAAGAGAGCGCATCTGCACGTCACGTGGAACTCTTATCGGTATCGTTACGGCCTTTTTACTTGACCCGTGAGTTCCCTCAACTTTTTATAACTGTTGTATATATTCACCCGAGAGCGGACGCTGCCTCTGCCACCAACACAGTCTTTGATGTGGTACAGAAACTGCAGGCTGTTTCACCTGATGCGCCAAATTTTATAATGGGCGATTTTAATCATGTCTGTCTTAAAAAGTCACTTAAGAACTTTCACCAGTATGTCACTTGTCTTACTAGACGTGACAAGACACTGGATCGTTGTTATGGATCAGTGAAGGACGCCTATAAATCAATTCCACTTCCTCCGCGGATCATAACTGCGCGTACCTGCTTCCCTCATACAAAACTGTTTTAAAGAGGGAAAAAACAAGGACCAAGGACGTTACAGTCTGGTCAGAGGATTCAGTTCTTTCTCTTCAGGAGTGCTATAACTGTACTGACTGGAATATCTTTGCTCAATCTTGTGGAGATGACTTGGACTCATTGGTTGATGTAACTTGCGCATATATTGCTTTTTGCAGAGACATGATTATTCCTTGCAAGTGTGTGAAAATATACCCAAACAACAAACCATGGGTCTCCGCGTCTGTTAAAACCTGCATCCAGAGGAAAAAAATGGCTTTTAAATATGGATCAGCATCTTATTTGCTTTCAGCAACAAAGGAGTTGAAGAAGGAAATTTTAAAATCAAAACACAAATATAAGTTAGACTTGGAAAGCAAGATGGCTGCTAATAATCTTGGCTCAGCCTGGGCGAGCATGAAAACAGGGCTTTAACCGGGCTTCAGAGCACAGAGCACTCGTGTTATTTTAGATGGTTTTAACACAGACACTGACTTGGCTAATGCTCTTAATTGTTTTTATTGTCGTTTTGATACCTTTGATTTTAGCACTGAAATTCAGGGACTGAGCCGCAAACTAAAGGATCATCGGCACTTTAATATTCAGCTGGAAGAAGTTGAAAAGGCCTTTCTTGCTGTAAAAGTCAACAAACAACATGGCCCAGACAATATCTGTGGTCATTTACTGTAATCGTGCGCTAGAGAACTGAGTCCGGTCTTTCATTTTATATACAGCAAGTCCCTACAGACACAACATGTTCCAAACATTTGGAAAAATGCTGTTGTTGTCCCAGTCCCTAAATTCAGCTGTCCTAAGTCCTTAAAGTGCCCCTTCCGCGAGAAAATGGACTTATCTGTTAGTATTTGAATATGGTAGGTCCATAATCAGTTTGTGACATGTCGTGGTTCTTGAACTCCAACACCACTTGAAGTATTGGTTTTCGTGAATAAAAGGAAATAGGCGGAGAATTTACGTCAGTTAAAAACGTGTTGCAGTGTTACGAAACACCGCAAATTGAATATTCATATTCTCGCCTGTTCTCGCCCACTCTGGAGTGTAACCGCCCTCACAAAGATTCGAGCAACGTGCCAACTGTCAGTGTCATCCACTGTCTACGGCAGGGGTCGGCAACCCGCGGCTGTGGAGCAGCGTGCGGCTCTTCAGCCCTTCTACAGCTTTGAAAAAAATTAATAACGGCTATTTAAATTAATTTTTCTCTTCCAAACAAAATATCGCTTATTTTGGAGATCGGGGTGATACTGTGACACTGAAAAAAAGCATTTAATATTTCTAACCCCGCCCGTGAAAACACGGCTAAACTCGCCTGATCTAATTTTGAGATAAAGACCGTCAAGTAGTTCCTGTGATAAAAAGTGACAAAAATATGAGATGTGAGTTTATTGCTGTAAATGATAGGTTACATATTGGGGTTTAGAAATAAATAAATATTAAAGTAATGAATTTATTTACACTTCGTTTACGCGGAAGTTGCTTTCCACAAGCCCGGTCTATTATGTTTTCAATCGGCTTTTAGTTTACCTTCGGCGGATGAACGCCTGATAGTTTGGGTGTCATTCAGTTAAGGAACTTCTTTTCTACCATAGGAAATAAATGGAGACGCTAATGCGCACCATCGTAAAGAAGGTCAGTCGAAGGTACGGCAGAAGAGTTGCGATTTAAGCCAGGTGCGGATTTCTCCACGGATTGCGTCGTATCACCACGGAAATTTCAGAAACGAAGCGTTTGCATTAGTAGATTAACGTCTTGTGTAGCTAACGAGCCTAGTTTGAGGACATGTCATGCCTGCCAAAACTTTGAAATGACCTCACTCAGTCAATATTGGAGATATCAGTTAGATTTTTTCACGGAATATTCCTTACACGATGTAGAATGACTTTGTGTATTAAAAAAAAAAAACTGTTCATCACCAGAAAATGACTTTAGCTGGGTTATCACAGGCAGGGATATAGGTGACCTATTGGCAATTGCAAATGACGAGACATCCGTCTCGTTGCGTTTGGGATGATGCACTGGGGCTCGATGCATAGGCTACTAACACGAAAGCCCATCCGGGTAGGCTATTCCGAGAGCTTGGCCACTTTTAGAATGGTTTAAAAGATCAATAGCCTAATCGCAGGGCTGCCAACTTTCTTCGCATTCTCACGCATACGGCATAGGTCTCACGTATTTTCGAGACATATTCACCGAGGTCAGCGATTGTTCAATCAACGCGTATATTAATGAGATTCTTACGCGTAATTGAAGTCCTTGTGCATGGCAGTTTCAGTTTCACTAGCGTAGCGGTGGATTTCACCAATAGTAACACGGAAATCGATTACGACTCTGGACCTCTTGCGCTTTTTTTACTTGGGGATTGAAAGCAATGCATGCGTTTCATGATTGTTTAGATTGTTTGAATGGAATAAGACAATTTGAAATGTCTTTATGCCATTCCATTGCTTCCAATTCCTGAGTAAAGAAAAGCGTGAGAATTCCAGTCATAATCGATTTCCATGTCACTAGTAGGGAAATGAACCGTGATGCACGTGAAACTGATAAACTGTCATGCACAACGACTGTAATTCTGCAAGATAATCTCTTAATCTCTCGCATTAATTGAATAATTGCCGACTACAGCACAGGAACGCGAATGCCACGAAAAAGCGTGAGACCTGAGCCGAATGCGTTGGAGTTGGCAGCTCTGCAATCGAGAGGGCTGCGAGACATTTCGTCTAATATGTTACATAGGCTAGTAAAATTACCACTATGAAACGTCCATTGATTCACGCGTTAATGGCATTTCCTGCATTGCATCGGCCTCCTCTTCAGATTCGGGGTCATGTATATATGTACACCGCAATATTTGTGAACTTTGTGTAGCCATTGCTTCGCTGAAGTCTTACTATGCCACCTGTAAAATCTGTTGTCTTTCACCGACTATGGTTGTAGCTAGCTAGGCTCTGGGCCAGTAGGGCGTTGGGGCTGTTTACATATTGAATATTCACGAATGTAGCTGAACTATCCAATCAGCGCGAAGCTCATTTAAACGCCGGATATTCATGAGGGAACTCGCCCCTCCTCTCAGACTGCCTTTCAGTGATGTTAAAAAGGTCATCAAATAAGCGATCCAAGGCACTTTTCCCACAAATAATGGTATGAAAATGATTGCAGGGCATTAGGGATTAACACAAAATGTCGGGATATGAATGGAAGGGGCACTTTAAATGATTTTAGACCTGTTGCTCTTACCTCTGTTTTAATGAAGATTTTAGAGAAACTAGTCAGGTCTGAGATCCTGAGGACAACAGAAGGTGCCCTGGATCCAATGCAGTTTGCTTACAGGCCTAACAGAGGAGTGGATGATGCTACTGTAACGCTGCCAAACATGCTTTTAAAACACTTGGATAATCATGGGACTCATGCCAGGCTTTTATTTGTGGACTTTTCTTCTGCTTTTAACACCATCCAGCCCCACAGCTTGACTGAAAGGCTGTTAGAGCAATTTAAGTTAAGTAACAATCTGGTGGGCTGGATCCTTAACTTTTTAACTGACAGGACACAAACAGTCATATAAATACCTCGGGACAATCATTGACTCAAAACTGAAATTTGAAGCTAACTGTGAAGCGATTTGTAAAAAGGCTCACCAGCGGGTTGTATTGCTTGAGGAAACTGTCGCACTTTCACATTGACCGAACACTAATGACCATGTTCTATCGGGCTTTCATAGAATCAATCTTGTCTTTTTCCTTGGTGTCTTGGTTCGGTCACACGTCTCTGAAAGATAAAAATTCCTTGAGTCAGGTAGTGAAATGGTCAAGTCGACTGATTGGTGAGCCTCAGCTCTATCCAGCATCCCTGTATTCTAAGCGGTTGTAGCTTAGAATACAGGGATGCTGGATAGAGCATAGCTCTATAGGTAACTCTGCCTTAAATGATGATTCCCGCCTTTGCACAGTGAATTTCAGCTTCTCCCCTCTGGACGGAGGTTTTTAGTTCCAAGGTGCAGAACAAAACGGTAACAAAAACAGCTTTGCTCCTTCTGCTATCGCTGAGCTGAACAAGTTGTAGCCTTATTTTGCACACATGTATTTATTTGTTTATGCACTTATATATTAATTCCTACATTTGAATGAACTTGGTTTTTACCCTGGCTTATTTGAGATCTGTTGATTTGCTGAGTTTTTTCATTTTGATCTTAATGGATGGTACTTCACCCTCTTTTATGCCTATTTCTGTTTTATTGATGGAACCTTAAGCACTTAAATGTTTTATCTTTGTTTCTGGCATGTTGTTTTACTTTTCAGGGAATGGGTGGGAGGGTGGGGCTGGGGGGTAGGCTGTTATGTTTTAGGAGGTTTTAAATAACCTTCATTTTTCCTGTTTGTTTCTCGTTGCCTCTGTCCTGTGACCTGAGTTTTGAAATGGACGTTGTAATCTCACTCTCACTGACTGCAAAAGAAATCTACCTAACCTGAACCTGAACCTGATAAAGACAGAGAGATCTGATTGAGGGCTTTAAATACGTGATAGGATGAACACAACTGACTGAAAGCCCTTCCCTATGACAGCTTGACAACGCTCATAAACAAAGCAAGATTGGCATAAGACTTCCCAAGATTTTTGCAGAGCTAGACTGGCCTGCTCAGAGCCCTGACCTGAACCCCTTCAAATACTGTTGGGACTTTGAGCCTCATAACCCATCACTACCCCATCTTAATACCGTTTGCCTGGCTGGAAGAGGAAGATACATAATGTTCCAACACCAAGTGGGAAGACTTTCTAGAATAATGCAGGTTGTGATTAGGGTGGAAGGTGTGTGGTGGGCAGGGCAGTGATTAGGGTGAAGGGTGTGTGGTGGGTGGGGCAGAGATTAGGGTGAAGGGTGTGTGGTGGGCGGGGTGGAGATTAGGGTGGAGGGTGTGTGGTGGGCGGGGCAGAGATTAGTGTGGAAGGTGTGTGGTGGGCGGGGCAGAGATTAGGGTGGAGGGTGTGTGGTGGGTGGGGCAGTGATTAGGGTGGAGGGTGTGTGGTGGGCGGGGCAGTGATTAGTGTGAAGGGTATGTGGTGGGCGGGGCAGTGATTAGGGTAGAGGGCGTGTGATGGCCGGGGCAGTGATTAGGGCAGAGGGTGTGTGGTGGGCGGGGCAGTGATTACGGTGGAGGGTGTGTGATGGGTGGGGCAGAGTGATTAGGGCGGAGGGTGTGTGGTGGGTGGGACAGTGATTAGAATGAAGGGTGTGTGGTGGGCGGGGCAGTGATTAGAATGAAGGGTGTGTGGTGGGCGGGGCAGTGATTAGGGTGGAGGGCGTGTGATAGGCGGGGCAGTGATAAGGGCGGAGGGTGTGTGGTGGGCGGGGCAGTGATTAGGGTGGAAGGTGTGTGGTGGATGGGACAGTGACTAGGGTGGAGGATGTGTGGTGGATGGGGCAGTGATTAGGGTGGAGGGCGTGTGATGGGCGGGGCAGTGATTAAGGCGGAGGGTGTGGTGGGCGGGGCAGTGATTAGGGTGGAAGGTGTGTGGTGGATGGGGCAGTGATTAGGGCGGAGGGTGTGTGGTGGGTGGGGCAGTGATTAGGGATGGGTGTGTGGTGGGTGGGACAGTGATTAGGGAGGAGGATGTGTGGTGGATGGGGCAGTGATTGGGGAGAGGGTGCGTGGTGGGCGCGGCAGTGATTAGGGTGGAGGGTGTGTGGTAACTCGGGCAGTGATTAGGGCGGAGAAAGTGCGGTGGGCGGGGCAGTGATTAGGGCGGAGGGCGTGTAGTGGATGGGGCAGTGATTGGGGGAGGGTGTGTGGTGGGTGGGGCAGTGATTAGGGCGGAGGGTGTGTGGTGGGCGGGGCAGTGATTAGGGGATGGGTGTGTGGTGGGTGGGACAGTGATTAGGGTGGAGGGTGTGTGGTGGGTGGGGCAGTGATTAGGGTGGAGGATGTGTGGTGGATGGGGCAGTGATTGGGGGGAAGGTATGTGGTGGGTGGGGCAGTGATTAGGGCGGAGGGTGTGTGGTGGGCGGGGCAATGATTAGGGATGGGTGTGTGGTGGGCGGGGCAGTGATTAGGGTGGAGGATGTGTGGTGGATGGGGCAGTGATTGGGGGGAGGGTGTGTGGCGGGTGGGGCAGGGAGTGCTTTGATGGGTGTGTAGTGGGCGGGGCAGCAGTACCGTAGCTCTGGAAGTCCCTCGCCAGCACAGTGCTGAGTGCTGTCCATGGCATCGCTCTGGCACTCGGCACAGACGGCCCGCTCCCTCACCAACTGCGCACTCCACACCTGCAGCCTGCAGGGGGCGCTGGCCTGCTTTACCCGCAGCTGCACGCAGTAACTAAAGCAAGGAGACAGCCCTCAATCAATCACAGCACTGTCACTCTAATAAAGCCCTGTCAGTCATACAGAGCCCTGTCTCTCATACAGAACACTGTCACTCAAACAAAGCACTGTCACTCAAACAGAACATTGTCACTCATACAGAGCCCTGTCACTAAGAGCACTGTAACTCATACAGAGCCCTGTCACTCATACAGAGCCCTGTCACTCATACAAAACACTGTCACTCATATAGAGCCCTGTCACTCATACAGAACACTGTCACTCATACAGAATGCTCTCACTCATACAGAGCCCTGTCACTCATACAGAACACTGTCACTCATATAGAGCCCTGTCACTCATACAGAACACTGTCACTCATACAGAGCACTGTCACTCATACAGAACACTGTCACTCATACAGAACACTTTCATTCATACAGAACACTTTCACTCATACGGAACACTGTCACTCATACAGAGCACTGTCACTCATACAGAACACTGACACTCATACGGGACACTGTCACTCATACAGAGCCCTGTCACACGTACAGAACACCGTCACTCACACAGAGCACTGTCACTCATACAGAGCCCGGTCATTCATACACAGCACTGTCACTCATACAAAACACTGTCACTCATACAGAACACTGTCACTCATACAGAGCCCTGTCATTCATACAGAGCACTGTCACTCAAATACAACACTGTCACTCAAACAGAACACTGTCACTCATACAGAGCCCTGTCACTCATACAGAACATTGTCAATCATACAGAACACTGTCACTCATACAGAACACTGACACTAATACAGAGCACTGTCACTCATACAGATCACTGTGACTCATACAGAACACTGTCACTAATAGAGAGCACTGTCACTCAAACAGAGCCGAGTCACTAATACAGAGCCCTGTCACTCATACAGAACACTGTCACTCATACACAACACTGTCACTCATACAGTACACTGTCACTCATACACAACACGGTCACTCATACAGAGCACTGTAACTCATACAGAACACTGTCACTCATACAGAATGCTCTCACTCATACAGAGCCCTGTCACTCATACAGAACACTGTCACTCATATAGAGCCCTGTCACTCATACAGAACACTGTCACTCATACAGAGCCCTGTCACTCATACAGAACACTGTCACTCACACAGAACACTAACTCATACAGAGCACTGTCACTCAAACAGAGCCCAGTCACTAATACAGAGCCCTGTCACTCATACAGAACACTGTCACTCATATAGAGTCCTGTCACTCATAGAGAACATTGTCTCTCATACAGAATACTGTCACTCATACAGAGCCCTGTCACTCATACAGAACACTGTCACTCATACAGAGCACTGTCATTAAACAGAGCCGTGTTACTCATACAGAGCTGTGTCACTCATACATAACACTGTCACTCATACAGAGCCCTGTCACTCATACAGAACACTTTCATTCATACAGAACACTTTCACTCATACGGAACACTGTCACTCATACAGAGCACTGTCACTCATACAGAACACTGACACTCATACGGGACACTGTCACTCATACAGAGCCCTGTCACACGTACAGAACACTGTCACTCACACAGAGCACTGTCACTCAAACACAACACTGTCACTCAAACACAACACTGTCACTCATACAGAGCACTGTCACTCATACAGAGCCCGGTCATTCATACACAGCACTGTCACTCATACAAAACACTGTCACTCATACAGAACACTGTCACTCATACAGAGCCCTGTCATTCATACAGAGCACTGTCACTCAAATACAACACTGTCACTCAAACAGAACACTGTCACTCATACAGAGCCCTGTCACTCATACAGAACATTGTCAATCATACAGAACACTGTCACTCATACAGAACACTGACACTAATACAGAGCACTGTCACTCATACAGATCACTGTGACTCATACAGAACACTGTCACTAATAGAGAGCACTGTCACTCAAACAGAGCCCAGTCACTAATACAGAGCCCTGTCACTCATACAGAACACTGTCACTCATACACAACACTGTCACTCATACAGTACACTGTCACTCATACACAACACCGTCACTCATACAGAGCACTGTAACTCATACAGAACACTGTCACTCATACAGAATGCTCTCACTCATACAGAGCCCTGTCACTCATACAGAACACTGTCACTCATATAGAGCCCTGTCACTCATACAGAACACTGTCACTCATACAGAGCCCTGTCACTCATACAGAACACTGTCACTCACACAGAACACTAACTCATACAGAGCACTGTCACTCAAACAGAGCCCAGTCACTAATACAGAGCCCTGTCACTCATACAGAACACTGTCACTCATATAGAGTCCTGTCACTCATAGAGAACATTGTCTCTCATACAGAATACTGTCACTCATACAGAGCCCTGTCACTCATACAGAACACTGTCATTAAAAAGAGCCGTGTTACTCATACAGAGCTGTGTCACTCATACATAACATTGTCACTCATACAGAGCACTGTCACTCATACAGAACACTGTCACTCATACAGAACACTGTCACTCATACAGAGCACTGTCACTCATACAGAACACTGACACTCATACAGAACACTTTCACTCATACGGACACTGTCACTCATACAGAACACTGTCACTCATACAGAGCCCTGTCACTCATACAGAACACTTTCATTCATACAGAACACTTTCACTCATACGGAACACTGTCACTCATACAGAGCACTGTCACTCATACAGAACACTGTCACTCATACAGAGCACTGTCACTCATACAGAACACTGACACTCATACAGAACTCTGTCACTCATAAAGAACACTGTCATTCATACAGAGCACTGTCACACATACAGAGCCCTGTCACTCATACAGAGCACTGTCACTCATACAGAGCACTGTCACTCATACAGAACACTTTCACTCATACAGAACACTGTCACTCATACAGAGCATTGTCACTCATACAGAACACTGCCACTCATACAGAGCACTGTCACTCATACAGAGCCCTGTCACTCATGAAGAACACTTTCACTCATACGGAACATTGTCACTGATACGGATCACTGTCACTCATACAGAGCACTGTCACTCATACAGAACACTGTCACTCATACAGAGCACTGTCACTCATACAGAGCCCTGTCACTCATGCAGAACACTTTCACTCATACGGAACATTGTCACTGATACGGATCACTGTCACTCATACAGAGCACTGTCACTCATACAGAGCACTGTCACTCATACAGAACACTGCCACTCATACAGAGCCCTGTCACTCATACAGAACACTGTCACTCATACAGAGCCCTGTTACTCAAACAGAGCCCTGTCACTCATACAGAGTACTGTCACTCATACAGAACACTGTCACTCATACAGTACACTTTCACGCATACGGAACTCTGTCACTCATACGGAACACTTTCACTTATACAGAACACTTTCACTCATACAGAGCACTGTCACTCATACAGAACACTGCCACTCATACAGAGCACTATCACTCATACACAGCACTGTCACTCATGCAGAACACTTTCACTCATACGGAACATTGTCACTGATACGGATCACTGTCACTCATACAGAGCACTGTCACTCATACAGAGCACTGTCACTCATACAGAACACTGCCACTCATACAGAGCCCTGTCACTCATACAGAGCCCTGTCACTCATACAGAACACTGTCACTCATACAGAACACTGTTACTCAAACAGAGCCCTGTCACTCATACAGAGTACTGTCACTCATACAGAACACTGTCACTCATACAGTACACTTTCACGCATACGGAACTCTGTCACTCATACGGAACACTTTCACTTATACAGAACACTTTCACTCATACAGAGCACTGTCACTCATACAGAACACTGCCACTCATACAGAGCACTATCACTCATACACAGCACTGTCACTCATACAGAACACTGCCACTCATACAGAGCCCTGCCACTCATACAGAGCCCTGCCACTCATACAGAGCCCTGTCACTCATACAGAACACTGTCACTCATACAGAGCACTGTCACTCATACAGAGAACTGTCACTCATACAGAGCACTGTCACTCATACAGAGCCCTGTCACTCATACAGAGTACTGTCACTCATACAGAACACTGTCACTCATACAGAACACTGTCACTCATACAGAGCACTGTCACACATACAGAGAACTGTCACTCATACAGAGCACTGTCACTCATACAGAGCCCTGTCACTCATACAGAGCACTGTCACTCATACAGAACACTGTCACTCATACAGAACACTGCCACTCATACAGAACACTGTCACTCATACAGAGCACTGTCACTCATACAGAACACTGACACTCATACGGGACACTGTCACTCATACGGGACACTGTCACTCATACAGAACACTGTCACTCATACAGAGCCCTGTCACTCATACAGAACACTTTCATTCATACAGAACACTTTCACTCATACGGAACACTGTCACTCATACAGAGCACTGTCACTCATACAGAACACTGACACTCATACAGAACACTGCCACTCATACAGAACACTGTCACTCATACAGAGCACTGTCACTCATACAGAACACTGACACTCATACAGAACACTTTCACTCATACGGGACACTGTCACTCATACAGAACACTGTCACTCATACAGAGCCCTGTCACTCATACAGAACACTTTCATTCATACAGAACACTTTCACTCATACGGAACACTGTCACTCATACAGAGCACTGTCACACATACAGAACACTGTCACTCATACAGAACACTGTCACTCATACAGATCCCTGTCACTCATACAGAGTACTGTCACTCATACAGAACACTGTCACTCATACAGAACACTGTCACTCATACAGCACGCTTTCACGCATACGGAACTCTGTCACTCATACAGAACACTGTCACTCATACAGAGCACTGTCACACATACAGAACACTTTCACTTATACGGAACATTGTCACTCATACGGATCACTGTCACTCATACGGATCACTGTCACTCATACAGAACACTGTCACTCATACAGAGCACTGCCACTCATACAGAACACTGTCACTCATACAGAGCCCTGTTACTCAAACAGAGCCCTGTCACTCATACAGAACACTGTCACTCATACAGAGCCCTGTCACTCATACAGAACACTTTCACGCATACGGAACTCTGTCACTCATACGGAACACTTTCACTCATACAGAACACGATTTTCTGAAACAAAAATTCGAAATGCGGTTGATACTGTGTTATTCTATTATCAATTATAGTCATCACATATTAAAAATGCGTAGTTCCCTACCGTGGATTTATGCATAGATTCCTCCATCGACAATTCAGCACTCCCTTATATCGTCCTATGTACTCATGTTGATATCCAATCAATCAATTATTTACTAAGGCTCCTCTGCGTAACGCACACTTATAGTTCACGCCAACGTAAATCTTCCCGGTGATGATGTATTGATTGACTCGTTTCTTATCCAATACCAGAGAGTTTAAACTTTCCCCAGTAACTGAAAGATATTGATTGGAAAAAAAGAAGACTATACAAACATCTGCCTAACAGCAAGGTAGGTTGTATTGTATTTATGTTGAGCACAATTGCGCAGCTGAAAATGATGTGATTTCAAAGAAAAAAGACTCCCAAAACTGGATTGAAGTGTAATGAGGTATGGATATGGTCAATGGGAATTATTCCGAATGAAACAGAACTGCAGGGTTCCTTCTCCCCGATACAGTTGTGTCTCTCGAGGAGGGATTCAATGAAAACGGTTTTTGTTCACTTTGGGTAAGAGAAATTTCTTTTTTTTTTTTTTAAACTATGGGTAGCTGGCTAGCTGTTTTTTATTCTCGGTTTGCCATAGCCATGATGATCACAGAGCTTGTTTGTCTCTTTGGTTAGTAAGTGTAACTGTTAGTCTTTGCGCATCATAGCTACTGTATGTTTGGGCATTTCTTTTTTTTTGCTAGTCGTGGAATGTCTGTTCTGTTAAGATATGAAGTGTATTTCAGATATTACCGAGTTGGTGAGTTAAACTTGTTCCTGACAAGGTGTGGAAAGTGTTTATATAAGGCTGCGAGCTCGGAAGTCGGAACTGCTAGCTTCTCATTGCAGGTTGAATGTTCTGACCATTAAATAAGCAGTTCCTTTATTGAGTATGTGTGAAGACTAGTGGGACTCTGAAGAAAAATGGAGAAAATTCTCAACCTTATCTTGGAGGAAAGGCATGTTTTGTGTTTGGACAGGTTACTGGTGACCACTGATGTCCAACTGCACCTATATTGATAAACTCATATTAAATTCAACCAGAAAATCATTAATTCATATTGAATTTCATGCGTCAAAAGTTGACGAGGGTTAAATGTGTGATTATTTCATTTTCTATCTTTATGGGCAGCCGCCCATCTGAAAAAGCCTCAGGACTCTCCGCATTATTTATGGGCAGCTGCACGTCTGTCAGAGCCTCAGGACTCTCCGCTTTCTTTATGGGCAGCTGCACGTCTGTAAGAGCCTCAGAACTCTCTGCTTTCTTTATGGGCAGTTGCCTGTTGGTAAGAGCCTCAGGACTCTCTGCTTTCTTTATGGGCAGCTGCCCGTCTATAAGAGCTTCAGGACTCTCCTCTTTCTTTATGGGCAGCTGCACGTCTGTAAGAGCCTCAGAACTCTCTGCTTTCTTTATGGGCAGTTGCCTGTCGGTAAGAGCCTCAGGACTCTCCGCTTTCTTTATGGGGAGCTGCACGTCTGTAAGAGCCTCAGAACTCTCCGCTTTCTTTATGGGCAGCTGCCTGTCTGTCAGAGCCTCAGGACTCTCCACTTTCTTTATGGGCAGCTGTTTGTCTGTCAGAGCCTCAGGACACTCTGCTTTCTTCATAGGATCTACCTCATCACTGGTAAAATGGCCCCTTTTAGACTCTGCGTTAAGTTACAGTGGTGCCAGTTGGTCACATTAGGGCAGAATCAGAGCATCGAAGGATTGGCACATGAGGTGCTAGAAAGCCCTTATGGGACCGCTGTAAGCAATACCAGAGTTTAAAAAATCAACACTCTCACTATTGGACCACTCAGCTACAGTTCTCACTCCTTCAGCAGTCCACCCCCGCAGCGGTGGTCCATTAGTACTGTATTAGCAGATAAACATGCGTTAGGGCGCCAGTCTGCCGTCGAAACAGCTGGAGCTCTTGTTTGCAGTCTAAATCCAACCTATCAGCAATCTTTTACAGGGATATGCATTTGTAATTGTATAAACATGAAAATTAATTGTGCAGTTTTGCTCAGCCAGCTAAGCCTCTAAAGGCATTAAGCTGAGAGAGTGTCACTGTGGTGCGTAAACAACAGGGCACATGATTTAATGCATATTATTATCTGGCAGAACATCACAAGAAGATTGTGCTCACTGCCCAGCTCCAGTCCCCTATCTGTTTGGAGAGGGTCTCTTGTACTCTTGTATTTCTGCCGTTCCTGTTTATTTCGACAGACTGCGAATTCTGGCACCTTCCTGCAGTCACTGCTCCAGCTTTAAACATGCAATGCTCTCATTTTCTGTCATGATAAAGATTTAACTTCCAAAAAATTATGGACTCCGTTAAATAATGTACGATCACACTACTGGCCTTCAAAGGCAGAAGCAGACATCAGAAATAAGGACTGTAGAGCTGTCCTCTGCCTTCAATCAGAGTTTTTCCATTTTCATGCCCCTCCATACCTATGATCTTTCAACTTCCAGTATGTACTGTCTTCATGTTCATTTTGAAGATAAAATCCAGTTTTAATCGTAAAAAGTCAAATTTAACATAGAAGGGAAATGAACCCCTGGAAGATTATACTGTACACCACGACACAACAATGACCAGCGCCATCACATAGAAAGCGGTTTCCAGCATCAGCCTGTAATTACAGGTAAGTGCAGTCATCAATAACCAGGACCCCGCTATGACAGTCAGAACACCCCCCCAGTGAATGTATGCACTTTCAAGTGTAACGGATGTTTTCTTTCTCCTCTCAAAAACACCCATGTTTCCTGGGGTGCACTTAAGCGTGACGCACTTTAGACTGTCTAACTCAAAGCATGAAGCCAGAGGACCTAAGCAGCCTGCTTACATCTGAGCACAGCTAAACTAAAATTAGCATGGATGAGCTTGAAGGAGATGAGCCCCCTTTAATGCAGCCAGCTACCCCACAAGGGAACACAACAAACAAACACTGAGGTCTTCAATCGAACATCTGAAAACGGAGAGGCTTTGATTGTTGGACTGCAGGTTTAAACGCATCAAAAACAGGTAAAGGCAGCTGTACTCAACACAAACACTCTGGTCATCGCAAAGGATTATCCTCGCCGCGTTAGCAGCACACACTCGCATCCGGTGGCCATCCATCCAGCCTTAGATGATGCAGTTAGATCTGAAACAGACCGTCTTCGCAGTGGCACACGCACCAGCAAGATGCTCATCAACCAACCTTATGAGGTGATCCATATCTTTACACTGCATATAGATATGCTAAAAAAATGGGGTCTAAAAGGAGAGTCAAATTCATACTGCAGCTTTATTGATCAAATATTCATGAACAAATCAGTCATGCAGATTATGCCATGCTGATTATGCCTTGACTTGCCATAAATGAGGGATTGATGAATTCTGCTCTCTACCAGATTATCCTGAAGGAGGATCAGATCATGAACTTAAGCTCAAGCGCAGTTGGGTTACGCAGCAGGACAATGATCCAAAGCACATGAGCAAATCCACCTCTGAGTGGCTCAAAAGAATCATTTTGGGATGGCCTAGTCAAAGTCTTGACTTGAATCCAATTGAAATGCTGTGGAATGACCTTAAACATGATGTTCATATTTGAAAACCCTCCAATGTGGCTGAATTAAAAAAATTCTGGAAAAAAAACAGTGGGCCAAAATTCCTCCAGAGCCATGTAAAAGGGTTTGAGGGGAAAATGGAATATATCCAATAAGGCTGTTCCGACAAAAACAATGAAAATGCAAAGTTTACTATTTTTGCGTCTTTTGCTGATATATTTAGCGGACAGTGAAATAAAAATACATTAGTGTCACCAAGCGAGTAAAGAGAGGCAATTCAAGTTTGTAAACAAATGGCCACTTTGCTGGACTAACTGGAGTGAGATTATGCATTACTGCATACTGTGAATGCCACTTATTCTTTATCAGTATCCATGGGAATTAATGTAGCACCAGCGTGACAAAGTCAGGAACACATTTTTAAAATTTGAACTGGTCCTGCAATGTGACATTGTCTCTTTTGTTTCATAGGAAAATAAAAATGATCGCACTTAGCTGAAAAAGTTAATTAAAAAAATGTAAGAAATTCTTTTAAAAGTTCACAAAGCATTATACTTCATTATAATCTATCTAGTGACTGCAGTAGCTCCCTTGATATTACAGTGCATTTTTAATAAATGAAAGCAAATTAAATCAAACACTAAAATAAAATGGCAGATGGCCGTGAATCCAGAGCCATTTTGGACACAGCCAAGATTTTAAGGTGAGTAGGAGGGGCTTTAAAAGGTGAGTGGGTGGTGTTTAAATGCTGTGTGGGTGGAGTTCAGAAGTCGTTTGCGCAGTGTCTGGGCGGAGTTCAGGTGAGCAGCGGCTCTTTGAGCCTCACCTGGCCGTCTCCTCCTTTATGAGCATGTGCGGGCGTCTCCAGGGGTCCTTAAAGTTCCTTTTAAAAGAATCAGGCAGGATTTTGGCCACCTCTGCAAGAGAGAGCAGCTTTTTATTAAACACCAGTCCATGGGTTTCATATTTAATTTAACATGCTGCCGTTTAGCAAAAGCTCTTATTAACGCCCACTTGAGCCCTAACTCCCGTCCATCCCACCATAAAAATCTCTTGGAAAACCAGAAAACATTTCAGAAATGAAATATAATTTGCCTCTCTCAGGAGTGGGAGCCCGGCTACCAGAAATATTGTGAAATTTAGGAATCACAAAATCAAAGTGCATTGATTAATTTAATTCCTGGGCATTGGAAGGGCACATTGGGAGAAAGATTCAGATTGTGTGTGTGAGGGGATCAATAGAGACTCTTCACAGAAAACTCAGCTTGATCCAATGGCAGAGGGAATCCCGTAAAATGCCCACAGTCTAGTACAGGAAGTGGGTTTTCCTGACACCTTTGGCAGCAGTGCAGGACGGGCCATGTCCGAAACAGCCGCGGCGCTGTCTCAGGTCCGGACAGGGAGTACCGCCATTCCTGGGGGGCGCAATAACCTGCCGGCTCCGTTCCTTACTTCCGACCCCACAGGGGGCGCTGCAGATGCTCCATCCCCCCCACGCACCCACCACACAGTCAATGGCTGCTGGGGAACACAAGACGAGAGCAGGAGATCAGGGTAGGTGCCACAAAAACTGCTGTTCCTAGATCAGTTTGGCCTTTCAGCTTATTGTGTACAGTTAAGATGTGGCCAAGAGAACACGATCAAAGATCACAGACGTTCAAGACCGTAAATGCCAGAATTCTGTTGCCCTCTGTGGTCTTCAAGGCCCTTTGGCATAACTGAGCTCAATATTGCACTCGTTTTAAAAAATATTCCATATAATTTCGCAACACCAAATGTTATTGCCAGATTTCTAATGGATTTGGATTTACAATTTTCATCCTAATGAGGCCTTGCTTCACCGGCAGTGATAAGTTTTTGGAGCAAATATTGAGAGTAGACATCAATATCTTCCACTTGGAAATACAACACTTTAAAGCAACTGGACACCCTTGCAACTGCTTCCTTGCACAGGAAATAATTAGGGAATAACAAACACATGCCCATGAAATATGCAGTGAAAATCTAAACAGTCATCGAACGAACAGTACACGACCCATTAAAAATGCCATGTAGGGAAAACAAATCACAGCAATCACGCGGTCACTACATATTCTGTGAATGAAAATGTGCACAGAGGACACAAAACACCCATTATGCAAGTAGCAGAACTCATGGCACAGCTCTTCACACACTGGAATAGATATTCAGCCACTGAGCTCTTCACGCACTGGGACAGATATTCAGCCAATAAGCCCTTCACACACTGGGACAGATATTCAGCCACTGAGCCCTTCTCACACTGGGACAGATATTCAGCCACTGAGCCCTTCTCACACTGGGACAGATATTCAGCCACTGAGCTCTTCTCACACTGGGACAGATATTCAGGCACTTAGGTCTTCTGACACTTGGACAAATATTCACCCACTGAGCCCTTCTCACACTGAGGCAGATATTGAGCCACTGAGCTCTTATCACACTGGGACATATATTCAGTCACTGAACCATTTACACACTGGGACAGATATTCAGCCACTGAGCTCTTCTCACACTGGGAAAGATATTCAGCCAATGAACCCTTCTCACACTGGGACAGATATTCAGCCACTGAGCCCTTCTCACACTGAGACAGATATTCAGCCACTGAGCTCTTCTCACACGGGGACAGATATTCAGGCACTTAGGTCTTCTGACACTTGGACAGATATTCAGCCACTGGGCCCTTCTGACACTGAGGCAGATATTGAGCCACTGAGCTCTTATCACACTGGGACATATATTCATTCACTGAACCATTTACACACTGGGACAGATATTCAGCCACTGAGCTCTTCACACAAGGGGAAAGATATTCAGCCACTGAGCTCTTCAAACACTGGGACAGATATTCAGCTACGGAGCTCTTCACAAACCGGAAAAGATATTCAGCCACTGAACCCTTCTCACACTAGGACAGATATTCAGCCACTGAGCTCTTCAGACATCGAAACAGATATTCAGCCACTGAGCCCTTCTCACACTGGGACAAATATTCAGCCACTGAGCTCTTCACACACCAGAACAGATTTTCAGCACCTGAGCGCATCTCACACTAGGAAAGTTATTCAGCCACTAAGCTCTTCACAGACCGGAACAGATATTCAGCCAATGAGCCCTTGTCACACCGGAACAGATATTCAGCCACTAAACCTTTCTCACACTGGGACAGATATTCAGCCACTGAGCTCTTCACACAAGGGGAAAGATATTCAGCCACTGAGCTCTTCAAACACTGGGACAGATATTCAGCTATGGAACGCTTCACAAACCGGAAAAGATATTCAGCCACTGAACCCTTCTCACACTGGGACAGATATTCAGCCACTGAGCTCTTCAGACATCGAAACAGATATTCAGCCACTGAGCCCTTCTCACACTGGGACAGATATTCAGCCACTGAGCTGTTCACACACCAGAACAGATTTTCAGCACCTGAGCGCATCTCACACTGGGAAAGTTATTCAGCCACTAAGCTATTCACAGACCGGAACAGATATTCAGCCAATGAGCCCTTGCCACACCGGAACAGATATTCAGCCACTAAACCTTTCTCACACTGGGACAGATATTCAGCCACTGAGCCTTTCTGACACTGGGACAGATATTCAGCCACTGAGCTCTTCACACACCAGGACAGATATTCAGCCACTGAGCACTTCTCACACTGGGAAAGATATTCAGCCACTGAGAGCTTCTCACAATGGGACAGATATACAGTTCCTGAGCTCTTCACACACCGGAAAAGATTTTCAGCCAATGAGCCCTTCACACATGGGGTAAGATATTCAAGCACTGAGCCCACCACAAAGTGGGACAGATAGTCAGCCACTGAACCCTTCTCACACTGGGACAGATATTCAACCACTGAGCTCTTCACACACCAGAACAGATATTCAGCCACTGAGCCCTTCTCACAATGGGACAGATATTCAACCACTAAGCTCTTCACAAACCGGAAAAGATATTTAGCCAATGAGCCCTTCACACATGGGGTAAGACATTCAGGCACTGAGCCCGTCACAAAGTGGGACAGATATTCAGCCACTGAGCCCTGCTCGCACTGGAACACATATTCAACCACTGAGCCCATCAAACACTGGGAAAGATATTCAGGCACTGAGCGCTTCAAACAATGGGATATATATTCAGCCACTGAGCCTTTATTCCAACTGGGACAGATATACAGCCACTGAGCCCATTCGACACTAGGAGAGATATTCAGCCACTGAGCCCTTCTCACACTGGAACAGAAATTCAGACACTAAGCACTTCTCGGACTGGGACAAATTGTCAGCCACTGACACCTTCTGACACTGGGAGAGATAGTCAGCCACTGAGCTCATCTCACACTAGGACAGATATTCAGCCAATGAGCCCATCTCATACTGGGACAGATATTCAGCCACTGAGCCCCGCTCACACTGGGACACATTCAGCCACTGAGCCTTTCTCACAATGCAACAGATATTCTGCCACTGAGATACTCTCAAACTGAGACAGATAATCAGCCACTGAAGCCTGCTTGCACTGGGACACATATTCAACCACTGAACCCTTCAAACACAGGGAGAGATATTCAGGCACGGAGCTCTTCAAACAATGGGATATATATTCAGGCACTGAGCCTTTATTCAAACTGGGACATATATACAGCCACTGAGCTCTTCTCACACGGGGACAGATTTTCAGCCACTGAGCCCTTCTCACACTGGGACAGATATTCAGCCACTGAGCCTTTTTCATACTGGGACAGATATTCAGCCACTGTGCCCTTCCGACAATGGGACAGATATTCAGACACTGAGCTCTTCTCACACTGGGACTGATATTCAGACACTGAGCCCGTCTCACACTGGGACAGATATTTAGACACTGAGCCCTTCTCACACTAGGACAGATATTCAGAGACTGAGCTCTTCTCAGACCCGGACAGATATTCAGCCACTGAGCCCTTCTCACACTGAGGCAGATATTCAGCCACTGAGCCCTTCTCATACTGGGACAGATATTCAGCCACTGAGCCCTTCACACACTGGGACAGATATTCAGCCACTGAGCTCTTCTCACACTGGGACAGATATTCAGCAACTGGGCCCTTCTCACACTGCGACAGACACTCAGTCACTGAGCTCCTCTCACACTGGGACAGATATTCAGGCACTGAGCTCTCCACACAGTGGGACAGAGATTCAGCCACTGAGCTCTTCAAACACCGGAACAGATATTCAGCCAATGAGTAGGGCTGTAACAATTCCAAATTTTGCTGCACAATTAATTGTCTGAGAAATAATTGACAATTAACAATTTGATTGTCTCTTTCGGTCAAAATGTAATTATTCTCCCACCTAGTTTCAGTGTTTCCCACAGACCAGGAAGCAATGTGTGGTGGCAGACCGGGGGGGGGATGATGTTAAGTTCGTTGAGCGGGGGAGGCGAATATGCTTTTCATTTTGATGAGCATGTCACAAATTCCGCATCTTCAAGTACTTTCTCATTTTTCCATCCATCCATCCATCCATTTTTTTCCGCTTATCCGGGGCCGGGTTGCAGGGGTAACAGACTAAGTAGAGAGGCCCAGGCGCCCCCCTCCCTAGCCACTTCCTCCAACTCTACCTGGGGGACCCCGAGCCGGTCCCAGGCCAGCCGGGAGATATAGTCCCTCCAGCGTGTCCTGGGTCGGCCTCAGGGCTCCTCCCAGTTGGACATGCCTGGAAAACCTCTAAAGGGAGGCGTCCAGGAGGCATCCGGACTAGATGCCTGAACCACCTTAACTGACTCCTCTCGGCGCGGAGGAGCAGCGGTTCTACTCTGAGCCGCTCCCAGATGTCCGAGCTCCTCACCCTATCTCTAGGGTCAGCCCAGCCACCCTGCGGAGAAAGCTAATTTCGGCCGCTTGTATTCGCCATCTTATTCTTTCGGTCACTACCCAAAGCTCGTGACCATAGGTGAGGGTTGGAACGTAGATCGACCAGTAAATCGAGAGCTTCACTTTTATACTCAGCTCTTTCACCACAACGGACCGGTACAACGCCTGCTTCACCGCAGATGCTGCAGCAATCCGTCTGTCAATCTCATGCTCCATCCTACCCTCACTCGTGAACAAGACCCCGAGATACTTGGACTCCTCCACTTGGGGCAACAACTGACCCCCCACCTGAAGAGGACAATCCACCTATTTCCAGGAGAGAACCATAGCCACAGATTTGGAGGTGCTGATCCTCATTCCGACCAATTCACACTCAGCTGCGAGCCACTCCAGTATGCGTTGGAGGTCACAGCATGATGAAGCCAACAGGACCACATCATCTGCGAACAGCAGAGATGAAATCCTGAGGCCACCAAACTGGACACCCTCCAAACCTCGGCTGTGCCTTGATATCCTGTCCGTGAAAATCATGAACAGAATAGGTGGCAAGGCACACCCTTGGCGAAGTCCAACACCAACTGGAAACGAGTCCGACTTAGTGCCGAGAATGCGGACACAACTCCGGCTTTGGTTGTACAGGGATCGAATGACTCAAGTTAACGGCCTTGGAGCCCCATACTACCGCAGCATCCCCCACATGATACCTCGTGGGACACGGTCATAAGCCTTCTCCAAGTCCACAAAACACATGTTGACTGGATGGGCAAACTCTCGTGACCCCTCCAGTATCTGTGCGAGGGTAAAAGGTTGGTCCACTGTTCCACGGCCGGAACGGAACCCGCATTGCTCCTCCTGTATCCGAGGTTCGACAATCGGGCGGAGCCTCCTTTCCAGCACCCTGGCTTAGACACTTCCTGGGAGGCTGAGCAGTGTGATCCCCCTATAGTTGGAGCACACCCTCCGGTCCCCTTTTTTAGAAATGGAAACCACCATCCCAGTCTGCCAGTCCATGGGTACTGTACCCGACATCCACGCGATGCTGAACAGGCGTGTTACCCATGACAGCCCACCAACATCCAGGGCCTTCAGCATCTAAGGACGAATCTCGTCCATTCCTGGTGACATGCCACAGCTTTTCGACCACCTCAGTGACTTCCACCAGGGAAATGGGTAACAACTCGCCTGAGTCCTCCGTCCCTGCCTCCTCAATGGAGGGCATGTCTGCTGGATTCAGGAGTACCTCAAAATGCACCGTCCACCGCTAGATGATATCCTCAGTTGAGGTAAGCAGTTCACCACCCCTGCTGAAAACAGCCTTTCATAGCCTCCCCAAACTCCTCCCAAACCCGAGTTTTTGCTTCAGCAACTACCTCGGCTGCAGTCCTTCTAGCCTGCTGGTACCAGTCTGCCGAGTAGGGGGTCCTCTGGGCCAGCTAAGCCCGAAAGGCCACCTTCTTCAGCTTGACAGCCTCCCTCACCGCTGGAGTCCACCAACGGGTTCTTGGGTTGCCGCCACGACAACACGACAGCACTCAGCCGTGGGGACACTAGTATCCCCAATCTTGCTCACCGCCTCTCACCTCGGGCAACTCCAGAAAAGGAGAGAGTCCAACCCGTAACAAGGATTAGGGACATCGCGGCCCCCTCCCGGAGCCAGGCCTGGTAGGAGAATTCGCAGGCCAGCGCCTCATGGCTGGGTTTTTCCCGGGACCCGGCCGGGCTCAGCCCGAAGAGGCGACGGGCAGCTGCCTCCACGTGGACCCACCACCCGCGAGGAGAGGAGTAGGAGACGGGTGCATTGTAGATTGGGTGGCAGACGGGGGCGAGGGCCCTTGCGTTCTGGGCCCCGGTCATGGAATCTGGCTCTTGGGACATGGAACGTCACTACACTGGTGGGGACGGAGCTGGAGCTTGTGTGGGAGGTTGAGCGGTACCGGCTAGATATAGTCGGACTCACCTCTACGCACATCTCTGGCTCCAGAACTCAGCTCCAGGCAAGGTTCTTATTTCCATAAGGGAGCTTTTCATAGAAGATTAGATAATCGCATTTTGTCTGACCCTCACCTGGGACCAATTTGCCATGGGAGACCCTACCAGGAGCTAAGCTCCAGACAACACAGCATCCAAGATCCCAGGGGCAGGCAAACTCCTCCACCACATTAAGGTAGCGATTCACGGAGGAGATTTTCCGTTTTTTTCCGTTTGTTTTTTTTTTTTCCTCTTCAACGTGCGCATACATAATCAACAGGCGGTGATTGCGCAATTAGAAAAATAGCGGTTTAACCATGAAACCGCAATTATTTTACATAAATGACAATTACACAATTATTAATAATTGTTACGGGCCTACCAATGAGCCCTTCTACCACTGGGACAATAATTCAGCCGCTGAGCCATTCTCACACTGGGACAGATGTTCCGCCACTGAGTCCTTCTCACACTGGGACAGATATTCAGCCACTGAGCTCCTCAAACACCGAAACAGATATTCAGCAAATGAGCCCTTCTGACACTGGGACAGATATTCAGACACTAAGACCTTCTCAGACTGGGACTGATTTTCAGCCACTGAGCTCTTCTCACACTGGGACGGATATTCAGCCAATGAGTCCATCTCACACTGGGACAGATATTCAGCCATTGAGCACTTCCCACACAGGGACAGATATTCAGCCACTGAGCTCTAGTCACACTGGGACAGATATTCAGCCACTGAGCCTTTCCGACACTGGGACAGATATGCAGCCATAGAGCCCTTCTCACACTAGGACAGATATTCAGCCACTGAGCCCTTCTCACACTGGGACAGCTATACAGCGACTGAGCACTTCTCGCACTGGGACAAATATTCAGCCATTGAGCACTTCTCAAAGAGGGACAGATATTCAGCCACTGAGCTCTCCATACAACGGGCCATAGAGCCCTTCTCACACAGGGACAGATATACAGCCACTGAGCTCTTCACACACCGGGCCATAGAGCCCTTATTGCACTGGGACAGATATTCAGCCACTGAGCCCTTCTCACACTGGGACAGATATTCAGCGCCTGAGATCTTCTCAAAATAGGAGAGATCGGTGCGAAGCAGAAGTGACTATCACGTCGCGGGTTCGAGCCCCGCTTCGTACCAACCGGCAGTGGTCGGCAGCTTTTTCAGAGTAGCGCACAATTGGCTATTGCGCTACAGGGTTGCAAATTGGGAAGGGACTGCCAGGAAGGGATTACAATAGTTGCCTTGTTCATTGCTCAAGCGCCTCCTGTTGGCCAGACGAGCGCTTGTCAGGAAGATTCTAAGCCTGGTCATGTCCGGGTATCCTCCGCCCTCGTTCTGAACTTGCGAAGATTCAACCAATGAGTGTATAAGAAGCGGTGGTTGACAAGCGCGTGCTTCGGAGGAGAGCCGCGAACTGTCTACACTGTCCTGAATTGGCAGCAAGGGGTCGCATACGAGCAAGCCTTGTACATAGTTCACCAATTGGGCATTCCAGATTCGGGTGGGATTGGAGATGCCAAATTAAAAAAAAAAAAAAAAAATAGGAGAGATATTCAGCCACTGTGCTATTCCGACATTGGGACAGATATTCAGTGACAGAGCTCTTCTCAAAATAGGACAGATATTCGGCCACTGAGCCCTTCTCACAATTGGACAGATATTCAGCCACTGAGCACAGCTCACACAGGGACAGATATTCAGCCATTGAGCCCTTCTCAAAATGGGACAGATATTCAGACACTGAGCTCTAGTCACACTGGGACAGATATTCAGCCACTGAGCCTTTCCGACACTGGGACAGATATTCAGCCATAGAGCCCTTCTCACACTGGGACAGATATACAGCGACTGAGCTCTTCTCGCACTGGGACAGATATTCAGCCATTGAGCACTTCTCAAACAGGGACAGATATTCAGCCACTGAGCTCTCCATACAACGGGCCATAGAGCCCTTCTCTCACAGGGACAGATATTCAGCCACTGAGCTCTTCACATACCGGACCATAGAGCCCTTCTCACACTGGGATAGATATTCAGCCACTGAACTCTTCTCGCACTGGGACAGGTATTCACCCATTGACCCCTTCTCAAACTGAGACAGATATTCAGCTACTGGGCTCTACTCACACTGGGTCACTGAGCCCTTCTCACAGTGGGACAGATATTCTGCGACAGAGCTCTTCTCAAAATAGGACAGATATTCAGCCACTGAGCTCTTCTCACAATAGGACAGATATTCAGCCACTGAGCTCTTCTCACACTGAGACAGATATTCTGCCACTGAGCTCTTCTCACACTGGTACAGATATACAGGCACTGAGCCCTTCACACACCGGAACAGATATTCAGCCAATGAGCCCTTCACACAGTAGGCCAGATTGTCAGCCACTGAGCCCTTCCGACACTGGGAGAGATAGTCAGCACACTGAGCTCATCTCACACTAGGACAGATATTTAGCCACTGAGCACTTCACACACTGGGACTCTGAGCCCTTCTCAAACGGGGACAGATATTCAGCCACTGAGCCCTTCTCACATTGGGACAGATATTCAGCCACTGAGTTCGTCACACACCGGAAAAGATATTCAGCCACTGAGCCCTTCTCACACTGAGAAAGATATTCAGCCACTGAGCCCTTCTCACACAGGGACAGATATTCAGCCACTGAACCCTTCTAACACTGGGACAGATATACAGCCATTGAGCCCTGCTCTAACTGGGTAAGATATTCAGGCACTGAGCCCTTCACACAGAGGGACAGAAATTCAGCCACTGAGCATTTCTCACACTAGGACAGATAGTCAGCCACTGAGCCATTTGGGCACTGAGCGAGATATTCAGCCACTCGGCCCTTCTCACCCTAGTAGAGATATGCAGGCACTGAGCTCTTCAAACAGTGAGACATTTATTCAGCCACTGAGCCCTTCTCGCACTAGGACAGATATTCAGCGACTGAACCCTTTCCACACAGGGACAGATATTCAACCACTGAGCTCTTCACACACCGGGCCATAGAGCCCTTCTCACACTGGGACAGATATTCAGCCACTGAACCCTTCTCGCACTGGGACAGATATTCACCCATTGAGCCCTTCTCAAACTGAGACAGATATTCAGCCACTGGGCTCTTCTCACACAGGGACAAATATTCAGACATTGAGCTCTTCTCACACTGGGACAGATATTCAGCCACTGAGCTCTTCTCACACTGGGACAAATATACAACCACTGAGCCCTTCACACACCGGAACAGATATTCAGCCACTGAGCCCTTCACACAGTGGGCCAGATTTTCAGCCACTGAGCCCTTCCGACACTGGGAGAGATAGTCAGCACACTTAGCTCATCTCACACTAGGACAGATATTTAGCCACTGATCACTTCACACACTTGAACAGATATTCAGACTCTGAGCACTTCTCACACTGGGACAAATATTCAGCCACTGAGCCCTTCTCAAACAGGGACAGATATTCAGCCACTGAGCCCTTCTCACAATGGGACAGATATTCAGCCACTGAGCTCTTCACACACCAGAAAAGATATTCAGCCACTGAGCCCTTCTCACATTGAGAAAGATATTCAGCGACTGAACCCTTTCCACACAGGGACAGATATTCAGCCACTGAGCCCTTCACACACAGGGACAGATATTTAGCCACGGAGCTCATCACACACTGTGACAAAAATTCAGGGACTGAGCTCTTCACACACAGGGACAGATATTCAGCCACTGAGCCCTTTCGACACTGGGACAGATTGACAGCCACTGAGCCCATCTCACACTGGTACACATATTAGGCCACTGAGCTCTTCTCAGATTGGGACAGATATTCAGCCTCTGAGCCCTTCCGAAACTGGGACAGATATTCCGGCACTGTGCACTTCTCACAGTGGGACAGAAATACAGCCACTGAACCCTTCTGACAATGGGACAGATATTCAGCCACTGAGCTCTTCTCAAACTGGGATAGATATTCAGCCACTGTGCCCTTCTCACACTGTGTCAGATATTCAGCCACTGAGCCCCTCTTACACTGTGACATATATTCAGCAAATGTGCTCATCTCACACTGGGACATATATTCAGCCACTGAGCCCTTCCCCACAGGGACAGATATTCAGCCACTGAGCCCCTCTTACACTGTGACATATTTCAGCAAATGAGCTCATCTCACACTGGGACATATATTCAGCCACTGAGCCCTTCCCCACAGGGACAGATATTCAGCCACTGAGCCCCTCTTACACTGTGACATATATTCAGCAAATGAGCTCTTCTCACACAGGGACAAATATTCAGCCACTGAGCCAATCTCACACCAGGACAGACATTCAGTCACTGTACTGTTCTCGCACTGGGACAGATATTCAGCCACTGATCTCTTCTCACACTGGGAAAGATATTCAACCACTGAGCTCCTTTCACATTGTGAAAGATATTCAGCCAATGAGCCCTTCCGACACTGGGACAGATATTCACTAACTGAGCACTTCTCACACTGGGACAGATATTCAGCCACTGAGCCCTTCTGGCAACAGGACAGTTATTCAGTCACTGAGCTCTTCTCAAACTGGACAGATATTCAGCCACTCAGCTCTTCTCAAACTGGACAGATATTCAGCCAATGAGCTCTTCCCACACAGGGACAGCTATTCAGCAGCTGAGCCCTTCACACACAGGGACAGATATTTAGCCACGGAGCTCATCACACACTGTGACAGAAATTCAGAGACTGAGCTCTTCACACACTGGGACAGATATGCAGCCAATGAGCCCTTCTCACACTGGGGCAGATATTCAGCCACTGAGCCCTTTTGACACTGGGACAGATATTCAGCCACTGAGCCCTTCCGAAACTGGGACAGATATTCAGCCACTGAGCCCTTCCGAAAATGGGACAGGTATTCAGCCACTGAGCCTGTCTGACACTGGGACAGATATTCGACCACTGAGCTCATCTCACACTGGGACAGATATTCAGCCACTGTGTCCTTCTCACACTGGGACAGATATTCAGCCACTGTGTCCTTCTCACACTGGGACAGATATTCAGCCACCAGATACGACACAGCAGAGCCCCTGCAGACTGAAGTGCGCTGGAAGAACTGAAACTGCATTTAGCAAAATTTTAATTGCACTGATGGGTATAATAAAATTTAAACAGACCCGCAGCCTATACAGCACATGCAGGATGAAAAATAACATTCAAAAAATGCATTCAACACAAACACTGTTTTATTTTGCAGAAAAAGAATGGTTTCTTGGTTTGTCTCTTATCGCAGCAGATCCTCGGCTTTACAGACATGCTACGCAAAGCAGCCTGGCTCTTAGAAGTACAGGAAGTCAGTCAGCCCACAGACAGCAGGCACAGTACTGCGCTGATTATCTGCTCCATAACCGCTCATTAATAACATAGCACATTAATATCAATAACACAGCTGTTCAGTCTTCAGGTGCAGAACACAGCTGTGACAGCCATCGTTCCCAACAGTAACGCAACGAGACAGTCAGAGAGCACAGCGGCAAAGGTGCCCTTTCTACGATGGGATGGCTAATTACAATGCCATGACAACCACTCACTTAAGCTCTGGGGGGGGGGGTTTACTGTGAGGGAGAGCTAGAGATGACAGACCCATCCCATCCTCAAGTTAGGCAACCCAAAGTGCAGTCTAACACATGCCTTCAAGTGATTCATAGGTTTCAGAACTCTCTCATGAGGCTACATATCCACACACCAGATCGCTACAGATCGATTTCAGCACAGCATTCTCTCATGAGGCTGCATATCCACACACCAGATCACCACAGATTGATTTCAGCACAGCATTCTCTCATGAGGCTGCATATCCACACACCAGATCACCACAGATTGATTTCAGCACAGCATTCTCTCATGAGGCTGCATATCCACACACCAGATCACCACAGATCGATTCAGCACAGCACTCTCTCATGAGGCTACATATCCACACACCAGATCACCACAGATCGATTTGAGCTCAGCACTCTCTCATGAGGCTGCATATCTACACACCAGATCGCCACAGATCGATTTCAGCACAGCATTCTCTCATGAGGCTGCATATCCACACACCAGATTACCACAGATCGATTCAGCACAGCACTCTCTCATGAGGCTACATATCCACACACCAGATCACCACAAATCGATTTGAGCTCAACACTCTCTCACGAGGGCGCATATTCACATACCAGGGCCCTCATTTATCAAACTTGCGTTGGATCTGGTGTAGATTCTGGTGTAAATATCAGCGTTCGCCAGGTGTCACGTCTGATTTACAAAAAGTGTGTAAGTTGCTGATTTCGGTGTAGAACTGGCGTGGCGTTGATAAATCTGGCGGCTGAAACCATCGTAATTTACATTACACGCCCCTATAAATTCATGCTCCGGGAGGCATAGTCCTGCCCACTTTACGACATGGACTCTCGAAAGACGGCAAAGAAGAAAGAACTTCACTGAGGAGGAAATATAAATTATCACGTCCGAGGCGGAGAAAAACAAAATAATTTTATATGGAAGCCTTAAGAGTGGCATAATGGGAGCCCAGAAGGCTGCAGCTTGGAAAACTATTGCTGCTGCGGTAAACACCGTTGAGGTGGAAAATAGGAGTGCAGCAGAGATTTGATTTAATTCATTAACAGATTCAATTTACCAATTCAATTCGATTTCACGTTGCCTTTGTAGATAGAAAGACCCTGCATATTGAAAATAATTATGGAATAAAATTAATTGCGCAAGGGTCAGTAAAAATTCATTAGGAGGTAAAACTGCAGTACCTACGGAGTACTCTCCCATTGCAGGGGAAATCAAAAACATTATAAAAAAACACTGGCGTGATTTACAATGCGACCCTGCCCTTAAACATATGTGCGCGGAACCCCCCCGATCTCTTTTCGGAGATCCCGATCACTCAGAGACCGATTGGTGCACTCTATGATTCCCCCGTCCTCCAAATCTACGTGGTTGCCCCCTCCACCAACAGGTTTTTATCAATGTGGGCACTGTACCCATTGCTCCAATTCGTCTAATTCTAAATATTATTTGTCACCCGCACACAGGCAAAAAATATAAGATCAATTCATTTATAAACTGCAGCACCACTCACATTGTTTATATTCTTAAGTGTCCGTGTGGATTGCTCTATGTCGGCCAAACCAAACGCTCTCTTAAACTCTGCATCGCCGAACACAAGGCGGCTATTCGTAATCAAAATATGGACTATGCGATAGCCGGACATTATGCCCGGGTGAATCATGGTTCGGCCGCATCGCTTAAATTTCGGGGCATCGAAAAAATAGTTTCCTCCCAGAGAGGCGGAGATATTATTAATAAATTACTCAAAGGAGAGGCTTATTGGATCTACACATTAAATACAGTGGAACCACATGGATAAAATGAAGAGTTAAACCTTTCGTGTTTCCTGAAGAATCTAGGATTGTCAGTTCCGTTTTATTCGTCTATGTGTTACATATTGTTTTTACTATGATTGTTTTGGATTTATGGTGATTCTCAAGGTAACACCTCCTTTCTGTATGGGGTCCCAGTATTGGTATGATATGGTTACCTCCCAGTTCCCTTGTTTTCCAGTGGGAAGTTTTTCTCTGTGTGTAGGAGGTTATTCAGCTGTCCCAGCTTCACCATACATGTTTTACTCTGAGGAAGACATAGTGCGTCGAAACGTCAGTCTTGGCACCAAAATAAATTCATGCTGGTGATTTGAGTGCTCCAGTTTCTTCTTTATATCTGACTACAGATATCTTCGGCTATAGTGCGAAGCTAAAAACAGACACTCTAGTGAAGGAGGTGTGCCGGACTTCCTGCTTATATAGATTCTGGGAAAGCACCGCCCCAGCTCAATCAACCAGCTGGGTAAAGAATCTGATAGCCAAGGAATTCGATATCGTCCCGGGACGAGAGCCGCAAAGAAAAGTCCAAACCACACGCACACCTCACAAACCGTGACAGGACCACCCCCCCCCCCCAGCTCCAGAAGTTCCCAGAGAACCCCGTGCATGAAACTCTGAGATAAGGGTGGGATCCTGGATATCCCGAGAAGGAACCCAGCACCGCTCCTCAGGACCATAACCCTCCCATTCCATTAAAAACTGAGCCCCACGACCCACACGCCTCTCGGCTAAAATACGACACACAGTGTAAACAGGCCCCCCCCTCAATCATCCGCAGTGGCGCGGGGGTTTGTCGGTTAGCCTGGAGACATGAAAAGAGGGGTGGATCCGTAAGTATCTAGGGAGCTTCAACTGGACTGTGACCGGATTGATCCTTCGCACAATCTTAAAAGGACCAATAAAGTGGGGAGCCAATTTCCGTGACTCCACTCTCAAGGGCAGGTCCTGCGTGGAAAGCCAGACCCTTTGGCCAACCCGATAAGATGGGGCCGAACGGCGCCTTCTATCTGCGGCGGTCTTCTGTTTCCATCTAGAGCGCAACAAGGAGGAATGGACCCTGGCCCAAACTGACGACAACGCCCGAACAAAGTAATTAACCGAAGGAACCTCTGAATCCCTATCAGTCTCAGGAAACAGCGGAGGCTGATAACCCAACTGAGCCTCCAACGGGGAAAGGCCTGTGGAGGAGTTACCCGGTGAATTGTGTGAATATTCGGCCCATGCTAAAAATCGACTCCACAAAGATGGGTTGTCAGCTGCTAAACATCGAAGAGTATTCTCCAACGACTGGTTGGTTCGCTCTGTCTGCCCGTTAGTCTCTGGGTGGAAACCAGAGGAAAGGCTCACAGTGGCCCCCAACTGGTTGCAGAACGCACGCCAGAATTTGGCCGTAAATTGAGGGCCCCGGTCAGAAACCACATCTTGAGGGAGACCATGCAGCCGCAAAACATGGTCCACAACAAGAAGGGTCGTCTCCCGTGCCGAAGGCAGCTTGGGCAGCACGATGAAGTGGGCGGCCTTAGAAAAACGGTTGACCACGACCAAGAGGACCGTGTTGCCTTCCGAAACAGGCAGCCCTGTAATAAAATCAAGAACAATATGGCTCCATGGGCGCTTAGGGACGGGCAACGGCCGCAGCAGACCAGAGGGGGGGAGGTGGGAAGTCTTGTTCCTAGCGCAAATACAGCACACCGCTACAAACTCCCAGATGTCCTCAATCATGCTGGGCCACCAAAAACGTTGGGCCAAGAACTGCTTGGTCCGATGAACCCCCGGGTGACCCGCCAGGTGGGAAGAGTGCCCCCACTGGAGAACATGGGATCCGTACTGCCAATGGAACAAACAAACAGCCAGGCGGCTCCCCACCAGGACCGGGATCAGATCTCAATGCCTCCCTCACAACAGACTCAACGTCCCACTGAATGGGAGCCACAATCTGAGCTGCCGGGATAACCGGCTCAGGAATGGGGTCGCGACCAGAGCGGTTGTGAATCCGCGACAAAGCGTCGGGCTTGATGTTTTTAGACCTCGGGCGATAGGTTAACGTAAAGTTAAAGCGGTTGAAAAACAAGGACCACTGCGCCTGACGAAAATTACGTCGTTTTGTCTGTTGTATGTATTGGAGATTTTTATGATCCTTCCAAACTACAAACGGATGTTCAGCCCCCTCCAACCAATGGCGCCACTTTTCTAACACCAACTTGACAGCCAACAACTCCCGGTCACCAATGCCGTAATTCCATTCGGCCACCGACAAAGACCGGGAGAAGTAGGCGCATGGGTGTAACGTATTGTGCCGAAGGGGGCGCTGGGACAAAATGGCACCCACCCCGACTTCCGACGCATCCACCTCCACAACATATGGGAGGGAGGGGTCCGGCAAAACGAGAATGGGCTCTGAGCTAAATCGTTTCTTTAACTCCTGAAAAGCAGACTCAGCTGCTGGAGACCAAGCAAACGACGAGGAGGTATTTTTCTTAGTGAGCGCGATAATGGGGGCAACTACCGTGATAAAATTACGGATAAACCTCCTATAAAAATTAGCAAACCCCAAAAAACTGTTGCACCTCCTTGACGTCTTGAGGGGCAGGCCAATCCCTGACCGCTGCCATCTTGTCAGGATCCATGCGGACCGACCCTTCCAAAACAATGAAGCCAAGAAAAGAAACTGTCTTAGCATGAAAAACGCATTTTTCAGCCTTGACAAAAAGCTTGGCTTTAAGGAGGGCCTCAAGCACTTGTCTGATGTGGTGTATATGCTCCAAGAGAGTTGAAGAAAAAATCAGAATATTGTCAAGGTAGACAAAGACGAATCTCTCCAAGATCTCTCGGAGGACATCATCAACGAGTGCCTGGAACACAGAAGGGCGTTAACCAATCCGAACGGCATGACCAAATATTCGTAGCCACCGTCATGCATATTAAACGCCGTTTTCCACTCGTCCCCCTCCCGGATCCGAACTAAGTTATAAGCATTCCGGAGGTCTAGCTTAGTAAAAAAACAATGCCTCCTGCAGATGCTCAAATGCGGAGTTCATCAACGGAAGGGGGTATCGGTTTTTAATGGTGATATTATTCAAGCCCCTGTAATCAATACAGGGTCTCAGGCCACCATCTTTTTTGCCCACAAAAAAGAACCCCACTCCGGCAGGAGACATGGAGGGCCAAATCAATCCATTAGCCATAGCCTCCTGAATATATTCTTGCATGGCCCTTCGCTCAGGCCCTGACAGTGAGTATAATGAACCCTGGGGGAGGTACCCGGTGGAGATTGATCTCGCAATCGTATGTGCGATGAGGAGGTAAAGTCGAAGCCCGTTGCTTGCTAAAAACCTCCGTGGGATCAGCATAATCGTTAGGAACATTAGGAGGCAGACAAAATTCAGAGCAGTCCCCAAATTCTCACCCTGTTCTGAACCTGCCATCCCTATGTCTGATTCCGAGTCAGAGAAATCCTCCAAATAGCAATCCTCCTCTGGCTGCCGCCAGTCAAATTGAGGATCCCACTCCAACCCCTCCTCTGCCCCTTTCTCTAGATTAGGAGGGTTGTGTGAGACAAACTCCTCAGAATCACTCCAGGCGTCAGCCTCCCCCATAGGTCGATGCCCAGGATGACATGCCAAACTCTCCCTACAGTGGGACCTACAATCAGTGCCCCACTGGACGATCGGGTTATCCTGCCTTCCCCAAATGATGTGAGGCCTATGTTCCCGTAGCCACGAGTGTCCTAAGATGACAGGGAAAACAGGAGAACTGATAATAAAAAACCGGACCTCCTCAGAATGACTACCAAAAGAGACGAACATAGTCAATAATTCAGGGACTTCGGTAATAAATACAGTTCCCAGCGGGCGACCGTCCAAAGATCTTACAATGCGTGAATGTAAAAGAGGGCGGATGGGAATGGAATATCTCCAAGCCCACCCGCATCCATAAAACAGTACACGGCACCAGAGTCCACAAAAGTTTCGATAAATATTCTCTGTCTCCCCACAGTCAATTCTACAGGAATTAAAGTTCGGAAGGGAAATTGGGTCTGTCCCTCTAGCGCCCCCCCTACCGCTAGAGGGAATTCCCGTTTCCCTGAAGCTCAGGGCAGCGTGGACGGATGTGTCCCGGTTTGTTACAATGATAGCAGATTATACGTCTGCAAACGGGCTTACGAGCCCGGCTCTCATATGAGCCATCAACCTGCATAGGTTCGCCAGGAGGGGAAATTTCAGTGGGCAGAATGGGAGCTGTATGCACGCTGCGAGGAGCATTAGCCCCGTTGCCAGCAAGAGTCAATGCAGTATGTTTCTCCCTGTTACGTTCGCGGATGCGATTATCAATTTGCACTGCAGTGCGAACCAACAAATCCAGAGTAACACAAGGGTCCAATGTAGCCATAGCGTCCTTAACCTATAAAAAAAATAAATGAAACCGAGACACTTCATTCACGAATCGTGAAGGCTGCGCTTTAAAAAAAATATTTCACATTGGGCAATGAAATCTTTACATCTTCCTGCCTCGCCTCCATATCTTGGGGGTAACTGGAGTTTTGGCTCTCGGGGAAGGTGTACGGATTGTGCTTTTGCAACATTTTGTGTGAACTGATTGGACAAGGCTCTAATACTCTCAGTGAGTGTTAACAGAACGTTTTCCTGTCTCTCCATGGCATTCGCCTGAAGGCGGACTCTCTCCGCCAACACTGCCAGCTGATTGTTCAGGCTAGAAAGACCCTTGCCATACCTAGAGAGAACAGCTTGTTGATTAGCCACAACTTTCTCTAACGCAGCCGTTGCTGAGGACTCCATGCTGGCTAGAGTGTTCTGTAATGGCCAGTAGAATTAGGAGGCAAAGTGCAACGATCAGAGAGGAAGAGAGTAGCACGGACACTGTACAAACACAGAGAGTAATACAGACCAAACGAAAGTACTCGCGCTTCCAAAGGACGTATAATAGTCTGAACCACGGAAGCAAAGCGAGATGGAAAAAAGGGAGAAGAAACTCCAATAATCAGAAGATAGAAAGTCATACAAAACCTGACTATAGATATCTTTGGCTATAGTGCAAAGCTAAAAACAGACACTCTAGCGAAGGAGGCGTGACGGACTTCCAGCTTATATAGAGTCCGGGAAGGCGCCGCCCCAGCTCAATCAGCCAGCTGGGTAAAGAATTCGAAAGCTAAGGAATTCGATATCGTCCCGGGACCAAACCACAGGCACATATCACAAACAATGACAGTGTAGAGAAGAGTGTAGAGAGGAGTGTCGGGAGGAGTATAGGGAGAAGAGTAGGGAGGAGTGTAGGGAGGAGGGTAGGGAGGAGTGTAGGGAGGAGGGAAGGGAGGAGTGTTCGGGAGGAGTGTAGGGAGGAGTGAAGGCAGGAGTGTGGGAGTAGAGTAGGGAAGAGTGTAGGGAAGAGTGAAGGAAGTAGTGTAGGGAGGAGTGTACGGAACAGTGAAGGGAGTAGTGTAGGGAGGAGTGTAGGAAAGAGTGTAGAAAGGAGCGTAGGGAAGAGTGTAGGCAGGAGCGAAGGGAGGAGTGTAGGGAGAAGTGTAGGGAGGAGTGTAGGAAGGAAGGTAGGGAGGGTGACATGAAAGTGTAGGGAGGAGTGAAGGGAGGAGTGTAGGAAAGAGTGTAGAAAGGAGCGTAGGGAAGAGTGTAGGCAGGAGCGAAGGGAGGAGTGTAGGGAGAAGTGTAGGGAGGAGTGTAGGAAGGAAGGTAGGGAGGGTGACATGAAAGTGAATGGAAGAGTGTAGGGAGGAGTGAAGGGAGGAGGGTAGGGAGGGTGACATGAAAGTGTAGGGAGGAGTGTAGGGAGGAGTAAAAAGAGGTGTGTAGGGAGGATTGTAGGAAAGAGTGTAGGGAGGAGTGTAGGGAGGAAGGTAGGGAGGAGGTTAGGGAGGAGTGTAGAAAAGAGAGTAGGGAGGGAGGGTAGGGAGGAAGGTAGGGAAGAGTGGAGGGAGAAGGGAAGGGAAGAGTGTAGGGAGGAGTGTAGGGAGCAGAGAAGGGAGGAGTGAAGGGAGCAGTGTAGGGAACAGTGAAGGGAGGAGGATAAGGAGGAGTGTAGGGAGGAGTGTAGGGAAGATGGTAGGGAGGAATGTAGGGAAGAGTGTAGGGAGGATGTAGGGAAGAGTGTAGTGAGGAGTGTAGCGAGGAGGGAAGGGAAAAGTGTAGGGAGGAGGGAAGGGAAGATAGTAGGGAGGAGGGTGGGGAGGATGTAGGAAATAGTGTAGGGAAGAGGGAAGGGAAGAGTGTAGGGAGGAGTGTAGGGAGGAAGGTAGGGAGGAGTGTAGGGAGAAGTGTAGGGAAGAGTGAAGAGAGGAGGGTAAGGAGGAGTGTAGGGAGGATGTAGGGAGGAAAGTAGGGAGGAGTGCAGGGAGAAGTGGAGGGAGGAAGGAGGGGAACAGTGTAGGGAGGACAGTAGCAAAGGAGGATGGAGTGTGCAGGGAGTGGAAGGGGAGGGAGAAGGGAGGGAGGGAGTGTAGGGAGGGCAGGGAAGGGGAGGGGGAAAGGAAGTGTAGGGAGGGGGGGGAGGAGTGTAGGGAACAGTGGTGTAGGGTAGGAGGAGGGTAGGGGTAGGAGGAGGGTAGGAAGGAAGTAGGGAAGAGTGTAGGGGAAGGAAGGAGGGAGGGGAGGGATGAGGAGGGGAGGAGGGGGAAGAGTGTGGGGAAGGAGTGTAGGGAGGGGGGAGGAGTGTAGGGAGGATGTGGGGAAGAAAGTGAGGAGGGTGGGGAAGGGAGGGGGAGGGAGAAGGGGAGGAGTAAGGGGAGGAGTGTGGGGAGGAGGTAGGGAGGAAGGAGTGTGGGGAGGAGTGTAGGGAAGGGAAGGAGGGAAGTGAGGAGGAGGGAGGAGGGTGGGGAGGATGTAGGGAAGGAGTGGGGGAGGAGTGTAGGGGAGGATGTAGGGAGGATGGTAGGGAGGGAGGGGGAGAGAAGGGGAGGACAGGGGAGGGGTAGGGAGGAGTGAAGGGAGGATGTAGGGAGGAGAGTGGGGGGGTAGGGAGGAGGAAGGGGAGGAGAGGAGGGAGGAAGGAGTGTAGGGGAGGAGAGTAGGGAGGAGGGTAGGGAGGAGTGAAAAGAAGGAGGGAAGGGATGTAGGGAGGAGGGTAGGGAGGATGTAGGGAGGAAGGGTGTGGGGAAGGGGAGGGTGGGAGGAAGGGAGGGGGTGGGGAGGAGGGAGGGAGGTGGGGAGGGGATGTAGGGAGGAGGTGGGAGGAGGGGAGGAGTGTAGGGAGGAGGGTAGGAAGGGAGGGGAGGAGGAGGGAGGGAGGGAGGATGTAGGAGGGAGGATGGGAGGAGTAGGGAGGAGTGTAGGGAGGAGGGGAAGGGAAGGGATGTGGAGGGGAGAAGGGAGGGAGAAGGGGAGGAGGGGGGAGGAGGTAGGGAGGAGGAAGGGAGGAGTGTAGGGAGGAGGGTAGGGAGGGATGTAGGGAGGAGGAAGGGAGGAGGGGAGGGAGGGAGGAGGGTAGGGAGGAGGTAGGGAGGAGGGTAGGGAGGAGGGTAGGGAGGGAGGAGAAGGGAGGAAGGGAGGAGAGGAGGGAAGGGAGGAGGGTAGGGAGGGAGTGGGAGGGAGGGAGGAGGGTAGGGAGGATGTAGGGAGGAGGGAAGGAAGGATGTAGGGAGGAGGAGGGTAGGGAGGATGTAGGGAGGAGGTAGGGAGGAGGGTAGGGAGGAGGATGTAGGGAGGAGGGGGAGGAGGGAGGGATGTAGGGAGGAGGGTAGGGAGGAGGGGAGGAGGAGGGGAGGGAGGATGTAGGGAGGAGGTAGGGAGGGGAGGTAGGGAGGGGAGGGGAGGGAGGGAGGATGTAGGGAGGAGGCTAGGGAGGATGTAGGGAGGAGAAGGGGAGGGGTAGGGAGGAGGGAAGGGAGGATGTAGGGAGGAAAAGTGTAGGGAGGAGGGTAGGGAGGATGTAGGGAGGAGGTGTAGGGAGGAGGGGAGGGAGGATGTAGGAGGAAAAGGGGGGAGGGAGGGGGAGGAGGAGGGAGGAGTGTAGGGAGGAGGATAGGGTGGATGTATGGAGGAGAGGGAGGAGGGTAGGGAGGGATGTAGGGAGGGAGGTGGGGAGGAGGATGGGGAGGAGGTAGGGGAGGATGTATGGAGGAGGATGTAGGAGGAGGGTAGGGGAGGATGGAGGAGGGGGAAAGTGAAGGGAGGTAGGGAGGAGGGTAGGGAGGATGTAGGGAGGAGTGTAGGGAGGAGGGTAGGGAGGATGTATGGAGGAGTGTAGGGAGGGGTGAAGATATATGGGGAGGGTAGGGGAGGGGGAGGAGTGTAGGGGGAAGGGTAGGGAAGGGAGGATGTGGGAGGATGGAGGAGGAGGAGGAAGGGAGGAGTGTGGGGAGGAGGGTAGGGAGGGAGGAAGTGCCGGAGGGAGGAGGGAGGAGGTAGGGAGGAGGGAAGGGGAACAGGGGAGGGAGGAGGAGTAGGGGAGGAGTAGGAGGGAGGGTAGGGAGGATGTAGGGGAGGAGTGAAGGAGGGTAGGGAAGGAGGTGGGAAGGGTGTAGGGGGGGGAGGGGTAGGAAAGAGGGGAGAGAAGAGTGTAGGGAGGGATGTAGGGAAGGATGGAAAGGGGAGGGATGATGTAGGGAGGAGGTAGGGGAAGAGGGAGGGGAAGAGGGTAGGGAGGATGTAGGGAAGAGTGTAGGATAGGAGGGATGTAGGGAGGAGTGTAGGGAGGAGGGTGGGGAGGGAGGGGGAGGATGAGGGAGGGGAGGGAGGGGGTGTAGGGGAGGGGAGGGGGGAGGATGTAGGGAGGAGTGAAGGGAGGAGGCTAAGGAGGAGGATAGGGAGGAGGAGGAGGAGGATGGTAGGAAATGGGGAAGAGTGTAGGGGGAGGGTGTAGGGAGGATGGGGAGGATAGGGGGAGATTAGGGAGGAGGGGGAGGGAGTGAAGGAGGGAAGGAGGAGGGGAGGATGTAGGTAGGAGGTGTAGGGAGGTAGGGAGGGAGGATGTGTAGGGAAGAGGGTAGGGAGGAGGGAAGGAGGATGGGTATGGAGGAGGAGGGAGGAGTGGGAGGATGTAGGGAGGAGGGGAGGGAGGGAGATGTAGGGGAAGGGTAGGGAAGGAGGGTAGGGAGGATGTAGGGGAGGAGGGTAGGGGAGGATGTAGGGAGGAGTGTAGGGAGGAGGGTGTAGGGTAGGGAGAAGTGTAGGGAGGAGGGTAGGGAGGATGAGGGGAGTGTAGGGAGGAGGGGAGGGTAGGGAGGATGTAGGGGAGGAGGATGTAGGGAGGATGTAGAGGGAAGAGGTATGGAGGAGGGAGGGGGAGGATGTAGGGGAAAGTAGGGGAGGAGAGAGGTAGGGGAGGAGGGTAGGGAGGATGTAGGGAGGGAGGGGAGGGAGGATGTGAGGGGAGGAGGGTGGGGAGGGAGTGCAGGGGAGGAGTGGGAGGATGGAAGGAGGGAGGAGGGGGGGGACAGTAGGGGAGGAGGGTAGGGAGGGAGGGTAGGGAGGATGTAGGAGGAGGAGGGAGGGAGGAGTAGGGAGGATGAAGGGAGGAGGGAGGGGGGAGGAGGGGAGGAGTGGGGAGGGTAGGGAGGAGGGGTAGGGAGGATGTAGGGAGGAGTGTAGGGAGAGGGTAGGGAGGATGTAGAAGAGGAGGGAAGGGAGGATGTAGGGAGGAGGGCAGGGAGGATGTAAGGGAGGAGTGTAGGGAAGGATGGGAGGGGGTGGATTAGGGAGGAGGGTAGGGAGGATGTAGGGAGGAGGTAGGGAGGAGGTAGGGAGGATGTAGGGAAGGGAGGATGTATGGAGGAGGGTAGGGAGGAGTGTAGGGAGGAGTGTAGGGGAGGAGGGAGGGGGAGGAGGTAGGGAGGAGTGTAGGGAGGAGGGTGGGGAGGATGTAGGGAGGAGTGTAGGGAGGAGGCTAGGGAGGATGTAGGGAGGAGGGTAGGGAGGATGTATGGAGGGATGTAGGGAGGAGTGTAGGGAGGAAGGTAGGGGAGGAAGGGAGGAGTGAAGGGAATAGTGTAGGGAGGAGGGTGGGGAGGATGTAGGGAGGAGTGAAGGGAAGAGTGTAGGGAGGAGGGTAGGGGAGGAGAGTAGGGAGGATGTATGGAGGAGGGTAGGGAGGATGTAGAGAAGAGTGTAGGGAGGAGGGTAGGGAGGATGTAGGGAGGAGTGAAGGGAATAGTGTAGGGAGGAGGGTGGGGAGGATGGGTAGGAGGATGTAGGGGAAGAGGTAGGGGAGGAGGGTAGGGGAGGATGTAGGGGAGGCTAGGGAGGAAGGAGGAATGAGAGGATGTAGGGGAGGGGTGGGGGGAAGGATGGTGGAGGAGGGTAGGGGGGAGGGAGGGAGGATGTAGGGAGGGAGGAGGGGGGGATGTAGGGGAGGAGGGTGTGGGAAGGGAGGCAGGGAGGAGGGATGGGGGATGGAGGGGGGGATGTAGGGAGGATGTATGGGGAGGGGGGGGTAGGGAGGAGTGTAGGGAGGAGGGTAGGGGAGGAGAGTAGGGGAGGGTAGGGGAGGAGGATGTGGGGAGGAGGATGGAGGAGGTAAGAGGAGTGTAGGGGAGGTGGGGAGGGAGGAGGGGAGGGAGGAGGAGGTAGGGAGGAGTGGGAGGGAGGGGTGGGGGGAGGATGTAGGGGAGGAGTGTAGGGAGGGGAGGGAGGGGAGGGATGTGCAGGGAGGAGTGTAGGGGAGGGAAAGGGGAGGATAGGGAGGAGGGTGAGGGAGGGATGGGAGGGAGGGAGGAGGGGTAGGGGAGGAGGTAGGAGGAGGGGAGGATGTAGGGAGGAGGGTAGGGAGGGAGGATGTAGGGAGGAGTAGGGAGGATGGGGAGGATGTGGAGGAGGGGAGGGTAGGGAGGAGGCTAGGGAGGATGTAGGGAGGAGGGTAGGGAGGATGTAGGGAAAAGTGTAGGGAGGAGGATAGGGAGGATGTAGGGAAGAGTGAAGGGAGGAGATTGGGGCAGGGTACTGAGGAGTGCAGAGAGGAGTGTAGGGAGGGAGAGTAAGCAGGAGTGTAGGGGAGGAGTGTAGGGAGAAGTGGAGGGAGGAAGAAGGGGAACAGTGTAGGGAGGACGGTAGGAAAGAGTGTAGGGAAGAGTGTAGGGAGGATGTAGGAAGGATGGAAAGGAGTAGTGTAGGGAGGAGTGTAGGGAAGAGGTTAGGGAAGAGTGTAGGGAGGATGTAGGGAAGAGGATAGGAGGGATTTAGGGAGGAGTGTAGGGAAGAGGCTAAAGAGGATGTAGGGAGGAGAGAGGGGGGAGTGTAGGGAGGAGGGTAAGGAGGATGTAGGGAGGAGGGTAGGGAACAGTGTAGGGAGGACGGCAGGAAAGAGTGAAGGGAAGAGTGTAGGGAGGATGTAGGAAGGATGGTAGGGAGCAGTGTAGGGTAGGAGTGAAGGGACGAGGGTAGGGAAGAGGGTAGGGAGGAGTGTAGGGAGGATGTAGGGAGGAGGGTAGGGAGGATGTAGGGGAGGGAGGGTACGGAGGAGGGTAGGGAGGAGTGCAGGGAGGATGTAGGGAGGAGGGTAGGGAGGATGTAGGGAGAGAGTGTAGGGAGGAGGGTAGGGAGGATGGATGGAGGATGGTAGGGAACAGCGTAGGGAGGATGGTAGGAAAGAGTGTACGGAAGACTGTACGGAGGATGTAGGGGAGGTAGGGTAGGGGGAGGTAGGGGAGGATGTAGGGGGAGGATGTAGGGAGGGAGGGTAGGGAGGATGTAGGGGAGGATGTAGGGAGGATGTGTAGGGGGGAGGATGGAAGGGATGTAAGGAGGGTAGGGAGGATGAAGGGAGGAGTGTAGGGAGGGGGTAGGGAGGACTGTAGGGGGGGGGAGGAGGGGAGGAGGTGTAGGGAGGATGTATGGAGGAAGGGGAGGAGGGTAGGGGAGGATGTAGGGAGGTAGGGAGGATGTATGGAGTAGGGTAGGGAGGATGTAGGGAGGAGTGTAGGGAGGAGGGTAGGGAGGATGTAGGGAGGATGTACTGAAAAGTGTAGGGAGGAGGGTAGGGCGGATGTAGGGAGGAGTGTAGGGAGGAGGTAGGGGGGAGGATGTATGGAGTAGGGTAGGGAGGATGTAGGGAGGAGTGTAGGGGAGGGGGATGTAGGGAGGATGTACGGAGGAGGTAGGGGAGGAGGGTAGGGAGGATGTAGGGAGGAGTGTAGGGAGGAGGGTAGGGAGGATGTAGGGAGGAGTGTAGGGGAGGAGGGTAGGGAGGAGGAAGGGAGGAGTGTAGGGAGGAGGGTAGGGAGGATGTATGGAGGAGTGTAGGAAGGAGTCTAGGGAAGAGGGTAGGGAGGAGTGCAGGGAGGTGGGTAGGGAGGAGTGTAGGGAGTAGAGTAGGGAGGAGATTGGGGGGAGGGTACGGAGGAGTGCAGAGAGGAGTGTAGGGAGGAGGTAGGGAGGAGGGTAGGGAGGAGTGCAGGGATGAGTGTAGGGAGGAGGGTAGGGAGGAGGGTAGGGAGGGGTATAGGGAGGAGGGTACGGAGGAGTGCAAGGAGGAGTGTAGAGAGGAGGGTAGCGAGGATGTAGGGCGGAGTGTAGGGAGGAGGGTAGGGAGGATGTAGGGAAGATGGAGGGGAGGGAAGGGAGGATGTAGGGAGGCGTGTAGGGAGGAGGGTAGGGAAGATGTAGGGAAGAGTGTAGGGAAGAGTGCAGGGAGGAGGGTAGGGAGGATGTAGGGAAGAGTGTAGGCAGGAGGGTATGGGAGGATGTAGGGAGGAGTGTAGGGAAGAGTGTAGGGGGAGGAGGGTAGGGAGGATGTAGGGAAGAGTGTAGGCAGGAGGGTAGGGAGGATATAGGGAGGAGTGTAGGGAAGAGTGTGGGGATGTGTGCAGGGAAGAGTGTAGACAGGAGGGTAGGGTGGATGTAGGGAGGAGTGTAGGGAAGAGTGAGGGGAGGTGTGTAGGGAAGAGTGTAGGGAGGAGGGTAGGGAGGATGTAGGGAAGAGTGTAGGGAGGAGGGTAGGGAGGATGTAGGGGAGGAGGAGGGAAGGGTAGGGATGTGTGGGGAGGAGGGTAGGGAGGATGTAGGGAAGAGTGTAGGGGAGGGTAGGGAGGATATAGGGAGGAGTGTAGGGAAGAGTGTGGGGATGTGTGTAGGGAAGAGTGTAGGGAGGAGGGTAGGGAGGATGTAGGGAAGAGTGTAGGCAGGAGGGTAGGGAGGATATAGGGAGGAGTGTAGGGAAGAGTGTGGGGATGTGTGTAGGCAAGAGTGTAGGGAGGAGGGTAGGGAGGATGTAGGGAAGAGTGTAGGGAGGATGTAGGGAGGACGTAGGGAAGAGTGTAGGGAGGAGGGTAGGGAGGATATAGGGAGGAGGGTAGGGAGGATGTAGGGAAGAGTGTAGGGAGGAGTGTAGGGAGGATGTAGGGAGGAGTGTAGGGACGAGGGTAGGGAGGAGTGGAGGGAAGAGGGTAGGGAACAGTGTAGGGAGGACGGTAGGAAAGAGTGTAGGGAAGAGTGTAGGGAGGATGTAGGGAGAAGGGAATGGGGGAGTGTAGGGAAGAGTGTAGGGAGGATGTAGGGAGGACGGAAGAGAGGATTTAGGGAGGAGTGTAGGGAAGAGTGTAGGGGCGAGGGTAGCGGGGGGTGTAAGGAAGAGTGTAGAGAGGAGGGTAGGGAGGAGTGTAGGGAAGAATGTAGGGAGGAGGGTAGGGAGGATATAGGGAGGGAGTGTAGGGAGGAGGGTAGGGAGGATGTATGGGAGGAGTGTAGGGAGGAGGGCAGCGAGGAGGGTAGGGAGGAGTGTAGGGAGGAGGGTAGGGAGGAGGCAGGGAGGAGTGTGGGGAGGAGGGTAGCGAGGAGGGTAGAGAGGAGTGTAGAGAGGAGGGTAGGGAGGATGTAGGGAGGAGTGTAGGGAAGGAGGGTAGGGAGGAGGTAGGGAGGAGTATAGGGAAGAATGTAGGGAGGCGTGTAGAAAGGAGGGTAGAGAGGATGTATGGAAGAGTTTAGGGAGGAATGTAGGGAAGAGGGTAGGGAGGATGTAGGGAAGAGTGTAGGGAGGAGTGTAGGGAGGATGTAGGGAGGAGGGTAGGGAGGATGTAGGGAGGAGGGAAGGGAGGAGGGTAGGGAGGATGTAGGAAGGAAGGAAGGGAGGACGTAGGGAGGAGTGCAGGGAGGAGGGTAGGGAGGAGTGTAGGGAGGATGACACATTCCTCCACTCTCCAAAGGTCAGCATGAGCACTGCAAACATCTTCCAAAACAGCTCACTGACCCTGTTTAACTTCACATTAACATCAGCTTCCTAAAACAAGCAGCTCATCTTCAAGGGGATTTGCACAAAGCTGAGGGAACAGCACCAGACACAGGCCCAAACACAGGTGCGTCATTCAAGCCAGGATAAATCTAAACTCATCAATCCAAGGAGTGTTTCGTAGCTCAGCAGCATCTCAGGTTGTTCACAACAGATGGATGTGCGAGATTCTGGATGTTTGGAAAAGGATATTATTTTTTTAAACAGGACATAACGCAGCAGGTATTTCCTAAACTTAGTTTCTCGTGAACTCCGTCCAGTTTCCCATGACCCCGACAAACCTTTCCAGGAACTGGCCCAGTCGACTCCGGCAGGGAAGAAGGCGAAAGCTGTAAATGCTCAGGATTCTTCTGGCTTCAGGACAGAATCTTGCAGAACCTTGTTAAGAAACCTCGTCTCAAATAGTTTCAGAAAACAGAGAAATGGCAGCCGGACTCAACATCAGACCCCACCTCTGCAGCCAACAAGCAGATATACCAATCAATTTACAAGGCTCAGTTCAAACAGCATAACCACGGATGACCTCTCAAAAAAACACAACACAACAGCACCAGAGCATTCCCACGGATGTAACCTCATACACCGACACACAACACAACAGCACCTCAGCATTCCTACTGATGTAACCTCATACACCGACACACAACACAACAGCACCACAGCATTCCTACTGATGTAACCTCATACACCGACACACAACACAACAGCACCACAGCATTCCTACTGATGTAACCTCATACACCGACACACAACACAACAGCAGCACAACATTCCTACTGATGTAACCTCATACACCGACACACAACACAACAGCATCTCAGCATTCCCACTGATGTAACCTCATACACCGACACACAACACAACAGCAACTCAGCATTCCTACTGATGTAACCTCATACACAGACACACAACACAACAGCACCACAGCATTCCTACTGATGTAACCTCATACACCGACACACAACACAACAGCACCTCAGCATTCCTACTGATGTAACCTCATACACAGACACACAACACAACAGCAACTCAGCATTCCTACTGATGTAACCTCATACACAGACACACAACACAACAGCACCACAGCATTCCTACTGATGTAACCTCATACACCGACACACAACACAACAGCATCTCAGCATTCCTACTGATGTAACCTCATACACCGACACACAACACAACAGCACCACAGCATTCCTACTGATGTAACCTCATACACAGACACACAACACAACAGCACCACAGCATTCCTACTGATGTAACCTCATACACAGACACACAGCACAACAGCACCACAGCATTCCCACTGATGTAACCTCATATACCGACACACAACACAACAGCACCACAGCATTCCTACTGATGTAACCTCATACACCGACACACAACACAACAGCACCACAGCATTTCCTACTGATGTAACCTCATACACCGACACACACACACAACAGCAACTCAGCATTCCTACTGATGTAACCTCATACTACTGATGTAACCTCATACACACAACACAACAGCACCACAGCATTCCTACTGATGTAACCTCATACACCGACACACAACACAACAGCACCACAGCATTCCTACTGATGTAACCTCATACACCGACACACAACACAACAGCAGCACAACATTCCTACTGATGTAACCTCATACACCGATACACAACACAACAGCACCTCAGCATTCCTACTGATGTAACCTCATACACCGACACACAACACAACAGCACCACAGCATTCCTACTGATGTAACCTCATACACCGACACACAACACAACAGCACCTCAGCATTCCTACTGATGTAACCTCATACACCGACACACAACACAACAGCACCTCAGCATTCCTACTGATGTAACCTCATTCACCGACACACAACACAACAGCAGCACAACATTCCTACTGATGTAACCTCATACACCGACACACAACACAACAGCACCACAGCATTCCTACTGATGTAACCTCATACACCGACACACAACACAACAGAACCTCAGCATTCCTACTGATGTAACCTCATACACCGACACACAACAAAACAGCACCTCAGCATTCCTACTTATGTAACCTCATTCACCGACACACAACACAACAGCACCTCAGCATTCCTACTGATGTAACCTCATACACCGACACACAACACAACAGCATCTCAGCATTCCTACTTATGTAACCTCATACACCGACACACAACACAACAGCAACTCAGCATTCCTACTGATGTAACCTCATACACCGACACACAACACAACAGCACCACAGCATTCCTACTGATGTAACCTCATACACCGACACACAACACAACAGCATCTCAGCATTCCTACTGATGTAACCTCATACACCGACACACAACACAACAGCACCACAGCATTCCTACTGATGTAACCTCATACACCGACACACAACACAACAGCACCACAGCATTCCTACTGATGTAACCTCATACACCGACACACAACACAACAGCAGCACAACATTCCTACTGATGTAACCTCATACACCGATACACAACACAACAGCACCTCAGCATTCCTACTGATGTAACCTCATACACCCACACACAACACAACAGCACCACAGCATTCCTACTGATGTAACCTCATACACCGACACACAACACAACAGCACCTCAGCATTCCTACTGATGTAACCTCATACACCGACACACAACACAACAGCACCTCAGCATTCCTACTGATGTAACCCTCATTCAACAGCACACACAACACAACAGCAACACAACATTCCTACTGATGTAACCTCATACACCGACACACAACACAACAGCACCACAGCATTCCTACTGATGTAACCTCATACACCGACACACAACACAACAGCACCTCAGCATTCCTACTGATGTAACCTCATACACCGACACACAACAAAACAGCACCTCAGCATTCCTACTTATGTAACCTCATTCACCGACACACAACACAACAGCACCTCAGCATTCCTACTGATGTAACCTCATACACCGACACACAACACAACAGCATCTCAGCATTCCTACTGATGTAACCTCATACACCGACACACAACACAACAGCATCTCAGCATTCCTACTGATGTAACCTCATACACCGACACACAACACAACAGCATCTCAGCATTCCTACTGATGTAACCTCATACACCGACACACAACACAACAGCACCACAGCATTCCTACTGATGTAACCTCATACACCGACACACAACACAACAGCATCTCAGCATTCCTACTGATGTAACCTCATACACCGACACACAACACAACAGCATCTCAGCATTCCTACTGATGTAACCTCATACACAGACACACAACACAACAGCACCACAGCATTCCTACTGATGTAACCTCATTCACCGACACACAACACAACAGCACCACAGCATTCCTACTGATGTAACCTCATACACAGACACACAACACAACAACACCACAGCATTCCTACTGATGTAACCTCATACACCGACACACAACACAACAGCACCTCAGCATTCCTACTGATGTAACCTCATACACAGACACACAACACAACAACACCACAGCATTCCTACTGATGTAACCTCATACACCGACACACAACACAACAGCACCACAGCATTCCTACTGATGTAACCTCATTCACCGACACACAACAAAACAGCACCTCAGCATTCCAACTTATGTAACCTCATACACAGACACACAACACAACAGCACCACAGCATTCCTACTGATGTAACCTCATACACCGACACACAACACAACAGCATCTCAGCATTCCTACTGATGTAACCTCATACACCGACACACAACACAACAGCATCTCAGCATTCCTACTGATGTAACCTCATACACCGACACACAACACAACAGCATCTCAGCATTCCTACTGATGTAACCTCATACACCGACACACAACACAACAGCATCTCAGCATTCCTACTGATGTAACCTCATACACCGACACACAACACAACAGCACCACAGCATTCCTACTGATGTAACCTCATACACCGATACACAACAAAACAGCATCTCAGCATTCCTACTGATGTAACCTCATACACCGACACACAACACAACAGCACCACAGCATTCCTACTGATGTAACCTCATACACCGATACACAACACAACAGCACCTCAGAATTCCTACTGATCTAACCTCATACAACGACACACAACACAACAGCATCTCAGCATTCCTACTGATGTAACCTCATACACCGACACACAACACAACAGCATCTCAGCATTCCTACTGATGTAACCTCATACACCGACACACAACACAACAGCACCTCAGCATTCCTACTGATGTAACCTCATACACCGACACACAACACAACAGCACCACAGCATTCCTACTGATGTAACCTCATACACCGACACACAACACAACAGCACCACAGCATTCCTACTGATGTAACCTCATACATCGACACACAACACAACATCACAGCATTCCTACTGATGTAACCTCATACACCGACACACAACACAACAGCATCTCAGCATTCCTACTGATGTAACCTCATACACCGACACACAACACAACAGCACCTCAGCATTCCTACTGATGTAACCTCATACACCGACACACAACACAACAGCACCACAGCATTCCTACTGATGTAACCTCATACACCGACACACAACACAACAGCACCACAGCATTCCTACTGATGTAACCTCATACACCGACACACAACACAACATCACAGCATTCCTACTGATGTAACCTCATACACCGACACACAACACAACAGCACCTCAGCATTCCTACTGATCCAACCCCTGTTCACCAGTGGAATGTTCCAAACAGGTGTTTCATGAACATTCCTCAACTTTCCCAGTCTTTTGTTGCACCTCTCACAGCTTTTTTGGTCCGTGTTGCAGGCAACAAATTCAAATGAGTGAATATTTCAAAAAAAAAAAAAAAAATAATAAAGTTTATCAGTTTGAAAATTAAATTTCTAGTCTTTTTAGTGTACTCAATTGAATTCAGGTCGAAAAGGATTTGCAAATCATTGTATTCCGTTTTTATTCATGGTTTGGGGTTTGTACTTTTAGATTATAAGCCTGCAGTTTAACATGGTCTTGCTTTCTAAAGCTGCCACTATCACTGCTATAACCTGCCACTGCTGAAATTCCCTCGTGAATCTCTCATCTGCATCACTCTGTAAGTTACAGGATGATACTTTTCAAGTTCTCCTTCCTGGCTCAACTGCTCCGTTTTTGCCGCTTTCATCATTTCTATTACAAAAGGAAATGGAACATCTCATCTTGCAAAAACATAAAGGATCTTTTCAAATAATAAGCCTGCTCTATCACAGATCCAGGCCATATTCGCTGCAGAGAGACTAATAATTTAGGCCAAGACTATTCCAACCAGAGCACCTGCATTACCTCATCATTCGAGGCCAGTAATCCCCAGTCAGGAGGGGACATTTCTGTGAGACAATGTTGCATATAAACAGGATTGTCAACATTCTTGAAAATTTTATCTTTCAGAACTGCCCAAAAGAGCAGTTATTACCCAGTGCCTCCCATCTTTCTCAATCAGCGTGTCGTTTTGGCTCGCAGTGGGTGCTGAGTTGATTTGCTTTATTGAATATCCAAACAAAAAACTGGCATAGCGCACACTACAATGATTTTTATCTCAGCTCCGCAAAGTCTGCCGTGCTACAGACCAGTGCCAGAAAGAAAATCAAAGGCAAATCATCCATAATTGGAAGCAGACTTGGTTTCACTGAGAAAAGGCAGGGACAAGCATGCTGAAGAACTTAAAGAACATGTTTTTATAAAGCTATGACGACTTTAGGTCACAGTAATGTTGTGTCTTTGCCAAGAATTCCCGTGCTGTTCACTTTGCACATGATAAATGTGAGGTCATGTGAACACTCACTGCACCTGAACTTTAAGTTCTGTAAAGCTGGAAGGCCTTGTGCACTGTGTGCACTTTCCTTGGTGTCTGTCCAATTCAGGTCACCCGTAACTTCACAATACTGCCTTATATAGTGCTGTTTACAGTCCAGCGTTGGACACAGTAGATAAACTTGGCAGGGTGAGCTCAAAAACTCATGAAGTTGACCGATTCCTCCTCCTGTCACCAAAACTCTTCATTAAAAAACCAACAGCTTTAGTTTTCAAAGCCAGTGCTGTTAGACTACACAGAGCTCATTCCCACAGTAAAGGTCTGTTAAACTACAGCGACACAGAGCTCAATCCCACAGTAAAGGTCTGTTAAACTACAGCGAAACAGAGCTCATTCCCACAGTAAAGGTCTGTTAAACAACAGCGACACAGAGCTCAATCCCACAGTAAAGGTCTGTTAAACTACAGCGAAACAGAGCTCGTTCCCACAGTAAAGGTCTGTTAAACTACAGCGACACAGAGCTCAATCCCACAGTAAAGGTCTGTTAAACTACAGCGAAACAGAGCTCATTCCCACAGTAAAGGTCTGTTAAACAACAGCGACACAGAGCTCAATCCCACAGTAAAGGTCTGTTAAACTACAGCGAAACAGAGCTCGTTCCTGAGTAAAGGTCTGTTAAACTACAGCGACACAGAGCTCAATCCCACAGTAAAGGTCTGTTAAACTACAGCGAAACAGAGCTCATTCCCACAGTAAAGGTCTGTTAAACAACAGCGACACAGAGCTCAATCCCACAGTAAAGGTCTGTTAAACTACAGCGAAACAGAGCTCGTTCCCACAGTAAAGGTCTGTTAAACTACAGCGACGCAGAGCTCATTCACACAGTAAAGGTCTGTTAAACTACAGCGAAACAGAGCTCATTCCCACAGTAAAGGTCTGTTAAACAACAGCGACACAGAGCTCAATCCCACAGTAAAGGTCTGTTAAACTACAGCGAAACAGAGCTCGTTCCCACAGTAAAGGTCTGTTAAACTACAGCGACGCAGAGCTCATTCACACAGTAAAGGTCTGTTAAACAACAGCGACACAGAGCTCGTTCCCACAGTAAAGGTCTGTTAAACTACAGCGACGCAGAGCTCATTCACACAGTAAAGGTCTGTTAAACTACAGCGAAACAGAGCTCATTCCCACAGTAAAGGTCTGTTAAACAACAGCGACACAGAGCTCAATCCCACAGTAAAGGTCTGTTAAACTACAGCGAAACAGAGCTCGTTCCCACAGTAAAGGTCTGTTAAACTACAGCGACGCAGAGCTCATTCACACAGTAAAGGTCTGTTAAACTACAGCGACGCAGAGCTCATTCACACAGTAAAGGTCTGTTAAACTACAGCGACACAGAGCTCGTTCCCACAGTAAAAGTCTGTTAAACTACAGCGACACAGAACTCATTCCCACAGTAAAGGTTGTATTTTATCATTCCACAGTTCTGAGCAGATAGAGAAACACGTTCCTTTCCCTTGTCAATCTACTGATGCTATGCAGGGCTGGGTTCTGTTAGCGTTTGAATGGCGAATTGTGGGAACAATGCCGAAGGAACACCTGGATTAGCCGGAAAAAAAAAAAAAAAAAAAAACTTATTTACAGTTTCTTACGATCGCTATGACACATTTTTCAATACTTTAAACACTTACTCTTTACACAGTTAGCACAACATCAGCCAATGTGGGCTATACATTTAACACATTTCATGTACTTTTGACACAAAATACATAAATTTAATACAATAAAAAAATGTTTTCCCTTCTTTTATGTACAGGCTTAATCAAGACCAAAACAATAGACTCTAACTGCTAGATTTCCAATTGCTTTCACACTGTATGTCAAAACAGAAAACTTAATGTTCTAAACCAAAATAAAGACTAAAGATGAAGTGAACAGTAATTCACTGTAGATTGCACATAGTAGGTTGAAACAAATTTCCAGTATTTTTTTTTTTTTTTTTTTTAAATCATTGCTTTTGAGAAACACCAGATTAAAGATATATCAATCACAGCCGATTCTCATCTCACCCAGCTCAGGTGAGGGGCGTCTTTCAATGACATCACCTATCAATCACAGCTGATTCCCATCTCACCCAGCTCAGGTGTGGGGCGTCTTTCAATCACATCACCAATCAATCACAGCTGATTCCCATCTCACCCAGCTCAGGTGTGGGGCTTCTTTCAATCACCTCACCTATCAATCACAGCTGAGTCCCATCTCACCCAGCACAGGTGTGGGGCGTCTTTCAATCACATCACCTATCAATCACAGCTGCCTCCCATCTCACCCAGCTCAGGTGAGGGGCGTCTTTCAATGATATCAACTATCAATCACAGCTGATTCCCATCTCACCCAGCTCAGGTGTGGGGCGTCTTTCAATCACATCACTTATCAATCAACCTGATTCCCATCTCACCCAGCTCAGGTGTGGGGCGTCTTTCAATCACATCACCTATCAATCACAGCTGATTCCCATCTCACCCAGCTCAGGTGTGGGGCGTCTATCAATCACATCACCTATCAATCACAGCTGATTCCCATCTCACCCAGCTCAGGTGTGGGGCGTCTTTCAATCACATCACCTATCAATCACAGCTGATTCCCATCTCACCCAGCGCAGGTGTGGGGCATCTTTCAATCACATCACCTATCAATCACAGCTGATTCCCATCTCACCCAGCTCAGGTGTGGGGCATCTTTCAATCACATCACCTATCAATCACAGCTGATTCCCATCTCACCCAGCTCAGGTGTGGGGCGTCTTTCAATCACATCACCTATCAATCACAGCTGATTCCCCTCTCACCCAGCTCAGTTGTGGGGCGTCTTTCAATCACAACACCTATCAATCACACCTGATTCCCATCTCACCCAGCTCAGGTGTGGGGCGTCTATCAATCACATCACCTATCAATCACAGCTGAGTCCCATCTCACCCAGCTCAGGTGTGGGGCGTCTTTCAATCACATCACCTTTCTATCACAGCTGATTCCCATCTCACCCAGCTCAGTTGTGGGACGTCTTTCAATCACAACACCTATCAATCACAGCTGATTCCCATCACACCCAGCTCAGTTGTGGGGCGTCTTTCAATAACAACACCTATCAATCACAGCTGAGTCCCATCTCACCCAGCTCAGGTGTGGGGCGTCTTTCAATCACATCACCTATCAAACACAGCTGATAACTATCTCACCCAGCTCAGGTGTGGGGCTTCTTTCAATCACATCACCTATCAATCACAGCTGATTCCCATCTCACCCAGCTCAGGTGTGGGGCTTCTTTCAATCACATCACCTATCAATCACAGCTGATTCCCATCTCACCCAGCTCAGGTGTGGGGCGTCTTTCAATCACATCACCTATCAATCACAGCTGATTCCCATCTCACCCAGCTAAGGTGTGGGGCGTCTTTCAATCAATCACAGCTGATTCCCATCTCACCCAGCTCAGGTGTGGGGCGTCTTTCAATCACATCACCTATCAATTACAGCTGAGTCCCATCTCACCCAGCTCAGGTGTGGGGCATCTTTCAATCACATCACCTATCAATCACAGCTGATTCCCATCTCACCCAGCTCAGGTGTGGGGCGTCTTTCAATCACATCACCTATCAATCACAGCTTAGTCCCATCTCACCCAGCTCAGGTGTGGGGCTTCTTTCAATCACATCACCTATCAATCACAGCTGATTCCCATCTCACCCAGCTCAGGTGTGGGAGTCTTTCAATCACATCACCTATCAATCACAGTTGATTCCCATCTCACCCAGCTCAGGTGTGGGGCTTCTTTCAATCACATCACCTATCAATCACAGCTGATTCCCATCTCACCCAGCTCAGGTGTGGGAGTCTTTCAATCACATCACCTGTCAATCACAGCTGAGTCCCATCTCACCCAGCTCAGGTGTGGGGCGTCTTTCAATCACATCACCTATCAATCACAGCTGATTCCCATCTCACCCAGCTCAGGTGTGGGGCTTCTTTCAATCACATCACCTATCAATCACAGTTGATTCCCATCTCACCCAGCTCAGGTGTGGGGCTTCTTTCAATCATATCACCTATCAATCACAGCTGATTCCCATCTCACTCAGCTCAGGTGTGGGGCGTCTTTCAATCACATCACCTATCAATCACAGCTGAGTCCCATCTCACCCAGCTCAGGTGTGGGGCGTCTTTCAATCACATCACCTATCAATCACAGCTGATTCCCATCTCACCCAGCTCAGGTGTGGGGCATCTTTCAATCACATCACCTATCAATCACAGCTGATTCCCATCTCACTCAGCTCAGGTGTGGGGCGTCTTTCAATCACATCACCTATCAATCACAGCTGATTCCCATCTCACCCAGCTCAGGTGTGGGGCTTCTTTCAATCACATCACCTATCAATCACAGCTGATTCCCATCTCACCCAGCTCAGGTGTGGGGCTTCTTTCAATCATATCACCTATCAATCACAGCTGATTCCCATCTCACCCAGCTCAGGTGTGGGGCGTCTTTCAATCACATCACCTATCAATTACAGCTGAGTCCCATCTCACCCAGCTCAGGTGTGGGGCTTCTTTCAATCACATCACCTATCAATCACAGCTGATTCCCATCTCACCCAGCTCAGGTGTGGGGCGTCTATCAATCAATCACCTATCAATCCTATCAATTTCACCCAGCTCAGGTGTGGGGGCGTCTTTCAATCACATCACCTATCAATCACCTGATTCCCATCTCAGGTGTGGGGCGTCCTATCAATCACATCACCTATCAATCACAGCTGATTCCCATTTCACCCAGCTCAGGTGTGGGGCTTCTTTCAATCACATCACCTATCAATCACAGCTGCCTCCCATCTCACCCAGCTCAGGTGTGGGGCGTCTTTCAATCACATCACCTATCAATCACAGCTGATTCCCATCTCACCCAGCTCAGGTGTGGGGCTTCTTTCAATCAAATCACCTATCAATCACAGCTGATTCCCATCTCACCCAGCTCAGGTGTGGGGCATCTTTCAATCACATCACCTATTTGGGCAGATTTTGTGAGAAAAAAAACAACAGATGACAAGAGCAGGGAGAAGGTGGAGGACTTGCACGAGACGAGAGAGAGAAATGCCTGGAGAGAGAGGAAGAGTTAGAATGCCTGGTGGGGCTCAAAGAAGGGCCAGAGTTAGGGTGACAGATGAAATAAGAGCTACCATCATCGACCATGTCATCAACCATGGGTTATCATGTAGAGAGGCTGGAGAACGTGTGCAGCCAAATCTCAGCCGGAACACAGTGGCATCTATTGTCCAGATTTTTTGAGCAATCAACAGGTAGAATATTGTATAAGGGCTTTTCCTACTGAACAGTGTAACTATCAGAACATGTATTACAGTAACAGTATTCTCCTGGCCCCTAATATGTAACTTTGTTCCTCTAAGGGTTCAGCGTCTCCCTCCGTCAGGGGCCAGGGGCTAGCTCCTAAATGAACAGGAGCTGGCCATTGTCAACATGGTGACTGCTGACAATGAAATAAAACTGAAAGAATTTCAGGCCGATATTTTAGAAGACAACCTTCGTCTTTGCAAACATTAGAGCAATCAGCCTTACATCTATTTCTCGGACTCTGGCTAAACACAGATTCAAAATGAAACAACTTTATAGTCCCTTTCGAAAGGAACAGTCAGGGCATCAAGGAACTCCATCACCAATATGTCCAGGTACAGTAAGGTTATTCAATCCAAAATACACTGTACTATACATTGTGTGTTTTGCAGTGAACTACACTATGAACTTATATATAAAGTAAATCATTTACACACATTTTATCTGATTCCTTACAAAGAGTCATGGAGTTGGAGGCCAATCAAGTCCCACATGACATGATCTACATTGATGAGGCTGGCGTCAACTTGGCTAAAAAGCGTTGGCGGGGCAGAAACATCATTGGTAAAAGAGCCACAGTTGCTGTGCCAGGCCAGAGAGGAGCCAACATCACCATGTGTGCAGCAATCTCTAACAATGGTGTGCTCCTGCATAAATGTCAAACTGGCCCCTACAACAGCGAGCGCCTTCTCCTGTTTTTAGAAGAGCTGTATGATAGACTGGTGTCCGAGGGAGAAGGGGGAGAGGGTGAGTTGGGGGGTAACTGGCCAACATATGTGGTCACCTGGGACTGTGTGGCATTCCAGCACGCACGTGCCGTCACCGCTTGGTTTAACGCCCATCCCAGGATGATGTCCCTTTTCCTTGCCCCTTACTCCCCTTTCCTCAACCCTATTGGAAGGTATTTGATCATCATCCACATGAGCAAATGTCCCTCCTGGATGCAACGGGTGCTGCATGCCAGGACACCACAGCTGAACACTGCCAGGGATGGATAAGGGATGCTGTAATGAACATACGAGGACTCCAATCGCGGATCAAGCTCAGAAGAGCGTCTTTTATTAGACTGGGAATGTTCAATGCTCATGGTCAGAAAAAAAACAGAAACAAGTCAGAAGCCAGAATCAGGAATATCACAGGTAATCAGAATCGTAAACCAGGGACAGGCAAGGGATCTATTAACCAGAAAATCCGTCAGCACAAAATACAGAAACAAAGGGGTATCTAAACTAAGGGAAATAGGGGAAAAGGGGAAAGGAGACAAAGAAATTAACTAAACGAAGGGAATGCAAGGGAATATGGGAAAACGAAAAGACTAGCAATCAAAATTCACAATCACTCGACGCGCAAATACAAAATATCAACTGGTAACAATGAAACACGAGACAAATCTTACAACAATACTTGAAGCTCACTAGAAAAGAAAGGCAGAGAGCGAGACGACCAAGACTGAGCAAAGGAACGAAACGAATCGACACTGACAAGAGGAAAAGTGGGGTCTTAATAAACAAACTAATCAGAGTGTTTAGACCAAGTAATAAAGGACAGCTGGAGAGGAGGCGGAATCTAGAACAGCAAAGGATGGTGATAGGACAGATTGGGGAAGTAGGTGTGCCCTGCTTCTTCAAACTAACTAATCACCGTGCCCTAACTACTCTGCTCTAATGTGTAGTCCTACCCATTTCTAATCACCCGTGCCTCAGCTAAACTTTTCTCAGGTGCAGACAGTTAACAAGCACAGGAAGAAGGAAGCAGGAAGTACCCAACCAGAAAAAACAGGGGAAGAGATTGTGAATGGAAACAAGACAAGACACCACACTTGGGAAACACAAAAGGGAGCTCAGTACAAGGAAGACAAGAGACAAGCATTCATAAAACATGAACAGTCACACTAGAAAACATTAACTAAACACAATGAAACTAATAAATCTAAGCAAAACATACAACATCAAACATAAAATCCTTAATTCACAACAGAACCCCCCCTCACGGTCGCCACCTGGCGGCCGAACTCGAAGCTTTGTGAAAGTCTCTGATCAGTCTCTTATCGAGGATGTGCCGTGCCGGCACCCAGGAAACGCCCTCCGGACCGTAGCCCTCCCAATCCACAAGGTACTGTAGGCGGCACCCGGCGTCCGGACGTTCAGCAGCTTCCTGACGGTGTAGGCTTCTCCTCCATCGATGAGGCGAGGGGGGGGGCGGATTAGGCGGGGGCAGGGGTGAGGGGGGGGAAACAGACACTGGCTTGAGACAGGACACATGAAAAACAGGATGGATCACGGGACATGGACTGGGGTAACTTGAGTTGCACTGAAACAGGGTCAACAATCTTGACTATGGGGAAAGGGCTAATGTAACTAGGGGCTAACTTGGCGGGTCGGGGCGTGGAGGGGGATGTCCTTAGTGGACAGCCAGACTTTCTGGCCAACTTTGTAGTCTGGGGGCTGGAGCGGCGACGGTTGGCCTGCCTGGTCATCTGGCCGGAGGCCTTGAGGAGGGCGGCGCGGGTCTCCTGCCATGTCCGGGCGGCACCTCCGGATGAGCTCCTCAATACTAGGGACGTCGACCTCGGCCTCCTGGGAGGGAAACAGGGGGGCTGATAACCGAGGCAGGCCTGGAAGGGGAGACACCGGAGGCAGCTGCAGGCAGACTGTTTATTGAGTACTCCACCCACGCCAGCTGGTCACTCCAATCGGTCTGGTCGCGGGAGGCCAGGCACCGAAGCACCGTCTCAACCTGCTGGTTGGCTCTCTCAGTCTGCCCATTGCTCTGTGGGTGGAAACCGGAAGACAGGTTGACAGCAATTCCCAGTCTTGTGCAGAAGGCCCTCCAGACCTGGGAGACGAACTGCGGACCACGGTCAGAGACAACATCAGAAGGAATCCCATGTAACCTAATTACGTGTTGTATAAGCAGGTCAGCTGTCTCCTTAGCAGAGGGGAGCTTAGGTAGTGGAACCAGGTGTACAGCCTTTGAGAAGCGATCGATGATGGTCAGGATGACCGTGTTACCTTGTGACGGTGGCAACCCAGTAACAAAGTCCATAGCAATACTAGCCCAGGGTCTGGATGGCACAGGGAGTGAGTGGAGGAGACCGGCTGGAGGAGTGTGGGTGATCTTGCTCTGGGCGCACACCGAGCAGGCGGCCGTAAACTCCTTGACATCCTGGCGGACTGAGGGCCACCAGAATCTTCTGCGCAGCATGGACAGGGTACGGTTGGCTCCTGGATGGCAGGCAAGCAGGGACGAATGGGCCCACTGCAACACTTCAGACCTGAGGGCATCAGGGACAAACAGACACTCCCTAGGACAATTAGCAGGTGGCCCACCAGGAGGTTGTGCTCCTCTGACCCGGTTCTCCAGCTCCCAGACAAGCGCCCCCACCAGACATCTGTCGGGCAGGATTCTCTGTGGCTCCTTGGGTGCAGCATCAGGGGAGAACTTGCGGGACAGAGCATCAGGCTTTTTATTCAGGGACCCAGGGCGATAAGCCAGAGTGAAATTAAAAAAAAAAAAAAACAGAGACCAGCGAGATTGACGAGAATTTAACCTCTTGGCAGACTTGAGGTATTCTAGATTTTTATGATCCGTCCAAACTTGAAACGGGACTTTAGCACCCTCTAACCAGTGACGCCACTCCTCCAATGCCATCTTGACAGCAAGTAGCTCACGATTGCCGATATCATAATTCTGTTCTGCTGAACTGAGTCTCCGTGAGAAAAAGGCGCATGGGTGTACCTTGTTGTCTGTGATGTTGCGCTGAGACAGCACTGCTCCAACTCCAGTATTAGAAGCGTCCACCTCTACAATGAACTGCCGTTCCGGGTCGGGCTGTTGGAGGATGGGGGCACTGGTGAAGCGGCTCTTGAGCTCCTGGAAGGCCCTCTCTGCGTCAGAGGACCACACAAACTGGACTTTGGGAGACGTCAGGGAGGTGAGTGGTGCATCAACAGAACTATAATTGCGGATAAACCTTCTATAAAAGTTAGCAAACCCCAGGAAGCATTGTAACTCCTTGGGGACGTAGGAGTAGCCCAGTCTTTAACAGCCTTGACCTTCTCTGGGTCCATCAGGATGCCCCCGGGGGTGACCACGAAACCCAGGAACGGAACCGTGTCCAGGTGGAATTCACACTTCTCAGCCTTAGCGAAGAGCTGGTTCTCAAGGAGTCGCTGCAGGACTGCTCTGACATGGCGCACGTGTTCCTCCTTGGAGCGTGAAAACACTAAGATGTCACCCAGATAAACAAATACAAACTGGTTAATCATGTCATGCAACACATCGCTAATGAGGTTCTGGAAGACCATGGTAGCGTTAGCCAGCCCGAAAGGCATCACCAGATACTCGTAGTGGCCCTGGCGGTGTTGAAGGCGGTCTTCCACTTGTCTCCTTCCTTAATGCGGACGAGGTGGTACGCGTTCCGTAAGTCCAGCTTAGTGAAGATGGTGGCCCCCTGCAACAACTCAAAGGCGGAGTTCATTAACGGTAGAGGGTAACGGTTCTTTACCGTGATATTGTTTAATCCTCTGTAATCAATACAGGGTCGGAGGGAGCCATCTTTCTTCCCAACAAAGAAGAATCCCGCTCCGGCTGGGGAGGACGAGGGACGGATGATGCCGGCAGCCAGGGACTCCTCTACGTACTTCTCCATAGCCTCTTGTTCTGGGCGAGACAGGGAATACAGTCCTCCCCTAGGGGGCGTAGTGCCCGGGTGCAGCTCTATGGCGCAGTCGTAGGGTCTGTGCGGAGGCAGAGATAGAGCACGAGACTTAGAGAACACTTCGACGAGGTCATGGTACTCACGGGGCACTTTAGACAGGTCAGGAACATATGGTGGTTCACTGGACTGGCTGTTGCTCTGGTTGGGTGGGGCTCTGCGAAGGCAGGAACGTAAACAGTGGGTGCTCCACTCAACCACTTGTCCTGTCTCCCAGTTGATGGTGGGGTTGTGGATCTTCAGCCAAGGAAGGCCCAGGACGATGGGAGCAGAGGAGCAGGGCATGACGTGGAGCCTGATCTGTTCCTGATGATTGCCAGAGACAACGAGGGTGATTAGCGGGGTGACGTGTGTAATCTGGCCCAACGATTGCCCACCAAGTCCAAGAGGATGGAGCGGAGTAGGAAGTTTCTGGGGTTGAAGCTGCAGACGGTTGAACAGGTCAGCGTCGATCAGGTTAAAGTCGGATCCTGAGTCGAACAGCACATTGGAGGTTAGCGTCTTGTTTCCAACAACAATGGTGACCGGAACCTGTCTGCGTGAACCGTCAGCATAACACAACTGCCCTACCTTCCCGTTTGCATCCGGCTTGCAGAGGAGTGAACAGCTCTTAATGCGGTGACCCTCCTTCCCACAGTATAAGCAGGCGCCTGTGCACATTCTTTTGGCGCGCTCTTGTGGTGACAAACGGCATCGATCCACCTGCATGGGTTCCTCCGGTCTCTGGTGCACGCCGGTCTCCTGCACAGAATGTACAGGAGCATCGCCCCAAGAGGACCGGAAGTTTCCATGCTGAGTAGATCGGCGTGTCTCAGGTTGACTCTGGCGCTCCCTCTCGCGCTGCTGCAGTCGAGAATCAACCTGGATGGCCACCCGAATAAGCCCCTGCAGATTCGAAGGCAGCTCACGTGACGCCAGCTCGTCTTTTATGTTTTCAGCCAATCCTCGGTAGAATACGTCAAACTGAGCGTCCTCGCTCCACTGGGTGGCGGCAGCCAGTGACCGGAACTGAATGGCATAATCAGACAAGCTCTGGTGGCCTTGCGTCAGACTCAGAAGTGCGCTGCCTGCTTGGCGCCCCTGGAACGAAGCGATCAAATACCTCCCTCATCTCAGCCATGAACGCCTCAATGGTGCTGGTGCAGGGGTGGACGGCGTCCCACATTGAGGTTCCCCACTCCCTCGCCTTTCCAGTGAGAAGGGTGATGACATAGGAGGGAGCGCGACGTGGGGAACGTCAGTGGCTGGAGCTCGAATATAATGGAGCACTGGGACAGGAAGGCTCGGCAGGACTTCGGATCTCCATCGTACTCCGCGGGAGTAAGGCGGGGCTCCCGGATGGGAGCTGCCTCTGCTGGCGCGACTGCAGTGCTGGGGCGGATGATCCCAGGGTGAGACGCTGGAGGGTCTCCCTCAGTGCGTGCATGTCGCGCTGCTGCTGCTGAATCACGGCTTCATGGGACCGGAGAAGCTGCAGCGTGGAATCGCCCGCTGGAGTCTGTGCTGGTGATTCGCATACTGTAATGAACATACGAGGACTCCAATCGCGGATCAAGCTCAGAAGAGCGTCTTTTATTAGACTGGGAATGTTCAATGCTCATGGTCAGAAAAAAACAGAAACAAGTCAGAAGCCAGAATCAGGAATATCACAGGTAATCAGAATCGTAAACCAGGGACAGGCAAGGGATCTATTAACCAGAAAATCCGTCAGCACAAAATACAGAAACAAAGGGGTATCTAAACTAAGGGAAATAGGGGAAAAGGGGAAAGGTAATTGGATAGGGAAAGGGAGACAAAGAAATTAACTAAACGAAGGGAATGCAAGGGAATATGGGAAAAACGAAAGACTAGCAATCAAAATTCACAATCACTCGACGCAAATACAAAATATCAACTGGTAACAATGAAACACGCAGACAAATCTTACAACAATCGCAGAAGCTCACTAGAAAGAAAGGCAGAGACGAGACGACCAAGACTGAGCAAAGGAACGAAACGAATCGACACTGACAAGAGGAAAAGTGGGGTCTTAATAAACAAACTAATCAGAGTGTTTAGACCAAGTAATAAAGGACAGCTGGAGAGGAGGCGGAATCTAGAACAGCAAAGGATGGTGATAGGACAGATTGGGGAAGTAGGTGTGCCCTGCTTCTTCAAACTAACTAATCACCGTGCCTAACTACTCTGCTCTAATGTGTAGTCCTACCCATTTCTAATCACCCGTGCCTCAGCTAAACTTTTCTCAGGTGCAGACAGTTAACAAGCACAGGAAGAAGGAAGCAGGAAGTACCCAACCAGAAAAAACAGGGGAAGAGATTGTGAATGGAAACAAGACAAGACACCACACTTGGGAAACACAAAAGGGAGCTCAGTACAAGGAAGACAAGCATTCATAAAACATGAACAGTCACACTAGAAAACATTAACTAAACACAATGAAACTAATAAATCTAAGCAAAACATACAACATCAAACATAAAATCCTTAATTCACAACAGATGCAAAAAGATTTTTCCCAAGATGCCTGGCCAGAGAAGATATCAGGTGTGATGTCGACGAAAATATGTGGTCCAATGCTGAAGACCGAGCAGATTAGCTTTCATGGGGGTTTTTTTTTTTTTTAACAGTAATGTCTTCTGCTCTTTTTTCTTTTTGTATATTTGACAGTAGTGATTGACGGCTAAATGCTGATTTTTCCCCTTTACTGTAAGCAATTTTCATTTGCAAATAAAGTGTTTACTGCAAAAATCCTGTCATTTACTGTCTCCTTCTTTCATAAAATTTACATTCTGCAAAGCTGCTCTGAAAGAGGTCGCTCACTTTTTGTACTGAGTGTTTGCAAAAAAGAAACAAAATTCAGGCCCAATAAAAGAGAAATAAAGAGAGGTTCAAAGGAAACTACAGCATGAACATTATTTATGACCAATACAATAATCAGCCGACTGTCGAACAGATATGATCAATACAATAATCAGCTGACTGTAAAACAGATATGATCAATACGGTAATCAGCCGATTGTCAAACAGATATGATCAATACAGTAATCAGCCGATTGTCAAACAGATATGACCAATACAATAATCAGCCGACTGTCAAACAAATATGACCAATACAATAATCAGCTGACTGTAAAACAGATATGATCAATACAGTAATCAGCCGATTGTCAAACAGATATGATCAATACAATAATCAGCCGACTGTCAAACAGATATGATCAATACAATAATCAGCCGACTGTAAAACAGATATGATCAATTCAATAATCAGCCGACTGTCAAACAGATATGATCAATACAATAATCAGCCGACTGCAAAACAGCAGAGTCGACACATGCAAAGTGATTCAGTTTGTGTTATTCCATCAGTTGTTAGTCACAACACAATGTCATAAAAAACACTGACTAAATGTTTCCGTTAGAAGACGGCACGCGTTTGTGTTTTGATAGATTTGGTGAATTGTGTTAGTGTATTATTGTATTTTGGAAATGTGTGTCTGCGATTAGTTAACACTGTGTGATTTTGAGCATGGAATTAACTGTTTTGGTAATTGTGTGTTTAAGGCGTGACGTGCGTTACAGTTTTGAAAAAGAGTTTAAAGTATTGAAAAACGGGTCATAGCCATCGTAAAAAAACTAATCTTTATTTGATTTATTTGTTTTAAATAATTATCCCCTCTTTCTGTGCAATAAACAGAACATTTGCAATACAGTACAATACGAGCATGGAACTCCTCAGGGCATGTAGCTACTTCTGAAATAATGTGACATGTGACTGAAAAGGGCAAGTAATCTTTGTAAACATGAATAATGCAATAAAAAAATATGGGTCACACTTACGATGAAGTGTTGCTCATAAAGGCTTTATACAGCATGTATAATGCCTTCATAAATGAGACATACTGTCTTCATAAATCATACATAAGCAAATGTCATGCTTTGTAAACGGTGAAATATCACATCCTTATTCAGCATATGATGCCAGATGTGACAATGACAATGTCACTTAGCTGACAATGTCACCCTTTATAGTATTTAGCCACTAGCTAAGCGACATTGTCAGTTATATGACATCTAGCATCACATGCTGACTAAGGATGTATTATTTCACCCTTTACAAAGCATGATTTGCTTATGTATGATTTACAAAGACATTATGTCTCATTTATGAACGCATTATACATGCTATATAAAGCCTGTATGAGCAGCAGTTCATCTGAAGTGTGACCAAAATATGACTGGTTAAAATTCTGGGACTGTAATTGTGGTTGGGACAAAAAGCAGCATACACAGTGGGTCCCTTGATTGACATTGAACACCAGTGTAGTAAGCTATGAGAGTCATGCTGTCCATGTGCAAGTATGTGGGACATTGGGACATGATTTTATACATCACGGCCTCTGCTGGAAGACTGTATCAGAAAGTCATGGTGCAGCCAAAATTGTGAAAAGTGCTCGCTTGCTATGAGCAAATGTACATGTAATGTGCAACCTTTTAAAATGAGTTAATGCAGGCTACATGATTTACAATATGAGTTAATGCAGGCTACATGCTTTCCAATATGAAGTCTATCGACTATCATTTCATCTTTCCTTCTCCAATGAGATCATGCTCCGTGGCCAGATATTATCTCATAACATTTCTTCTTCTTTTTCTCATTTTATTTCAGTTTTCCCAGTCTTCAGAGATGGACTGAATTTCTTACCAAAATTGATTCAGTCATTTCTGGGCTCTTATACACCTCATTTAATAAAAAAGCCAAGTTTGCCAAATATCTTTATCACTTTGCATGCTATTACTTTGAAATCATGCACCAATATAACCAATATTCCAACATTCTGAAACATCATAATGGTTTCTACCTACTTTAAACGATTATGTTTTTAAACAGAACTGCTCACAAAAACATAACTTCACAAGTTAAATCTCACACAACCCCGTTTACAGAGCATGTTAACTTATTCTATAGAGCAGGGCCGACCAATCCTGTACCTGGAGATCAACAGGTGGAGATATTGCTCAACTGCTAAATAACTGAGTGAGGTTTGCTAAATAAGGGTTGAGGTGAACATACAGGAGGAACAGAATTGGGCAGCCCTGCTACTGAATAACTTAAATTTACAAAATGGGATGAAGTTTAGTCATTTTCTAGAGGCAGGGTCATTTGGAGGCCATAATGCAACATTGCTCAAGCTGGAGGGAGAAATCCACCATAGGGTCATTCAATGTCAAATCACCCAATGAGCTTAACCTCGCCATCTCCAATTTTGCTCAAAATTTGTGTGCAAATTGGTCATAACCCAAAATCCCCAAATCTCAAATTTCAGCTCAATCGGACCTTCCAGTGCAAAGTTATGGCCTTTTGTTTTTTTTTTTCGAAATTTCGCGAAAAATGGCCGTGGCCACCAAAATTCAAATGGCCATATCTCCAAAACTACTTGACCGATTTTGACAAACAAGGTATTGTTGGAAAGGGATTCACACAAGCATTTCAAATCTGCCATTTTTAAACTCATTCTGGTAACTCTGGGTGTGATGAATTATTGACCTATATTTTGACCTAAAAATTGACCTTTAGGGTCGCGTGACCTTGAATTTTTTTTTTTTTTTTTTTTACACCAAATTGTACCCTGATGAGGTATCTACAGCATATCAGAGATTTTTTATGGTGTTCAAGTGAGGCGACTGTGATGGGCACTCTAGAATCTTCCCAGACTTCTTCTGAAACCAAGCCTTGGTGGATGTTGAGGTATGCTTAGGATCATTGTCCTGCTGGAAGGTCCAATGATGCCCAAGCGTCAGCTTCCCTACAGACGGCATGACATTTTCTCCTTGGATATCCTGGTACTTGACTGAATCCATCTTGCCCTCCACACTTTGCAGATTTCCAGTGCCAGAGGAAGCAAGGCAGCCACAGAGCATCAAAAAGCCCCCACAATTCTTCACTGTAGGCAGGGTGTACTTTTCAGCATATGCTTCTTTATTCCTCCTGCAGACATACCACTGATTCATAAGCCCAAAATATTCCAGTTTTGTTTCATCACTCCACAGAACAATATTCCCAAAACTTCTGTGGCTAATTTATATGGTTTTGAGCATATTGGAGCTAGTGCTTTTGGATCAGTTGTGGTGTATGTCTTGGAGACCTTCAACGTTTAGTATGCGCCCTACTGTGCAAACTGAAACCTCAGTGCCTCTTGCCTCCAAGTCTTGCTGCGGGTCTCCTGCAGTCACTCGAGGGTTTTTGACCACCCGTCTCCTCAGGAATCTGGTGACAGCCATTGATAGCTTCCTCTTTCTGCCACATCCTGGTACTGTAGCCACTCTTCCCTTAACTCTGAACTTGCGAACTATGCTTCCAACTGTATCTCTACGAACATTCAGTGCCTGTGCTACCTCTTTATCCCCCCGGCAGCATTAATGCAAAGGGGATATAGTCATCAGTGTGTCCGTCTGTCCGTCCGTCCGGGCAGGCATCCATCTGTAATCATACCTTGTCCGGGCCATATCTTGGAAACCATACATCCGCTCTTCGCGAAACCTCACAGACATGTTGAGCATGATGTCTAGATGTGCCTTCGGGGGCCGGGGGGATATGCCATTGCCAGATGGCTCTTGTCGTATCCTTTTCCTAGTTTCTGCCAAGCAATGATCTCCTCTATTAGCTTGTTGGACAATTCTTTTGACAGCCATATTTCCAATATGCAATCAAATGTCACTGTCAACAAACCCCTAGCTAGTGCAAGTATTTGATGTGTTCTACCTCAAGCAAACCTGATGCAACTAATTAAGCTCATGATTAGCTGTATTAGGTGGGCTTCAGACAACACCTGATTTGCAAATATGCTCTTATGACGGATTCTATTCAGGGGGTTGAATAATTTTGAGACTTTAGTCATTAAAAATGGCATTTTGTGTTAAATTTCGAGAAAGCACTTGTAACATTAGTTGTGTTGAGCAATTTAAAATGTTCTTGTTTAATCCGTTTATCAGAAACAAACAACTGAAAGTTTATAAATTTTGCTTTTAAACCCAATTTGCAATGGGGGTTGAATAATTTTGATTGCAACTGTACTTATTTCAAAACTGGATCAGACTCCAAAAAAGTTGGCACGGGGCATTTTATCTGGAATCAAATTAGGGCCAAAAGTTTTGTGCGTGTGTAAAAAAGTTTTGAACTTGCAGAAATATTTCGTGTGTGTGAAAATGTTTTGAGCTTGGGAAGTAGTTTTGTGCGTGTGCAAAAAAGTTTTGAGCTTGTGAAATAGTTTTGTGCGTGTGTGAAAATTTCCTACCTTCCTGTGTGGCAGTGCAGTTGCGGGTATGCTCAAATTTCCTACCTTCACGTGCCACTTTTTTTTTTTTTTTTTTTTACAAGCACAAACAGATTTGCAAGCCTCGAGTTATGAATTATGGCCCTATTTTTACTCCTGTGGCTAGATAGCCAATCAGCACGTTGCCCACTGAATAGCCAATCAAAATGTTACCCACCGTCACAGTAAGTCAAACTGTCCAATCATTGGGCAAAAGGTTCTGACGCTATTTCTCCCCTATGTCTATGGAGAAATCCATGGCTCAATGATTTCCATTTTTATTGTACTGTAATGTCATTGTAATCATATATTCTCGCCAGCAATAGCCAGATGTGGAAACAGTGATGTGTCTCGGGCAGTTGATGTGTGCGCTTTTCACCAACACGGTTCGATTGACTCACGTTACATTTTTTAGCTGGTTAGCAAACTAGCTAGCTACACTCCTGCAAGCTGGCCAACATTGCCAACAAGCACTGTATAAAACTTGAATCCAGTTCATTAAACCTGACTAGATTGCGATCGGTCACCAGAAACTACCAGTCAAGTATTTTTCACATGGTTCGGAACGGTCTTATTAACCTCGTGTTACATCGGAGTCAATCGTAATAACGGACTGTTTCTCAGTTTTCTACACAAAAAGTGCAAGGGACAATTTGACTGTTCAAGAAACGGTAGCTATCGAGATCAAGTCGGTCAGGGCAAACTGGATGCTCAAAACTTCAGTTCAATAAAAAGGACAACTGAGCAATGGATTTCGCAGGTCTCTATATTGTAGCAGCGCGATGCTAACAGTAGGATACATCCTCCGAGTCTTCTCCCAGCTTACTCCTGTGCTGCCCGCGATTCACCCACTTTATAGCTATAGCCACCCATTTCTTGAACTGCCAAATTGTTTTCTGCACTTTTTGTGCAAAAAACTGAGAAATAAAATGAACTGAAACGATTTTTATACAGCGGTTGTTCTTAGTGTTCTCCAGCTTGCAGGAAAGCAGCTAGCTAACCAGCTAATTAACATAACGTGAGTCAAACAATAAAACCGTGTACGTGAAAAGAACAAATATCCATTTCCCGAGACATCACTGTTAAATGACATTACAGTACAATGAAAACGGAAATCATTGAGCTAGGGATTTTGCACGTCTCTTTATGTAGCAGCACGATGCTAGCAACATAATGCATCTTTCGCTTTTTAGTGTAGCTCTGATATGTCTCGGGCAATGGATGTGTGTGCTTTTCACAAACACGGTTTTATTCTTTGACTCACGTTGCATTAATTAGCTGGTTAGCCAGCTGCTCTCCTGCAAGCTGGCGAACATTAAGAACAACCGCTGTATAAAAATTGCTCTGTTCTCCAGACCAAAGATGGCACAGACAACCTAAGCTTTTCTCAGCATCCTGTCCAAAAGCCAGTGTCTGCCATGTTATGAGCGTGTAAGTGGACATGGCATGGGGACCGTGCATATTTGTAAGGAAACCATAAATGGAGGAATATTTGGACAAATTTTGGAGCACCATCCGCTCATGTCGGGCCAGCTGGTTGCCAGTTGCAGGATAAACCCAAAGGGACTGTGAAAGAGGCTGAAAGAGCGGCTGACACACTTCCCTCATCCTGCATGATGTCATAGACACCTCACTGGTTATTCATGCTGCTGTCAATCATATTTGTGGGCCCAACTGTAGGACCTACAGGCCTCCTCAGTAGAACCTCAACCCCGCCCATCTGGGAAAATGTCTCTCTGCCATAAGAGGTCTGTTTTATTGAAATATCAGCAGCACAGCAGTCAGACCTGTACACGCGAATGAAATCTCACATATGGTGCCATGCAGATCAGCTTCATCAATTGTCCTCAGAGTTAATTTGTTCTTAAGCATGATGACTTCTCACTCTCATTGCATTTTTATCCATCCTGGAGTAGCTCTAATTATTTTTGAAAAAAAATCCTTGTTTAAGTTTGACTAGAATAATTTTACACTTGATGTTCTGGACTGTGGAAAACTCATGCTTGACTGTGCCTTATTAATCATTCATGTTGACGTGAATTGCATCTTATCTGACCGGAGTCTGATCTCTAGTGCACACAAAAACATCTGTTATTATAAGTACAGAAGACCAGCCCATCAGGGACAGCGGTGAAGGGGCGTACAGGACCGCCTGGCATGGCCACCCTGTGTAGAGACTCTTAGAGCCGGGGGTGGTCTTAGTTATGCAGTCAGCCAATGAAGTTTAAATCGTCAAGACAAATTCACAGAGGGCAATTTCAACCATAAAACTGCAGCCACTTTAAAAAGCAGGATAATTCAGACAAATTACGCCTACTTTCACACCCAGGGGAAGACTTCAGGAACAAGGAACACTATACTGACACCGAAAAAAAAAAATGAGCAGAAATAGCATAATCAAATCTGTGATATTAACCATAAAAAGATTAAGTCTGTATCTTCACATGAATATATCTATTTTATAAGTCAATCTGCATTTGTTAAAAACACAGGACACTGTACATGTTTTCCCCTAAAGATGTATTTACACGATCCAGGCCAATCCACTAAGGCATACCCACACAAGACACGATGATCCTGTTTTATTTCCCCCGTTCCAATACAATTCTGACGAAGAGCTGCAGAATCCACAGTATTTCCCAATAGTTTTTACCCACTTGGAATTTCATTTATATTGACTGACCACCACAATATTACTGAACACAGCACTCACAGCACTCACAGCACTGTCCACTCTCTCGCGGACAAATGCACTATACCATAGGGTTACGTTATGGCACTCGCTTCAACTTCATCTCAACTTTATCTATGAGAAATCCTGGTCTCCTGTCCGTTTGGTTTTGTCAAATTGGCACAAATCACTACAGTACCCATGAACCTTGTCGCTCGGTACTATGTCAGTGACGACTTCTGAAGCGGCGGTTTACTGCATATTACAATGCTTGTTTGTTTGTCTGTCTGCATGTATGTCCCATCATTTTCTCATCAACATTCATCTGATCGACCTCACATCTGGCGAGCTGCTCCACCACAACATGCCATATCATTGTCCTGCCAGTGCGCACAGCCGAAAAAATTAGAAACACCTGGGTAGCAGCTAAAAGCTAGGCTCTTAGGACTAGACCACTTCAGACCTTCCGTCTCCTCTGACTTTGTTAGTCTTTCAGAGGGTTCAGTATTACGGACCAATCTGAGAGCAAAAAGGATATAGGCTACATGGGCAAGCGAAAACGAGTGAATTCATACAAGATAAAATATAATCAGCAAGTAATAAAGCAGTTTTTTATTTCTAATTGTCACTGGATTTTATTTATTTATTTTTGCATGAAGCGCATTTTTGATTTTCTACCGAGCGGTTTGCATTGAGCATGCCGAACTTTTCGCCGCCACGCAACTCCTTCGGACTTCGGACCAAGAGAAAAAAAAAAAAAAACTGGTATCTGCTCCACGTTGCGCCAACACATATGCGAAGAGTTCCGCCGACAGATAGATCGTGAAACCACCTATATATTTTGCACTGTATCACGGGTTTGTGGTATTATTACGACTTGCGTAGTTTTACAAAAATCAAAGCAGCTGGGACAAGCTAGCCGGAAATGATGACGACCAAGACAGGTGGCGAACTTCACATCAGAAAACAGACCACGAAGAACACTCTCCCAGTCATAAAACTGGCTCAACGTTGAGTGGCCAACTGTTAGCTGACTGTTCATTCAAGAACTCGAGCGTCATAGTTTAAATGTAATAATTTCCCTTGTGGACGGCATTCAAGCGGAGCTTCAAAGTAGCAACCGCGTGCCACATTTTCTCAGAGGCTTACACTAACCTTGCATTCTCAGGAATATATGTCGGCGTATAAATTTAGAAAAAGCATCACCTTGACGAAATGCAGAATTATTCAACATTTGTTCGGAACAAGCATTAACGATAACAAGATACCATAACGAAAACACACTGGAATACTTCAGTTGAATTATTATTGTCAGTGAAATAACTATTATATGCGACAAAATTATGTCAACGTTTTTATGGATAAACGAAATTGAATATTGGTTAATAACCTAAACCTAAAAGAGAGATAGGCTACAACTCACCAGATATTTGACAAACACGCTGATAGTCTTCACAACAGTCCCCCGTTTTTTGACAATATGTGTCACAGTAGCAAACAGTTTTCCGCCAGGAAAACTCGTGGCATTCATTGTTCCGTCCAGTGCAACAGTTCGGGGTTTCTCTCCCAGCGCAACCAGCTTCTGCTTGTGGAAAAAACATCGCTGGAAGAAACGTAAGAGCTCCGCAGAGAAACAGCCCTGGGCATCCGAAAGCGAACCCGCGTGCTCCCATGTTACCTCAATTCGGTGGGAAGAAACCTGCACGCTGAATTTCCCTTGCGGGCTAACTGCACAATTTTATTCAATGTATGGTAAAGAAATGAAACGAAACGAATTCCATACACTCAATCCGAAATGAATCCCATAGTCTTTGTTTTTGATTAGGCTAAGTAATTCATCTATTAAAGTCGTATTTTAAATGTTGCTTAACATGTTAATAAGTGTTGCTGATAAAACAGCAGTAACTCCGCGCTCACATCAAGTGTCGCATCTGGCCTACTTTCTGTTCGTCGGACGGCGACTAATTGCACAGCTTCTTAAAACCACGCTAATGCCTTTGGAGGGGTTGAAGTCAGCCCCGCCTGTTCGAGAAGTAATTTGAGTGCAATTTTAATAGTCCATGCCCTGTATTCTAAGTGCCTTCGACTATCATTCAACCTTGAGCACTTCCAACCATGACAATTAAGTAACGGTTTTCTTTGTGTGTTAATTATGTAGCGTATGGCTATACCATCTGACCAAGCCAAATGTCGCAAAACTCATGATCCAAAATCCAAAGACATCTGGGGTGAAATTAAACATAAAATATGTCAACTCGCTTCTCCAGTGAATTTGATCTGTTGTTCAAATGCCGTTAAGAAAATGAATTTACGAAACTATGGGTTTTTCAGAGCTATGCTGCCAAAGCAGTGACTTTAAATTTTGGCATCACATAGGTCCCAAGTCGGAAGGATTCAAATGCTGGTCCATAACGACACGCCCGCGCCACCGCACATTATTCCTAAGCTGTCTGAAGACGCTTACCTTTTGAAAACATGTCAACTTCCTACTCTTCGCTTCATTCATTTCGTTCATTTACCTTACCTCTGAAACTTCGAAATAGAAAGGACATACATTTATGCAAGATCTAGGGTAAGGCGGGGCTATTCCAGCCTACATTTACCTTCTACATTTACTAATCAATCCTTTTCTTGACCAGTAGTTGTTCTAAACTATTGCTAGAGCTATCAGAAACAACATCTTAACAGGTTTTCTACATGTCTCCAACAGCGCGTAATTTTTATCAAACAAATGAAAAAAATATATAGGCCGGAATAGCCCCCTGAAAATAGGGCTACTTTGGCCTGTTCCAAAATTACTCAGTTCTGATGCCATATCTGACTATAAAGTATATTCTGAACTTATATTCACTGTAAAAACAGTTACTTAGATAAAACTAAAAAAAAGGCAACATTTTCCAAGCACTTTTTCTTAGTCTTGTGAACTTCTTGTTTTTTTTTAAGTTGAGAAAACTCAATCATAAAATTTTAGCATAAAGTAAAATTTTTAAGAACAGTCTACAAAAAAAAAAAACCCAGGAAATTGAGTACAACCATTGTCAAAATGGACAGCATTTTAAGTACATCTAATTAAATTAAATTAAGTTGTATTTAAAAGAAAACATGAATTTTTACTTTCATTTTACTTTTTTTTCATATTTACCAATTCCAAACCTCTCCCAGGGGCCCACCTGTCCTGCATGTTTTAGATCTCTCCCCGCTCCACCACAGGTGATTCAAATGATCAGCTCATTATCAATCAGCCTCAGGGGAATGATAACGAGCTGATTATTTGAATCACCTGTGCTAGAGCAGGCAGAAATCTAAAATATGTCGGACAGGTGGTCCTCCATGAGAGGTTTGGGAAGTACTATATTAAACTACAAACCCCAATTCCAATGAAGTGAGAACATCGTGTAAAATGTAAATAAAAATGGAATGCAATGATTTGCAAATCTCATAAACTCACATTTTATTCCCAACTGAACATAGACAACATAATGTTGAAATTCAGACATTTCATGAAAAATATTGGCAATATTAGCTCATTTTGAATTGGATGGCAGCAACACATTTAAGAAAAGTTGGGACAGGGGCAACAAAAGGCTGGAAAAGTGGTGCTAGTAAAAAAAAAAAATATCGGAGCATTTTGCAACTGATGAGGTTAATTGGCATCAGGTCAGTAAGATGACTGGGTATAAAAACAGCATTCTAGAGAGGCAGTCTGTCTAAGATGGGCAGAGGTTCACCAATCTGCATCTAAAAATTGAGAACAATTTCAGGAAAAGGCTTCTCAATCTTAAATTGCGAAGACTTTGAATATCCCACCATCCAGAGTAGAAAAGATTCAGAGAATCTGGAGAAATGTTTTTGCTTAAGGGACAAGGACGAAGGTGAATATTAGATGCTCGCGATCTTTGGGCCCTCAGACGGCACTACATTAAAAATGGGCATGATACTGCATGGGAATTCACTGCATGGGTTCAGGAACACTTCCAGAAATCATTGTCTGTGAACACAGTTTACCGTGCAATCCACAAGTGCTAGTTAAGGCTGTATCATGTAAAGAAGCCATATGTAAAAATCCAGAAATGCTGCAATCTTCTCTGGGCAAAGCGCATTTAAAATGGTTAAAAATGGACGGAGGTGAAATGGAAAGCCATTTTAAAATGAGCTTTGGTCCTGAGCAGATGGCACCATTTCTGGATTGTGTTCACATACTGCTTCTATGCATGATACAGCTTTAACTTGCATAAATGGATTGCACAGCAAACTCTTTTCACGCAGTGATTTGTGGACGTGTTTCTGAGCCCATACAGTGAATAAGTGCAGAATCATAATTGTTTTCAATGCGGCACAGCCTCAGGGCCAGAAGATCGAGCATCCAATATTCACCTTCGGCTTTGTCCCTTGCGCACAGATTTCCCCAGATTGTCTGAATCGTCTACGTATTGTAGATGGTGGCATAATTAGTGATGTTACCGCTGATACCAAGGCTCCGAAGCGCGCTTCAAACTCGACAGGGTATTTTTCTGAAGCACTGCGCCTGAGCTTGCTTCATATCGGGGAAAACCACGTGACTGATGACGTTCGAACCACTTCACTGCTTCATTCAGATTGAATGAGCTGACCGGTTTGGTTCGATAGGCGGAACTTTGAAGCATTGGCGCATTCAAATGTATTTAAGATGGATGAAACCGCGCTCTATGGAAGCCCATAGTGGACAATATTCAAATGAAAATGTAATCCCACTATTGCATTATAATTTTCCACTTATGAATGAGTTATTGGAGACAATATTAAATTGAAAATGCATTAATCCAATTATCACTTTCATTTTCACATACACATATGGGAAATCTATGACTATATTCAAATGATAATGAAATGCTGATTGACATTTAATTTTCAAAGTCATGCTCTGCAATATAGTGGACAACATTCAAATGCAATAAGCAAAACAGCACTCCCAGCCTATTGCATTTACATTTACATGTCATCACGCTCTTTTAGGGTCAACATGATAATGAAAATGCTGTTTTCTAATCACTTGGAAATAATAATGATATAATAATGATGACGACATTTGACATTTCATTTTCAAAGACTTATCCTGCAATACATGGGACAATATTCAAACGCAGTAAGGGAAACAGCGCCTCCCAGTCGGTTCCATTTTCAAATACATGTCACCACGCTCCATACTTTTTGGGACACAATGAAAATAAAAATGCAATCTGTCAGCGTCTCATCAAGGCAGGTCTTCCGCTAGGACGTCACTCATTAGGGGCGCGAGCGGAAACCATGTTCCTTATTTGCATACCAACCAATCAGCTTCTGGGTAGCGCTTGTACGCACGGAGGCTTACTGATAATGTCATGGTGGCGAGGCTGCTATGTATTGTGTACTACCGCGCATTAGGCTGTGTTGCGCTTTGGATGTACCCATCTTGGCAGCTAGTAACATTAACTAAGGAAAATATTTGTAAATGATCATCACATTAAAGCGATATGATTTGATTTTTGCCCCAACTCTATTAACTGAGCTAGCTGTAATATGCATGAACTTATCCGAGGCTTCGCGGCAGTGTTGTGCAACTGCAACCCAAGTGTGCTTGCAGAGTTCAGAGACGTTAGCTAGCTTGCTAGTGAGTCTAAAAGCAATCGCTTAGGTACAGCTATCTAGCTATGATGCCTACTGGAGAAGCTCTTACAGCCCTGATTTGTCACTTTAAACGCCATCTCGCACATACGACCTCTTTCACCATTGATTAGCAGCTTCTTTTACCTGAAGAACAAACTGACAGTTCAGCCTGAGACATGCTATCATAGCTAGTTAAAGCAGCATTATCCTTCCATGCGTGCTATAGCGTATTACATTACTCCAGATAAAACGCTATTCGTCTTCCCACCCTGCTGACGCTAGCTAGGGGAAATGTTTGTCATCATTTTTATACTTAATCACTGTGATTCGGTTTTTGCCCTAGCTTCACAAGCTAGCTAGCTGACAGCAATTGCTCTTGTGCTTGCAGATTGTTCTTGAGTTAGCCAGGTAATGAGCTATCCATTTAAATCTCCCAGAAATCTGATAGTACTCTTGGGACGTACAAAAGTGCTGCCAAACATATCAAAGAAGTTCATATTTCAGCAGGTTAAGTTAGCAAGTGAGGAACATTGTTTTCAGCCAGTCATCAAAACTTCTCCCATTGCTCCGTGGCTTGGGAATCGCGATTAAAAGGTACAGCGGCAGCCTAACTGCTGGCCGTTAATCGGACCGTTCTGCATGATGCATACATTGTGCATGTTTCAAGAGTGGCGAACTTGCAACTCGGCAAGCACAAGAGCAGTCGTCAGCTAGCAAAAACCGAATCACAGCGATTAAGTATAAAAATGATGACAAACATTTCCCCTAACTAGCGTCAGCAGGGTCGGAAGACGAATAGCGTTTTATCTGGAGTAATGTAATACGCTATAGCACGCATGGAAGGATAATGCTGCTTTAACTAGCTATGAAATAACATGTCTCAGGCTGAACTGTCAGTTTGTTCTTTAGGTAAAAGAAGCTGCTAATCAATGGTGAAAGAGGTCGTGTGTGCAAGATGGCGTTTAAAGTGACAAATCAGGGCTGTAAGAGCTTCTCCAGTAGGCATCATAGCTAGCTAGCTGTACCTAAGAGATTGCTTTTAGACTCACTAGCAAGCTAGCTAACGTCTCTGAAATCTGCAAGCACACTTGGGTTGCAGTTGCACAACACTGCCGCGAAGCCTCGGATAAGTTCATGCATATTACAGCTAGCTCAGTTAATAGAGTTGGGGCAAAAATCAAATCATATCGCTTTAATGCGATGATCATTTACAAATATTTTCCTTAGTTAATGTTACTAGCTGCCATGATGGCTGCATCCAAAGCGCAACACAGCCTAATGCGCGATGCACACAATACATAGCAGCCTAGCTATCATGACATTATCAGTAAGCCTCCGTGCGTACAAGCGCTACCCAGAAGCTGATTGGTTGGTATGCAAATAAGGAACATGGTTTCGCTCGCGCCCCTAATGAGTGACGCCCTAGCGGAAAACCCGCCTTTGATGAGACGCTGACAGATTGCATTTTAATTTTCATTGTGTCCCAAAAAAAGAGCGTGGTGACATGTATTTGAAAATGCAATGGACTGGGAGGCGCTGTTTCCCTTACTGCGTTTGAATATTGTCCCATGTATTGGAGGATAAGTCTTTGAAAATGAAATGTCAAATGTCGTCATCATTATTATATCATTATTATTTCCAAGTGATTAGAAAACAGCATTTTCATTATCATGTTGACCCTAAAAGAGCGTGATGACATGTAAATGCAAATGCAATAGGCTGGGGGTGCTGTTTTGCTTATTGCATTTGAATATTGTCCACTATATTGCAGAGCATGACTTTGAAAATTAAATGTCAATCAGCATTTCATTATCATTTGAATATAGTCATAGATTTCCCATATGTGTATGTGATAATGAAAGTGATAATTGGATTAATGCATTTTCAATTTAATATCGTCTCAAATAACTCATTCATAAGTGGAAAATTATAATGCAATAGTGGGATTACATTTTCATTTGAATATTGTCCACTATGGGCTTCCATAGCGCTCTATGTTAGACATTTTTATTCAAAAATAATAATGCACAAGCACACCCTGTATAGCTACACCAAGCACAATCAAAAAACATAATACAATGTTTTTTTGGACAGAGTAAATATTTACAGGATTCAATGAGGCTGTGGATATAATTAATATTATAATAGCCTATAATATGAATTATTCAGGTAAGGCAGAAAAACAACAGACACATGTAAGACGAAGTTAGATTTCAGCTTAGAGTATTTTTCACAATACAACATACTCGAAGTGCACACGCAAGGTGCGTCAGCGTCACCTTTGCAAGGCTGTACAACAACCTCTGTGCCAGCAGATGTCACCCACGTGCTCAATGAATGAAGCTTCGAGTAGTGAACAAATTTTCAATACAAAGGTCCAAAAGGGTCCGAAGCTTCATAAAGCTTCGTTTGGCCACCACTAGGCATAATCAATGTCTTCGCAATTCACATTGAGAAATTTTTCTGATATTGTTCAAGTTTTAGATGCAGATTGGTAAACCGCTGCCCATCTTTACTTCTAAGAAAGAGTGCCTCTCTAAAATGCTGTATTTATACCCAGTCATGTTACTGACCTGTTGCCAATTAAACTAATTAATAACAAAACGCTCCTCCTGCTGTTTTTACTGGGTGCGCTCGAGAAGTGATGACAAGCGGCAAGGGAGGAGCATATCTTTAAAATGGATCGGAAAATGTCTAACGGTGGAGGCGTAGCAAAAGAAAAAAAAAAAAAAACCTGATTTTTCAGAACGATCAATGTTCATAGTTTCATAAATCGCTGACGAATTAACATCGCCTCGGTGAAGATCTAGTGATCCAAACTTAATGATGTGCTGCTTAAGTTCGTAGTTGCTGAGTTTGAAAACAAATCCAACAAGCATGCGCACAAGCTTGTAAGGCGCAAAAAAAAAAAAAAAAGACCAGACGGTTGGGGTTTATCTGGGGCATTTTAAGTCATAATTTATGCACATAAGAAAACGCGTCATAACTTTGTGAAGCAACCTCGAAAATAAAGTGGACTGTTATACTACAGTTTTAGCAACTGTTGCTAATCAGGCAACGTAAACTGCAGCAGGATTAGGTAATTAAGCATACAGATGTGCCATTACCTAAAGTTCTTTAATACCGCCAGCGGACTGCTACTGATTTAAAACACTTGTCTGTCGATCTGGGCACACAATCACCAGCTGAATCCACACCGTTTCCGCCCTACTAATTCCACATGTGCAGATAGATTAATCATGACGTCAAACAGCAACTACGAATGGCTGGTTACGCAACAGGGGACAGGCAAGGCCATTGGTCAAACAAATTTCCCAGCAAACCTGCTTTCTGAAACTTTTAGGATGAAAACAACATTAAATAAATTGTACATAGATTAAACCCATGCATCGTTTTTTATTTGCAAGAATACAGTTTTTCGGTAATTATTATATCATGAAACAAATATAGATAGATTCAAATGGCCATGACGCAGGATAACCGGAATAGTGAAGTACAACCATAAAAAGTGGTATATAATATTGAGTCAATACTACAGCTGTTCACGCAACTGCGATTTAGATCTTTTCGCCGGCCGGACCGGCGCACTGACCCGGCGGTCCACCGGGAAAACTCCCGGTATATCCGTTGGCCAGTCCGTTCTGCACTGCCAAATATTACTAATCCCTTTTGCTCACTCCTCTACTCCATATTTCACATTAAACAAGGTCTGACTTGCAGATTCAACATGTCTACTGAAGATATTAAATTACAATGCTGAAATGTGTTCTCCAATTACTGGCTGTGGGCGGGTCCTGACAATTCACTTATTGAATACCTTTTTAAACTAAGTTTCGTGAAATCAATTTATTGTTGGGTACCAGAAAATCAAATTCATGATAGAAAATTTTAAGCTACTAAAACATTAGCAATTTTTACTTTTCTGTAACTTAAACAGTCAGTAAAAAAAGACAAAATCAATTTATTGTACTAAATATACATTTTCAAATTAAGTAATTTGGACATTGCCATTGAAGGTTTTTTTACAGTGTTGTCTATTCCATAATGAAATCAGTTCTAATGACATCTTTTGCTGAAATTTAAAATCAAATTGAGAGGTATGCGAATGTAGGTCCGCATGGTTCAGCCCTGAAAGGGTTAAAGAGTTTTGTCAAGTTCCAACACTAAAATTGTCTCTCTAATAATAATCAATGCATTACAATCAATTCTGACATTTAGAAATGTTTTACAGCTGTTTTAAATTGGGAATATGTGGTGGCCAGAAGAGCCCCATCCATGGGGGCCGAAATAGCCCCAACCACATGATCCTAAACACAGCAGTGCTTCACACATGGCTCACTCCATACTAAACTGTACAAATGTGTTACAATGGTGATGAAAATTCAAATACATCTTTTCCAAAGTTTTTCATTGCAGTGGTGAAACCCCATCTATGGGCATTACAAACTTTAGCAAGCAAGAAGATAAACCGAGTGATCACTTCATTTCAGTGACCCCATAATGTGCTAAGGTGGCAGGCGTTGTGGGTGTAACGAGGACAAAAAACAGATATTGAATACCTGAAAATCAGATACATTTCAAAGTCAATTCTTTAGTATGACATATGGTCTCAGTCTATCAGTAACATTTATGGACAATTACGGCTAGTCAATGTTTTTCATGTCTATTGTCCTCAATGTTTGTATTCCGTTCACCTGGCTTCAGTGCAAAGCATTGTTAAAATTTTGTAACTGGTTACCTGTTGCTCTAAATCACCAAAGGAATATATTATTTTATTCACAAGAAGGCATTTCAAAGAATAAAAATGAAATAATAAATCAGGTGGCAAAGTAGGGTCATTTTCTCATAGACTTCAGTAGCACTGAACTTCTTCCTGCAACCACCGACGTCGCCATCTGCTGGCCATAAAATATAACGCAATTTTTTGAGATTTCCGCATCGGCCTCACTTTTTAGACCCGGGTGCTGCGTCCATCTTTTTATACAGTCTATGCACAGGACACAATCTACGCATATTTCTTTATGTTGTTATGGTCGTAACATGATACTAGGACACGGAAAAATTTTCTTTTTTCAATCATTATTTTTTAAAGCATGGTATATATGATTGTCTGACGCCTTGTGAAATTTTGATGCAGGAAGTTAGTACCTTAGTTTGCCGAGGTCATCTTTACGCCATTTGCATACATTATGCAAATTAACCCACAGGTCTGGACTTAACACATGAGGACGCGACTGGTTACGCGCACGACGGTCATTTCAAATTGCATTTCTGAGCAGACAAGTCCCGATAATTTAGTGCAGACATTTGAAACCGTTATTATGGGTATTTCTCTGCAATATTTCATTTCACTTTCTTTCGAAGTATCAACTTACATGTCATGAGCATTTCATGAAGTTGGCTGCCAAATTTTGAAAGAAAATATGGCTTTCACAATGCCTTGGCTGACATCCGGACACCACTTTTTCTGCTGTGTTGTTGGACCGATGACTGTTTTTTTCTTATGTATATCTTCAATCCGGGAATGAATAAAAATAAACAATGCGAATCATGTAATTCTCTTAGGAAAAATTTTATTGACCATTCTTATACAACACAGTGAATTGTACAGTTTAGTATGGAATGACCCAGATATGACTTGCAATATCATCATTTCTTCTCTATTTTCTAGTTAAATGGTTCTCCTAAGTACAAAAGAAAAGTTTCCCACTCTTTCTGAACGGTAAATTTGGCATTGGACTCACCTTTTATAAAGCTCCAAACAGAACCGAAAATCGTGAACAGAGGACTCTGATTTGCTTTGCCTTTGCCAGTCAGCAACAGTGCCCATGCAAAGAATGAATTCTTTTATTTAATCACATTACAGTTCATCCTGAAATAGAACTAGGTCAGAATCCTAGAATATGTCCACTGAGCTGTTCATAGTAAGTCAGACTTGTCGTAGTAGGCCAGAATAGCCCAACCTTACCCTATCAGACTTGCCAACTTTCGAGGCAAACTTTGCGTAAGATTGACAATGATTGGCCAAAGCCAATGTAATTTTGGGCGTAAAATGCATGAATGTAAACAGAGTATATTTTTCATGCTGACGTGACACAGGACATAATTAACCCGTCTCTCATCAAATATGTTAGAATTGGCAACAATGCAAGATGCTCACATTTAATGAAGTGTTGTTCCTGAGAGGCCAGCCAAAAACCACAATCTGGTTCCTTTTCATTAATTAATTTCATAGCTAGGAAATGGTTAACAGTGCCTGCAATACCTATAGTAATAGTATAACTTGTGCCGCTTCAATATTCTGCTCAAACCATGAACGTCCTGTAAAAAGTAACGTTGCTTGACACTTAAGCGCACTGGTAAGATAGCTTTATTTACCAGTTACGATTATGGTAAACTGCAATTAGTAATCGAAACATCGTTTAAACAGAATATCCGAGCATTTTACATCCTGTTATCAAACATGTCCTTTTCTAACCCATTTCTCCCAGCCTTGCTATCTGCCGATTGCAATCCTCCTACGCAGTCAGATAGACGAGCAACTGATCTGATATGACAACACATAGTGAACACTCATCCCCGACACAGAAGAATGTTGACCGATGTGCCGAGCTGATTCCCAGACAGCCCTGGCCCAAAATAATCCCTGCAGACATGCATATAGGAATCGATTTTCACATAATGCAGTGTCGTGATTTAGATTTGTGGTCAGAAATAATTAATTGGAGGGGCACTAGAAAATCAACTTTTGATCTCTTGCGCCGATTGCGGGTTTATATTACTGCCTGACGGGTCCGCGGGTTATGCTTGCGGGTCTGACCCGACAGATGTGGGTCACTTGGGGGCTATGCATCAAATACACAATTTGGCATTGAACCCAAATGCTGAACTGAAAAGGGAATCATTGGCCATGAAACAGAGTATGGTAAAAAGCAGTTGTATTTCATTCTTTCTGACCGCCAGAGGCAGCGCTTAACACTGGATGTTATTCGTTTCGCGCATGCGCAGATCGAGTATGTAGTATCAACAAAGTCACTTATGACATGGGATGATGTAAATGGTAAATGGACTGCACTTATACAACGCTTTCTAGTCACATGACATGACCCCGAAGCGCTTTACATTTAGGCCTCACATTCACCCTGATGGCGGAAGCTGCCATGCAAGGCGCCTGCACATCAGGAGCAGTGTGGGGTTCAGTGCCTTGCTTAATGACACTTCGACATGTTCTCTGGAGGAGCCGGGGATCGAACCGGGAGTGTTCTGATTCCTAGCCCTCCCGCCGTACCTCCTGATCCATGCCGCCCCATAGGGCGGTCCCGGCTATATCTAACTACCTCACCCTACAAGATATCCCTTTTTATCTTCTCGTAGGTAACAAGCGAATGCAGTTCTGTATACTGTTCATCGCTGGAGTAAAGCAGATAGCCAGTGACTTTCGCTGGTAGCCCTGTAACACAGGGGCGCAGGAGATATTTTCACAGAGGGGGGGACCAAATCATGCACTAAAGCCCAGATCAGATTTCCAGATACTGGACCACCACTTCTGGCCCCCTGTCGGACCACCATGCACCATCATACTTTTACCTTGCCTAAATGTTAAATGTAAACTAGAAGCCAAACGCTAGTTTTCCATTTTCCAAATAATACGATGCTGACATTTATGGGATAAATATAATCTCAAATTCATGAGAATGAGCTATCAAATTTATGAAACTTAAGCAGTAATTTTCATTTAAATGAAAATTACTACTCTCGTCGCCTGAATTTGATATCATGGGCTGACTCATTGGACATCTACCATGTATTTTGCAGTAGGCTTTTCGATTTGTGTAATTTCTACCGTTATGATAAAACAAGAGTCATCAGAAGAAGACATATCCCCCTGGCCCCTGATTATTTGCGAAAGTCATGTCAATCCTACACCTTCAAAGAAATTCAAACAAGAATGTTGAGGTGATTTTCCTCTGGAATTATCTGGAAGTTTGTACTGGCAACATCTACCAAAGGCTATGAACCACATGTTGACAAAGGCAAAAAAAAAAAAAAACAAGAGTCATTAATGAACAGTGTTTTAGTTCTGCTCCGGAAACAAACCCATCCCTGCGACTGAGACCAAATCCATCTCGCTTCCATGGAAAGGAGAAAAAAATAATTTTAGAAATTTGAAAATATGAAAAGGCACCACTTCAGTACTTGGGTAATGCACATACAATGTTTCAGAAAGATATAATGAACAGTTTTTGAGTACTGCTCCGGAAACGAACCTCTCTGTACAGAGTCCAATCCAACTCGTTTCCATGGAAACGAAAAAAAAAAATTTTTTCAGAAATCTGAAAAATATCAAAAGGCACCACTTCAGTATGTGGGTAATACACATGCAAAAGTTTCAGAAAGATATAATGAACGGTTTTCGAGTTGTGCTCTGGAAACAAACCTCTCTCTGTACAGAGTCCAAATCCAACTGGTTTCCATGGAAAGAAAAAAAATAAGATTTTCAGAAATCTGAAAATATCAAAAGGCACCACTTCAGTATGTGGGTAATACACATGCAAAGTTTCAGTAAGATATATTGAACGGTTTTTGAGTTCTGCTCCGGAAACAGACCTCTCTGTACAGAGTCCAAATCCAACTTGTTTCTATGGAAACGAAAAAGAAAATTTTCAGAAATCTGAAAATATGAAAAGGCACCACTTCAGTATGTGGGTAATACACATGCAAAGTTTCAGAAAGATATAACGAACGGTTTTTGAGTTGTGCTCCGGAAACGAACCTCTCTCTGTACAGAGTCCAAATCCAACTGGTTTCCATGGACATGAAAACAAGAGCCATCTGGCAATGGCATATCCCCCTGGCCCCCCACATTCATGGATTAACTGTTCAATTTACATGAGTAAATGTACTACAGTATTAAAGGACTTGATCTGAAGCAGGCCCGGCGCTAGAACAGGGAATTGGGGGGGCACAGACATGTCCCTTTATCACAATTAGGATAGTCCTGGCTAGTTCTTAATCATTTTCCTTTGACGCGTTTTCCAATTATTGTAATTGGCAACTGAAGGCGCGGTTTCTCTCCATATGCGGTCTAACAGCGACGAAATCATGGGGTAAATTCAGTAGAACTGAGAATTGGGGTGGACAAAACATCCGTTTTAAACAATTATTAGTCCTGACCTGTTCTGTCATTTTCATGATTAACAAAAGGTTCACTCCGAGAGCACTCCACACTTAACAGGTGTTGCTTGTTCCCCCCGATTAGGTAAGATGACAATCATTCATCTGGACGCGTATTTGCTTAATTTAAATCTCGATCACTGCATTGACTTTTTCTTCGTTTTAGATTGACGATCAGTTTATTTTCGTCCCCAGACCTCTGCTAGTCAACATCAGAATACAGAATTTAACCGGTGTGATTTATCATCGGCTAAAAGTTTTAATGCTAGTTTTGTGACTTCTAATCTTACAGTCCAGAGTTGAGTTAGTTATTAACACTCAGAATTGTTTCTACACTTTTCATTTTGAGTAAGCATTGTATTAAGCAAGTGGATTGAGTCTGCAGTCTTCAGTTTGCAGTTAAAGAAACAGGATTGTTCCAACAGAGTAAGGACATAAACACCTCCATAAATATAGTGCATTGATTGCTCCACACCTGAAGTGGACAGCTATTGAGTTTGATTGATTAAAGAGAAACCTGAATAAAACTATTTCATAATAATGTTAACTGCAAGATACTGAGTAATTAATGCACACTACCAAAACAAAGTCACGATGATCTTATAACCTACTACAGTCATGCATAGATGTGGTTATTTCATCATTCCACTGGAGAATATTGACTTTTTTCAGCATAAAGTTTTGTTTTACTACAGCGGACAGAATGTAACATCCGTCACGTAACGTCCTTCAGAGGATTTTGAGCAATTCTGTAACTGCCTGCTAAGAGACTCTTTGTTAAGAACAGACGGAAACTTCAAATGCAGATCAAACTCAGCAGGGCGTTTTAGACGTGGGATTCGATCCCTTACTCATGGTCAGTTCAGAAAATAGTCAGAAGCCAGCAAACAGATACAGGTGAGCAGAATCGTAATCAGTAATACAGGCCAAGATCGGGAAACCAGGAAATCAGTCCGCACAAAGACAATGAACAAAAGGAGGAAAATAAACTAAAGGAACGAAGGGAATGGGGAAAAGGGTAAGGGGAAAATAGGGAAGGAGAGATTAGGGAAACTAACAACTGGAACACAAGGGCAAAGGGAATACAAGGACCTATCAATCACACTGCAATCTCACTTTAAACACAAAACTAAAATATACAGACTGATACAAACAGACAAATACTTTCAATAGAGCAATCACAAACCAAATAGCGCAGAGACGAACCAACCAGACAGAGTCAAGGGAAGAACGAATCGACTTGGAACAAAGGGGGAATGGGATATTTAAGCACAAGACAATTAACGTGATTGCCTGACTAGATAGGGAACAGCTGTGGCAGGAAGCCAGAGAGGGGCGGAGCCAGGAAGAGCAGGACAGGGATAGGCGAGTAGAATGGAAAGGGCGTGGAAACCTATGCTAATCTGCTCTACACACCCAGGCCCTGATTCTAAACCACTCTCAGGTGCAGACAGGCAGCAAGAACAAAATGAAGGAAGTTAGAATCACCTCACCGAATTAACAGGGGAATTAGTGTGTTAACAAGGACTGACAGGAGGGAAGAACACAAGGGTTTACACTGACAATGACAATCAATCAGAACAGTACACAATCACTCAGAAAAATAACAAAAGGTACATAAATGAAAATAAAAACTAACAATAATGAAAACTAAAAATTACAGGCAGACAAAATCCTACTTTCTAACACTTTTAGGGCTGTATTATAATTTGTGTATTAGGTGGCCTAGTTCTTGTACAATTCTGGGATAAATATTCATGTGCACCATTGTTGAGACACAGAGAATTTTGAAATAAACATGGCTGAATTTTTTCCATGTCTTTTTCATGTAACATCCATCACGTTCATAACTGTGGTTCATGCGAAACACACAGCCATCACTGGATGGCTTTTCTTCCCTCATCAAACAGTCTCAGACCTGAGCTAGTAATACACATACGGTTGGGTTTCTTGGAGTAAAACTTTAGCTGTGAGGGTAGTTGCAATGGCTAAAAAATCCCTCTGAATGTAATGTCCGTAACAGTGGAATTGCCCTAAAGCAATTTTTATTCAGCGGTTGTTCGTAATATTCGCCAGCTTGCAGGTGAGCAGCCATCCAAGAAATGGGTGGCTATCGCTATCAAGTGAGTGAATCTCAGGCAGCATAGGAGTAAGCCGCTAGAAGACGAAACACATATACTACTGCTAGCATCGCCCTGCTGCAATGTAGAGACCTGCGAAATCCATTGCACAGTTTTCGTTTTTACTGAACTGAAGTTGGCCGCTTGTGTGAAAACCCATTGATTGTCCCGTAGGGATTTTTAAAACCACGCACTTCCGGGCTTAGGTAACTCAACATGTTTATCTGCTTCGTGTCGCTAGAAGATGTTTGAAATAAATGTTTTAGAAATAAAAACTGGAACGTCATTCATAATTTATTTAATCTTCCCAAGGCCGTAAGTGAAAATGAGTTGAGTATTAGCAGTAGCAGTTCAGTTGGTTGATAGCCCACATCATCCAACGTTACAAACAGGGCGAACTGGAGGCAAAATTTTTTTCTGCAGATCAGTTGCTACCATTACGTACATCAGCCAATCACAGATCGGCTGTGGTACCATTATACGCGCCATCAGCCAATCACAGCTCGGCTGTACTCATGCATCGATGAGAATGGCAACGCATTCAACCTTGTCACTGTCAGCTGAGTTGAGCACGCGGCAAATTTGTAAATGCTCTTCTGACAATAACGATGTGAATGCTCCACAATATGCGAAATTGCTAGTACACTAGCTGGTCTGCTGCAGAAGTCCAAGAGGCTGTTTATTAGGCCTTGGCCTCGGTGACTAATACTGCAGATCAGAGAGCAAATTTCATGATATCAGACTGTCGGTTTTTTATTTACCAGCTGTCATTATTATTATTATTATTATTATTATTATTATTATTATTATTTACCAGTTTTTTATTTCGCTATTTAGATTTTGCGCATTTCTAAGGTTAATGGAAACGCACACAGAGAATGAGGACGATGTCCGACGTTATTAGCCCCCAAAAAACAGTCTGCTTTGTAACCGTAGACTGTTCGTGACACAGACTCCTATTTGAGGCATTGCGCTGAGCATATGGTCGTCGCTGGAGTACATTGGGGCGGGGGGGGGAGTTAGTTTTTGAACCAGTTTTGTACATTTGCTGCAATTGACAAAATACTATTCCTCTGACAGCTGGCCAATTATCGGAACCCCAAAGAAAACAGACTACAAATCTATAAGAACTGCAGCTTTTCTCATCTTTATCGTACCCCAATGAAAATAAATAATCTTGCACTCGGACCAACCAGTCACCGATTTCATACATACTGCGTGACTAATCATGCACATGCGGAACTTCAGATCAGAGTGGAAGTGCTCATCCAGTCTAATCCATCAGGATAGAAGGTTAGCGATTTCTGTTGAAACGAGCTAGCTAAATAAAAACTTTTGCCACTGGACGCATGCATCCATAGCTGGTATCAACAAGACTAAAACTGGAGTCTGTGTCACGAACAGTCTACGGTCACGAAGCAGACTGTGTTTTTGGGCTGATAACGTCATTGTCCTCACTCTGTAGGTGCGTTTCCATTACCCTTAGAAATGCGCAAAATCTAAAGAGCGAAATAAAGAACCGGTAATGAAAACCCAGTCTGATGTCACGAAATCTTCTCTCCGATCCTATTAGTCACCGAAGCCAAGGCCTAATAAGTACACTATTGGACTTTGCAGCAGACCAGCTAGTGTACTACTTGTAATTTCGCGTATTGCGGAGCACTTGCATCTTTACTGTCAGACGAGCATTTACAAATTTGCCACGTGCACAAATCAGCTGACAGTGACAAGGTCAAATGCCTTGCCATTCTTATCGATGCATGAGTACAGCCGAGATGGTAACACAACCGATCTGTGATTGGCTGATGTACGTATTTGTACCAACCGACCTGCAGAAAAAAGTTTTGCTAACGGGAGACAGCCTGCAGAGGCGAGTAGTCAAGTGTGTGATTGTTTTCAAACTGTGCAAAATGATCAAACATTTTAGATATGTCACTGTTATTAGCTGAGCGTAAGAGTACCACACACAACCTCCAACAAAATCGAATAAAATCACAACTTTTTCGGCTTACCTTAATGTTTAGATACCAAGTGAAATATTTGGGTGTGTAAAAACGTTGAACGCACATCCAGTAAAGAGAATTTACACTTTAAGTTCTAGCGCGGCTATACATGCAAATAGCATGTTAAGGCGGCAGCCATGACACTGATGACAAAACTGAGGAGGAGGCATGCGCAGCGTATGCATAATTCGTGATATTACATTGTTATCACTTGAAAATCACAACAAAGAAAACCAGCAATGACAACTTAAGCAAATTTATTCTTCACTGATTAAGTCCAAAAAATTCTATAAATAATCCACTGTGTAATCTTATAATAACACTCTAATGCCACTATGTAACTCTGTTGCCAAAACAAAAACTCTCCTCTAACTGACCAAAATCACAGCATTTATATAGACTAGGAACATTCTGGAAAGATCTACAGGAGTCCTGGGTGATCCGGCCCCCTCCAGGCAAGAAGATGCCAGAAACCTATAGAAAGCACTAGTCTATTTCATCACAAAGAAGTGGTATTGCATCAGATCATGTTTTGCTACAGTCATACCACCAGAGGGTGCTAAATGATGGACAAAATAAACAAATAGCAGACCAGTAAAGCAACAGAAATAATCTCCAACAAATCTCCATTTATAAATGATATACAATGCTGTACATAAAAACTCATACACCTCCCCTCTTTAAGAAAAGAAAGGTTTGCTAAAAGCTTTCTTTTGTTAAAATTAACGCGGTTTTATAATCAGTATAATCTTGAAACTTTACACATAAAGTATCACTGAACATTATAGCAATCATAAACCTAACAACCAGTGCAATTTTCACAATCAAATAGAGAAGTAAAATTACATGCAAGAAAGTGCATCTGGAATAACATTATCTTTTCCCCTGATGTGAGAAATATCTAAATCATACTCTTGCAAAAGTAAACTCCATCTCAGTAATCTTTGGTTCTTGTTTTTGATCTTATGCAAGAATGTGAGGGGATTGTGATCACTGAAGACCTTGATGGAAGTAGTTGAACAAGTCAAATAGACTTCAAAATGTTGTAAAGCCAAAACAAGTGCCAAACATTCTCTTTCAATTGTTGAATAGTTTTTCTGATGTTTATCAAACTTTTTGGAAAAGTAAGAAACAGGATGATTTACTCCATCAGTGCCCTCTTGCAGTAAAACTGTACCTGCACCAATATCACTGATATCAACAGCCAACTTGAACTCCTTTTTGAAATTGGAAGATTAGAGAACTGGTGCATTTTTGAGGATAGCTGTCAGTTGGTCAAATGAATTTTGACATTTTTCATCCCAAACAAATTTTGCATTTTTCTTCAGTAAATTCATCAAAGTTTCAGAAATGATGGAGAAATTTTTACAGAATTTTCTGTAGTAGCCAGCCATCCCTAGAAATCTCATTAGTTGTCTTTTAGTTGTAGGCTCAGGAAATTCAGTGATAACTTTTATTTTTGCATCAGTTGGTTTGACTTGACCCTGTCCTCCAATATGACCTAAGTAAACAACTGTAGCTTTACAAAAGTCACTTTTAACAAGGTTGATAGTCAGCTTGGCATCACTCACTCTCTGAAAGAAGTCTCTGATGTAGGTGAAGTGCTCTTGGAAGCTGTCGCTGGTGATGATAATGTCATCAATGTAGGCCTCACATCCTGGTAGTCCAGCGATCCCTCTGTTTACCAGACGTTGGAAGGTGGCTGGAGAATTTTTCATTCCAAAGGGCATCACCTTGTATTGGTATAATCCATCTGGCATGACAGAGGCAGAGATCTCCTTTGCTCAGACTGTTAGAGGGATCTGCCAGAAGCTCTTGAGGAGATCAAACTTGTTGACATACTTTGACTGTCCAACTTTGTCAATGCAGTCATGAATCATGGGGATAGGATATGAGTCCGTTTTTGATAGAGTGTTCACTTTCCTGCAGTCTGTCACCATTCTATATGTTCCATTGGGTTTCGGAACTAGGATGCATGGAGAACTCCAGTCACTGTTACTTGGTTCAACAAAGTCATTTTCAAGCAGGTATTTGACTTCTTGTTTAAGGTATTTCTGCTTCTCCGGATTCATTCTGTAAGGATGCTGTTTTACAGGCTTGGCATTATCTTGGAGGATGACATCATGGTAAAACATATCAGTCCTTGATGGAACGTCAGGGAATATGTGACTATATTCAAATATGAGGTGCTTTAGCTGATGCTGTTGAAAAGCGTCCAGGTGGGACAACTTGCTGTCAGTATTTTGAAGAATGTCTGAATTTTCAAGTTTGGCTGGACCAGGTTCATTTTCCAAGGGGCAGTCACAATCTTCTTCAGAATTTTCCAGTTCAATCATATTTACCACATTGACTGGCTTTTGCTGAGTGTTACTGTCAATGTATTCTTTCAGCATGTTGATGTGACACATTTGTTTTTGTTTCCTCCTTCCAGGGGTTAAAATGACATATTTTAGATCACTGACCTTTTTGAGGACAGTGTAAGGGCCGAAATATCAGGCTTTTAGAGGGTTTTCAGGAACTGGCAAAAGCGCAAGGACTTTGTTACTAGCTTTAAAACTTCTATCTTGGGAATGAAGGTCATATATGGCATTCATTTTGCCCTGAGCCTCTTTGAGATTAGACTTAGCAAAGTCACAAGCCTTAGAGAGACAATTACGGAAGTCAGAGACATACTGAAGCAAGTTCATTGGGACATTATCTTCGGCCAGCAACTTTTCCTTCAGAAGCTTCAGAGGTCCACAGACTGTATGCCCAAAAACAAGCTCAAAAGGGCTTAACCCAAGAGATTTTCTCTATCCTTAACATGTCACTCTCGACTGGAGTTTTTCCATCTTGTTTTAAACTTGCTGTGGTAAAACCTCTGTTAAAGAAACCAGGCTTGGATGCTACATGTCCGGCAAACTATAGACCAGTCTCAAACCTGGCTTTCTTGTCAAAGGTTTTTGAGAAGGTGGTCTCAAGTCAGCTTTTAAATTACCTGTCCATGAATAACCTTTTTAAGCCTCTGCAGTCAGCATTTCGGGTTTATCATTCTATGAAAACTGCTCTGACAAAGGTGGTAAATGATCTGCTGTTAGTGTCAGACTCTGACTCAACATCTGTCCTATTACTGCTGGTCCGTAGTGCTGAATTTGATACAGTAGATCATTGCTTGCTTTTGGACAGACTTAAAAGTTATTTTGGTATCTTGGGCCAGGTACTTAATTGGCTGCGATCTTACCTGTCAGAAAGATCTCAGCGTGTTCTTTTTAACAATGTCTCCTCTGCCTCATGTCCTATTAAATATGGGGTCCCTCAGAGGTCTGTTTTAGGTCCACTTTTGTTTTCTTTATACTTGGCGCCACTGGGTGAGATAGTGAGATCTTTCGGGATTGACTTTCACTGTTATGCTGATGATCTACAGCTGTACATGCCCATTGTAGCCTGTAACAGATCTGTCACCTCAAAACTGGAGGCCTGTCTGGGTTAGGAACTGGTTGTCTTCAAACTTCCTGCTCCTAAATTCGAACACACAGAGATGATGATAATTGGACCAGCAAGATTAAATCATGTGTTTGAAAATTTCACTCTGTCTTTGGGTGATTGTGTGATTCACTGCAAAGACAGAGTGAAGAATCTTGGTGTGATTTTTGATCAGACCCTGTCTTTTGAGCCACACATTAAGGAGGTGGTTAGAGTGGCCTTTTTCCACCTCCGAAATATTTCTAAAATAAGGTCCATACTATCATTTAAGGATGCCAAGCTCCTTATCCATGCCTTTGTTTCATCCAGATTGGACTATTGTAATGCGCTTTTTTCAGGTTTGCCCATGAAGAGACTGAGAGGCCTGCAATGCATTCAAAATGCGGCAGCTCGCATTTTAACTGGCTCTCGTAAAAATGAGTCTATTACTCATATTACTTGTACTTGTCTCCCTTCACTGGCTGCCTGTTCATGCCAGAGCAGATTTTAAGGTTCTGCTTTTGACATATAAAATTGTGAACGGTGCTGCACCCTCCTATTTGTCTGGCCTCTTAAGTCAATATGTTCCTGCAAGAGCACTTTGCTCACAGGGCGCTGGTCTTTTATCAGTGCCTGAGGTCAGAAAAAAGACTATTGGTGAATGGGCTTTTTCTTTCCGTGCACCAATTTTGTGGAACAGTCTGCCTCTGGACATCAGACAGGCATCCTCGATTGATGTATTTAAAGCCAAGCTAAAGACCCACCTATTCACTGTTGTGTACAATTCTTGAGGCTCTCTGTACATCTCTGTGATATCCTGGTGTGCTGTGTATGTGTTGTGCATGATACTTCATGGTGTTTTTACTACTGCTTTTATTGTTGTCATTTCTTGTTTATTTTAAATTGTTGTAAAGCACTTTGATTGAAAGCGCTATATAAATAAATTTTATTATTAGATTCACGAACAGCTTCACGGGCAGCAAACAGAAGATGGACACCTTCATCCCAGTCTTTCTCTGTATCACGGCAGTAGGTCCTTGTCATGTTCTTCAGGGTTTGATGGAACCTCTCCAAAGCACCTTGACTCTCAGGATGGTAAGCCGATGACCTGTATTGTTTAATACTAAGCTCATGCATAACTTGATGAAATATGCCAGACATGAAATTTGACCCTGTATCAGACTGAATAGACTTAGGAAGACCAACAAAGCCGAAAAACTTGGTAAGAGCCTTGATGATAGCGGCGTTGTCCACTTAAACCTTCGCCCGCTAAGACGTGCCTCGACCAGCCTGATTTCTAACGTTACCTTGAGGATGGCCTTAATTAACGCTAGATCTCTAGCAAACAAGACCTTCTTGCTGAATGACTTTTTCACCTCAAGTGCATTGGACTTAATGTTCCTGATGGAAACATGGCTGCATACTGGTGAGTCCACAACTTTTTTCGAGCTTCTCCCTCCTGACTGTACATTTCTCAGCTCCCCTCGGACCACCGGCAAAGGTGGAGGGCTAGCCTGTGTTTTTAAATCCAGTTTTCACTGTCAGCAAGTACCATCTATCATTTACACCAGTTTTGAGTTGCAGCTTTTTAAACTGAATTCCTCTCCTCCCTTAATGTGTGCGGTGGTATATCGTCCACCCAAATACAAGAAGTATTTTATTCAGGATTTTGAAAACTTTCTCTCTAGAATTATGGTGGATTCTGATCACTTCTTAATTTCTGGTGACTTGAACATTCATGTGTGCTGTGAAACCAGTCCTCTGGTCAAAGATTTCTTGTCACTGATCGACTCCTTTAATCTCACACAGTGGGTCTCTGGCCCGACGCATGATAAGGGGCATACACTTGACCTAGTGCTGTCTCATGGCTTGTCTGTCTGCGTCAGTGAAATTTGCAATCATGCTTGTATTTCGGATCATTTCCCTGTTTTATTTTCTGCTGCTGTCCCCTGCTCTGTTGTTGCTGCTCGTCCCCCTGCACGCCGTTTTTGTGCCACAAATTCCAGCACTATGTTGCAATTTCCTACAGCTTTTAATAGTTACGTGCATTCTACTGTGGAGGGGTATGGTGTCCTTAGTGCTGATGAGCTTGTTGCTCTTTTTAACTCCACATGCACTTGCATCTTGGATGCCATCGCTCCCTTAAGCATCAAACGCCCTAAGGTATTTTCTGAACCATGGATTAATGACTCTATACGAGCTCTCAGACGCTCTTGTAGGCGTGCTGAGAGAAGGTGGAAAAAGGTTAAGTTGCATGTCTCCTTTGGGATTCTACGGGACTGCTTATTTGAGTATCAGAAAGCGGTGAAAGCTGCTAAAACCGCTTACATCTCGCACCTTGTCTCAAATAACATTGATAATCCCAAGGTTCTGTTTAGTGTTTTGGATGCTCTTATTAACCCGCGCAATACTGCTGCCATTGTTCCAACTCCTGCTCTCTGTAATGATTTCCTCGACTTTTTTGTCGAGAAAATCTCTGCTCTTCATTCTGTACCATCTCGTGCTGAGCCTGATCCCTCTGACCCTCCCATGTGCCCAGCTGTTTTTGACCAGTTTGAGCCTATATCACTGTCCTCACTGTCAGATATCGTTCGTGGGATGCGGCCCACAAACTGCCTCTCAGACAGTATTCCCTCTCGCCTTTTTAAAGAGGTTTTTGATTCAGTTGGATCTTTTATTCTTGTTTTGATTCATACCAGTTTTAGCTCAGGGTGCTTTCCTGCCCCTTTTAAACATGCTATAGTGCAGCCACTAATCAAAAAACCCAGCTTGGACCCCTCTGTTCTCGCCAACTTCAGGCCCATCTCCAAATTACCCTTCCTATCCAAAGTGTTAGAGAAAGTAATTGCTGTACAGTTGCAATTATTTTTAGCACAAAATGATATTTATGAGAAGTTTCAGTCTGGTTTTAGGTCTGGTCACAGCACTGAAACTGCTCTATTAAGAGTTTTTAATGATCTTGTCTTAACTGTGGACTCAGGATGTGCTGCTATCCTGGTGACCTTAGATTTGACGGCTGCCTTTGATACGGTTGATCATAGGATCCTCTTATCACGCCTAGATTACTGTGTAGGCATTAAAGGTGCTGCCCTCAAGTTGCTCCAGTCATACCTAACTGGCAGGAGTTTCTCTGTCCATCTGGGTGAATTCTCCTCCAATGTGGCCCCTCTTACCTGTGGGGTCCCCCAAGGCTCCATTTTGGGCCCCTTATTGTTTTCCTTATATATGCTGCCCCTAGGTTCCATTCTCCGTAAACATAATGTCTCTTTTCATTGCTTTGCAGATGATGTCCAAGTGTACCTTCCTTTAAAATCAAAGTGTAAAGACTCTCTGCAGCCTCTGCTAGCTTGTCTTAATGACATAAAAACTTGGATGGCCCTAAATTTCCTAAATCTAAATGACAATAAGACTGAGGTTATTGTGTTTGGACATCTGGATTGTGTAAATGACCCTGTTGGTGCTCTGGGCCCCCTGGCGTCCAAAAAACGTTCTTTTTTAAAAAGCCTTGGTGTCACTTTTGATAGTGCTTTTAAATTTGACAGGCAAATTGGCTCTGTAGTCAAAGGTGCTTTCTTTCAGCTTCGGCTGCTCGCCAAAGTAAAGCCCTATCTCTCACCCAAAGACTTGGAGAGAGTTATCCATGCCTTCATTACGGCTAGGCTTGATTACTGCAACTCTCTGTATGTGGGCTTGGACAAATGTTCTCTGCGGCGTCTGCAGCTAGTGCAAAATGCTGCTGCTCGCCTTTTGACCAGTAAGAAAAAACATGACCACATCACACCGGTTCTGGCCTCTCTGCATTGGCTTCCTGTTCGCCTGAGGATTGATTTTAAGATTTTGATGTTTGTTTTGAAGATATTGAATGGCCTGGCCCCCCAGTATTTAGTTGAACTCATCAATGTTCACACATCAGCTAGAGCACTGAGGTCATCAAATAAGTTGCTTTTAGATATCCCGATATCTAGACTCAAAACTAAAGGTGACCGAGCCTTCGCAGTGGCTGCCCCTAAATTGTGGAACAGCTTACCATTGTACATTAGATCTGCCCAGATTCTTGAGATGTTTAAGTCATTATTGAAGACCGATCTCTTCTCGTTGGCTTTTGATTCATGTTGAGCCGAACATTGCCGATAGATGGGCTGTTTTATTGATTTTTGTGTTTATTGTCCATGTTACCTTGTTTTCTATTGTTACACTTTAATGTTTTGTGTACTGTGCACTCTAACATTGTTTTTTTTTCTTCCATTCCTATAGTTGTATTTTAATTCTTTAGTGCTTTCTAGTTTGTATAGCATTTTGGCAGACTTCGGTTGTTTAAATGTGCTATAAAAATAAATTTGACTTTGACCTTGACCTTGATAGTCTTCGCCTTGATGTTACGAAGTGGAATTGCCTCAGGAAACCGGGTGGAAGCACACATGATAGTCAGTAGGTACTCACAACCAGATCTAGTCTTCTACAATGGTCCAACACAGTCAATGATGATCCGACTGAAAGGTTCTTCAAAAACAGGAATGGGCTTAAGTCGAGCCTTTGGAATATTCTGGTTCGGCTTCCCAACTATTTGACAAGTATGACAGGATTTGTAGTACCCCAGTACATCGGACCTCACGGAAGGCCAGAAGAAATGATTCCTGGCACGTTGAAGGGTCTTCTTGATACCCAAATGACCTGACATAGGATTGTCATGGGCCAGACTAAAAGTTTTTTGATTATAAGACTTTGGAAGAACAATTTGATGGGTGATCATCCACTCTTCATCTGCAGAAACATCAAGTGGACGCCACTTTCTCATAAGCACACCATTTTTGTAGTAAAAACAGACAGGAACTTGAGTAGCCTCTTGTTCACTTAGAGCCTGAAGTAGAAGATGCGCTAGATCAGGAGCTTGTTGTTGCTCCTAAATAAGTTGTTTCTGAGACAGAGTGTCATTAGAATGACCTGACAAGGACAAGTCTGAAGATTTCCCAGACATCTCAGAAGGACTGGAAGGTCCCTGATGAAAAGACTGCCCAATGAAGGTGTCAGCCAGGTTGAAGTCAGGGTCAGCATCATCTTGAATAGCCTTTTTAGCCATTAAACGAGTAACTGCACATGAAGAATAGAGGTCTAGAATTTCCTCCTCTACAGATTCAGTCTTGATCAATCAAAGGCGTGTCAGTTACAACAGGGTAGGCACAACCTTATCCTCAGCAAGATCATTACCAAGAAGCAAATGAACACCTTTGAAAGGAAGAGAAGACCTAAGATCAACAGTAACAGGCCCAGAGACCAAGTCTGATTTGAGATGACCATTATGGAGAGGTACACTTGTAAAACCACATTCCACTCCTTGAATAAGGACATTAGCTTGAGTAGACGATTTGTCCGAAAAAGGCAGAATATCTGGAAGAATAAGAGATTGGGAAGACCCAGTATTCCTTAGAATTCAAACAGGAGCAGATAAGGAGAAATCATGTGAAAGTGAGACAAAACCATCGGTGATGAATGGCTCAAAACCCTCCATAACAGAATCAGACACAGAAGGTAGAAGATCAGACGAACTGACCTTTGATACAAGAGATTCTCTCTTAGTGAAAGCAGTTGGCTTGGTTTCTTCTCGTTGTTGTTTTTTCTTGAGAGCATAACACTCAGAAACAAGGTGACCTTGCTTTTTGCAGTATTGGCAAGACACAGAAGGTAAAGAATCAGAGGATTGCTTCTCACTGGAAGGTTTTCTCTCAGAAGAGGCCTTGGAATCATCAGAAGTGTTATTAGAAGCAGTCTTAGACTGAGACTTGCCTTGAAATTTAGAAAAAGTGGATTTTTGGACAAAAGAAGACTTATGAGTTGATGCATAACTATCAGCCAGGGTGGAAACATCTTGCAAAGTAATGGCTTGTTTCTCCTCAAGGAAAGTCTTGATATCAGGGTGTGTTAGAATGGCCGTGTAGCGGTTGAAAAATTCAGTGCAAGAAGACGCATAGAGTAGTGATGGGACGAACAACACTGGTGCGTCAGCACTGTGCCGAGTGCACAAGTGTGAAACCCCGTATTGGTGCGTGTATCGCTTTAACAAAAAATCATGTGACCGATACAGGAAGTGTGTCGTTTGGATGTGCCGCGCCAAATTGTGTTTATAAGGAAACAAACTGTATCGACATGTTGCGGGTTTGTTGTATGGAGATTAAACTGTTTGCTGTGCCTGTTGGATTTTTTGCTTTGCTTCCACTCATGGATCGTTCTAGAAAATTTTCACAAGTCTGGAATAATTTTGATCTTTTGACGCCAAATAAGGTAAATCTTTTCCTCCTTTGGGCATTGTTTACTGTTAGTTTTTAATTCAATGTTTCTACTCTTTTCTAGTAAGAGGTTTGATTTGTTTTCAGAAAAATTAACTTATTGTTTTATTGTAGGTGAAGTGTCGGCTCTGCTCAACAGAATTGTCTTACATCAATAAGAGCACGTCATCAATGCTGAGGCATTATAGAGCTCGGCATGGCAATGAAGAGTTGGCAGACACTCCTGCTGTGAGTACCCCAGGTATGATGAAATTCTCACAAACTTTGAATTTTCAAAAATACTTTATTACACACAAAAGGCTTTGTGTGACTCTGTAATATTATTTGTAAAATTACAGTCCTTTAACAAGCTTTAAACAAAATATTTCTTTTTGGCTTGCAGTTCCTAACAAGCAAGCATTGGATGAGGCTGTGATCAACATGATCATCAAAGACTGTCAGCCACTCACCCTTGCAGAAAATGAGGGATTCAGGGCGCTCATGCAGCTTGTTGCACCCTCATATGTTCTACCAAGCAGGAAGGTATGTGTAAGAAATACATGGTTGAATTAATTAATGAGTACTGTCGATAGATGGATAGACAGACAGACATGTATGTATTCATAAGGTATTACAATATTTGTATGGTTATTTTTAGACCGTCAAGGACTTGGTGGGCCAGAAATATGAGGAGGAAAAGGAGAAAACAAAAAGGACCTCCAGAGCGCCCGTTGCTGTTACTTTAACAGCTGACATGTGGACCTCGATTAATATGGAGGCATATCTTGCTGTTACTTGCCACTATGTGGACAAAGACAGCCATGAATTCCATACATCAGTCTTAGGAGTGCAGCATTTTCCACAGAAACACACTGCAGAAAACATGGCCATGGTTAAAAGGAGCCTTATGGAGGAGGGGGCATAGCGAGCAAGGTCAGGTGTCTTGTCACTGATGCAGCAGCAAACATGATTTCATGTGCTCGAATACTGCAAATACGGCAAACTATTTGTATTGCCCATTCCATCAATTTAATTGTAAAAAATCATGTGATCAAATTACAACACTAACAGAAATTCGCAACAAAACACGGCAAATTGTCACATACTTTCGATCAAGCACCACGGCCAAAGAAAAGCTCACTCAAATGCAGCAACAGCTGGGAACACCATTCCATAAATTAATAAATGAGGTGCCAACACGATGGAACAGCACCTACCACATGCTGGAAAGAATGACTGAGCAGAAGGAGGCAGTCTGGGTGTCACTGGCCTCATTAAAAAATGATATTACTCCACTGACTCCTGAAGAATTTGAAGTCATTGAAGAGATGCTCAGGGTGCTCTCTCCTTTTGACCAAGCCACAAGAGAACTCTCTGAGGAAAAAAAAGAGTCTCGGGTCAAAGGTTATTCCATTGATGAGAATGATCCACATTGAGCTTCAACATCAAGCCTCAACATTAACAAAACCAGCTGCTCAAGAACTGGCTGAAAATCTGAGAAAGCGGCTAACTGAGTCCATCTGCAACATGGAATCACTCAGTGTGATGACACTGGCAACACTGTTGGACCCCAGGTTTAAAACAGTTGGCTTTTTAGTCCACTAAAAGCAACGGAAGCTGTTAAGAGACTGAAGTCGGAGTGTGCTGCTGAAATGAGGAGCCATGAGCCTGACCCAGCAGAAGAACCGAGCTCTTCACATGGATCAGAACCCAGTTCAGGTATGAAAACACATTTTTGTGTGTTTATATGTATATTTCTGTGGTTTATCATTAGTGTATTATCACATGACAGAATTTTTTTCAAAAATATTTGTTGGGGGCACAATCTCTGGAAACCTCTAGATATGGAAGTTGAGGAGAACAGGATGACCTCGAATACTACAGCAGATTCCATAGTTGAAGTCCAACGCTACTTGGCTGAAAGCAACACACCCAGAACACAAGACCCAGTTACAATATTGGAAAAATAACCAGAAAACGTATCCACACCTTTATCAACTGGCACTTACATATTTATGCACACCATCTTCATCTGTTCCCTGTGAACGAGTAGTATTTTCTAAGGCAGGGGAACTGGTGTCCAAGAGGAGAAATCGCCTTGGAGCAAAGACACTTCAAAAACTTTTGTTCCTCAATAAAAATGTATGAATGAATCCATTTTTTAGTGTGTTATTTCATATGATTGAACACTTTGGTTAACAAAATCCCATACATAAGTTAAACATTTTAATTCTCAATTTTATTACAGACAAATTTGCTATATTTTACATGCCAACTCATTTGAGCATTTACACAAATAAGCAAATTTTGAACCCTTCTAATAAACAACTTCACTCAGCAAACAAATGGAGCAAATGAAATTATACAAGGATGAGATCATATTTTAAGTAAAAGACTAGCAATTGAATAAAGATTAAATATTATTTCACAGGCTAATGTTGGGTTAACAGCATGCAAGTTTTTCCATCTTTTCATTTTGTTTACCTGCAATGATTTTAGATCTACAGCAGAGGTCACTATTGAGTGACCAACACAGTGTCAATACAGTGTCAACACAGTTTGTGTAATGTGTCAATACACTCCTTGAGGCATCATCAACCCATCCCTAGCATAGAGGGAGACAAGGTGTGCCGGACCAGTAGTTTTTATTCACAATCAGCAGTACATTTTTGGCAGCAACACAGGAGCACGACATCACCAGCAGCCCAGACAGATGTGAAATGACGCCTTTAATACTGTGCCACAGGAAATGAGCCTTAGCAACTACCATTGACAGGGTGCTTTAAATGTTATAAACTGGCTCCCTCATCACACACACACACATACAAAGTAGAAAAGGTAATAACATTTAAATCAGCCCCCATCTACTGCTGTTTAACCCAGCATGATCCTCCAACATATTTACAATAAGTTATTAATGTACACCCTATGTGCCCAAATCCCCCCTCCTATCATATAACTTGGTCTCTCCCAGAACCTTTATATTGGTTTTCGTTGGCCTGGGGACTCTTTTGGCCTGAACACCCTGGAGCAGACAAGATAGGAAAGGTAAGTGCATGAACAAACAACTTAACTACTTTTCCTAATGATTGTACTCTAGCACTCGCTTCATTGCACAATATTTAAGCATGCCAGATATCTTGCACGAAAACCCACATATAATTGTTGTTTGAAAATTAAAATCTGTTTGTTTTGTCACCAGCTAATAGTTTCAGTTTTCTTTCAGGGCAAGCCATGTGCTCACTACCGAACCTGCTGAGACAACACAATCAAGGCTCATGTTTTTAAAGAAGGTTTTCAAAAATACCACAATAAATATTCAATAAATATCATCAATAAATACAAGATACATAAATGGGCATGAGTACCATACACAACCTCCACTTTTTTTGTTTTTTTTTACCAGAATGATTTTAAAAGGGGGCACCAATATTTTTGGGGGGTTTTTATTAGTGAGAAGGGGGTTTAGAATGATGGGGGAAAAATTTTTAAAAGGAAGGGGTAGATGCGGCGCGAGTAAAAAAAATTTTTGCGGTAATTCCGCTTTCATACTCTTCCCTCGTGCCATTCACGAAGGTGTCCTGTCTCTTGACCTACTTATGTTCTCCTTTGTTTTATCTCCATCAATGATGCTGTGAACAAAGGTTTACATGTTAAGTTAGACATTACATTAGTGACTGCAGCAGGATTCAAACCTGGAAACCTGTGGGGAAAGCAATGTTAATCACACCACACACTGTGGCCTTAACCACTACACCAACTGAGTTTGTTGCCAGTTCAGTGCCATTAGTTTCCATTCATCGCTGAAGGGGGAAAGAAAACTATATAGAAATAATATATTCAGTTATTTATTTTTCTTTCTTTTATTTATTGTTGTCAATGAGGAGATGTAAATTGAATATCCATTTTGATGTGTTTCATACTGGTCAGTTGGCTGACCCATTGACCCTGGGTAGAATAATTTGAGCAGAAACAAACCATTGTTTGTGGCTGAGTTGGGTTAAGGTTAGGGTTAGGGCCAGGGATAGGGATAGCATTCCCTGTGAGTTAGGTTAAGGTTAGGGTTAGGGATAGGGGTAGGGATAGCATTCTCTGTGAGTTAGGTTAAGGTTAGGGATAGGGGTAGGGATAGCATTACCTGTGAGTTAGGTTAAGGTTAGGGATAGGAATAGGGGTAGGGATAGCATTCCCTATGAGTTAGGTTAAGGTTAGGGTTAGGGATAGGGGTAGGGATAGCATTCCCTATGAGTTAGGTTAAGGTCAGGGTTAGGGATAGGGGTAGGGATAGAGATAGTTTAGTTCGTTTGGCAAGTGTGAGCACGAGGCTCGGCCACGGTAGGCGAGTACGGTTGGAAGAGGTGGATTCGGGCAAGATCCATCCGTACTAGTATCAAATGTTAAAGCAACCGTACTTCAGCAGGGCAGATTACCGTTATGTGTCACGGTTGTCTTGTTCTAAGAAATGCAGCGGCGAAAGGATCTCTCCATTCAAACGAAGAAATTCAGTACTTGCTTGAAATGTAGGCTCACGAAAACACAATCCACCACTGGGTATACCACGCACAAAAACTCGGAGGTTTTCAGAATAATTTGTGCGCAGTTACATTCGCGTGCATATGACGGAACAATAGATCAGTGTCGTGACAAATTAAAGAAAATGTCGCTCCGATAGTAATATCAAAGTGCGCGACGCGGTGCCAAAGTCTTGCAGCTCAAGTTATGAGGCAGATAAAATTTCGTGCTATGAGGCATGGAGAACATAATCAGCCAAATACACAAGGGCGAAATGTCTTACCTATAAGGTTCTTTTCTTCTTAATTATTTATTGTTGTTAACGTCATGTAAATGGGCAGCCTCAAATGCACTCGCGTGTGTTTTCTATTTAGAATGGAAATAAAAGGCGTGATGAAATTGGTCATATGTGCGCAGAATGAGTTTCAAGACTATGAAGGGTCGTGTAGTAATCAGCGACAAACAAGAAGAAAAATGAGTGATTGCACGGTGTAAGATGTGTGGAATTTATTGATTGAGTGCCAGTGGTGGCAGATCAAGAGGTCCTTGCCATCCACGCATACGAGCAGCAGCGACGGCTTAGGTTTTTATCTGGCCGAGTATTTGTGGCGACGTAAACACAGCAGCGTCCACCACTTTACTCAAATTTTAGCAGACATCCTGCTACTGTACGCGCCACCTAAGAGTATGTAACACCGAGACGACATCAATAGAATAATATCATAAAGCCAACTTCGATGTAAGTTCCAAACTTAATGTTGTTAGGCGCTAGGCAAGCTTAAGCACGCGAAACAGAGGTCCAGATGTGAATAAATAAACCCCACAACGGCTGGGTGTTGAACACACTAGCGCACGGAAACTGAGCGCTCGCCCTCGCTGCATGCGCGTGCCTATGTGATATCGCGAACTATGCATACGCTGCGCATGCCCCAGTATTGTCAACAGTGTCATGGCTGCCACCTTTATAAGCTAGTAGCACGTATAGCCGCTGTAGAAATTAAAGTGTAAATTATCTTTACTGGATGTACGGTCGACGTTTTTCCACACCCGAATACTTCACTTGGTATCTAAACATTAAGGTAAGCCGAAAAAGTTGTGATTTTTTTCGATTTTGCTGGAGGTTGTGTATGGTACTCTTACCCAAAAGGGCGCAAATATGCAATGTGCAAAATGTTCTGTGCAAATCTTATCAATTAAGTGCCAATGCTGTCAATAAAGTGCAAAGTGCCATTAAGATGCAAAGTTAAGTTATTTGTTTAAAAAGTGCAATATATAAAACCCCATGGTGCAATATTTACATGGCTACAGCCACCCACTATAAGTAACGAAGTGCTCTTCGTTACAGGGTGGATACACCTTTTGAATTCCTCAACCAGAATAAGTTGCCTCATTTTGCCAAAATCTTTCTCAACTTTCATGGAATTACACCACTGATCAAACAACTGTTCCTTCAACCTGCCAAATTCAACATGAGTTTGACTGGCTTCCTTGCGAGAATTCCAAAATTTTTGCCTGTTAGCCTCGGGGACCAATTCATAACCCTTCAGAATGGCAGATTTGACAAAATCATAATCAGATCACTGTTGGACAGATAACTGGTTATAGATTTTCCTAGCTTTACCAGTAAGAACTCTTTGTAACATCATTGCCCAATGCTCTTTTGGCCATTTCAAATTTTCAGCAGTTTTTTCAAAATGGGTAAAGTATTGGTCTACATCATTTTCTAGGAAAGGAGGAACAAGTCTGATGTGTTTAACCACATCAAAATGATCAGAAAGTCCAAAAGATTTTGTTACAGTACCTGGTTCTATTTTCTTCATTTCCAGTTCATACTGCATCCTTTTTTCTTCTAGTTCTTTTTCTTTTTCCAGCCTCTTTTCTTCTAGTTCTAGTTCTTTCTCTTTCTCCAACCTTCTTCTAGTTCTTTCTCCAACCTTCTTACTTCCAGTTCTAGTTGTTTCTGCCATAGCTGCATCTCAAGTCTTAGTAGCTCTGTTGCAGACACTTCCACATCTTTAATCAATTCTGCAGCTTTTTCCCCAAAGATATCTTCATCAATGAAATGTTGCACCAAAATGTTGAATATTTCTTGTTTCTTCATTGATGATTTCACAACAGATAATCCAAGGGTTGAGGCTATTTGCAGCAAGTCCTTCTTCTTTGCCAGCACAATTGATTCCTGGGTTGGAGTTTTCAGAAACTTTTCAACATCAGAAGTCATGATTGCTGGTTTTTCAAATAGTCACAAGATTTAAAATGATATTTCAGCTTTAATCTTTGGTGAATCCAATGGTTGATCCAATGAATGGTATATCTCGGTGGGACCTCCAATTTGTTATGACTTGAAAATCACAACAAAGAAAACCAGCAATGACAACTTAAACAAATTTATTCTCCACTGATTAGGTCCAAAAAATTCTATAAATAGTCCACTGTGTAATCTTATAATAACACTCTAATGCCACTATGTAACTCTGATGCCAAAACAAAAACTTCCTCTAACTGACCAAAATCACGGCATTTATATTAACTAGGAACATTCTGGAAAGATCTACAGGAGTCCTGGGTGATCCGGCCCCCTCCAGGCAAGAAGATGCCAGAAACCTCTAGAAAGCACTAGTCTATTTCATCACAAACAAGTGGCATAGCATCAGATCATGTTTTGCTACAGACATACCACCAGAGGGTGCTAAATGATGAACACAATAAACAAATAGCAGACCAGTAAAACAGCAGAAATAATCTCCAACAAATCTCCATTTATAAATGATATACAGTGCTGTACATAAAATACTCATACGTACATAACAACACATGCACGCGCATGCATGGGGCGAGGGCAAGCGCTCCGTTTCCGTGCGCTAGTGTGTTCAGCAGCTAAGCTATTTGTGTCATTGTGCGGTGTTGTAGTTCACATCTGGACCTCTGCTTGCGTAATAATTTGCGTACTTGAGCTTGCCTGGCGCTTAACAACATTATGTTTGGGACTTACATTGGCGTTGGCTTTATGATATTATTCTAATGATGATGATGGCTCGGTGTGCAGATAATGCTGCTGTTTCCCAGGGTTGGGGGTCCTAAGGCAGCAGCTACGTTTGGGAACTGATGGGTCCTCGGGGAGGAGAGCTGGGAATGTAAGGTAAAGTTGGGGGTTGGAGGTGGAGGTGCCTGGAACCGTAAGTAATGCGGTTCCAGGTGAAAAGTTTAAGTTTTTTTTTTCTTTCTTTGGACCACACTAGTGACCTCTGCCGAAGCAGAAGTCTGGAGGGTGGCGGCAAGATCTCACATGCTCTTAGGTGACGCGTAGAGCGGCAGGATGTCGGCTAGAATTTGAGTAAAGTGGTTGACACCGCTGTGCTTACGCCGCCACATGTACTCGGCCAGGTAAAAACCCAAGCCTTCGCTGCTCGTGTGGGTGGATGGCAGGGACCGTTTGATCTGCTGCCGCTGACACTCAATATTTTGAGTGTGCACGCCGGTGGAGGCGGGATCAACGAAGTTCACAGAGTGGTTAACAGTGAGGTGCTGAAAGTTTTCCTCGCTGAGGCAATCGTACACCCGCCAGCAGTCAGTTACGATCGTCGAATCGGCGGCAACATACTCCTTTATACGGGGTATTAACGTCGCCGAGTTCCGGTTCTCGACCTCAACAAAAAAACTGCTTGTGTCTCACGGCAAATGCCCCCCAAGACCCACTTGCCGTTGCGCAGGCAACCTCTGTTGTATTTTTGGCGGCCAAATTTTGACTCGTCGATTTCTACCACTAGCCCTGGGCCCCCTATAGCAGTGTTACTGCACTGCTGGAACACGTGAAGACAAACTTTGCGACAATAAGTGAACCAGCTGATGACTGTTTCCTTGCTTGTGACTCCGTCGTCGAGGCTGGAGTCCCTTATCGCCACATTGTTTGTCATCTGCGCCGCCCAGCAGTAGGTGAGCACCAAAACGTTTTCCATTGACATCTTGCTACCTGCGAACCAGGAGCCACGGGAACTACTGCGGTCGGAGGTCCAAGTGCTGCATCTTCGATTGTGGCAGCGCCGTACAAAGCCCTCTCGAGAGTCTGCCTTCGCAAACCACGAGAGAGCTCTGCGACACCGCCAACAAAGCAGAGCGCGAGCAATCAGACCCCTTTCCTTGCAGAATTGAATCGTGGACTCCGGTGTCAGCAGCTTTCAAGACAGCCGCCACAAATTCCACTGATCTTGCGCGGTGCAATCACTCATTTTTGGTTCTTGTTTGTCGCTGATTACTACGCAACCTTTTATAGTCTTGGAACTAATTCTGTGCATGTATCACAACTTTCATCACACCTTTTATTGCCATTGTAAATACAAAACACACGCGAGTGCATTTACGGCTGCCTAACTCGACCACAAATAATGGTTTGTTCGGCACAAATTATCCTACCCGTACAAGGGTAAACGGATCAGCCGGCTCACCTGCATAAAGTACGTCAAAATAAATGTGTATTCACATGACGTCTCCTCGTTAATAACAATAAATAAATAAGAAGGAAAAAACATTTTATATATCTATCTATCTATCTATCTATCTATCTATCATATTTCACCTTTGGTTGGCGTTTACTCTTCAGCGATAAATAAGAACTGATGTCAAATCAGTTAGTCTAGTGGTCAGGACCACAGTGTAGAGTAAGCTGAGAGTTATTTTGCCCACAGGTTCCCAGGTTCGAATCCCACTGCTGACGCTAATGTAATGTCTAACTTCACATGTAAACCTTTGTTCACAGCTTCATCGGTGGAAAAAACATAAAGGAGGAAAAGAAAAAACAAAAAAGGACATAAAAAGTAGGAGGGGTAGTATACAGAGCTAATGTAGCAGGGGAGGAGTAACGAAATAGGAATTGTTGCAAAAATCTTTTTTCCTCGCGCCGCATCTGCCCCTTCCTTTTAAAATTGTTCCCCCATGATTCTAAACCCCCTTCTCACTAATAAACCCCCCCTCCAAAAATATTTGTGCCCCATTTTAGAATCGTTTTGGCAAAAAAAAACCCCAAAAGTGGAGGTTGTGTGTGGTACTCTTTCAAAGCTGAGTGTTTGCGCTTGCAGCAATCGGTGACATAAACGGAGCTAGCTTTCCAGCTGCGTATTCAGTAAGTGCTCCTTTTGAGACGAACCTGTTTGCGGGTCGCCTCTAAAAGTCGGTGAGATAAACGGAGCTAGCTATGAAGCCACTGACGCAGTAGGTGGTGCTTATTTTGAGAAAAACCTGTTTCCGGGTTTTCTCTTATATTACGCCGCTGAAGTTAAGTGGTTGTGCTTGCAGCAGTCGGTGAAAAAGTTGAGCAAGCTTGAGGCTGCTTACACAGTAAGAGCTACTTTGGAGACGAACCTGTTTGCGGGTTGCCTCTGGAAATTCGCTGCTGAAGCTAAATGTTTGCACTTGCAGCAGGTGGTAAGATTGGCGTTGCGATTGTACTAGTCAGCTTGGTTTCATTGCAGTTTCGTACTACTTGAGAATTCGCAACCACTCTGCTGAGTTAAGTTGCGCGTTAGCTTCTGGCTATATTATGTTAAGTTCGCATAATTGCCGGTCCTGCATGGCTCCGCTGCTAGCGGCAGATGGACATGACGAGTGCCCCGCATGCCTCGGTGTTGCTCACCTGAGGGAGGCGCTCACTGATAATCAGTGCATGAATTGCAGTTTTATGCCTCTCGCGCTGAAGGTATCCCGACTCGAGGAGGTAGAAGGACCCCCGCTTTTGCTGAGATCAAGGAGCAGGAAGTGGGTCTGGAGTAAGTTGGTCAGATTCCGTTCATTTGCAAAAACGGTAACGTTGACCATCCTCTTGCTGGTAATCAATTACCAGCACTAGCATTAGTTTCTAGTTTGAAGTTACAGCGCCCTCCATAATTATTTGCACCCCTGGTTAAGATGTGTTCTTTAGCTTCTAATAAATTCAGTTTTTTTCTAAATAATATAGGACCACAATGAAAAAAAGAGGAAAATCCAACCTTTAATTCAAGTGCATTTATTCAGTGGGAAAAAATCCCACATTAAGAAATACAAACCCAAAACCAGTGAAGTTGGCACGTTATGTAAATCGTAGATATAAACAGAATACAATGATTTGCAAATCCTTTTCAACTTATATTCAATTGAATACACTGCAAAGACAAGATTTTTAATGTTCAAACTGAGAAACTTTATTTTTTTTTTTGCAAATAATCATTAACTTAGAATTTAAAGGCAGCAACACATTGCAAAAAAAAGTTGGCACAGGGCCTTTTACCACTGTGTTACATCACCTTTCCTTTTAACGACACTCAGTAAACGTTTGGGAACTGAGGAGACCAATTTTGAAGCTTTTCAGGTGGAACTCTTTCCCATTCTTGCTTGATGTACAGCTTAAGTTGTTCAACAGTCCGGGGTCTCCGTTGTCGTATTTTACGCCACACATTTTCAATGGGAGACAGGTCTGGACTACAGGCAGGCCAGTCTAGTACCCGCACTCTTTTACTACAGAGCCATGCTGTTGTAACACGTGCAGAATGTGGCTTGGCATTGTCTTGCTGAAATAAGCAGGGCGTCCATGAAAAAGACGTTGCTTGGATGGCAACATATGTTGCTCCAAAACCTGTATGTACCTTTCAGCATTAATGGTGCCTTCACATATGTGTAAGTTGCCCATGCCTTGGGCACTAATACACCCCCATACCATCACAGATGCTGGCTTTTGAACTTTGCGCCTATAACAGTCCGGATGGTTCTTTTCCTCTTTGGTCCGGAGGACCACGGCGTCCACAGTTTCCAAAAACAATTTGAAATGTGGACTCGTCAGACCACAGAACACTTTTCCACTTTGCATCAGTCCATCTTAGATGAGCTTGGGCCCAGCGAAGCCGGCGGCGTTCTGGGTGCTGTTGATAAATGGCTTTCGCTTTGCATTGTAGAGTTTTAACTTGCACTTGCAGATGTAGCGACGAACTGTAGTTACTGACAGTGGTTTTCTGAAGTGTTCCTGAGCCCATGTGGTGATGTCCTTTACACACTGATGTCGGTTTTGATGCAGTACCGCCTGAGGGATCGAAGGTCACGGGCATTCAATGTTGGTTTTCGCCTTGTCGCTTCGTGCAGTGATTTCTCCAGATTCTCTGAACCTTTTGACGATATTACGGACCGTAGATGATGAAATCCCTAAATTTCTTGCAATAGCTCGTTGAGGAATGTTGTTTTTAAACTGTTCGACAATCAGCTCACGCATTTGTTCACTAAGTGGTGACCCTCGCTCCATCCTTGTTTGTGAATGACTGAGCATTTCAGGGAAGCTGCTTTTATACCCAATCATGGCACCCACCTGTTCCCAATTAGCCCGTTCACCTGTGGGATGTTCCAAATAAGTGTTTGATGAGCATTCCTCAACTCTCTCAGTCTTTTTTGCCACTTGTGCCAGCTTTTTTGAAACATGTTGCAGGCATCAAATTCCAAATGAGCTAATATTTGCAAAAAATTACAAAGTTTACCTGTTCGAACATTAAGTAACTTGTCTTTGCAGTGTATTCAATTGAATATAGGTTGAAAAGGATTTGCAAATCATTGTATTCTGTTTTTATTTACGATTTACACAACGTGCCAACTTCACTGGTTTTGGGTTTTGTAATTCTTTTACATCAAATCATGTGTGCCACAATTATTAGCACCCCTGATGTTAATACTTTGTACAACCCCCTTTTGCCAACAAAACAGCACCTAATCTTCTCCTATAATGTTTCACAAGATGGGAGAATACAGAGAGAGGGATCTTCGACCATTCCTCTTCGCACAATCTCTCTAAATCATCCAGCGACCTGGGTCCTCTCCTCTGCACTCTCCTCTTCAGCTCACTCCACAGGTTTTCAATGGGGTTGAGGTCTGAGGACTGAGATGGCCATGGGAGGAGCTTGATTCTGTGTCTGGTGAACCATTTCTGTGTAGATTTGGCCACATGTTTAGGGTCATTATCTTGCTGAAAGACCCAGTGATGACCCATCTTCAGCTTTCGGGCAGAGGCCACCAATTTTGATTTAAAATGTCCTGGTATTTCAAAGCGTTCATGATGCCATGCACCCTAACAAAGTTCCCAGGGCCTCTGGAAGAGAAACAGGCCCACAGCATCACCGATCCTCCCCCATACTTCACAGAGGGCATGAGGCGCTTTTCTGCACACTCATCTTTTGTGTTCCGCCAGACCCACTTAGAGTTTTTGTTGCCAAAAAGCTCTATCTTGGTCTCATCTGACCAAAGCACACGGTCCCAGTTGAAGTCCCAGTACCGCTTAGCGAACTCCAGACGTTTGCGTTTATGATTGTGAGTGAGAAAAGGTTTTTTCCGTGCATGCCTCCCAAACAGCTTGTTGGCATGCAGATAGCGCCTGATGGTTGTTTTGGAGACTTTGTTGACCCCAAGATGCTACCATTTGTTGCAATTCTTTAACAGTGAACTTTGGAGAACTTTTTATTTCTCTTACCATCCTCCTCACTGTGCGTGGTGGCAAAATAACCTTGCGTCCTCGTCCAGGTTTGTTTACCACTGTTCCAGTTGTTTTAAACTTCGTAATGATTCCTCTGACAGTAGATATGGTGCGGGCGAGTGGCTATTTTCTTGTAGCCATTGCCTGACTTGTGAAGGTCGACACACATCTGCCTTTCTTGAATGGTGTGTTCCTTTGTCTTTCCCATGTTGAAGAGTGGATAAGAGAAATGGCCTCTGTGTCACGTCATATTTATACCCCAGGGAAACAGGAAGTGATGAATTACTAATTAAATGTTCCTAGATACTCTGATCAACTTTGTAAACTACTGTAGAAATGACAGAAATACTTCAATTACATTTATTTTCTAGGAATTGTTAGGGGTGCCAATAATTGTGGAACAGGTGATTTTATGAAAAAAAATTATTTCTTAGTCAGGGATTTTTTTTTCCCTTAAAATTCACTTGAGTTGAAGGTTACATTTTTCTACAATTTTCAGTGTGAGAGTATGCTTCTGCAATAAAAATTGAAGTTATTTTAAGGCTTTCAACACATCTTAACCAGGGGTGCCAATAATTATGGAGGGCGCTGTAATTCATGTCAATGGGATGAATAATTTGCTAGCTAGCATGCTAGCACTTTTAGCCATTAAAGTAATAAGTTTTAGAGTAAGTGTTATCATAAAAACTTGAATTTATTAATTTAATGGTGAAAAGCGTCGGCATGCCAGCAAGCTAATCATTCATTCCATCGACTTGAATCGACTGCCAAATGGAGGCTGACGCCAATTCACATTGAATGTCGGAAGTTGTCATCTCTGCTTACGGGCAACATCAACTGTCCAATTAATTCATGAGATATTTTAGAGGACATTGTTATTCTGAAGCAAAACTTTCATCTCGATGGATTACGGTGGACGAGAAATGTGTACGAACGAATGGTCACTGCATGATAAGAAATAGCGTTATAAACCTAAAAATATGAAATCAATAACATAAATTATGCAGAAAAGTCATGGAAATAGCCATCAGTAACGTCTTACCTTGCAGGAGGATGACCAATTGCAGAACCATGATGGATTCGGACAATTTTTATGATAATCCCCTTTTCACGTAGCAGTCTTTCCTGCATACAAAACCGTGGACAGCAGCAGACATAGCCGACTCTCAGCATCACGCTGGAAAACTTTTGTGGCTCATGAAATAGGTGCACGGAGTCATTCCATCAAATGTGAAAAAATCAATAAATTGATGCACATAATCAAAGAATAAAAATTAAAATTTGTCTTTGGTAATGGTCGTGATTTACTGGACACAAAATGACTTTTAGTATTTGTGTAAGTATTTTTCAAAATTAATTTTCAGAAATTAGCGGGGAAGAGATTGGTTTATCGGCACAAGGAAAGTAAATTAATCTGTGCAGTAGCACCTACATTCGAGCAGTGCCTCTCTTTCATGACCTGCCTGCCTTGGTAACAGTCGTTAGCATCGCGGACACTATGGGCAACGACCGTTACCAGATAATTTGTCTGATATCCTCCTATGTGCTGACCAGGAAGGTTTTGTAACAAAGTGGAATTTATTCACTGGACTGTGAGTAAATAACTTATGGGCAAATCAGCATGATCCTAATTAATTTTAATTTCCGTTCTTATAAGAACTTACTTTTAATGTCACATTTTGGTGTCCTTATTTGAGCCAAAAATCATTTTAATTAATTTAATTAAAAAAACTACTGAGGTTCAAGTCCTAATTTTATCCTCGCTATATCTCCTATATGTGCCAAACAAAATGAACAAGAATTAAATGCATCAATCATTATCTGTTGATAATAAAACAATGAACAACAACTATCCCTGAAATCTCTCCAGTATTGTGAAAAGACACACACGCACGCACACACACACACAAACACACACACACACACACACACAAATTATATATATATATATATACACAGTTGCAATCAAAATTATTCAACCCCCATTGCAAATTGGGTTTACTGGCAAAATTTACCAACTTTTAGCTGTTTGTGATCAACAGATTAAACAAGAACATTTTAAATAGCTCAACACAACTAATATTACAAGTGTTTTCTCCAAATTTAGCACAAAATGCCACTTTTAATGACTACTGCAGTCTCAAAATTATTCAACCCCCTGAATAGAATCTGTCATAAGAGCATATTTGCAAATCAGTTGTTGTCTCAAGCACACCTAATGCAGCTGATTAAGAGCTTAATTAGTTGCATCAGGTTTGCTTGAGATAGAACACATCAAATACTTGCACTAGCTAGGGGTTTGTTGACAATGACATTTGATTGCATATTAGAAATATGCCTGTGAAGAAAATTTTCCAAAAGGCTAATAGAGGAGATCATTACCTGGCACAAACAAGGAGAAGGATACAAAAAGGTAGCACAGCCACTGAATGTTCGTAGAGATGAAGTTGGAGGCATAGTTCGCAAGTTCTGAGTTAAAGGAAGAGTGGCTGCAGTACCAGGATGTGGCAGAAAGAGGAAGCTATCAATGGCTGCCACCAGTTTCCTGAGGAGACGGGTGGTCAAAAACCCTCGAGTGACTGCAGGAGACCTGCAGCAAGGCTTGGAGGCAGGAGGCACTGAGGTTTCAGTTTTCACAGTCGGGCACATACTAAATGTTGAAGGTCTCCAAGACATACACCACAACTGATCCGAAAGCACAAGCTCCAATATGCTCAAAACCATATAAATAATCCACAGAAGTTTGGGAATATTGTTCTGTGAAGTGATGAAACAAAGCTGGAATATTTTGGGCTTATGAATCAGTTGTATGTCTGCTGGAGGAATAAAGAAGCATATGCTGAAAAGTACACCCTGCCTACAGTGAAGAATTGTGGGGGCTTTTTGATGCTCTGCGGCTGCCTTGCTTCCTCTGGCATTGGAAACCTGCAAAGTGTGGAGGGCAAGATGGATCCAGTCAAGTACCAGGATATCCAAGGAGAAAATGTCACTCCATCTGTAGGGAAGCTGACGCTTGGGCATCATTGGACCCTCCAACAGGACAATGATCCTAAACATACCTCAACATCCACCAAGGCTTGGTTTCAGAAGAAGTCTGGGAAGATTCTAGAGTGCCCATCACAGTCCCCTCACTTGAACCCCATAAAAAATCTCTGGTAGGATTTGAAGAAGACAGTTGCAGCACGCAAACCCTAGAATATTAGTGAACTGGAGGCCATTGTCCATGAGGACTGGGCTAAGATTCCTTGGGAATGCTGCCAGAAGCTGTTGTCTGCCTATGCATCACATTTCCAGCAGGTCATAGTGGCAAACGGGTGCTATACTAAGTATTAAAGATGCTTGTCATGAAGGGGTTGAAAAATTGTGAGCCTGCAGTAGTCATTAAAAGTGGCATTTTGTGTTGAATTTGGAGAAGCCACTTTTAATATTTGTTGTATTGAGCTATTTAAATTGTTCTTGTTTGATTTGTTCATTGCAAACAGCTGAAAGTTTGTAAATTTTGCCAGTGAACCTAATTTGCAGCGGGGGTTGAATAATTTTGATTGCAACAGTATATATATATATATATATATATATATATATATATGCAAACAACCCCAATTCCAAAATAGTTGGGAATAAGTGTAAATTGTGAATAAAATCAAAGCCTAATGACTTTCAAATCACACCAGCCAGTATTTTATTCACAATTGAACAGAGATAACATAGCAAATGTTGAAACAGAAATTTTACAATTTTATCCACAAAATGAGCTCTTTTCAAATTTGATGGCTGCTACAGGTCTCAAAAAAGTTGGGACAGGGGCCTGTTTACCATGGTGTAGCATCCCCTCTTCTTTTTAACACAGAGTGGAGACGTCTGGGCATTGAGGAGACAAGTTTCTTGAGTTTAGCCATTGGAATTTGATCCCACTCTTGTTTAATACAGGCTTCCAGCTGCAGGAGAGTTTTGGGTCTCCTTTGACGGACTTTTCGTTTAATTATGCGCCAAATGTTCTCAGTCGGTGAAAGATCAGGACTGCAGGCAGGCCAGTTCAGCACACGGACTCTTCTACTACGGCTTGCCATGCCGTTGTAATAGCTGCAGTATCTGGTTTTGCATTGTCCTGCTGAAATACACAAGGCCTTCCCGGGAATAGATGTTGTCTGGAGGGGAGCATATGTTGCTCTAAAACCTTCATATACCTTTCAGCATTCATTGTGCTTTTTAAAACATGCAAGTGTCCCACACCGTATACACTAATGCATCCCCATACCATCAGAGATGCTGGCTTTTGAACTGAACGCTGATAACAGGAGCGGTGGTCTTTCTCCTCTTTAGCCCAGAGGCCACGACGCCCATGATTTCCAACAAGAATGTCAAATTTGGACTCGTCTGACCACAGGACACTTTGCCACTTTGCTACAGTTCATTTTAAATGAGCCTTGGCCCACAGAACATGGCGGCGCTTGTGGATCATGCTCAACAATGGCTTCCTTTTTGCATGATAGAGTTTTAGGTGGCATCTGTGGATGGCACGGCGGACTGTGTTAACAGACAGTGGTTTCTTGAAGTATTCCTGGGCCCATTTAGTAATGTCAATGACAGAATCATGCCGGTGAGTGATGCAGTGGCGTCAGAGGGCCCGAAGATCACGGGCATCCAGTAAAGGTCTTCGGCCTTGTCCCTTACACACAGAGATTTTTCCAGTTTCTCTGATTCTTTGATGCACTGTCGATGATGAGACCTTCAAAGTCTTTGCAGTTTGACGTTGAGGAACATTGTTTTTAAAGTATTCCACAATTTTTTTACACAAGTCTTCACAGGTTGGAGAGCATCTGGTCATCTTTACTTCTGAGAGACTCAGCCTCTCTAAGACATCCCTTTTATAGCCAATCATGTTACACACCTAATGCCAGTTAACTTAATTTCTTGCTAAATGTTCTTTCAGCTGATTCTCTTATATATTAATTGCTTTTCCAGCCCTTTTTTTGCCTGTGTCCCAACTTTTTTGAGACCTGTTGCTGCCAGAAAATTTGAAATAATATATTTGTGGATAAAAATATAAAATATCTTAGTTTCAACATTTGAAATGTTATCTGTGTTCATATTGTAAATAACATATTGTGATCTGAAAGTCATTCAATTTTGATTTTATTCACAATTTACACTTTGTTCTAACTATTTCGGAATTGGGGTTGTATATATGTCACTAGCTTTGGAATTTATCTTCATGTCACTCTTTTCGAGATGGAATTTTTTTTTCGATGACTGTTTTTCAGTTTCAGCTCTCTGTTACCGTTTTGACTTGGAGCAGAGGATTTGTGAGGAGGTGGCAAGGAGAGCTTTACATATAATCTGGATATGCTCCTAAATCTCCTGCATGAACATTACTTTTACAGGAATGACTTTCATGAGTTCACCTGGAACTCCTAAACCGCAAATGCTGTAAGTTTGCGTCTCTCTGCCGTTGTTTTTTTTTTTTTTTTTTCACATTGAACGTGGTGGGGTTTAAAGGGACATATTATGAAAAACTCAGTTTTCCAGTGCTTGTACACTTACATTTTGGTATCTGAAGTGCCTGCTAACTCATAACCTGTGAAATAAAACAACCCAGTCAATGTTTTTGTGTTGGCTGCGTTTTTCAGAAAACATGGCATTCAACATGGCATTCAGATTTGTCTCCCCTTCCAACTTCACCTGCAGGCTCATGAGAACTGTTCCGCCCATCATCTGATTATCTCCACCCACAGCTTATTTATTTATTTTTTTTATGGCAAAATCCCAGCTTCAATCAGCAAAAATATATACGTGTGTGCCATCCACTTTTTGTTTGATTGCTTTATACTACTAACCTCGGTCAGTACAACGCAGGTCTGGCAAAAAAAAGTTATGTGAAAGGGGACTATTATGGTTTTCAGAAGGTGCAAAGAGGAGGTGGCTTTGATTTATTTGAAAGAAAATCTGGAGGTAGGCATCTAACTGGGTAACTGTTTCCAATTTCTATTAATATTTACACTGACTTCCAAGTGTAGCGTTAGTTAAATTTGTATGGCTTGGTTGTAGCTAGGTTGCGAAGTGCCACTCAAAACTTTGCTAGCGTGCGTGCATTACCTTTCCATAATCATTGCGCAGTTTTTTTTTTTAAGCTAGCTAGCAACTTCTGCTGTCATTTGTATTTCGAGATGTGCCAGTATCAGAGGGATTTAGACATTGCCGCTTTCCGTTGACTTTGTGGCTCTTTTCGCGGCCCAATCAAAACAGAGCTTGTTTCACTCAAAATAGGCTATTTTTCAGAGGATTAGTAATGACTGGACATCCAGAAATATTATAACTTGGAAAAAAACCAGCATTATTGGTCCCCTTTGAATTTGCCTTTGAACTGACATTATGTCGGTTTGGCAGAGGCCCATTGAAACGGGGGCTAATGTTACCTACCTAACGTATGGTAAATGGTGGTTTAGTCTCTAGCCTTATGACGTCTCATGTCTGCAATTACTCTCCACTTCCACAACACCTCCTGTGACCTGATGTAATGCGCGGAGTTTGTACTTACCCATATTGCTGCCGAATTGACTGCAGTGAATTTCGCGGTGCCGGGCGCTGACGCTGCTGAATGTTTTGCTTTAGCATGTCCATAAGGCATTGTGCTACAGCAATGACCGAGGGCTCAGTGATCCTCCAGAAGAAAAGACTACAGAACCAGAGACTCGCCATAAACTACCATTAATTAGCGCACATGAACTGACCTGATCTTTCCCTTGGCCTAAATCCACTCTCCCATAATGTTGCCCATGCCAGGCTACAACATTACCCATTCCAGGTTATATTGTTTCCCATGCCATGGGATGTTTGAATTGGCAATCTTTGAAGGTGTGGGCAGAATGAGGGCACTCCACATTAGCTAACATGTATTGGCTAACATTTACATTAGCACTCATTCCAGCAGACCTCTCCCAAACCAGCATAATGTCAGTCAAAGATTATTATAATTTAATCTAATCCAGTTCTATTTGGGGAAAAAATAAATAAAACAACAGCAGAGAGGAGCAGATTAAAAGTTTGGGAGTTCCAAGTGAACCTGTGAAATTCATTGCTGTAAGAGTACATTCTTGCCAGAGAATTTGGAGCAGACTTGCTAGTTCAGGAGAGTAACTGACAAGTTTTAGACTCAGGACTCAGATGCAGGTGGAAAATCAATTTCAATCACACACTATCAACTTGGGAATCGAGGTCAGAGTACATGTCATTAACAGGCGGGCAGCACAATCAGGCAGGGGCAGGGTTAGAGGACTGTGGAAAGCAGGTTTGATGTGGGAAATGTGGAATGGGAGTCAGTGCGGCAGAACGTCAGGGAAAATTGCTGCCTTATGGCTACCGGGCTCATGACCTTGGAAAAGGGGAAGGGGTTGATGAAATGCGGTGCCAGTTTGGGAGAATCTGTCTTGATAGGGAGGTCTTGGGTGGCAAACCAGATTTTCTGGCCTTCGATATAGCATGGGGAGGATGTTTGGCGAGCGTTGGCAGCTTGCTTAATTCGTCTGGAGGCGCACAGGAGAGGAGCTCAAGTGTGATTCCAGGTGCGGTGGGTGTATTTCATGAAGAGTGTAACAGACGGTACCCCAACCTCTTCATGATCCTGAAAAAGAGGAAGCTAGTGTCCATAGCAACATTGGCTGGTGGATGCAGAAGTGAGAGATTAATGGCATATTCTACCCAAAGAGATTGATTACCTCAAGACCTGAGGTCCATTTGTTGGTTGGTCTGTTGTGTCTTCCCAAATCAAAAGTTTCATATTTTCGATGTCCCCTTGTCCGTAAATAATTGGAGAGAGACAAAATCCTCAGAAGTTATCAAATTTTATTCCAGTCTTGAATCAGACAATAATCCAAACCTGGTGAGCAGTCCTTGCGCAAGGAGCACTACCCCAATGACCCCAGATGGCCATATTTATGAAAAAAACCTGATCAAACTTTGTTCCAATCACATTACATGGGTTGTCTTGAGCAAACCTTATCAAATTTTTACTCCAATCACATTACATTGGTTATCTCATAATCTTTTTCTTTCCACTATTGGTTGGCAGCTCTCTATGGGATTCTCTGGAAAATATTGGTGGCGCACAGAAGTATTGTTCCCATAAAAAAGGAAAGAAAATACATTAAAAAATAGAGAGAAATAAAGTCAAAGGGATAGGATACAAATAGATACGTAAATCATTCAACTGATTGTGTTTCTAGTGACAACAAATGATTTTACTAAACAAATATTGATCAAAGCTACAGAAATCAAACACATTTAAATGTCTTAACTGATTATGTTTTCAAATCAACTGAACAGGACAGATCCTAATCAAAGCTACAGAGGCCAACTGCTTATGTGTGTGTGTGTGTGTGTGTGTGTGTATCTGTGTATTACTGCTGCTTACATAATATGGTGACTGATTATGATTGTTGGTTATGGTTATTAATTATTGTCATTGATTTACTGATGAATATGATGAGAAAAATTGAAATATAATCCTCAACAGGCCCTCTCTGTCAGGCCATTCACTTGGGGATAGTAGTCAGAGGAAAGACTTACCAAGGCCCCTGACAGCTTGCCAAAGGCTTGCCAAAAGTGTGAGGTGAATCGGGGTCCTGAACAGAGACGATGTCAGTGGGTCCAGTGTGAATCTGAACATGTGCTGGATAATGAGGTCAGTCCATCTTTGAAAACCTGCCCACCATGGTGAGGATAGTTGTGTTGCCTTCAGTGGTTGGGCGGTCAGTAACAAAGTCCATGGCTATTTGGGACCAAGGATGACGAGGACCCAGAATAGGCAGAAGTAGGCCAGCAGGGGGGGCAGATCAAGCAGGCACACACAAGGTCTGGAATATTCTTCTCAAGAGCAGGCCATCAGAACCATTATTTGATGAAGCTGTATGGGTGCATCTTCTGGTCTGAAGGGGACACATGAGACGAGACAAATCCCACCAGTCTGAGGCATCTCTGAAGTGTTCTGCCGGATCGGACAGCACCAGTCTGAGGCATCTCTGAAGTGTTCTGCCGGATCGGACAGCACCAGTCTGAGGCATCTCTGAAGCGTTCTGCCGGATCGGACAGCACCAGTCTGAGGCATCTCTGAAGCGTTCTGCCAGATTGGACAGAATGAGTTCAGGAGCTGAGGTGAAATGCTGCTTGAGGTCTTGAAAGGTCAGTTGGGCAGCAAGAGGCCACAAAAACTTGCGTAGCGTGGATGTGAGAGCGGTGAGCGGCATGGCGACAAAGACGTAGTTACAGATAAATCTGTAAAAAAAATGGCAAAACCCAGGAAATGTTGGATCTCACTACAAAATCTTGCTGCGGGCCACTGAAGCACCGCCTTCTCCTTCTGCGGGTCCATCAGGATACCCTGGCTGGAGATGCCAAACCTCAGGAAAGTGACCGATGGTTGGTGAAACTCGCTCTTCCCTGTTTCAACAAAGAGGCTATTCTCTCAGAGGCATTGGATGCATTGAAAGTAGTGGGTATGCTCCAAGGCTGGTTTATACATATAATGACCAGTGTATGTACACTGGAGCATCACACTTCAGTGTGTCCAGAACAGTGCTGCCAGGGTCCTGATGAGAGTGCGTAAGCATGAGTACATCACTCCCATCCTCCTCTCACTTCACTGGCTTCCCATCTCTGCCCGGATCACATACAAAATCTCTCTGCTCACCTTTCAATGTCTCCATGGTAACGCCCCATCATACCTCACAGAACTCCTCACCCCTCACTGTCCCACACGCTCTCTCCGCTCCTCCAACACCCACCTCCTTCTCACCCCCAGGACTCGATCCCGCACCGCAGGAGACCGCGCCTTCTCCTGCGCAGCCCCTCGGTTGTGGAATGCCCTGCCTCCACATCTGAGGGCTCCACAGACCGTGGAATCATTCAAAAAGGGCCTGAAAACTTTTGTTTTTAGTCATTATTTTTCATGATGTCTTTTTAAACGTGTGCAATTTTTGTTCTTATTGCCCTTATTGTTTTTAATGGTGCCTATTTTTATCTGGCTCTTATTGTTTGTTTTTTTATTCATGTTTTTTTACTGACTTGCACTTTGAGATTTCTTGTAAATGTAAAGTGCATTATAAATAAAATTTATTATTATTATTATTATTACACTGAGAGGGGCATCACGATTCATCAATCCTCGGTTTTTTCTTTTGTTTTGTTTTTTTAATCAAAAGAGATGCATATGTGTATTGTGAACAAATTCAAACTTAACTGTGATATAAAAAGAGACTATCTAAAAAAAAAAATACAAATAAAAAAGTGTGATTTGGAACTGCCCTGCCAAAGTCAAAAAAAGGCCAAACTGGTCCCAGATCAGTGTTGCAAGCTGAGCCAGAATCGTGCCACTTAGAAACTGAATGAGCACTGATCCCCATTCAGTCGTTGATCAGAATGATGTGCCTCCGTTCTGAGATCACATGCTACAACACACTGCTTGATATTAGTCAAATAAAAAATGTAGTGGCGGGGGAAGCATCTGAGGGGTTGTGCTAATCGGAAAATAGCAAAAGATAAAAAAATACGAAAGATGTCCACACTACCGAATGTACCAGAATTATCTAGCTTTTTTAACCTTACTCGCCGCAGAGAAGCTGTTGGAAGAGGCACCTGCTCCTCCCATCAGTGCCGTCCCTCCAGCACGAGTAGCAAGTGCTTTAGTGATGGCAATTTCGACACTTACGTTTGATTAGTTTCGAACGCCTTCGACACTTCCAGTATCTGCATGGATTTTCAAAGCAGTTTCGAAACTTCAGTCACATGACCAAGTAACATTCGTCCGGGGGAAAAACCACCATGGGAGGAGTTGAGTGCTTAGTAAAGTAAGCATATGGTGTTACTGCTTGGTGGAGACAGCTTATGACTCACGATTAAATTTGAGAGACAGATAATTAATTTACTTACTTAAAATGATATTTTGATGAAAATATGCCTACAGATATAGCGGAATAGATTTTTTGCATTGGTTATGTGTATTCACATAAGCTTTATTATATAACTTATTTCCGTTGTTGCACTGGTCTGAAAGCTTTCCCCTAATTAATATGACATTTGAAAAATGAACGTCTCTTGGAGCTATAGCTCCATTATTATGAAAATAACTTCATCACAGTTCATTTCGGAGTGCACTTCGAAAACCTGTAGACTTCCATCTCATCTCCTCCTTCCAAGCAGAGCGGCAGTTTTAAACAACTGATTGTCCGATTGCTCTAATACAATTACGGCAAAATTAAACCATCACGATGTGCAAGTGGTTCAATAAAGAAATGAGTTCAGTTGCTGACAAGACGGCCTGACATCAAAATAACCTACATGTGTATCTTTGAAAACGCTATCATAAATTTTGGTAGTAAAAATCATCAGTACACGCGATATGTTGTTGAGGCTCATCTGTAATTATCCGTGCTTTTTTCAGCTCGAAACATTTATAATAGCAGCATTAAAAGATTCTGCCAGGAGGCTGTGCACTACTGGTAGAAACGCTGGTTTGATTGTCTCAAAAGTAACGATACTGTTTCAAAGGTTTGAAATTGCCATCTTTAAAGTGCTTACGTTACAAACGTTAGCAATATAACGTAAGAGGCTAATGTTAACAAGGCGGATGCAGCAGCACATACAACGTGAGCTGACGTTATCAGGAGCCTGTCTCAGCAGGGCTGACTGCAGCAGCTGGACTCGGGGACGGAGAACGTTAGCATGACCGCAGAGGCAGACGATTGTGAGTTCACTTCACTAAGCCTTTCCCTTTTTAAAACCCTCTGCCATAGAATTTCAGTCCTTAGTGTTAAGTACATGTAAATCTGTGGTCTTTGTTGCCGTAGTACACCTCTTACATATTTCTGTGGTATGTTGAAGTATATTTCATTACCTAAATTAAGTGCCATTTTAGTGACTGGATGGAAAGTATTCATAACCAAGATTTTGGGCGCTGTCTCTGAAGGCAGTAGGGTTGTCAAACTGTCCTTAAAGGCACCGTTATTATAATCACCGCTGGCAATATTCTTTTGAAGGCTTTTTCAGCTTGTGCTTTAGCTGTCATTATTTCTGTATGCCAGTTGAGTTGTTTGTGCGCTTGTATTAGCAAAGAGAAGAGTGGTCCATTGGTGACTCCTATAAGCCATGTTAAGTCACGTCTTGCACGGGGGGGTGAAGCATCCCAGGAGAAGATCAGGATGTCATCCAAATAAACATAGATGAATTGGCCCAACATGTCTCAAAGCACATCATTTCCTAAGTTCTGAAAGATAGCTGGGGAGTTAGTGAGCCCAAATGGCATCAGTAAATATTCATAGTTCCGGGAGCTGCTTTAAAAACCATCTCTCATTCATCAGTCTCCTGGATGTGGATGAGGTGGTTGGTGTTGCGGAGATCCAGCTTGGTAAAAAATCTGTGACCCCAGGAGAAACTCAAAGGCCCAGGACATTAGTGGTGATGGGTGGCAGTTTTTGACTGTTATAGCGTTGAGACTTCAGTAGTTGATGCGGGGTCGAAGACCTCCATCCTTTTTCCCCTCAAAAAAACAGCACTTGCAGGAGAGGATGAAAGATGAAAGATGCAGCCTTCAAGGACTCCTTGATGAACCTATCTATAGCCTATCAGCCAGTCATATATTCTTAGTGCCAAGTCGATGAGCTTATCCAGATCTGGGGGAAGGACACAGGTGCTTAATTCGTCCTGGATCCACTCCGCCAAGCTGAATATATAAGTCTTGTACAGTGCTTGGGCATCCCAGTGTGTGGAGACAGCCAGGGTATGGAAGTTGATGGAGTACACTGACTGGTTGCCTTGACGGAGCTGCAGTAACTGGAGTATCGGTTCACGATGGCTTCGCACCTGAGGGAAGGTCTGCTGCAGGGTAGCACTAGCTGCTTGAACGGCGGTGGCGGAATTTCATGAAATATCCTTTATAACCACTATTTGATTGGAGAGGACTCCTATGGACCAGCTAACCTGCTAGAATTCTTCCTCCTGCTGACCAATCCACACACCTTGGTACCTCAGGGTGTCAACTGGGCTAGGCATCTCTGCTGATTGCATTCCTTTGGCTGGATTGTACTATTATGATCCAGAACAGGAACCAAATGCGGAGACAGTGCAATTCAATAGCAGGGATTATTGATAGTAATACAGTAAGACAGATGGATGGAGCCCAGAGAAGAGACACAATTCAGTTCAGGACAGATGGATGGAGCCCAGAGAAGAGACACAATTTAGTTCAGGACAGATGGATGGAGCCCAGAGAAGAGACACAATTCAGTTCAGATGTAATATGCAAGGCTGCATGGGTGTGTCCTTTGCCCAGCCAGTGGCTTTCTGGAACAGCTGCCAGATGACAGGACAGAGTTTTGCAGGCACACAGGTCCCAATCCTGAAGACTATAGAAGGCTTGGAAGGTTGTTCCTAATAAACTGGACAGAGATATAGACTGGGGTTCAGTTAATGGGATTGTGGTCCCAATCCTGGACACTGAGAGTAAGGCTTGGGAGCTTGTTTCTGTCACTTGAACTAGGAAGAGAACTATATTTTCTGAGAGAAAGAACTTAATAGCAAATACTGATCTACTGCTAAAGGGCATAGAGCAAGTGACAATTCAGCAAGTTGCAAACTGAAAGTAGGGGGTATAAATAAGTCACCAGACACATGAGGAAGGGGAACCATGAAAAGGACACAGCCAAGGATAAAAGACCGCAAGATCAATCAAAAAGACAACACTGCTAGCAGACACGCAAACTGCTGGTAGGGAGGAGACACAAGAGGGTTGTGACAAGCGTTTTCCAAATTTCTCTGATTTGATAGAAATCAGTCTTTATTTCCGTGGACAAGGCTTTCAAGGAAACTGTGGTCCTTAGATGTTGGATTGGTGGTACTTCAGAACAAACTAAATAGAATTAACTGATTATTAAACATAAAGGAATAGCTGTCCTGGTCTAAAAAGCACTGAGTGAACTGATTTTGTAATAACATATGCACCCAGCAGATGGAAGCATATAGTGGTATTTATAATGCCAGGTTTTTGTAGTACCTGTAATATCAGCAGAGGGTGCTATGTGATGAGAACTTCTTTACCTTGCTTGAGCACACTTCAAGCAGCCTTTACACTCAGTGGATACTTTATTAGGTACACCTTTCTAATACTGGGCAAGACCCCACCTTTGGCCCTCAAAATATCCTGAATACTTTGCGGCATGGACACAACAAGGTGCTGGAAAACGTTTTTGAGACATTCTGGTCCATGTTGACATGGTACCATTAAGCTGTAGGTATATTGGCTGCAAATTCATGCAGCAGATCCCTTGTTCCACCATTTCTGAATGGAGCTCTAATGGATTGAGACCAAGTGACAGTGGAGGCCATTAGAGCGCACTACACACGTTCATGGAACCAGCTTTAGATGATGTGTTTAGTGACATAGCACATAACATAGCAGGGTGCTCGCGAGCAGGGCAGCTAAGTACCGTTAGCCAAGCAGGTATGCAGGCCATCCAGCTTTTGTAATCCACCGGCTGGACATTCATTCATCCCCTCAGATTCGGGCAGAAAATGGATACAAGTCAAACATCATAGTCAGACCCACCATAAAATGCCAACAAAGACAAAATCAGAGCTGAAACCCGTGCAGGTACAGTATCTGAACTACTTCAACAGCAAAAGCAGATGTCTTCTGGACTGCTAAAACAACAGCAGGGTAACTTTAAATTTTTTAAAATCATTATGGACTCCACAAACACCAGATTGGAGGTGATAACAAGGGAATTACATGGGATGAAAACAAGCCTGCAATTTATACAAAAGGACTTGGATGATTCAAAAACTGACAGTGCTAGACAAGCTGAACACTGCGACGTAATGCAGTCAGATGCATTCAAAGTGTGCGACAGTCTGCTGGCTGTTACTGACAAGATGGAGTATTTGGAGGGACAGTCCAGGCAACACAACCTGAGTCTTGAGGGGAACAAGGAGTTTCCAGGAGCCTCCGGGACAGAAGCAGAGCTGCAGCAGGAGACAGAGATCGAGAGTCACAGCTGCAGCAGGAGACAGAGATGAAGAGTCACAGCTGCAGCGGGAGACAGAGATGGGGAGTCACAGCTGCAGTGGGAGACAGTGATGGAGAGTCACGGTTGCAGCATGAGACAGAGATGGAGAGTCACAGTTGCAGCAGGAGACAGAGATGGAGAGTCACAGCTGCAGCGGGAGACATAGATGGAGAGTCACAGCTGCAGCAGGAGACAGAGATGGAGAGTCACAGCTGCAGCAGGAGACAGTGATGGAGAGTCACGGTTGCAGCAGGAGACAGAGATGGAGAGTCACAGCTGCAGCAGGAGACAGAGATGGAGAGTCACAGCTGCAGCAGGAGACAGATGAAGAGTCACAGCTGCAGCGGGAGACAGAGATGGAGAGTCACAGCTGCAGCGGGAGACAGTGATGGAGGGTCACGGTTGCAGCAGGAGACAGAGATGGAGAGTCACAGTTGCAGCAGGAGACAGAGATGGAGAGTCACAGCTGCAGCAGGAGACAGAGATGGAGAGTCACAGCTGCAGCAGGATACAGAGATGGAGAGTCACAGCTGCAGCAGGAGACAGAGATGGAGAGTGCCCACCGCACAGGGAAACCTGGAGCTGACAGACTGAGACCAATCATGGTGAATTCCTGTTCAGCCAGACTACAATGTGCTTAGACTCTCAAAGAATCAAAAATCTACATAAATGAGGACTTTGTGTATCCCGTAAGAAGAAAAAGAAAGAAACATGTCAGTAATGAGAGCTGCAAGAGCAAGGGGGGACATTTCCTGTCTACGATTTGAAAAACTGATAACTCATCCCCACAGCATTACACCAAAGCAGCCTAGAGACATGTGATCACTAAGCAGGTATACTAACTCACAAACTTCCTTATGACAACAAACACGACTCTCACACATCCTGAAGTTAATCATTTATTACAAAGGATTGTTGAGAATGATGATCCAGAGCGAAATACACTGCTCATCATTCACAGCACATATAAAATGAAATTGATTCTCAAAAAAACTTTTTCCTCGACATCAGTAATTACTGCTGCTATTACACCAATGAACAGTTTAACAGCACCATCGAGTCTGATGACTAATTTTCAATAATCCAGTTTAAAAGCAGGAGCCAGTTTGCCAACTTCCATTGCATCAAATATAATCTAAATCAATTCACTCAGCCTTTCAGTATGATCGCATTGTCAGAAACTTGGATCAATCGTAAAAGGGGCTAGATTTTGCACTTGAAGGTTATGAAATTTTAATAATAAGGAGCTGGAAAAAAATGTTGAGTCATGGACGATCTACAAGAATGCGTTATTATTTAAATATTATGGAAAAAAAATGTTATTTTGAGTTGTAATATCGACAAATTTAAGGACTGGTTGGAAAAACTTATAAAGACAAACCAAAAAGTCATGCTCATCAAATTTACATTGTCGACCCCAGAGGGTTAAAAAACAACAGCAGTCAAAATGGTTGGGCTGATTTGGCCCATATAAATTACCTATTATTTATCAAACCAGTACATTGCAAAGATAAAAAAAAAAGTTGAAAAAACTCTTCTTTCATCATTGTTCAACATCTGATTCAGTTTCAGGAACACCTGAGATGGTGGGTGTGAGACGTTGTTCCTTCAGGTGACTTACACGGAATACCCACATTGCAGGTTCCTCCCGTATCTCCCCCCTTATTATTTCCTTTCAATCATTGTATTTCCATTAACATATTTATTTTGTGAATATTTTGCGATTAATATTCAGCGGACGAACAAAAATGGTTTTCATTCATTGCCACTTTTGTTCACCAAGGGTGTCCGCATTAGGGTAGGGCACTGAGTGTATGTACAGTGCTGTGAAAAAGTATTTGCCCCCTTCCCAATGTCTTCAATTTTTGCTTTTTGTCATATTTAAATGTTTCAGATTATTCAGCTAATTTTAATTTAAGTATTGCTACTTAAAAACGCTACTTTTAAATGATCATTTAATTTATTTAAGGTATAAAGCTTTTCAAAAGCAATATCACCTACGTGAAAATACCCCCCCCAAAAAAAAAAAAGTTATAATAAATAAATAAATAAATATATAAAATAAAAATAAAAACAAAAATAAAAAACCTGATTAGTCGTTGTGCCGTCCTCACTGGTTGCAACTGCTGGAATCAAATGTTTGCGATAATTGGCAGTGAGTCTTCTACATCGCTGCTGGGTATTTTTGCCCACTCCTGGCAGATTTGTCTGAATTCAGCCACACTGGAGGGTTTCCCAGCTTAAGGTCATGCCGCCGCATCTCCTCCCCGTCATCTGTGGCCGAGAGGCGAACGGCGGGTCAGGGGTTACGGTACTGCGGATGTGGGGAACTGTGCAGAGTTGCATTGTTCCGCGCAGCTACTGTGTGACGACGATCAAAACAGCCAAGTTGTGGGAAGATTGCGCACTGTAACGTTAGTTAAAAGCTGCATTATCTCATAGTGATAATTAACTTATCATTTAAAAATAACAGAATTCTGCTACAGCATCTGAGGAAACACTTGGTTTCAGAGAGCATGACAGAGCTTCGGCACCGCGGCGCAGCAGAGAGCGACGGGCAGCAGCTCTCAGCAGATGAGAAGGTTACTGTGAGATTCTCTGTTTGTGATGTTGACTAGCTGGCTAGCTTGTGTTATCTCCTGTTAGTGATGTTGACTAGCTGGCTAGCTTGTGATATCTTCTGTTAGTGATGTTGACTAGCTGGCTAGCTTGTGATATCTTCTGTTTGTGATGTTGACGAGCTGGCTAGCTTGTGATATCTTCTGTTTGTGATGTTGACTAGCTCGCTGGCTTGTGATACCTTCTGTTTGTGATGTTGACTAGCCCGCTAGCTTGTGTTATCTCCTGTTTGTGATGTTGACTAGCTCGCTAGCTTGTGATATCTTCTGTTTGTGATGTTGACTAGCTCGCTAGCTTGTGATATCCTCTGTTTGTGGTGTTGACTAGCTCGCTAGCTTGTGATATCCTCTGTTTGTGGTGTTGACTAGCTCGCTAGATGGTGTTATCTTCTGTTTGTGATGTTGACTAGCTCGCTAGCTTGTGATATCTCCTGTTTGTGATGTTGACTAGCTCGTTGGCTTGTGATACCTTCTGTTTGTGATGTTGACTAGCCCGCTAGCTTGTGATATCCTCTGTTTGTGGTGTTGACTAGCTCGCTAGATGGTGTTATCTTCTGTTTGTGATGTTGACTAGCTCGCTAGCTTGTGATATCTCCTGTTTGTGATGTTGACTAGCTCGCTGGCTTGTGTTTGTGATGTTGACTAGCCCGCTTCTGTTTGTGATGTTGACTAGCTCGCTAGCTTGTGATATCTTCTGTTTGTGATGTTGACTAGCTCGCTGGCTTGTGATACCTTCTGTTTGTGATGTTGACTAGCCCGCTAGCTTGTGTTATCTCCTGTTTGTGATGTTGACTAGCTCGCTAGCTTGTGATATCTCCTGTTTGTGATGTTGACTAGCTCGCTAGCTTGTGATATCCTCTGTTTGTGGTGTTGACTAGCTCGCTAGCTTGTGATATCCTCTGTTTGTGGTGTTGACTAGCTCGCTAGATGGTGTTATCTTCTGTTTGTGATGTTGACTAGCTCGCTAGCTTGTGATATCTCCTGTTTGTGATGTTGACTAGCTCGCTAGCTTGTGATATCTCCTGCTTGTGGCATTGATTAGCTCGCTAGCTTGTGATATCTTCTGTTTGTGATGTTGACCAGCTCGCCAGCTTGTGATATCTTCTGTTTGTGATGTTGACTAGCTCGCTAGCTTGTTATATCTTCTGTTTGTGGTGTTGACTAGCTCGCTAGCTTGTGTTATCTCCTGTTTGTGATGTTGACTTGCTCGCTAGCTTGTGATATCTTCTGTCTGTGGTGTTGACTAGCTCGCTAACTTGTGATATCTTCTGTTTGTGATTGTGACTAGCTCGCTAGCTTGTGATATCTTCTGTTTGTGCTGTTGACTAGCTCGCCAGCTTGTGTTATTTTCTGTTTGTGATGTTGACTAGCTCGCTAGCTTGGGATATCTCCTGTTTGTGATGTTGACTAGCTCGCTAGCTTTTGTTATCTCCTGTTTGTGGTGTTGACTAGCTCGCTAGTTTGTGTCATCCTCTGTTAGTGATGTTGACTAGCTCGCTAGCTTGTGATATCTTCTGTTTGTGGTGTTGACTAGCTCGCTAGCTTGTGTTATCTTCTGTTTGTGATGTTGACTAGCTCGTTAGCTTGTGATATCTTCGGTTTGTGGTGTTGACTAGCTTGCTAGCTTGTGTTATCTTCTGTTTGTGATGTTGACTAGCTCACTAGCTTGTGTTATCTTCTGTTCGTGATGTTGACTAGCTCGCTGGCTTATGATATCTTCTGTTTGTGATGTTGACTAGCTTTCTAGCTTGTGATATCTTCTGTTTGTGATGTTGACTAGCGCGCTAGCTTGTGTTATCTTCTGTTCGTGATGTTGACTACCTCGCTAGCTTGTGATATCTTTTGTTTGTGATGTTGACTAGCTCGCTAGCTTATGATATCTTCTGTTTGTGGTGTTGACTAGCTCGCTAGCTTGTGTTATTTTCTGTTTGTGGTGTTGACTAGCTCGCTAACTTGTGATATCTTCTGTTTTTGCTGTTGACTAGCTCGCTAGCTTGTGATATTTTCTGTTTGTGATGTTGACTAGCTCGCTAGCCTGTGATATCTTTTGTTTGTGATGTTGACTAGCTAGCTAGCTTGTGATATCTTCGGTTTGTGATGTTGACTAGCTCGCTAGCTTGTGATATCTTCTGTTTGTTGTGTTGACTAGCTCGCTCACTTGTGATATCTTCTGTTTGTGGTGTTGACTAGCTCGCTAGCTTGTGAAATCTTCTGTTTGTGGTGTTGACTAGCTCGCTAGCTTGTGATATCTTCTGTTTGTGATGTTGACTAGCTCGCAAGCTTGCGATATCTTCTGTTTGTGATGTTGACTAGCTTGCTAGCTTGTGATATCTTCTGTTTGTGATGTTGACTAGCTCGCTAGCTTGTGATATCTTCTGTTTGTGATGTTGACTAGCTCGCTAGCTTGTGATATCTTCTGTTTGTGGTGTTGACTAGCTCACTAGCTTGTGATATCTTCTGTTTGTGTTGTTGACTAGCTGGCTAGCTTGTGATATCTTCTGTTTGTGATGTTGACTAGTTCGCTAGCTTGTGATATCTTCTGTTTGTGTTGTTGACTAGCTCGCTAGATTGTGATATCTTCTGTTTGTGGTGTTGACTAGCTCGCTAGCTTGTGATATCTTCTGTTTGTTGTGTTGACTAGCTCGCTAGCTTGGTTTCATTTACCTTACTAGTCGGTGGTCACCATGAGTGGTTAACGTACCATGCGAACTAGCTAGTGGCTTTCTCGTCACTGCAAGCTGTATCGTCCTACCTGGACAGTTAATAAGTTTACCAGCAAGATTGTTAAAACTATTAAGTGTTTTAAATTTGACTGCCGTACAGGTTAGCTAGCTAGCGTTGTTACTCATGTGTTTTATTTGTTGATGATCAGTGAAATTCTGGCTTGAATAGGCGAGCTAACAATAGCTAACTGTAACTGTTAGCTAACATTTGAACTTGGCGACGAGGTGGAAATTGGCTTATCTGTCTCTGGTGTAGGTAGCTAGCTTGTTAACAGCTTTACATGATGCCTCAAGCAAGGGGAGCCAGCTAGCCAGGCTGTTGCTGTTAGTCAAACTGAATGCTTGCTAATGTTATCGTTACCTTGCTTTTAACGTTATTTTAACGTTACTTTGCTGAACGGCAGTTGGTTTGTTTACTCAATCTGCCATCATTCAAGGTTTTACGGATGGTGCGCTGCCCCTGGCTGTTCTTATGCTAGTGTTTAGCTGCCCCTGGCTGCTGTTATGCTAGTGATTAGCTGCCCCTGGCTGTTCCTATGCTACTGTTTAGCTGCCCCTGGCTGCTGTTATGCTAGTATTTAGCTGCCCCTGGCTGTTCTTATGCTAGTGTTTAGCTGCACTTGAGTGACATCTTTGCTTGCAAGCGAGCGAAGTTTGTTGCTTACAGATGAAACATCGGAACGATTAGGAGCCAGCTAAATTGCTTAGGGTTGGGTGTGACATTAGTCTGTAATTAATTTTACTGTAAATGGCATCTTGCTGGAAGCGAGCTAACCACTGCGACTATCCTTGCGCACGCAGCTAGCTAGCTAACGAGGAGATCTGATTTGGCTTCTGATTATAACCTAAATATTCGTTGTTCCCATGTCAATTTTGCTCATTTAGCCTGGGTAATGCAAGGTACTCAGAAAATGGCCGAAATAACGGAGTTGAATGTATATCTTGCTGAGACTTGTTAGCTGGCTGATAGCTAACTGCGGAAGGCTGTCAGCCGAATCTGAGTGGTGCTCCTCGCCGACAGCGCTGCTGAATGGCTGCTTCTGCGCCGTCGCCGCCGCACAGGATGGGGCTTTGGTCCGTTTGCCTGTGTTTTTGAGTGCATGGATTAAAAATCCATTTTGCGTGGAACTCTCAAGACTCGCTTGCTAACTCCCATTTTTGGGAAAGAATTCCGCCCATCACCCAATCTCTTGTCTGAATATATGTTAATGTATAATTATTTGCATATATTCAGATTATCACTCACGGATAGAAGGATATACATGGCATGCTTAATATGGAAAAGATGATTTACTTGAATATATTCAAATCCGATAATTAAACCCTGGGGAATATGGAGGGAACTCTTGCCTAGTTTTGTAGTTTAGAGTGACTTCACGCCAAGTTAATGGTGCATTCAGTGCTATAACTGATCGTTTTTGGTTTAACATCATTTCAGCACTTGCTGTAGATGCTAACATGACCTTACCGACAAGTTGTGCAGCACACTGATAGTTACTTTATAATACTGCAGAACTGAAAAGAATTGTTGCATGTCAAATCAGGTGAACGATGCTGGCCTTGTGGGCCCCTTATTTCTTGTAGGCCATTGATGGTTTCTCCTCTTTCTTGCATTAAAATGCATTTGCAGATTCCTAAGCGCATTAAAGTACTTTAGTGGTCTGCTATCGCTTTGTGGGTATTTATTGACAGACAGTCTCTGCAGATAGCCCTTAGTAGGTTTCAGAGGTCGGTTTGCACATCATACAGCTGAATTGCTGTGACCAAATAAATCAATGAATGCGCACTGAGTAACTGATCAACTTACATTGTTTGTGACAGATTTGAATGCTGGGATAGACTGAGAGCTAATTGTGAATGTTGTAATACGCACATAATTCGGCAGTATAACAGATGTGTCCCGAGGCATACGCTTTGGTGCGTGCCAGAGTTACCGCACTCTGTGATTTGATTGGATTATATTTTCCTTGTGATGAGAGCTATTCCATTTTGGCAGCGTTCCTGTAACAGATGTAGTCTCTGTTCCACTGTCCGTTGTGGTGATCATTACCAAAACCCTTTGAACAAACAAATGTGTGACCTCTGAGGCAGTTTCCTCACAGGATGTACAACCCCAGTTCCAATGAAGTTGGGACATTGTGTAAAAAGTGAATAAAAACGGAATACAATGATTTGCATATCCTTTTTGACCTATATTCAATTGAGTGCACTACAAAGACAAGATATTTAATGTTCAAACTGATAAACTTTATTGTTTTTTGGAAATATTCACTCATTTTGAATTTGATGCCTGCAACACGTTCCGAAAAAGCTGGGACAGGGGGAACGAAAGACTGGGAAAGTTGAGGAATGTTCAAAAAACACCTGTCTGGAACATTCCACTGGTGAACAGGTTAATTGGAAACAGGTGAGTGTCATGATTAGGCATAAAAGGAACATCCCCGAAAGGCTCAGTCGTTCACAAGCAAGGATGGGGCGAGGTTCACCACTGTGCTCACTGCGTGAGCAAATAGTCCAACAGTTTAAGAACAATGTTTCTCAACGTGCAGTTGCAAGGAGTTTAGGGTTTTCATCATCTACAGTCCATAATATCATCAAAAGATTCAGAGAATCCGGAGAAATCTCCATATGTAAGCGGCAAGGCAGAAAACCAACATTGAATGCCTGTGACTGTCGGTCCGTCAGGCGGCTCTGCATTAAAAACCGACGTCATTCTGTAAAGGAGATTTGGGTCCATGGACGCAAAGGTGTACATGAGTTCAATGTGAAATGAGCAATTATTTTTTACCAAGTCTGAGATGATACATGTGCTTATTTATTTTTGTCATAAAGTACATCCCTGTGGGACATAACTAGTATAGTTTCAAGTTGCTCCATTGTTTAGTTTTTTTGTAGGAAGAAAAAAATATATGAAAAATGGTGAGTTTTAAGACCCCTTTTTGTGACATTTTTTGTACTGTATTTTTTAAGCTTTCTTGAGAATGATCTAAGGGCTGTAGGATCTGTATTTAGGAACTGACCATCTTCAGCACCAACTTAAAGACACTCTAACCCATTTTCTAGGATGGTGGGCTTACTTCTTGCATTTTTTCAAACAAATTCTTAGCGTCACTTACGTGATGCATTCCGTCAAACACATTACCGAACTCCAGACCTTGTTTCATAATGCCCTAAACACGAGAGAATAATAAAGATTTCAGGTTATGTCATTCAGTTGTTATTGTAATAAATTCAGTTTATCCCCTCCTTGTCTGTACAATTGGCAACTGATTAAAGCTGATGGAGGTTTAGATGTTCTTTTCCCGTCAACTGTCACGTTACGTTCATTGCGGCTTTCAGCGACCAGATTTCGCGGGCTGTAGTGTTAAGTTCGTGTTTTTCATGCTATCCGCTCATTGGAGCCAAGGTTGACGCAGAAATCATCTAGATGGTGACCAGGCAACTTCAGTAAGATTTTCCGTAAACAATTTTGCAAATAATCACGTTCGTTCAGCCTGTGACGTTCGTACATAATATGTAATCTTCAATGGATTATCGTATGAAGGTTTGATGTGACCTTCTGATGTAGAATGAGCGGGAATAAAATCAAACAGTGGAATAAAATGAAACGGGGAATAAAATGAAGCAGTGACTATCGTCGCAGATCTAGTGTTACAAAAATCCTTCAGAACCTTGAGTGGGAATCCCTTGCAGAAAGACGCAAGACAGCCAGGCTCTGCCAGTTTTACCAGATTCACAAGGGTGAATCCCTTGTCACCAGTACCAGACTTCAGCCTCGTGATATGAAATACTCTAGCCGCCACTTTTCTGCCCACGCCTATAAAGTGATAAGCACCAGAACTACCAAATATCAGAACTCATTTTTTCCTCGCACTGTTAGAGATTGGAACAAACTGCCCCTTACAATAACTAGTCAACCGTCACTGAACCAATTCAAGAACTCTTTAACTTCAATAGCTGCCAAAACCAATAAGTAATCCGACACCATCTGCACCCCGCGGCGTCATGGAAGTGTAATTCTTCTGTTGCCGTGTATCTAAATGAAGATGAAGATGAAGAAACTTCGGCGTAATCCCGAGCGTGCTGCATCCGGGAAGTGTGTCTACTGCGCAACGGTGTGTTTTCACTGAATTTACGACCGTGATGATGGACAGTTCACGGTGGTAAAACGCCATGATGGTTATAAGATGATGCACTTTTTCTGTTCCTAGGGCCGGTAACAAGGTGTCCTGCATTCTGCACCATATTTTTTTTGTTTGTTTCGTTGGTATTACATCCCTTTTTTTTTTTTTTTTTTTCGTCGGACCTCTCAGTAGTGTGAATCCCCTCTTTGTAGAACCAGTATCGATGTGTCTAAGAGCTGCATCACGTAAGTGACGTTTTTCCTTTCATCACGTAAGTGAAATTTTTCTGTCCAGCATTTTCATTATGTATGTGACACTCAACTTTATTCCTCTATTGGGCCATTTCACCGTAATCGTGACATGAGTTTTGAGAAAAAAAAAAAAGTTCATTCCGCTGTGTGACAACTATGGAAACATTTTTTTGAATACCTTAACCTTCTGAAAATGTTAATATTACAGCTCTCACAAAATGTTTTCATATGTTAATTAAGAAAATAATATAAAATTTTGCCAAAGTAGCGTTGCGTACGGGACATTTGTTTTTTTGTTGTATCTCTGTCAAGGATTTGTCGTGTTCATCAGTAATGCACATACCCACAGGCCAGGAGGAGAAATGTGGATATTCCCATTAATTATGAAATCACAATTTATAGTCAGTGTTGGCGTACACAGTCAATTAGTCTCTCAGCCTAGACTGTTCTTGGAAACAACATCTGCAATCGCACCATCAGCATTAGTATGGCAGATGATGTTATCCAAGGTAATGTACTGTAAGTGCACAGCATTAATATGGCAGATGATTTTATCCAAGGTAATGTACTGTAAGTGCACAGCATTAGTATGGCAGATGATTTTATCCAAGGTGATGTACTGTAAGTGCACAGCATTAGTATGGCAGATGATTTTATCCAAGGTAATGTACTGTAAGAGCACAGCATTAGTATGGCAGATGATTTTATCCAAGGTAATGTACTGTAAGTGCACAGCATTAGTATGGCAGATGATTTTATCCAAGGTAATGTACTGTAAGTGCACAGCATTAGTATGGCAGATGATTTTATCCAAGGTAATGTACTGTAAGTACACAGCATTAGTATGGCAGATGATTTTATGCAAGGTAATGTACTGTAAGAGCACAGCATTAGTATGGCAGATGATTTTATTAGGTATGGCAGATGATTTTAGTATGGCAGATGATTTTATGTACTGTAAGTGCACAGCATTAGTATGGCAGATGATTTTATCCAAGGTAATGTACTGTAAGTGCACAGCATTAGTATGGCAGATGATTTTATCCAAGGTAATGTACTGTACACAGCATTAGTATGGCAGATGATTTTATCCAAGGTGATGTACTGTAAGCACAGCATTAGTATGGCAGATGATTTTATCCAAGGTGATGTACTGTAAGTATGGCAGATGATTTTATCATGTACTGTAAGTGCAGCATTAGTATGGCAGATGATTTTATCCAAGGTGATGCACTGTAAGTGCACAGCATTAGTATGGCAGATGATTTTATCCAAGGTGATGTACTGTAAATGCACAGCATTAGTATGGCAGATGATTTCATCCAAGGTGATGTACTGTAAGTGCACAGCATTAGTGTGGCAGATGATTTTATCCAAGGTAATGTACTGTAAGAGCACAGCATTAGTATTGCAGATGATGTTATCCAAGGTAATGTACTGTAAGTGCACAGCATTAGTATGGCAGATGATTTTATCCAAGGTAATGTACTGTAAGTGCACAGCATTAGTATGGCAGATGATTTTATCCAAGGTGATGTACTGTAAGTGCACAGCATTAGTATGGCAGATGATTTTATCCAAGGTGATGTACTGTAAGTGCACAGCATTAGTATGGCAGATGATTTTATCCAAGGTGATGCACTGTAAGTGCACAGCATTAGTATGGCAGATGATTTTATCCAAGGTGATGTACTGTAAATGCACAGCATTAGTATGGCAGATGATTTCATCCAAGGTGATGTACTGTAAGTGCACAGCATTAGTGTGGCAGATGATTTTATCCAAGGTAATGTACTGTAAGAGCACAGCATTAGTATTGCAGATGATGTTATCCAAGGTAATGTACTGTAAGTGCACAGCATTAGTATGGCAGATGATTTTATCCAAGGTAATGTACTGTAAGTGTGCAGCATTAGGTCACTGGCACAACAACACACTAAACAGGACGCAATGAAATGCTTGTAGAGAATCAATCTGCTTAATTATGAACAAGTAATGCGCACAGTACGCGCTGGGCATACAGTACGCCCTGGGAATAGGACAGCTATACTCAAGCATTTGTTAAGGCCAGGCAAGTAAACAAGGAACGCAGTGGAGTTAGAGAACGGGACGGGCTGGGCAGGTCCGGGGTGAGCCTTAAGCCAGAATCAGCTTTGAATTTGAATTTAACCCTGGCTGCTACTGACAATACAGCCTGCCCTCTAGATGCGCCATTACATGTCCAGTCAGCCAAGGATTTCCCTTGACCCCTCAGATTTTTTTCAAATTTGGGGAAATGATTGAGACTCATGAGTAACAGTCATGAAATTACAGGAAAATTGAAAGATATACATTTTTGGGGAGCTTGAATCTTATAATCTCTGATAACTTTTTTTTAAGTTGGCCTCAGAAGACCGTTTGTACAGCGGGTTTATTGGGCTTAAAAAAAAACTTCAAAATGACACTAGAATCAGCTCTCTAGGTGCTATACTTTCAGAGATATGGTTGTTTAAATTTGCGAAGTATCATTAATTAGCTCAAAGCTTGTTAGGATGTAACTCCTTAAGAGGCTGTGAACAAACACTTTAAGTTCTGACAGTTACTCGTGTGTCTCAATCTCCCCAAATTTGAATAAATTCTTAGCGGTCAAGGGAAATTCTTTGTCGATTTGACGTGGAATGAGTCCGATATGGAAAAGCCATCCTGTGATGGAGGATGAGCGAATAGAGAAGCTGAGTATCTGGTGTGTCTGACGGATCTTTGCTGGGCGTCACTGCTGTAGAGGCGTAATTCTGAGCTGGCACAGACGGGTGACGGGCGCCGGTTTGGATGCAGCACAGACCATGAAAGACCCAGCAGTTTCACACCTTCCATTCATGACTACAACATCCTGAAGATGAAGGAAGAAGTGCATTATCAAAGGGGTAGAAAACTTCAAGTGCGCAGAAATGTTTAGGGATGAAATTACATTCTGTCTGCTTCTTGATTTTTCTATTTTATGTCGGCTGGGTTCAGAAATATGGAGATAAAGAGGTTATGGTCATCATGGGGAGCTACAGTAGTAATTAAAATGATTAATTATCCATAACACATTTTATCGCAGCACAAAGAAGGGTTCTCTAGCTTATAATTTAAAATATTTAGGGTGTATTCACACTTGGCTCGTTTGGAGCAATTGTTCGGACACAGGGAGCGTTTTCCCCCAGAGATCGGTTCGTTTGGGCTCGTGTGAAACAGCAAACGCACTCTGATGCGGAACAAAACAAGCGGGCCGAGATCGCCAAAAAAGGGAGGTCTCGGCTCGCTTCCATTCGAACCCTGGAGCGGTTCGTTTGCAGTGAGAACACAATCGTCTCAGCAACCAGGGAAAGAGGAAGAAACGCCCCTTCCTTTCCGGGGAAGATTTCTGACCAATGAGAGAACAGTTTGTTCGCGCATGGCATTTGTTTACAACTTTGGACCGGTAGAGACTGTTGCTGTGTGAACACAAACGAGCCAAAGGACAAATGCAACAATAGTATCATTTTTGCCTCTGAATTGGAACAAAGCAAGTGAGCCGCATGTGTGAATACAGCCTTAAATCGCTGCCTGCAGTGTTCATTATGAAATCAGTTATTCTGCGCTCATATGTTCAATATCAGTCATGGAGTTAAAAAAAATGCAGTAATGTGAATATGTGTGAGATTAATTTGGGGGAATATTTGCGTGCTTTTTTTAGAATTTTTATAATGATTTCTTGCCTTTGAAGAAAATAACTTTGTGGATCAAGTGTAACACCTCCAGCAGTGGCCTGGTTTTAATGTTCAATCTGTAACACAGCGCATAATGACTAGGCCAATATTAGCTTTTGCATAACAACAGGGCTAAGTTTAGCTTCTGCTCTGCCCTCATTTGGAGCAGTGATGCAATTTGCATAATTTACAGTTAGAGAAAATGTGAGAACAGCAGCCCATAGGGCGGGGGTGTCTAGACTGTTCTGAGAAAGGGCCAATGTAGGTGCAGGTTTAAACTGGAGTCAGCTAATTTGTTGCTTTCAAACTTGATCCTGGTGATCGCTGTATCTGCCAATTTTTGGTTCAACCACTTCGCAATTTCAGAATTTTAACCAGTTGATTATTTTTCTGAAAGGTGCCTTGATGGTTAGTTTTTACATTTAGTGCTTTATGATTCCATGCTCTGACAATCATTGCATTAGTACAGGCTAAAGTCATCAGTCAGTGGTAACTGGGAGCTGACATTAGATACACTATGGGAACTGTCTGTGACCTGTACAGTTCTGACCTGTACAGTTCTGCAGGAGTGCTCTCTGTGACCTGTACAGTGCTGCAGGAGTGCTCTCTGTGACCTGTGCAGTGCTGCATGAATGCACTCTGTGACCTGTACAGTGCTGCATGAGTGCTCTCTGTGACCTGTACAGTGCTGCAGGAGTGCTCTCTGTGACCTGTGCAGTGCTGCATGAGTGCTCTCTGTGACCTGTGCAGTGCTGCATGAGTGCTCTCTGTGACCTGTGCAGTGCTGCATGAGTGCTCTCTGTGACCTGTGCAGTGCTGCATGAGTGCACTCTGTGACCTGTACAGTGCTGCATGAGTGCTCTCTGTGACTTGTACAGTGCTGCAGGAGTGCTCTCTGTGACCTGTGCAGTGCTGCAGGAGTGCTCTCTGTGACCTGTGCAGTGCTGCATTAGTTCTCTCTGTGACCTGTACAGTGTTGCAGGAGTGCTCTCTGTGACCTGTACAGTGCTGCAGGAGTGCTCTCTGTGACCTGTGCAGTGCTGCAGGAGTGCTCTCTGTGACCTGTACAGTGCTGCAGGAGTGCTCTCTGTAACCTGTACAGTGCTGCAGGAGTACTCTCTGTGACCTGTGCAGTGCTGCAGGAGTGCTCTCTGTGACCTGTACAGTGCTGCAGGAGTGCTCTCTGTGACCTGTGCAGTGCTGCAGGAGTGCTCTCTGTGACCTGTGCAGTGCTGCAGGAGTGCTCTCTGTGACCTGTACAGTGCTGCAGGAGTGCTCTCTGTGACCTGTGCAGTGCTGCAGGAGTGCTCTCTGTGACCTGTGCAGTGCTGCAGGAGTGCTCTCTGTGACCTGTGCAGTGCTGCAGGAGTGCCCTCTGTGACCTGTGCAGTGCTGCAGGAGTGCTCTCTGTGACCTGTACAGTGCTGCAGGAGTGCTCTCTGTGACCTGTACAGTGCTGCAGGAGTGCTCTCTGTGACCTGTACAGTGCTGCAGGAGTGCTCTCTGTGACCTGTGCAGTGCTGCAGGAGTGCTCTCTGTGACCTGTACAGTGCTGCAGGAGTGCACACTGTGACCTGTACAGTGCTGCAGGAGTGCTCTCTGTGACCTGTACAGTGCTGCAGGACTGCTCTCTGTGACCTGTGCAGTGCTGCAGGAGTGCTCTCTGTGACCTGTACAGTGCTGCAGGAGTGCTCTCTGTGACCTGTACAGTGCTGCCTGAGTGCTCTCTGTGACCTGTGCAGTGCTGCATGAGTGCACTCTGTGACCTGTGCAGTGCTGCATGAGCGCTCTCTGTGACCTGTGCAGTGCTGCATGAGTGCTCTCTGTGACCTGTACAGTGCTGCAGGAGTGCTCTCTGTGACCTGTACAGTGCTGCAGGAGTGCTCTCTGTGACCTGTGCAGTGCTGCATGAGTGCTCTCTGTGACCTGTACAGTGCTGCATGAGTGCACACTGTGACCTGTACAGTGCTGCAGGAGTGCTCTCTGTGACCTGTACAGTGCTGCAGGAGTGCTCTCTGTGACCTGTACAGTACTGCCTGAGTGCTCTCTGTGACCTGTGCAGTGCTGCATGAGTGCTCTCTGTGACCTGTACAGTGCTGCCTGAGTGCTCTCTGTGACCTGTGTAGTGCTGCATGAGTGCTCTCTGTGACCTGTACAGTGCTGCATGAGTGCTCTCTGTGACCTGTACAGTGCTGCAGGAGTGCTCTCTGTGACCTGTACAGTGCTGCAGGAGTGCTCTCTGATAACACAGGACCCTCGGTCCTGTGTTTAGCTCTTGTATTGCCGGTGAGCTGCAGGACCCTCGGTCCTGTGTTTAGCTCTTGTATTGCCGGTGAGCTGCAGGACCCTCGGTCCTGTGTTTAGCTCTTGTATTGCAGGTGAGCTGCAGGACCCTCGGTCCTGTGTTTAGCTCTTGTATTGCCGGTGAGCTGCAGGACCCTCGGTCCTGTGTTTAGCTCTTGTATTGCCGGTGAGCTGCAGGACCCTCGATCCTGTGTTTAGTTCTTGTATTGCAGGTGAGCTGCAGGACCCTCGGTCCTGTGTTTAGCTCTTGTATTGCCGGTGAGCTGCAGGACCCTCGGTCTTGTGTTTAGCTCATGTATTTGGTCGGGCTGCAGTGCTGATTTTTTTGGCTGATGAGACAGTGTGATGTCATTTGCAGGACACTAATTGTTGGGTGACAAACGCTAATTTGTGCTTTTGAGATAGGAAGCCCTTTGTTTTGCTGAATTTTGGATAGAAATATAAAATGTGTCAATTGTGCCTGTTTTTAAGTGGGGGATGGTAATGGATTTCCTTTTGTGAAGTTGGTCGTGTCTCCCAATGAAGTGTAAATGAACGCTGCACTCAGGAGGCATTTCATGGGTGTAAACACACTGCCACTCTTCCTGTTCTCTTCTCCCTGAACAGGAAGTGTGCAGGGGGGTTTCCTCTCTTCTGCAGGAGCATCTTCATGTGTTTATTTTTAGTCACTGTGTCCTGAATGACAGGATGTAGTTTCTATGGAAACCTTAGAGCCTGGTTGGCAGGTTCAGCTGGATTATTTTGTGTGTGTTTGTGTTCCTGTGTGTGTGTGTGCGTGCGTGCTTGTGTGTGTACGTACTTGTGTGCTGATGTCTGTGTGTTTACTTGGTCTACTATACTTCTGAGGACCGAAAGACTCTTGTTTTTCTATCTTTATTGAATTCACACCACCATGGCTGTGGAATTGTCTTTGTTGGGCCAGTTTAATTGAGAATTGACAATGGATCGAATCAGTCGGCAATGGCTACCATTCTGCCAAAGTTCTGCGATTTTTAAAAAAAATTTTTTTCAATGGTCTGACTGAACCGATCAAGCTGCTGTTGTACTGTTATGTACAGAAAATGTAAAGGCCATGACTGCACCAATTTTCTAGGATGACCCAGTCTCATTTGCAGTTTGCTATTATGGCAGTATAGAGTGTCATCCTGGTCTCATATGCAATTCTCAATCAATATTATAGTGTAAAGTAGTAATGGTGGTAACTTTAACTGCAGTCTACGCAGAAATATTAGTACAACGTTTTCAAGACTGGCAAACATAATACATTTGAATTAATGAATTCAGTGGTATTTTCCTTGAAGTGCAACAATTAAAAACAATTATGGAAGAATGAGTGTGTTTAGAGTTCAGTATTCTGTGGTGAAGAACTGTGAAGAAAAAAGAAGCAATTAGCTAACAATTTGATTAGCCAATAAGAATGGTAGCTAGCTAGCTGACGTTACCTAGCTGGCTAATAAACCAGCTAAATAACGTTACTAGTTAGGTACCTTTGCGGTTGTCGTTAACTACCTAGTTAACAAAACAATGAAACGAAATTGGCAAGGAAAGCTTTTTGGTGGGTAACGCTAGCACATTATAGAACATGTGATAAATCAACTTACTCACACGTCCATACGAAGGCCGAATATGGTCAAGCTTTCTTTCCAATAGCAGGTGCAGTCCAAAAAAGGTTAGCCATCTTCCAGTGGCGGCTGGTGCACTGGCAACAGGGGAAGCTCAAACAATCCCTTAAAATTAATGATTGGTCATGACCTGTTTTCAATTAGTCATTTAAATTACCATTACAGGAACTCTGAACACTCTCAACATTATCAGGTGTGGACAGTTTTCATTAATAACGCACACCTGTCAACTCTCACGCATTCGGTGTGAGTTTAAGTGGCATATTTACGTTCCTCTGCTGTAGGCAGCAATTATTCAATAAACGCGTATGTAAGAGATTCTCGCGCGGAATTGAAGTCCTTGTGCACTGGAGGGGTTGGAAGCAATGGAATTGCATAAAGACATTTCAAATGATCTTATTTCATTTAAACGATCATGAAACACATGCATTGCTTCCATCCCCTGAGTAAAGAAAAGCGTGAGAAGTCTGGAGTCGTAACCAGTATGCGTTATAAATGAAAACTGGCCACACCTGATGATGTTGAGAGTTTTTGGAGTTTCTGTAATGGTAATTTAACTGAATGATTGAAAACAGGTTGTGACCAATCATTAATTTTAAGGGATTGTTTCAGCTTCCCCTATTGCCAGTTCACCAGCCGCCACTGCCATCTTCTTCGCTGTAGCATCAGACAATTTTATGAGGGCCCTGACCGATGGTGTAGCCTGGAGGGGCACAGCTTGAGACCTGATGCGCATTCGAGATGAAGTTTCGATTTCTTGTGAAACACAATGTTCTCCACCTTCATGGTCTCCGGGGACTCCATGGACAGCACTTCCCGGTGGCAAGCTCAGGAGGAAGCGAAAACAAAGGAAGCAAGGGAGGGGGGGGGGGTTGGTTGGTTACTGTCGGACCGGAGTGTGGGGTTGATGCTTTCTGTTTCGTTGAGCGGGGGAAGGGGGGAGATGCCTGTCCTTTTCTTGAGCAAAGGGCATGGCACTAATATTGCGCAAATTTCCGCATCTTCCAGTACTTTTAATTTTACAGTTTCCTTTTTTTTTTTTTTTTTTTGCGCGCACGGAGATGACACTGCGATATAGAAAATCCGGTTGGAGCGGAATCAATTTGTGGCGGTCCGAGTTGATTCTGAGACCATTCATAATGGTCTGTGTGTGGGAAACACTGGTATCTGCTACCACTGAGCCACTAACTCCATTCCTCACCTGCCCTGGTGTCCTATCCTGTCCCAGGCCTGTACACTGCCTTCAGTATGTTCCAAAGAGTATAGCCTACTGTCCATACATGTATTTTATTTTGATAACCTCACAACTGTATCAGTTACCATGGTTACCAGTAAAAGTACCAAGCTTTAAAAGGCAGATTTGCTTTAACTGCTGCTTCCGAGCCGACATCCATCCATCCTCACACAGTCCCAAAATGCAGTAAGTTTGAAATAACCATAATGTTAAGAGAGGACTCTAGAAAACCATTTTATTCCGGTATATTGAGATGAGAGGTAAAGAGACCTCTGAATGGTTTTTTTTTTTTTATGGTAATAAAACTTTGTACATACTGAAAAACACATTAATAACATAGTAAATTTGAAAAGTAATGTCATTCTTTATAAGAGATACACAATTTGATATACTTATATCGCCGGTCTTATAGTTCAGCGTTGTGTTGCATGTAATGAATAATAAGGCGAAGACCACTCCTCCAGCCAACAGATTTTTATTCTGTGTGCAACGCATTAATATCAGTAGAGCAAATTCCCTTGTCACGTTTACATCCAGCCATACCACTATTCGTTCTGCTCCAGCTGCGTGGCTGAAGCTAAGCAGGTGTGGGCTTGGTTAGTACTTGGATGGGAGACCACCTAGGAAAAGCAAGTTGCTGCTGGAAGAGGTGTTGGTGGCCAGTAGGTTGCGCTGTTCCCTCTGGTGGAATAATCCCCAATGCCCCAGTGCAGTGATGGGGACACTGTACTGAAGGATATGCCGTCTTTCGGATGAGACGTTAAACCGAGGTCCTGACTCACTATGGTCATTAAAGAACCTATGATACTCTTCGATAAGAGTAGGGGATTTCCCGGAGTTATGGCTAAAGTCCCAACCTGGCTCTTTCGACCTGCCGCCTAATCATCCCCTGATCTAATTGGCTGTGCAATTCCTCCTCTCCCTCCCCACCTCAACCCCCAGGGCTCCCTTGAAAAAGAGATTTCAATCTCAACGGGACTTCCCTGGTTAAATAAGGGTGAAATAAAAATAAATAAAACATCCACAGCTCTCCACACCAGAGCTTAATACTAACTGAGTATACAGCATATCATAACATTTTCCAGTTAACGGGACTGAAAACATAACCTCCTTTTACCTTAGATGGCGGAGGTAATTTTGAAATGGGGAGCTCACGTACCTGCGTGCAACGCATTAATGTCAGTACAGCAACTTCGCATGCCACGTCTCTACAATCACACCTTTAAATTAGAGATGGAAGAGATGGCGAAATGCACGAGAAACCACCTAATGCTCCATTAGCCTGGACTTACTGTAATGGCCGAAGGATTCGGGAGGCCAATTGCAGCGGCGAGGAGAAAACAGAACCAGAAAGGACTTAAAATACCCACAGGGAGAAATATAAGCGAAGAAACAGAACAGCTCTCACGCTTCCAAAACGAACGCCCAACAATACGAACCAGGAAGCGGAGAGAGAGAGAGAGAGAGAGAGAGAAACAAACAAATAGGGAAAATAAAACGATACTTCCCTGAAGAAATGAACCACAAATATACTGCAAAGAAATTCGCCAAAAATCCCTAACTAGAAGTATCTTCTGGCTGTAGTGAAAACTAGGGCTGCGCGATTAACCGAATCGCGATTATTTTAAGCGCAATAAAAGTAACTGCCACTGTGAGGCAGACAGATGTGCCTGCTTATTACCTTTTCTATGACACGTACCTAATGCGGTCATTTGAAATGCTTCAGGGAAGAAAACTGTGATTTGAAGTCTGCTAGTTACCAGCGAGGTTGGACAGCCTCCATCGCTTTGGCATAATTAGATTACCTTAAATCAATTCCCGTGTACTTTAGTTTGTACTTATTTAAATCTGGCCCTGGAATGTCGGCGATAGCTAAAATCACATTTCGGGGATGATATACCTGTCATCTGCTCAGCATCTGATATAGACTGATAAGTGACAGAAGCAAACCGTTAATATTGAAGCAACAGTGCGTATTTCAGAAAGTACTCAACACCGTATTGTGCAACTAGCCAATGGGCCATATTGAATGATCTTTTGTCATAAAATAATGGACTGGGACAACGCACTATCCAACACAATAACAGCGCATACCTCTGGGCTTAAGGGCGACGTTTTCATCATTATCACGCCTGTTGTTGTAGCAGACGACAGCTAATTAGGGGGAATAAAACCTCATTTATCTAGTCTTTGAAAACAAAAATTCCATTTTTGTATTTTACAACATTTATTTACTAATTATGTTTGTATAAAACGGCATTATGTATTATACTTGAGTTCCCCTTTAAGGGAAATCCACGACCATGACACTGGGAGCCCCGGTTGATTTCATATGGAATGACCCATAATGAAATTTCAACGAATTCTATCACCAAAACTATTACAGATAGAGCTTAGGTTTGTATTGCGGGCATATACTATAGGAAGTCATGTATGAAGTTTCATTTAGTGACCTTGAACCTTGACCTTTAGAGACCTTCAACAACAAAACTTTGCAGTGAAATTTTTATGACTTATATATCAGCAAAATTGTTACAGGTAGAGTGTTGGTTTGTATTAGAGATGTATTAGCAGTCATATACTACTCAAAATTTGATAGGGATCATAGGGGAATTTTTTTGTGAAATGACATGCAAATTTGGTAACTGCCACTGATGAACAATATATTGGATAAATGACATGCAGTCAGACACAAAACACATTTGCAAGTGCATTTAATGACATTAAATGAGCGTGCAGCCTCACACTTTTGGCTTTCACAAACACTTCATGGTTTCACCTCTGACATGTAGAGTGAAAACAGACAGTGTTCGTTTGATGTTTCACTACCACAGTTAATGTCAATAACAGGTATGGCCTCCCCTAGCTTGAATGACGGCTTGACAATGTCGGGTCATACTGTCAATCAGAACCCGGATGCTTGCAATTGGAATGTTGTTCCATTCTTCAACAAGGGCATTTCCGAGCTCTTCTAGAGTTGTGGGTTGTGCCCCACGACCGAAATGGCGACCTGCAGCATGTTCCACATATGCTCGATAGGGTTTAGGTCCGTGAACGCTGGGCCAGTCCATGCGGACAATTGTCTCCTGCTCTAGGAATTGATTCACCACCCTAGCACGTTGGGGATGGGCGTTATCATCCATCAAGATGAAATCAGGGCCAACAGCGCCAGCGTATGGTCTTACGTACACATTGAGGATCTCATCCCTGTACCGCACCCTGTCATCGCCCCTCTCCCCATGACATGCAGGTCCCTTCTGCCGTTCCTGCTTATTCCTCCCCAGACCATAATTGATCCGCCACCATAACGGTCGTGTTCGTTGATGTAGGCATCATTAAATTGCTCACGTTGTCTTCGCCACACCCGTTGCCTCCTGTCAGTAAAGTCCAAGCAATATCGGGACTCATCAGTAAAGAGAACTGGAGCCCAATCGTTGTGTGTCCATGTGACATGATCGTGAGCCCAATCCAAATGGTCACGCCTATGATGCACGGTCAGTGGGATTCAACACATGGCCTTCTTGAGTTGAGGCCGGCAGTATGAAGACTATTCCAGATCGCCTGAGTGGATATCCTGACCCCGAGGCGTTATGAAGGTCATTTCGTAGGGTGGTGGCTGTCCAGAAAGGATGACGCCGTGCCTGAAGTGTGAGAAAGTGGTCTTGTCGTTGTGTAGTCGATCTCTGACGACCACCCCCCCATGACGGTGTGCTGCTGTACCAAACGTTTGATGCGGTTCCACGCTCTGTTCACAACGCTTTGGCTGACATTATGCATTAGCAACGTGACGCCAGGAGAAGCCAGAGTCAAGCATTCCGATGCATCTTCCCAATTGCTCTGAAGTCAATCGACATCTAAGACGTTGAGGAGACATTGTTATTGCTAAATGTAATGCAAAAAATTTGGGAACTTCCAAATTTTCACCAACAAGCAACACACACGTCTGAGTTGAAATGGTGAAGTGTTAGTCAAAGCCAAAATGTGAGGCTGCACGCTCATTTAATGTCATGAAATGCACGTGCAAATGTGTTTCGTGTCTGACTGCATGTCATTTATCCAATATATTTTTCATCAGTGGCAGTTACCAAATTTGCATGTCATTTCACAAAAAAATTCCTATGATCCCTATCAAATTTTGAGTATATATGAACTTTCATTTGGTGACCTTCATATTGACCTTCGAAGGTCAAACTTGGCCTAGTGAAAATTTCCATCACTAAAAATGTCACAGATGGAGCCTAAGTTTGTATCACAGACTTTATGGAAGTCACACATGAACATTCAGCTTGACTGTTGGTGACCTTTGAAGGTCAAACTTGTCTTGACATAATACAGTTGCAATGACTTGTATTGCCAAAACGGTCACAGATTGAGCCAAGGTTTGTATTACAGACATATAGGAAGCCATTTTTGAAATTTCATTTGGTGACCTTCGTATTGACCTTCGAAGGTCAAATGTGACGAGTGAAAATTCAATGACTTGTATCACTAAAATGGTCACAGATCAAGCTTAAGTTTTTGTTACAGACATCTGTCAAATATGAACTTTCATTTGGCGACATTCAACCTGACTCCGTGACCTTTGGGGGTCAAACTTGGCAGTGAAAGTACAATGACTTGTATCTCCAAAATGGTCACAGAGGGAGCCAAGGTTTGTATAGAGACATTTTGAAAATCATATTTGAAGTCCATTTGCTGACCTCAATTTGACCTTCTGTGACCTTCAAAATTCACAATTGAAGCCCTCCATGCAAGAACCAGTTATGTCACTTTTTGGTAATTTTGAGATTTCCCACCAGATGGACCTACAGACATCTCCTCTATCTTATATTGGAAGCTTATTAAAAAAAAAAAAAAAAAAAAAGTGACATAACTGGTTCTTGCATGGAGGGCCACAATTGACATATTGAATTTGCAATGACTTGTTTCACCTGAACTGCTTCAGAGCTTAGGATTGTATTACAGGTGGTCTTATAAATGTATGTGAACTTTTATTTTGTGACTTTGACATTGACCTTCAATGACTCACATGTTGCAGCAACACGCTAAAACCCCTCGTGAACCGCACTGAGTATATAGCTTTTGAGAGCATCCATCAGCCATCTTTTTATTTAGTGCAAGGAGGCATCGCACAGTTTACCAGGCCAGAAGCATAATGTACTGTTGTTACCATCTGTTTAGACCACACAGCAACAAACTATATTTCATCCAGGCCTCATACACTGCTAAACTAAATCATGCATTTAATAAAGTGCAAATCATCAAAACGTATCACAAAATTTTAAATCGAACTAAAATGAATTTAGGAGCCTAATAAAATATAGGCTATAATTACAGTCTATAGTTGGGACTGTTTGGATTGCAAGTACTAAGTGCCCCCTATATTTAAGGAGCAGTTGAATTTACTGTCTATAGGCCTGTATGAATTCTGTATTTACAGAGCAAATTATCAAAAAGAGTGAATGAATAATTAAATAAGTATGCCCAGAATGGTCATGTAAAGAAATCACTCTGTCCAAGCCCGGTCCCAGCCCGACCTACACTACAACCCAAAATATTAGGAACACTCTGCATCTTTTTTTAGAATTTGGCTGGTTTTTGTCATCTAAAAGTTAATTTTGGGCAACAAAGGCACACAAAATACCAAAGGACGCTTGTATTGACTAAGAATGTTGCTTGCTAACAACTGTACATCTTGAAATTCAGCTTGAGTTGCTGTGGGATGAACTTGACCGGGCGGTCAGATAAGTGCGCCCATCAAGTTCAAAAGAGCTCATGAAGGCTCTCCTGAAAGCCTGGAATGAGTTACCAGGACGTTCTCTCCTTAAACTGCTGGAAAGAATGTCTAGAATATGTCAAGTTCAAGACTTAGGGAGGGTACTTTGAAGAAACTCAAATTGGAGTATGTACATCTTTTTGCAAATAATTTTGCACATCTCTAGTTAAGATATATGTGTTTCTATGTTACTGTTGTTTTTGTTGTTGCTGAAAATGTACAACCCCAATTCCAAAAAGGTTGAGTGCTGTGTAAAATGTAAATAAACTGAATGCAATGATTTGCAAATCTCACAGACTGACATTTTATTCACAATAGAACATAAACAACATATCAGATGTTGAAAGTGAGACATTGGGTGGATGGGTGGATGCTGCTGGTGCAGGATGGGTGGTGCTGCTGGATGGGTGGATGCTGCTGGTGCAGGATGGGTGGTGCTGCTGGATGGGTGGATGCTGCTGGTGCAGGATGGGTGGTGCTGCTAGATGGGTGGATGCTGCTGGTGCAGGATGGGTGGTGCTGCTGGATGGGTGGATGCTGCTGGTGCAGGATGATGCCAGCCTGAGCTGTTCTTGTGTTTCACTTCTGAGTCATTCCATGTCACTAGTCGGAATTTCAGTGAAACTTCCCACTTGACCATCTCAGATTTGGCTGAAAACAATCCAGCGGGTACATACACCTCCTAATAGGATAAATCCAAAATTTTAGCTCTCAACTCCTAATAGTTGGGGAAAAAAAAAATTTATAACAAAACTAAGTTCTGGCCCTTTTTGAACAGCAATTTCTGAGGAGCCACTTTCACATGGCCATATCTGGAAAAGTGTTTCAGCTAAGTCCTTCAAATTTTCAGGGGTGAAAATCTGCTACTCTAACTTGAGGAATATGGACTTATAAAGGTGTCCTTTTATCATACATTTCTGGGTGCTCAAAGTTGCTCGAAAATTTTACTCTGCACTCGGCGGTAGCATATATTTGAAGGACTGTAAGAAGCCTAATTTCAAAGACAGGGATTTGGTATTGCACATACAGCTTCCCATATATGTTGTGTATTTTGTATTCTAATTCTGCCCCTCTCTTATGAATAATCTAGAAAATATTAAGGCTTGAAAATGAAAAAAAAAATAGAATTTGTGCTATTTTTAATATTTTATACCAAAAAAATGACACCATCCATCAACATCAAATAGATTGTTTTAGAAAGTTTAGATGCCTGTCATTAACATATCCAAAATTTGTGTTGGTGTTCTGCTTTGTTTTCTCAAAATTAATTTTGGAAAAAATGGTATTTCTATGAACACACAGCATTTAATGGCATCAAAGGCATATTCAAACATTATTTTATAAAATGCACATAGTGAATGATAGAAAGCTCAAACTCAACAAAATGCTTTATTTCATAAATGTTCTAAGCAGATTACATCATGCCATTACAAAATGTTTCACCATCTGGCTAAATGTTTTATAATATCTGGTGCTGTGCCTGTGCTGGGTGGCATGAAGTTATCATGTTCTCAGCAGAATAGTTACTGATTTGTAGCTACATCTGGTATTATGTGCAGAAGTCCACTGGGGAAAAACAATCCTATGTTTAAGTATACATCAATGATGCCGGTGATTTAATTCTGTCTTCTTAGCAAAACATGCATAGATTGTTGGTAGCTAACTAACTAGTGAGGGCGAAATGGCAAAAAACTTCATTTGCTTACCTTCGAGCAAACCGAGTGTGTGTTTGATCTAATTCACTTTGAGTTGCGTGGGAGGCCCTCTACATGCCTTAATCCATTGCAAACACTTTTCCAACTGCTTTTTTGGCTTTGGAAAAAGGATTAATTGAGCTCCCTGTTGCCGGGCAGGGTATCTTTCATCAGTATTACACGTTCCCTAAGCACATCTAAGAACCAAAAGTCAAACACCTCTCCTTTTGATCACAGCTGATGACGGCATTGAATGCGGGGCAATATGGCGGAGCTGTAGGGGTAGGCAGGACCTTAGTAAGATGAGGCAGTCTGTTTGGTAGTTATTGGACACTTGATTGACAGGTGGGAAAGGTCCATTGTGGAATAAAGCACTTGGAGCTGAACGTCTCAGATTAATTTCTGTGCTTTTTATAGATCCTTCTCTTTGAAAATGGAGATTGTAATTTTTTTCTATCATGGGAATTAAATTCTACTCGCACATAATCACGCACACAATCTGTTATTTGCCAGAAATACCATTTCATTTTTAAATGCTTGGAAAAAAGCTTTGTTAAAGGGGAGCTATGCAAGATTTCGGCCGTAATTATTGTGCGTCGGAGTCACTGTGATGGTTAAGCGACTTGTTATGGTGAGAATGGGGCTTATCTGGCCGCTTTGTAGTTTATCTTGGCTGAAAACCGACCTTGCAAAATCAGGTCCGCCGCCCCGGTGTCACAAATCTCGTCGCTGGATGGAGCTATCGTGAGAAACGAACTGCTTTATGGCAGTACGAGACAAAAACACTCCCCGGCTAGTAATAATAAAAAGAAGACCGCTTCTCTTCGCTGGTGTTATGATGGCAGAGCTGGCGAAAACGAAGAGGTGGCCGTTGTCAGAGGAGGCGAGGGAGAGAAAGCAAGCGTCTGACCGAGCGAGAAGTCAGGCACGAGTCAATCTTGGTCGAGCTTTCGCAGAATGGAGAGAGCTCAAGGAGAAAGAAGCATGCAAATCAGATGCCGACCTGGCGTTGTTGCTGTTGCACTTGTAAGTATCGTTGCGAAAAAATTTACGTATTCCTTGTATTCATATGTCGTTACTCACTCTTCATGTTTGCTGTTGTTTGTAAAGGCCTTTGCGCGAATATTGTATGAGTGGTGCTTGATGCTTGTTAGCTAGCAGAGATGTTAGCATAGTTACCGGTAAACAAGTTTTTCGTCACGTAGCTGTTATTTTAGTACATCGTCCTGATTCTGCCCCAGGAGTGCAATTTTACTATGAGCCGCATAACCTCGTCAGCCGAATCTAGGTTTTGTGAGTTTTGTGCAGTTCGCTATTTACATTGTGTAGTTCAAGATTCGTTAGAAGAGCAACTAGAAGAGCGTGTTACGAAAACATTACGTCGGATAAATATCGGTGCCGAGGAAAAAAAAAAAAACTCAGAAAACCTTAACAAAAAAGCCGCAGTTATCCTTAGCCTTCTACTTTTTCCCGTAATTGTTTTGTTTATGTCAGATATACAACGTAAAACTTTATGGCTGCAAACCTCGGTAGACAATGCTTCAGGACTCTTCTTGCCGGCTTCGTTGTAAACAAATGCACATGGACGGGGGGTGGAGGAGGTGGTTGCCGTGAGATTTTCACGACAATTGTGTGAAATTTTCACACCGGAACTATAGGGGGAGCTGCGATTTCCAACCAACTTACATAGTGCCCCTTTAAAACGCATATTGAGCACCAGGCAAGTCCCTTAAGAAGAAATTTTTCTGTGCAAGGACGGTCTGTGGGTCATTCCATATGGAGTCAACCAAAAGTCCCCAGGTCGCCGACTCAGATTTGGGTCAAATTTACTTTGGAAGTACTTCTATATTCATAATGAACACAGGCAAAATTTTCGGCTCCTACTTCTGGGGGTTTCTGAGATATGGCCCCCCAAAAATGGGGTGCCATGCCCCAAGGAAATCGCACACATTAATTTACAGGGATTTTGGATGCCAATATCTTTGGAACAAATCATAGGTATGGATTGAAAATGGCTATCCAAAATGGCTATCCTGGGTCCAGGCTTTCAGAGTCTCTTTTCAAAATTTATCTATCTCCATTTTCAAGATATTGGCCTCTCAAGTATGAGACTTTTCATGGGCGTTAATCAAAAATTCCGTTTTCAAGAGCCCCTATGAGGCCAGGATCCCTTACAAAGGCTAAATTGTGCTGGATTCCTTATATGTGAGGACAGGTCTGTCTGTACAAGGAAGATTGACTGCACCCAAGGCATAATAGTGGAGTTAGGAGACCCTGAAAAGGGTCCCAGCTGGAAAAAGTCACTTTTTTGCCAATTTTGGATTGGCAAGTTCACCATGTGGGCAGTTACCCATGGTAATGAAACTTGTTCCACATAAATGTATATATCTTGGCTTTATTTGTTCAAAATTACAACTTGTTTTCTCATCTCCTTCACTATTTAATCATGTTTTCAAATATAGGCATTTTGTGGTAAAAACATTGATTATTATCCCCTTTGTTCTGCAACTAGAAGTTTTAAATAGACAGTGCCTACTCATAAACTCAAGTTCCATCGTTTCTTAAGATAATCTGACACCTGACATGATGTTGCGTTCCATCCCTAGGATCGCCCAGGTATTGCATCATCTTCCATTGGTATTGCATCAGATCGCCCGTGTATTGCATCATGTTCCATGGGTATTGCATCAGATCGCCCAGGTATTGCATCATGTTCCATGGGTATTGCATCAGATCGCCCGTGCATTGCATCATGTTCATGGGTATTGCATCAGATCGCCCAGGTATTGCATCATGTTCCATGGGTATTGCATCATCTCTGGTTAAAACAATAGGGTATCTAATGAATTCATTGAAGCTTAAGCATGGCTTCTGACAGGTGCACAATTAGGATTTCCCTGGATGAGGAATGCGACAAACATACATACTGCAGAAAGACATGACGAATTAACCCAGCCGACAGACAACTTTTGACTTGGCGGTGCAATGTCATGTTCAGTGAAGATGATCGAATCTGTTTCCTCACGAAAAAACGTACCCTGAAAAGCGTCCTGGCTTAAAAAATTCACTTTTTTTTGACATTTTTGAATGGTAATTTTTGGATAGGGGTACATTTTTGGATATTAATTTCCAGCCCATACTTATGATTTGTTTTGGAGATATTGGCCTACAAAATCCCTATAAATTAACGTTCACGATTCGCTTGGGGCGCGGCCCCTGATTTTTGGGGGGCCATATCTCGGTAACCCATTGGAGTAGGAGCCTAAAATTTTGCATGTGTTCATTATGAATATCGAGATACTCCCAAAATGAATTTGAGCCAAATCTGAGTCGGTGATCGTGGAAGATTCATGTGCTTTGTTGGAGGTCATATGGAATGACCCCTGGGAAAAATGCCTGTGGGAGCGGTTAGAAACTCATGATGTCACTGCTTACATGGAGGATAAGTGTCCTTGCATCATGCAAGATGAACTCTAGAGGGACACTGAAGACATGACCTGGCCTTTGTGATCAGGAAAGCTGTGGAGGTCAGTCTGTGACTCGAGCGCTTTGTGAATGCAGTGCATAGCCTTGCCCTAGCCTAGCTGATTCAGTCCTTATCACGATCG